>JAGVSN010000019.1:3117699-3835398 GCA_022651745.1 Parapsyche elsis
CTGAATTGAATACAATTCATGATATCGTCTCCATACGAACTGTTCATAGGGGTGGACTGAAATGGGTGTTAACGATCAATTGATTGATTGATAGTCAGATAAATGCTTCACCGTTTGTGTCGTAAACTCTTTTTATCACACGCTGTGTGTGTGTGTGTGCGCTTTACGTATGTTGGTCGATGGGTGTGAATAATATTGTATATGTTTTTTATTTTACTAATACGTGTCGCGTGTTATATTTGAGTATTTATGATGATTTTTCTTTTATATTTCCAGAACATCGATCATAAAATGAAGTTGCGATCATGCAAGGGACAGTTGCCGTTTGTTGAACTAAACGGCGAAGAAATTCCCGACAGTACCATTATCATCAAAGAGCTAGCCCAAAAGTTCAATAAAGACTTGGATTCTGGTATTGTTTTGTTGCACATTCGGATTTATGTTTTGTTTTTTTTTTCGTTTGTCTTGTTACAGTTCTGATGTGATTTTTTTTGTTACAGCTCTTACGCCAGAGCAACGCAACGTAGCGCACGCAATGATCTCGATGATTGAAAATCATTTATTGTGGATTGTAACCTGGTGGCGTACTAAATATATCGACAGCTTTATTAAAGGTTGCAAATTGAACTTGCAACATGCGTTGGGTACTAGAATACCCAATTCCATTTTAAACTATGCGTTCAAATTTTTCTATGGTCGCAAGGTATTTAACTTTTTTTAATGTGTGTAAGGTTTATTATTGTTTTAATACTACATTATTTGTATGATATAGTATTATCAATACATGATGTATTATTTCATGTACATATTACACAGTATGGTCTTGTAACACAAGTATATTTGTGATGTTAAAATAATTTCTAATACGGATTTAACTATTTTTCAGGGAACTAAGAAGGTGAAAGCGCATGGAATCGGTGTTCATAAGCCTGAAGAAATTGCAGAATTTGGAAATAATGATCTGCGAGTGCTTTCCGATTTGTTAGCCGACAAACCGTTCTTCTTCGGAGATGAACCCACTAATGTGCCATCATTTTCTTTTATATTATATTTTTTTACCTTAAACGTTTAATGACGATTTGTTTTGTTATTTTGCAGCTGGACGTAGTCGCTTTTGCGAACCTTGCTCAAATTCATTTTGTGGATAAAGATATATCGTACTGTTTGAGAGATTACATGACCACCGAGTGTCCGAATCTTGTCGGTCATGTTTCGCGTATGAAGGAACGTTGCTTCCCCGATTGGGATGACATATGCACCACTCTTGATCTTAACTCTCATCTTCCGAAACCCGTTAAAGATGTCAAAGAAGGCAAGGAGGGAACCGGACCCGCGGAGAAACCCATTCCCATTACTGATGCCGATTTCGAGAAGGAGAAGGTAAATTTACGATTTCAAGTGTCAGTGCTTAAATTAATGGTTATTGATTTTATTAATTGTGAAATTTGCTGTGTTTCAGCTTGAGCAAAAGGAAATTGGAAAGGAGACCGAAGAAAACAAAGAGACAGAGAATGAAAAGGACAAGGAAGCAAAATAAAAAATGTCATTTAAAAACCACTGCTATGCACTAATGTCTACATGGAAATTTGTAACTAATTAATACGTAAAAAAAATAAAAAAAAATTGTAAAGAACTTTTTCATATATAAATTACTTAATATAAAAGTGAGCAGTGGTTGGAGAAAGTATCCAAATACTGTAGTTATATCATTATTCCATACGTGCATTTTTTATATTGTCTCATTCCATTCAGTACCGTTTAAATATATATAGTATACATTCGAAACTGATGATAATTTTTAAGGTCATCTTTTTTATTCATAGAATTTTGTATTTTTTTACTTTTGAAATATTTTTTAATACAAAAAAAAGTCTGAAGACTTCTGAAGACTGTTCGAGGAATATAAAATAGGTCTTTGCATCGTAAATATACTCATTTCTATTTATATACTAAATTCATTGCACAATTTTTGTAACGTTTACAGTTAGTTGATTTTTACAATCATCAACATTGTCATTTTAGATATTTTTTACCAACCTTTACTATTTCGAAGTGGCGTTGGCAAAATTTTTTGCCGCGCTGTAATTTTAAAAATACATTTTAGATTTAGATATGTTATACTATAGATTAAACTATTGTCAATCTATTTAATTTTTATATGATTCAATTAAATCTTGAATCGGACGAGTTATTATTAAAAAAAAAATTTTTTTTAAATGAAAACTCATTGCTTCAAAGCAGAACACATAAACAATATAATTAGAATGTGATTTGTATTGCTTGGTAATGAGATATAAGTAGGTATTCAGATTACTATTAAGCAATTTAATTTGTTGGTTTTTAATTATCATAGAGTTAAGTATTAAGGTGTTTGCCTGCCCGACAGAGCGCACCATACAACCTGCTGATCACACTGCCACTGTATCAAATTTAAGGGTTAGGCTCGAATGGCCGCCATATATCTAGGATAACAATATGTTGCATACATTTTTTAAATCTATTCGATAGTTTAACCTGATGTGTAAAATATATATTATATATAAATACATATTATTTGGTGTAATACATACCATCTTCTAGTACATATATAACAATTTATATATGATAGATGTTTTGTCAGTCTTTAGAGATGCTGGAAGATATTTTTAAGTATGTGCACTATTTACTATATAATTTCATAGTGAAACGGAGCAGCCATATATTGAAAAATACTTCACTTTACTAGCTCCTCATTAAATACTATTACTGGGATGACACTTAGTCATGGAATATTATCGTAAGTGTATTTAGAACAAAAAAAAAAAAAAAAACGTAGGATTAGTGTTACATCCATTTCGCCAACAGGCATTTCTCAATGTGTTGTGTGTACGCATACGCAATTTTGGTGTGTTTATACTTGTGTAGTAGATATTGCACATGTTGAGCAGTGCGTATTGTGTGCACTTGCAACGCACCATGACAATTTATTTATATTTCATTCGCTATAAATGTATGTAGCTATTGTTTTGTAAGTCTATACTTTTTACTTTTATTCTTTCGTGTGAAATTAAATCGCACCATTTCTAAATTAATCGATTGATTTTGTTAATATGCTTATGTTTTAAGACGGTAATTATATTTTATTTTTTTTATTTTTCGTTCACAATAGTTTATTACTCAAAGGATTTTCATATATATTATATTTTAGCTGTAATAACATATAGTACTCATAGTAAGATATTTGTATTATACATCATTTACATTATACATACAATTAATGTCTGAGCTTTTTTTCATAAAATTATTTGCGTGGTAAAATATGTGTATCTTAAATTTTATTGCCAATAAAAGTCATTAAAACTAAAATGTGTGTTTTATTTCACTCTTTTATTTATAAAAGTAAAAAAATGTTCAAATACATACAGCATACCAAACTATTACATCTTCGATGGCCAGACAGTCAAAAAGTAAATGTTTTTACGTTTATATTATACATTGCACACAGTTTGAGACCTTTATTTTGTACTCTTACTTGGAAAGCATATTTTAACGTGCTCTACGTTACTTGGAATCGACTCCTTTTCTTTTAACTAAACTTATGTAGAATGCACCAAATTTGATTTAGCTTATTTGTATGCTTACGTCCTTCCATCAGAAATATGATAAGGATAAAAAAAATGGTTCAATTATAATATAATATAACTCATAAACCAGTCTCATCTCCCACTATAAATGAATGCATCTTTCAAAATCGAACACTCGAATACACTAAAAATAGCAAATAAAATCATAATTTTCAAATTATTACATTGTAAAATCGAAAAAATCGGGGTTAAAACGTAACAATCAGAACGCATTACTTGTTTTACTTTTTTTTTTATTCAAAGCGAGTAATTCATTCAAATACGATTATAGTGATCGTATTCATAATCTGAATATTACACATGTGACTTAAGAATTTAACTACATATATTGAAATAAATGCTCTTTTTGTGTATATAAATTAATTAAATTTTCTAATATTAGTATTAAATGCAAATTGGTTTATATAAGCAAACAAATTTTTTTTTTTTTATTAATATCTAATAGAAATTAGTACAACCTTATCAACGTTGATAAATTATTACTATATATGACAATGCTTAATGCAAACAAAGATTGATTATTATTATTGCATTTTATAATGAATAAAATGTCATCAACGAGATACTGTACCACTCCACGGTACAAAGATCACCGAACACTAGTACAAATAAAGCGCGATTCTATATTAAAATATACTATATATGCTAAAGAAAAGTTACAGCGGCTACATAATATTATACATATGTATATTTCACTTTAAATGCTTAAATATAATATTACAATGTAATACACATACATATCTAACTTATGAGTAGCACCTTTGGATAGCTCCATGTCGATTACAAAATTTGTGACTTATAACAAAATTTCATAAATTAGACAATTACATATATGTATATTATACAGGTATATGTATACTCAATGTTTGAATTTGAAAAAAAAATCGGCACATCTTATTGTTTGGGATGAAATAAAATATCATGTTACAATTAAATTATTTACATAACTAAGAGTTGGTCTTCCAGAACTAACTTAAATTTAACATAATATTGCAATCACTCCAGCCATGATACTTATGTACAAATAATGTGTAAGGAAAATATTAGCAATATGAACTTACCATATCTATAAATGTAATTATTTAAAAAATATAATACGATAGAAAGTTAAAACTATTAAAGAAAATAATTTCTACATTTCTTAAGTAGTGGGATAAATCAATATTTTATTAATCTTATATTAAAAATATTTTTATTTTCATCCAAAAACATTTATATTTGAATTTACATATATTGGTAATTAGATTTACCTGCTTCTTAAGGACAAGGATTCTTAAGAATGTAATAATATTTGTTACTTTAATAAGATATTTGCTTAAACTAACGAAGAAAACTATACATTTCATAAATTGCAATTAATAATTAAAGCTTACGTAAATCAATAATAGCATTGATATCTTACAATAAGTGATTTTTTATAAATATGACCGGAAATTAACCGAAGTATTTTCATAGTTCATACTCAGTTATGAAAGTTATGTGAAGTCCAGTTGTTCTTAACAACTCCCCTTTATATAAATGGAATTTATTTAGCTCTAGCTGAAAATATAATGCTTATGTAGAATTCAAAGCTATTTTAATTTCTAGTATGGAATTACACATAATTATAATTCATTTTTGCTACGCTAAATATAATAATATTCCGATTAACAAGTCTTGGCTATCGACATTTTTTTTCTTTCTTTATAATAAATTTCATTGTATTAAATCAAAATTGGATGTCAGATTTTGCCTAACACAAGCAGATGGCAATTGTTATTGAAATTGAAAAAATCAGTAAGTTTAATTTAGTTAATATTTATTTAATTCGATTTTTTATCCTTTACTTTTTCATAATGTTATAAATTACTTCAGTTAATTTTATCTACCTAGATAATATTTTGATATACAAAAGTAACTATAACTTCACATTTGCATATAATTAAACTAAATTCATTCTAGTTACATAAATAGGTATTACAAATATCGGGAATACGTCCAATACCGCCAATTACACTGTTTTTAGCATCAAATAATATGCATCTTATAGTACTGGGTTTTTACAAAAACAGGTCAAAAACAAGAAAAGACCTACTGTAATATTTCTTCAAAATTTTATAAGCATTATGGAACCATA
This sequence comes from Parapsyche elsis, assembly GCA_022651745.1. Lineage (NCBI taxonomy): Eukaryota > Metazoa > Arthropoda > Insecta > Trichoptera > Hydropsychidae > Parapsyche > Parapsyche elsis. The sequence goes on from JAGVSN010000019.1 coordinate 3,123,439, forward strand.
TAGAATATCACTAGCAGATTATAATAGATTTTCGAACAGGGCTCGGCAACAGATGTACGCGATGGTTGTGATAACTCGGACAAACTTTTTTGCATTGGGTAATTACTATTAAATATGGAATACGGTCACCACACTACAGCAAAAAACTAAAGAAAGTTTCTGTTTGTCAAAGAATATACAAACAACTCTCTATGCCGACCCCTGTTCTACATATATCCCATACCCTATTCAAAGCAAGAAGGACTTTTTACTACAATTAGTTATTTGCGCATGTTGGAGTTTAGTGTTGGTATTTAGTGTTTATTTCAACGAAGCCAGAAGACTAATGACCATTGCCAATTTTCGAATAAGCAAAACATCCTGCGGAGAAACTCCCAAACAACCGCCAAGAAAATAGTCCTACTTTTGAACAGAGTATAGAAAGATTTAACGAGAGCCGTTGAATGTGAATAGGTAGTTTGCGTTCAGTTTTTAAACGGACATGGAGGAAGGAATTGGAAATGCTGATTTAGATAAGTCAACTGGACTATCCTGAATCTCCAGCTGAAACTGGTGGGTTTCCGGCGAAGATATGACGGCCTTCATACACGAGGACTCCTCATGTTTGCACAGATAGGACTTGAGCGCGAAAGTTTTCCCGCAGCGAGTGCAAAAATACGGCTTCGTGTTGGAGTGCGTTTGTAGGTGAGCCCTGAGGTTTGACTTGTCGGCGAACGCTTTCGAGCAAACGGTGCACTTGAACGGTTTCTCACCTGAAATTATACCTTTAGAGTGACATATTTGCAACGTTAGGGCAATAATTGAATAATAATAATGAACGCGGTAAACATTGCGCTATACATAATATAAGTCGGCGACGCATGACGCATTTGTGCGCTACAAATATATTTATATAAAATCATAAAGTATAATAACACAAAACGGACAGAATCATATTTTAGATTATGTGTGGCTACTGAATGGTTGAAAAGTGGCAAATGTTGCGGTTTAAAAATTAGCAAATACCTACATATGTACATATGTACACATTGAAAACTTTATTGGTACAGATAATATGTTCGTTAGGTTAGGAGGTTCACCATGTCAGTAAGTACATATCTACATACTTGTGAAAATGGTTTTTATTTTTATTGCTGCAAGTGTACTTGGTTCTAAAAGACGCGCAACTGTAAATTTATATTGTTATTAACTACGTGTAATTTTTGACACCGTACTCAAAAGTCAACTTTAATACAAAATTTTTGATTAGAACGCATTCAGAATCAATGAAAATACTATTTGGTCAATTTTTAATTCATTTCAAAGCCTTACGCAAACTTACCACACCACACGTGACGCTATTGCTTTGATTGTGACGTGGAGTGAGGTGTTGCGCGTGTGTTTCTACGCCATACAAAGGCCTCACAAACTTGTGAGTGTTTGAGTTCTAATCGAAAGGATAAGGCGCAAGTCTGCATTGTGCATATAAAAAATAAAATAAAAACAAAACTTAATGTGATGCTACCGCTTTAGGAAAGGAGAGTGATAAATCGTTTACGCTCTGCACTCTTTTATTGATAATTTTTAATTTGAAGATGTGGACACCCTTTTAATTAGACTATATTAATATTTCACTGAAATGGATTGGGACACCGCAATGTTTGACTATTGTTTATCTACTATTTCTTACTTTATTATCTTTTTTATAAAAATGTACATGTGATTGCAAAAAAATAGTGAACAATTTGCTGTCGTTAATTTTTATTTACTTATTTTCTTTTCTAATTGTTCCCTATTATCAATTTATATTATAACATTGCACCAATGTCCCTACTAATAACCCGTGACTGGAGGGCCTCCACTCTGAATGTCACCCCTTCAGACTGGACTCCCACCGGGTAGCCCCATTAACTTTTTTTGCTGCCGTTCAGCCATCACGAGTGATTGAAACCCACGATCCTCGTGCGCGTTAAAAAATAATTACTTGCAAGAGCCTTCTCCGTTAGAGTGACCTCTTTTGGGCACTACAGAGGAGAAGGGGTGTGTGGTGGAGGCTAATCTCCTGGGATCAAGGCTATATTAATATTTATGAGCGAGTACGCGAGTGCTTATTAGTATGAGAGAGCTAATCAATTTAGCCGTGCCCTTTTCTAATGCCGTAGGAAATTTGGCCCACCTCTAGAAATTTTGTGGACACCGATGTATCTATATTAAAGGCTGAGGTAGGTGGAATGTACGTAAGTGTCGTTACACTCGTTAGTGTCGCTAACCAAACCTGTGTGTGTGCGGATGTGTCCTTGCAGCAGCCATGGCCTGGAGAATTTTTTGCCGCAAATGTTGCACTCAAAAGCGCGATTATGGGTTCGCATGTGCATCGAAAGTGCTGGAAGTGAAGCATAGGGCTTGGCGCAATGGGGGCAAAAGCGCGGGGGTCGTGGTGCCCTATGCGCCAATTTGTGTCGAGCTAAGTTGGATGCCGAGCTGTAACGACGACCGCATTCGTTGCAAAAACGAGCTGAAGCCCTTACAGCAGCCGCATCAGCCAATTGACGCAGGTTGAACAGATCCTCGCCAGTACACATCGCACCTGAAACAGACAGATGTATTGCGTGAGTGCGTGAAAAATGGCGTCAGCCGCGGCCATTGCGATGCTTGTGGACTGTGGAGGCCCGAATGCAAAACGTTTGTGACGTCACTGCGTCACACTGACGTCACAGCGCCACAGCACGATTCTCACACTACAATTCGACGACTAAAGTAATATATACGGTCATTGGATTGTGTATCGTCGAATTTGTGGTATGAAAATCTTGCTATGGCACTGTGTTTGCAGAAGGCATCGAACACACGTAGCGATGTCACAGGTGTTGCATTTCGGTCCCGCGCTAGCGCGTCAGACACCAATCAACTTTCACCCTACCTCCTACGAATTCATTGTTTCATCCTTTCTTATTTCCGTTCTTTCGCTCCAGAAGGGAACGAGAAACCGCTGGAGAGTAGATTTCCACAGGGACTTCTCTGCGACAAACGATACGTTTGAGATCAAGTGCTTGCAAGTAAAACATTACATATATCGATAAGATGGCATCGTTCGTATTGGTGTGGAAATTTCGGTGTGTTTTTTTTTATAGAGCTATTTTTCACAAACAAACTAGGAACTCTACAATTTCTATACAATATATTACTATAAGTTACTACTATTTTATATGCGATAGCTAATTCAGTGCCAATCGAACTTATTGGCGAATGAAAACCCAAAAAAATAAATTTTCCTGTTTGTCGCCCAAAAGAAGATTACGTTTTATTTTATTTAAATTTATTGGAAAATTTTTTGGTACAAAAAAATTGAAAAGTCACAATAAAAATGCCAATTAAAAATTTTTACATGTAAAAACAAAGATGTACAGATTTGAAAAGAAAGGAAAATAAAATGTACAGAACAACTACATAAATAGAAAAATCAAAAAAAAAAAATACGATAGTTGAAGTAAAGTAAAATAAAATAGTAAAAATAGGAAATAGTAAAATTCGCGAGTATCAAATTGATTGAAGTATAGAAATTTTAAATGTTGGGAAGCTGGAAGACAATACATTGTATATCAAGTACAGATTAATAAATAATTTCTTGTATTGCTGATAAATTAATCATTAATGTGAAGTAATAGGTACATATACATATATCGAAGTGTTGTTATTCGAGAATTTCAATTGAAAAATTGTATTATTTTCACAATGAAAGAAATCAAACAAATTTCCTATAAAACTGAATACGGCAGAGCTCTTATGCTTCAGTGGCGTCCGGTATATGTATAAATATTTCAGTATGCGGAATACTATACATACCTGTATTTTTACGCCGACTATTATAAAGATTTAATTAAAAGTAGGTCAGGAATGGGTTCATAAAATCGATTCGTTTATTGCATTTTGCTTTGCGTCAAATTTAAACGGAAGTTTGGAATAGAAATAATATTTATCAACATATCGAAAAGTGTTGCCAAAGTATTGCCTGACGGTTACTTTAGTTATTAGCATGACGCTTAAGATATTAATAAGTTGCACACTGAAAAGCTTGACGCAAAAGCTCAAAGCTGTCACGAGCAAAGTCTTCTTGGCCAATAAAGTGAGAGTGTGCAAAAAACAAAATAGATAATTTGCGAGTTAAACGATCGCACATTGACGAATTGGTACTTCACCTTCTTCTAAATCTTAAATTGGGATTTGCACAACACTGTCGTTGCGGTTCGATATAAACAAATCAGTAAATTTTATATACCAGTATACCTTTAGATGATTTTTATTTTGAAAGCTGTTGCAGCTTAAAGCCGGTGGTTGCTCCTTGAAGACGAAGTGGTTTCCAGGCAGCAGGATGAGGATGGGGAGTGTATTTTTAGTCGGTTGCGGTGTTGGGTGCACCCCGCACTGCTCGCCAGTTTATTTTAGCTATAAATGGCCACATAGCCACGTGTGAGACTTGTTAGACCATCTGCTGGGGGGATACCAACATGAGCCATCTCCTCGGAGCTCGGACCCTGTTTTCAGCACGTCCTTTGACATTATTGCGACAAAGAATCATCGAAAAGGAACTGAAAGTGTCGATATGGAACAATGACAATGAAGATCTACGTACATAACTACATACATACACCGTTGATGTCTACCTACTACAAATCTTTAGTAATGCTAGTACAAGGTGGCCTATAATTCTTAGGGGCTCGATGTTCTTTGAACTGCTCAATAAAATCATGCAAACGCTTTCGCAAAAAGTAATGAACCTTTGTCACTGAAAATGTTGTTTTTTAATTATTTTATTTCAACTAAATATTATGATTTTTTTAACGATGCATTATGAATCTCCAAATCTCACATATCTACAAATATAAAAAAAACTACAGCAAAACACAAAATTTTCAGTGGCATGTGGGTCAGAGGTTTAATAAATTTCGCGGAAGTAAACGGCGGACATTTGCCTGATTTTATTGAGTGGTTCAAAAGTCATATTATAGTATCAAAAGTGGAAAATAAATAAAGTTTGAATCAAGGAAAAAATAATTTAAGTAATAAAACAGACACATTGAAATTATGATTCAATTTGACAAGCGAGTCATTAGATCGTTGGTTATTTATCAATCTATCATGTCATCAAACTATAGCAGTAGTGTCTAACACCCCTTTTAACGTGGAGCGATTCAATTATGCTTTGACTTTTTGATTGATTTGAAATTGATGAAAATTATTTATAAATAAATAATCATTTAAAGGGTAATAATTAAGTAATGATAAAAATTAAACTAATTCTCGATGGAGATAGTATGTACATACATATTATGAATTTATGAACACTCGTCTTTTCGAAATAAAGGTATACTTTGTTCTAAATAAAATTTCACAAATTCTTAACTTTCGAATTGCAACATGCATTGGATGCATTGCATCTCGGAGTTTGACACCCATTACTTATGCATGTATGTGATATTTATAACAATGTTGACCTGCAGGGAATCGATGAAGACAATCGGAAACAATTTATTCTTGGACTATATTTACAGGCTACACTATTCGCTATGCATCGTTGAATTGTTATATTTATTATGCTGAATGTATTCACGCGATCAAATGGGATAAAAGTTACAATTTACTTTGACAAGTTCGAATGTTATATGTACATACATGCAATGTGTTAAATCAAAATTATTCAGTAGGAAAAAAAAGTGTTGTGTTTTTAATGCAAATGTTTACCTTTTTCATTGAACTGCCTATAGCCGGCTTCAGCTATTTATCGCTCGGATCGGATGAAAGATGTTTAGATTACGTTTTTTATTGTTATTATGATCATTATTATTATATGGGTATTTCGGTCGATACTGCAAATGTGCAAGTTTGTGATAAATCGTTGTTGAAAACAAATCACGTTAATATTTACGAGAACGCCACTGGTCCAAACCGACAGACGGGAGCTGTGATCGGGCACTGACTTTAAGTTTCGCGTTTCGCGGAAGATTTTATCCAACCACAGTTGGCTCTCCCAATCGGTCCACAGGCGTGCGGGAAATGTGCCAAATTAAATTTAAAATTTTTCTAATTAAAATGATCACTCATTTATTTTCATTTCGTTGAAGACTTCGATTGATCTGCATATATAATATGCCTTTATTTTTATTTTCCATACTAGTTTGCTAGTGTTGCTTGGTGACGATCAACAGTTGTTTATTATTGACATGTGAGCGAACTAACAACAGCGATAACGTTAAGTTATATAACAAGAATCAATCACCAGCGTACAAAGAATTGTATTTATTCAATGATAAAACAGAAATATGTAGAGACAAATTTATTAGTTTTTTTGTTATACTCGTAGGTACTAGTTTGAGTCTGTTGAATGCTAAGCAAGTTAAAATTTAAATTAGGCAAATCAAACCATAAAAAATTTCTTAGAATTATACGATTCTGAGTATGTACATATGTACATATACTAATTTGAATTATGAATCACCTAACATTAATAAAAATCATTTCACGTACATATGTACATATGTATATGTAGAAATGTATGTATGTACATACACATGTATGGGTATAGCCATAAGGAATGGGTACAATTTCACACGCGACTCTAAAAAACGAATGGTGTCATATTTTATAAAAAGTTTAAACATATTTTTGGACTTTGTAAATTTGAAATTTATTTAAGTGCATACATGATATTTGCGATTTTATTGACAAGGCCAAACGTACATACATAGTATGTACAGTTCCGTCAGCAGGAAGCGGTACTTTCACTCTTCTATCGTGTTTGATTTCCGTTTGCTGTTTGTGGGAGTATTTTTTGATAAGGGTTTTACAAGCTTTTTCGCCGCGGGCAGACACTGCATTTTCTATATTTGTCGCGCACGTGGCAACACTGGGCCACGTGGGGCTCGACCAACACTACTACTAAACGCGAACGGCAAGTCTGTTCCTCGTCAACCGCGATTGAAAAAAAACTAATAAATCCATAGAATGATTAGTTGTTTTTTTTCTATTTTTCTTACCATTTGCTTTCATTTGTACGATCTTTTCAATAAACAGAACATTGGATTCATAAACGAAGGCTCGTGGTCTCTTTACCGACACGACAAAAATGTGTTGATGGTTTTGAGCATTAAGTATAACGGGTGAGATTTGGATGCTACCAAAATCACACGCATCGTCTGGAGCCGGCTTTAGATACAGAGTATGTACATAGGTACATTTGTATGTACTCGCAACCACAAGTTCCAAGAGGCGGGTCTTAGAAAACGATAGAGCTAAATTGTTTATGCTCTCTGCACTTATAACCATTGATCATTTTTAGCACTTTGATTGGACACGTTTTTTTGCAATCATCCATGATTCTAACAATCGCATCGGTGATTTAATAGAATACTGCAGAGAGCGTCAGCAATTTATTAAGCAAACCCAATGGTCACCGCCGCTACCACACTAATATGTAGGTACTAGTGGAATAATGGATAGCTCCAATCCAATTATAATCCTTAGCGGGCAGTGATTGGGTGCAAACAAATAGTAATGCCGGGCCTACACGTGAGCCGTTGGTGTGCCAAAGGAGGATAGAGCGAATGTGTGGTAGAGGGAGGGGTAGACAGACAGAGGGATACGTTGGCACGCCAAATGGTTCATGTGTGGGCCCGGGTTCCATGACAACTGAACACAAGACAATTGCACACAAGAAAACTGCACACATAGACAACTGAACACTGCTCTATCATTTTCTAAGTTCCACTTCTGGGAGTTTTGCACTTATGGGTGGTGTACTTTGCGTTAAGGTGGATCCACATTGGCGAAGCGAACAGCGAACGCGGAAGGGCGAAGGCGAATTGTTATTGTGTGGACGTTCATAAATCATCGGACGATATTGTGTCGAAGCGGTCCACACAATAACAATTCGCCTTCGCCCTTCGTCGTTCGCTGTTCGGTTCGCCAATGTGGACTGCCTTTAGAATGTTCCAATCTATGTACACATTTTACTTTTTTATTGAATCGGTTCCATACAAAATTGGCAACACCCGAAATTCTTTCTACAGACCAATTCATTGCCCCTCTTTTTTCATTTGCTGCAAGAGACAGTGGAAAACCAGTGGAAAGTATCCTGCCCTTATTACCTTATTAGTATTATTTCACTATGACGGACGGTAAAATTGTTTGTCAAATAGTGGAGGCAACGTTTGATATAAAATCCACCATTATAAAAACAAGTTTAAGTATTTAAGTTAAGTATTGCGTATGGCCGTAGCCAGTTTCGCTCAATTTTTTCGATAGTGGATTTGTACCACTAAAAAGAAAACGGCTCATGTATTGTCGGGGAAACTCAACGTGAGTCAGACCCGTTCAGGAATAAGACAAAATGAACTGGTCTTAAATATGTACATTTATGTATTCCGAATTCGACGCTCGTCAGAGGTGACAGACACCGCAACGTGGAGTTGCTGAATGATATTTGTTATTTCAAGAGCGCTTACCATTGCCATTGGTTTTGTATAAATAATGTTTGAATCCAAGCATGCAGCAGTATTGTAATGAAACCGTATGTATTGTTCGACTTTTCTATTATTTTTATATTTTCGTGTAGTGCACTGATTTTGAATAGCATCTTAATTTATTGTGGATTAAATAAAATTGTTCGGGTGTGGTCAACCCATGACTTTATCCATATTTTTGTTGAAGAATACAGAGTATCAAAAATAATTTTCGATAGCAAATTGAATTTTGTGTCATTTCGCACTGCCTCACCCTGTATTATATGGTTCAATCAAAATTATATTTAAAAAGTTGTTTAGCCTGTGTGTGTTTAGTTTTCAGTCTCGACGCCAAGTTCAGATTTGACGACAACGCTGAATTTAGGGAAAAGGATTTGTTCGCTTTGCGTGATACGACACAGGATGATCCCAAGGAAGTAGATGCCGCTAAATTCGATCTGAACTATAGGTACATTGCTCTGGATGGTGAGTTTATTGTAATCGACTAAAGCTGTCTACATAAGTATTTTTAAGTAAGTGCTTCTCGCTCGCTCCGATGGTCTTACGTATATGCAGTCTCCCTCGCACCGCGGCTGTCCCCAGTCTCGTTTAGACTATTCCAATAAGCAGCGGTGGAAAGCGATTACAATTACAATATTATGAAGATTAGTTCTTCTTCGATCGGTTTTTTGTTTTGTTTTTAACGTTTGTCTTCGCAACTGGATTTTGGAATACGACATTTTAAACGAATTTTTCAAAGGTATATATATGAGGTATCATACATATGTAAGTCTTAACCATATTTATATTTATATACATATATTTTACCAATATGTACCTACCAAACTACCGCCGCACAGTGGTTGCTGTAGAACAAGCTAGCCCGCCAATCTAGTTAATTCAAACTAAAATATGTAATTGGGGGTATTTCTGTACGGGACTTTCACTGACTATGTTTTTAACTTATTTAACATATGTACATAGCAGTATTTAAATAAATAAATAAATTAAAAAAAAAAAATCAAAATCAATAATTTTGAGTAATAGGAATTTTCATTATATATATGTATGTACATTCATAAATGTCAAAAATGTTAAAATCTCGAGGTCGAACTTTTGCACGATCATAATACTTTATACGATATGGATAAAGTAAAAAAACATTTTGATCGGTCGCAATCGTTTTCGAAATACATACATATGTACCTATACATACGTAGGTAACAGCATTTTTAATTAAAAAATTAAGAAAAGTCTGCTAGTTGAAATGATTATGTAGCATAAGAAAAGACGGTGACCCCAACTTGTGTGGCTTATTTCAATAAGCCACACAATTAATTCAAATTAATGTGAAAACGTGACATCTGAGAGGTGATGGTGGGAGGGGGTGGAGCTGCGATATATTTTTCAAACTCAGTTAACGCTAACTTTAATTAAAGTTTTGCTTATTTTACAATTTATTTGCCGTAGTCGGCCTTTCCTAGAATATTTGGTATAATGCAGGGGTAGCCAACTTGTTTGTTTTTGCGATCAGCTTTTTTTTATTTAAAAAAATAATTGCTAGTTACCCACGGCAAAAAAGTTTTTAATACCCTATTTAAATATGTACCTGGAATGGAATTTTTGAACAAAATTTAATGAATAAAACAATAATTTGACAGTTTAAATTTTGAAATAGATATATGTATGTACATATAAATAAACGGATAACTTATAACTAAAAGATTTATTCAGCCATTTTCCAAATTTAGAGAACTACATACATATATGTATTCATACATATAAGGAAATTGAATCAGATGAAATATGAATATGTACTCTGAAAATCTCGTTGAACTTAAAAATAATTTCGAAATTAAATTTTCTGAATTTCGTAAAATTCATTCAATCGTTTCATTCATTTTAAATCCATTTGTTGATATAAATATATCTGAAGTATATTGAACAAAAATGTCAGTATTCTAGAAATGCAAATAATTGATTTTCAATCTGACCTACAATTAAAAATAAAGTAACAAGAGTATCACAAACTGATTTTTGGACACTTGTGGATGAGAGAAAATATCCACTCGTAAAGAAAACTTTTCAAATGTTAAACTCCTGCTTTGGATCAACTTATCTTTGTGAAAGTGGCTTTTCGACAATGAAATTTTAAAAATCGAAGTTCAGATCCAGATTAACAAATGAACATCTGAATGATTGTATGACTCATAAGTTTTATTTGTCCTTTATTGTATTTAACTTGTAGTAGACGTAGTAATAAACAGTAGTGTAATATTATTGTTTTCTTTTACTTATTGTTGCTGATTTTTTCAAAAAAAAGGTCATCGTCTTGTGTGGCTCGCCTAAAATTTTTAAATTCCTAATTTGCTCGAGATAGACTAAAGGTTGGGCACCACTGTTATAATTTATAATACATAGTTTAAAAAAAACATTGCATTGCTGTATGTAGTTTCATGTCTGTTGCTTTCGTTTATTCATTATGTGATAATAAATATGTACCCAATTGAAAAATAAACTACATATCTCCGTACATATGTACATATGTATTTGCATATTGAGTTCGCCAAAATTATCTTCTTTTTTCCCCGTAACCAATAAATAATAAACGAGCGTTCATCATTACCGGGCGACATACATTTGTTGATAACTATTTTTTTGAAACAGAATATTGATCATTCTGGTTTATTTATTATAACACCTAAAAGTAATCCTTAGTTAATTTATCCGTCAGAAATTGCATTGAAATTGTTTCGGGTCTCCTACTTGTAAAGCAGAAGCATCAAGGCTCGACATGTTTCTTTTGAATTCATTGAAAATTAAAATTATTATTATTTTGCACGGGCTGTGCGAGGCTATAGCTGTAAACGTCATAAGTCGAATTAATTTAAATAAAGTATCTATAACAACTAAAAATTTAGAGACCTCTGTAAATTTCCAATGAAAACTTTATAAAAAAAAAAAATTAATTTCGTCAACTGGTTTCAAAATGTATTGTCATTTTGTGAATAGAGGTCGTCAGAGCTGCCGTATGTGCTATTGGGATGCGTATAATTTCATATAAAAAATTGAAATATATGTTGACATTTATTTACGTTCCGTTTCAAATTTCAACTTTACATCCAATATGGTCCATATTGGACCACATTATATGGATAAAGTAAAAATAGATGAAATATGAAACATGAAATACAAATATGACAAAGTGTCACATAAATATGGAGAGCAGACTAAACATTCTTAAGGTTACACGATTCCAAAGCTCACCCAGACGTCGATAATATTTACTCTGGGTAGATTAATACAAATTGTTACAATTTCACAATTCGCTTTGCAAGTGTTTCGTTTGTGCGTTGAAAAAAACAAGCTTATCTGTCGATATATGTAACTGAATACACAAAGGAGCAGGAAATTAGAGCAGTTAAAGTTTTTCTTTCGTTTTATGTATTATACATTGTATTATAGGTATGCATGCATTATAAATTAAGATATCTCGACATCGAATTTTCTCACCATCACAATATGTACTTTGTCCGATAACGATAAAGTCAAAAATACGAACCGTATGATGAATCAAATCAAAACCAAACCATTTTCTTACACCAGTGCGAATTTTTATTGCGAATTTATTCAATTTAGAGATGAAATGTACATTAATAAGTTAAATGGAATCTGTAGTTAACTTAACATATCAAAAAAATATATTTTCTGTGCGAAATCGCTTGAAAATTCTTCAGAGACGAGATATGACTTTTCTTATAGATCTATGCCCAGTGAACATGACTCTGGTAATAAAAAATGTTGATTAACTTGAGATTCGGAGATATACATATGTACCTATGTATGTATGCATGTGTTTTTTAAATCGCGCGATTTTTCTATTTCTTGGTGTTGTTCGGTCGATGTCTCAAAATCTGTCAATTTCCTGTTCAAAATAAATATTGGAAGCTATAGTTGGGTATTTCATTTATAGTACTTTTCAGCTTTCAAATCTTTCTAAGTAGTCGTCCAATTCAAATCAAAAGTCAAAAGTATGTATTTTCACTTGGGATTTTTTCGCAATGTTAATACTATTTTATATTGAAACATGTTTATTGGGATAGTGTTCTGGCCACACTATTTTTTTTTTTTTGTTTAAAAGGGTTAATTGGAAGTGTGATGAATTTTTAATCGTTTTTTTTTTTTAAACTTTTCTCCAGTCGTGGTTCTATTGTGGATAGTGCGACGCTTGCAGAGGATGAAGGTCCACACAATTCATATATTTATTATCAATGTCGCTCATCATCGAAAACCCAGTTTCGCAAAGATAGGTCGAAATAAATGGGAGAAGTGCTTTTAGAGAAATCCCAGCAAGCTCAGGATATTCCGTTTTAGCTTTTATCCAGAAGGAAGCATGTGATAATGTCTCGAAACTCATCTTCATTCCTTCATCTGCAGCCAGCTCCAATAACACTGTTCGACAAATGACGACTTTCTTTTTGGTTCAGAGACAAGATATAACTTTTCTTATGCCCGGTGAACACGAATCTGGTAATAAAACATGTTGATTGAGATTCTGAGATACATATGTGTGTTATTTAAATGGTGCGATTTTTCTATTTCTTGGTGTTCGGTCGATGTCTCAAAATCTGTCAATTTCTTCTTCAGAATGAATATTGGAATCTATAGTCGGGTATTTTATCTTTCATTTGTAGTACTTTTTAGCTTTCAGATCTTTCTAAGTAAGGTCGGGACCGACGGCTTCGGAACCACATGCGGCTCTTTGTATGGAAACCTGCAGCTCTCCCTGTCATCCAACGTTTTGATTAAAACATAAAACGTTGACAGACAATTTACTTAATAACTGCATGGCTATAAAAAGCTGTAAGATCGTTTTTTCACATTAAAATTTGTAATACTTTTAAGTATTTTTTTTTAGTCAGCGGTGGTCGGTGATTGTATTTTTTGAACGGAATGTGACATAAGACGCGTATAAAATCTGGTGGGGAACTTTATTGATTTCGTAGTTGCGCGCGAATCCATTGGGCTAATTAAAATTGCAGCAATACGGTGACGATTTTGAATACAAGTACGAGTACCGTGGTACTCAACGGCGGTGGTACCCCCCTTAGGGGGGCGTTTTAAGTTAGCTGCATCGATTGGGGATATTTTGGTGGGTGATTCCGAAACTCCGTTTGTTTTTAAAAACTATCATTTGAAAGATAATTTATTCGTTGTATCCAATAAAATTGGAGAATTAATTGAAAAACTAGGTGTCGTTTAAATATTTTTAATGTTCATGAAGTTATTATTATGTATGTATGTATATATTTGAACTCTCCAAGAGCTTCCAGCGGTCAGAGGAGAGTTCAAGCTCGTCAAAATCGTTATTCGTTCAAAGGTGACATTTCTTCTGGCTGTAAGTGCGCTGTACATATGTATATATATGGCTGCGTGTACGTGCTTCTGATAAAGTTCAAGCTTTTTTGAATAAAAAAAAAAAATATTATTTTTCTTTCTATTTTTTTCCTGGTGTTATTCGCTAGACGATTTTATTTTAAAGCATTCAAATATCACAATGAATAACAAAAACATCTGACTATTGCTTCCAGTACTTATTTTGAACACGGAACTAAATTTTGAATTACAGATCGCAAAAGTAAAAAAAATGGAAAAATTTACCATTTTTAAACGCTCATATCTCATAAACGAGAGCTAAGCAACAAGTGTCCAGACTAGTCTCTTTGTTACACAGTGTAAATACTTTAACTTATTCGGTATTAATAAGTATTGTGAATCATATGAACGATATGCGTAACCGTGCGAAAATGCAACATTGTAATTTTTCACAGTTTCGCAGTGGTCTTCAACCTGGGCGATATCGTCCACCTCCGGGGGTTTCTTGATTCTTAGTGAAGAATATTGAAGAAATCTGAAAGAAATTTAAAAAAATAAATAAAATTACTTCGAAAAATTTTAAAAAACGCACTGTAGGTATGTGGCGCTAATCAATTTATTCCAAAGAAGCTACGAAAATTACATGATTCGCTAAAAATAGCGGTGAGTGCTTTATAAATAAAATTAAAGTCAATTCCAAAAATGGTCAACTTTTTCAACAACTTTGTCAAGATAATGATGAGCAGTTGGTTCGTTTGTTGCTACATACGGAAATACGATGGCTTTCTATAGGCAATTATTGTTTGTCACGTCTTGTGAAATTACTCAAAATTGTATTACAGTTCTATCGCAATAAAAACAAAATTGATTTCTGCAATGTGCTGCAGAGGGCGAAGAACGATATGTTTTACTTGGCTGGAATATTTACGAAGTTCAATGATATTAATCTGCGTCTTCGGGGTAAATTAGTGACACTTATTCTTTGTAAAAAGGCTATATCTATATTTGTCGATAAATTAGCACTGCCCAAACAAAATATCTCGTAGAAAGAATTTCATCAATTTCCAGACTTATTATCAATAAAAGATGAGCTTACAACTGCTGATAACTGCTGATATAAATGCATTTGCAGATCATTTGCATGGTCTGAGAACTGACATGATCACTCGATTCAGTGGCCTGATAAATTTGAAGATCAATTTATGGATGATGGATCCATTCAAAGTAAATATGTCTGATGTACGTACATAGATTTTACGTGTCAATAAGAAATTTTAGAATAGCATCACGATAACGAATGAAAGTCTGATTTTAATCTGGGTGGGGGATATTTACAACTCTGGCAGAATAAGAAGATATCTTCGATTTATCCCCAATTGTGGAGTAAAATTTCATTAATACTACTGGCTTTTCCAACTTCGAATTTAGTTAAATCGTCTTCTCACATAACAAAGAAATCGCTTGTGCATATCGGAAAGAGATCTTCGCCTGACTGTATCGAGTTTACAGCCCGATATAGAAAGTTTTGTCAAATCACATCAGGCACAAATTTCGCATTAAATAACTTGTATTAAGTCATTATTAATAATTTATCCTTTAATTAAATGTTTGATACTGAAAATATTTGGGGTTGATTTTTTAAATGGTTTTTCCTACAATCTCGACTAGCAGAATGGGTGGTCATCGTCATTGCTGTGTATTAATTTTTTAGGTGTTATATGCAGGTGTGCGGTTAACATTACAAATTAAATAATATTGAAAAACTGGGCGCTGACCGCAAAAAGGTTAAAGACCACTGTATGACTAATGGATCGATAGCATTCTGGAATCGTCCATTACATTGTACATCGAGCAGACTTGAGCGAACCGGCTAGCCAGGTCAGTGCTATCCTGCGCATTCGGCTTTAACTCTCCCTGCGAGGCAGACGCGAACAGTGGCAATGCTCATTGTTCGGTGCTCGAACAATGGTGAGTTATTAAACCCAAGTCCTATTATCGGCCATATTGGCAAATATACAATATATACATGAATTGTTTCTAATTTAGGATTTAAACCGTTGTGATGGTCCACCGACACGCCGTTTTCCCGAATATGCAGCGCAGATGAAAAATTCAAAATGGCGTCCGCATATAAGCAAGGCGGAAACAAAGGATGGCGGATGCACATGAGTGGGGGACAAAAAGGGGCCAGCTGTTATTCAATTGCATTCAATTGCATCCTGCATTAAAATGCAGGAATCCAGTTCATCGTTGGAGCCTTTGCTGTTCAAGCCACCATAGATAGCAACAGGAATGAAGATCAATACCGTGAGTTACTTTAATTTATTTATTTATTATGTACATATTTGTCTATCGTCGGTTGATGTATGGAGGCTTCTCCATTGATATTCCTATCTTGCGCGCCTTTCATTCGTTCATAGAAACATGATTATGCAATTTTATTTATTTTATAACCATTGGTACCATTCAAGCTCCTTGCGTCCATCTACATATTATAATATTTTCGTTCGCCCAGTTATGGTGCGTACACGTTGGCGAACCGAACAGCGAACGATGAAGGGCGAAGTCGAATTATTATCGTGTGAACCGCTCCACATTACATTACAGTAATCAAATGGGGTTAAATCTAGTAATCTTTGCTTGGGTAACTGCTATTGATGTAATTTCAAAAGTGCGTCTAATTTTGGGGCCTTTGTTTTGTAATTGAACTGTAAAATTTAGCGATGGTTGAAAATAAAATACAGCTTAGCTTAGCATAAATTGTAGCAAGCAGCGCTACGAATATTTGATGTGTATGTATTATTTTCAACAAAGTTTATTAATTGCTGTATTAGTATATATTTTGTTTTAATTTTTTTAATGGTACTTTGGTCCAAATCCACATTTGGCGCTCCTTATCCTTTTCCCAAAGTCGGTCCCGCCTTCTTATTACTTTATCCATATCGGATAAAGTATCGTGATCGTGCGAAAATTCTACCGCGAGACGTTTTAACGTTATGTTGCAATATTTTAACTATGTTTAACTTAGGACGCAGCGAATTTTTTTTTGGTTCAACCCTTGAATATGACATAGCTTTTGCAAAAAATAACCCATATCTTACCTTTTCTTTGTATTTGTGTCTGGGCGAAAAAGCGGTTGTTTGTTTTTTGATGTTTTTATGGTGTGGGAAGTTAATTTTTAAACATTCCATTGTTTATTGTATGTATGTATGTATTTCAATAAAGGACCTGGAAGATAACCCGATTTGACAGTCATAATTTAAAAATGAGGCTTAGGTACATACATTGATCACCCACATGCTATTATTGAACTGAAAGTTAAAATTAAATATTCCAGCGGAAACGAGTATCATTAGGTGCGTAAAGCTTGAAGTCTTATCTAAATAAAGGTAACCTAAATATGTGCTTTTCAAAAAATAAAATAACTTGTGCAAATTCAATTTTTTCTATTTTAGTGAATTTAACGACATTTCATAATCAGTAGTTTTTCTATATACCAATTTACAAATATAAAGTCAGACAAAAGTCATTGTTCGATTTGCCCTTAGTCTGACATCTAGACCTCGAGCTCCCACGAATTCCCCTTTATTCGAATATTCATCTAAATTTTATTGATTAAATTTTGTCATTGGTCTGACCTCTATGTAGACCAGCGGTTCTCAAACTAGGGTCCGCGGTCCCCTGGGGACCGCAAAGCGGTTTCAGTGGGACCGTGAAAGATGAACACATATACATACATATATACTATTTATATTTTTATAATTATAGCACGTAACATTTATTGGGATATATATAATATTATCCCAACGGTATTATATGGTGTGTTATGTACCGCCCATTTCTCCTTCTATATTTCTATCAACCTGGCGCTGCAAGGAAAATATATCACAGTTATATATTGTCACGAAAATTTGACAGCTTTCAAAATGAAGCTCGAACTATGGCATGTAAAGTTAGAGAAGAAGAACTTTGTCCCATTTCCACAGCTGAACACATATATTGATGAAAATGAGCTTAATGTCGATGACGATACCCTGGAGGTGATGAAACAGCATGTATCAATTCTTAGCGAAGAAATTTCTCACTATTTTCCTGACCTACCAGAATTTGAAAAATATCATCGATTTATCAATAACCCGTTTGTACTCTCCATTAGTGATCTGCCTTCGGAGGACAATTTAATTCAAGAACAGTTTATTGATTTAATAAATGAAATGATGCAAAACATGTTTTTCGTTAAATGTGTTGTAGTGATTTTTGGATTGAAATGGCACAGTCCTATCCCGATTATGCAAAGATGGATCTTGGAGTGCTGATTTCATTCGCAACCACCTGAGTGTTAGACGGCTTTTTCCACACTACTTAAAACTACTACTCTCACTACTCACTACTATTTTAAAAACAAAATCTCGAAACAGATTAGACGCGACAAATGACATGAGAGTTGCACTAGCTAAAACAAAGCCAAACATAGAAGAACTGGTTCAGGCAAAGCAGATGCATCCATCCCATTAAAATTTTAAGTTAAATTTAATAACTAAGATTTATATACATACATATATATTTTCTGAATAAATAATTGTTTGTCAAAAAATATTTTATTCACCGCAACCTATACATATATGTACATATGTATATGCAGTGCCGAACCGTGGGTATGTGGCACCCTTTTCATGAAATAATATAGATTTTTTAATTTTTTAATAAAGGGTCAGGGTCGAGCCATCGAATAATTTTTTAAGAGACCGCCACGCAAGAAATTCTTAAGAAGTTTGAGAACCGCTGATGTAGACCTACATACATACCTAGACGGTTTGGTCAGAGCCGGTGTGGAACTTTATTGATTTCGTAGTTGCGCGCGAATCCATTGGGCTAATTAAAATTGCAGCAATACGGTAACGATTTTGAATGCAAGTACGAGTACCGTGGTACTCAACGGGGGTGGTACCCCCCCAGGGGGGGCGTTTTAGTTAGCTGCATCGATTGGGGATATTTTTATGGGTGATTTCGAAATCTTTGTTTTTAAATAATTTCTTTAAATGATAATTTATTCGTTGTATCCAATACAATAGGAGGATTAATAAATTGAAACACTAGGTGTCAGTTATTATTTATTATAGAAAATATATGACCGAATTTATTTTAGATATTTTGGATGGAGCCTGTTTAATATTGATCATTTGTCAATAGACGAGAACACTATTTCCAACTACAATTTCCACCGAAAAGAAGTTTAAATACACAAAAATAACCAGAAGAAGCACCAAATAAAAATGCTACTAAATCCAATAACACAAGAGACAGAAGAGGAGCTTTTGCACAGGATTTAATTAAATAATTAAAAAATAAACATACATAGGTAGTATTACGACCATCATTTCTGATTTTTTGTTTGAAAATTAAAAAGGAAACACCTAATGATACTTTATTTTGAAACAGGGTATGCTGTAATTGAACAAGACCAAAATGGAGCTTGTATGATGAACACACTTAGTGACAAGATGGAAAATACACATGATGCAGCAACAACAGAAGAATCAGTTTTGTAATACTTATTTCGTAATCACCATGACAACTATCGCACCTGTGATAATTGTTATGTGGAATTTAATTGGAAATGCAGTCGAACTCGATTATGAAGTGATGACAGATTTTCCAAATAAATGAAAAATAAATTTGTAGACAATATGCGAACCTGTCAATATATGTAGATAATTGGCACGCAGAATATGCAATAACATTCCTTAATCATATGCACATGATAATCAAGTTCGACTATTCTTGGATATGTGAATTTGTGCGCGCATTATCAAACTGAATTAAATGATTAATTTTAAGTGTTCTAAAGCAAACTAAAAGTATAAGATGTATTAATGTATGTATGTAATGTATTTTATGAAATCACACATAACCCAAGGACGTGGAATTGTGATTTACAGTGCAATGCAAACTCCATAAACTCATATGCCGGCTTCCCACATGAGGCGGGCGTCGGCGGGCGACCGTGATCACCCATGTGTGGAGCGGTCGACCGTGTGCGCCCGTACGCCCGTAGTCGCCCGTACTCGTTCAGCCAAGCAACGGACGACCGCCCGCCTTTGACCCGGGCGTTGCGATCCCAGCGCCGCGGATGCACGGGCGGTGGCAAAAAAGCAAAGCAAAAAAAGCAAAGCAATACATATACTGTGAGAAAATAATTGTATGCACTTAATAAACACAAAGCTGCCGCAGCAGCGGCCTTCGCGTTTACCATTCACAATTGATCGAATCGGCGAGCGCCTGAGCGCAGCGGAGCGATTAACTAGTGCACTGACAGCTGCAGTTTGCCCCGTCTGCCGCGCTCGGCGCCACTAGTGCCACTCGCACGTTAAGTGGGTAGCAGTAGCACGGATTTCGTTCAGATTAGCAACGCAGCAATGGCCTACAAACATTCGGCCAAACATTCGGGCGCATGTGGGGAGCCGGCATTACTTAAAACAAAGCTTTAAAATATTTTGTATGTATAAATTTATTTGGATCCCCGACATTGTCAACATGAAGGCGGAATTTGCATCTACATACGTAGATGCATTTGTCATGACTCTCGTGAGTCATGATATATGTATATGTACATACATATGTACGTACATATGTAGCTGACAGAGTTTGAACAGTAGTGACGGTCAAAATCCGGGCATGGACAGTTCCCAATTTTATTATATAACGTTTCCTCTCGTTGAAAAATTTTGGTCTTTTTTATCCACTTTCTCGTGGCGATTATACGTTGCATTATTGATATAATTCTCATAGCTAGAAAACGTATATTTAAACGTGTGCCGGTTACCCTGCCACTTTTCAGGAAAAACCTGGTATTGAGCCTTTGGAACTGACTATAGCGTTCTGGTTTCTTCCCGTTGAAAAAAAATTGGGTCGTGGCTAGTCCACTTTCTTGTGACGAATTACGTTGTATTGTCATAATTCTTAAGCTAGAAGACGTATATTCAAACTTGTGCCAATCACCCTGCCACTTTAGGAAGAACCTGGTATTAAACTTTCGTTACTGACGATAGCGATCTGGTTTCCCAAATCGAGACTCGTATAAATAATTTGATTATCTTGGATTACTTTTTCTATTACGTCGATAATTATTTCGACGTTCTTGAGTTAATATTAAACTTTGCTCGCGCACGGTATGTTAAGCTTCGAATTTACTGAAAATTCGAGTTTCTCAAACTCATCCATCGCGTCAAAGAAGCGCAATACTAATCTGCATGTGTAGTTCTTAATCTAGATACGTTCGTCAAACTTTCTTGGTAAAACCAGCATACGACTGAGTTGGATTCTTATCGTTGAAAATATTTAGGTCGTGTCTAGTCCCCTTTCTTGTGACCATTATACAGACGTTGCATTGTCATAATTCTAATAGCTAGAAAACGTTTATTTAAACGTGTGCCGGTCACCCTGCCACTTTTCAGGAAAAACCTGGTATTGAGCCTTTGGAACGGACTATAGCGTTCTGGTTTCCTCTCGAAAAAAAAAAAATTAGGTCGTGTCCTATTCACATTCTCGTGACGATTATAGGTTGCATTATTGTCATAAATTTCATAGTTTGAAAACGTATATTTAATCGTGTGCCGATCACCCTGCCTCTTTTTAGAAAAAACCTGGTATTTAGCCTTTGTAACTGACGATAGCGTTCTGGTTTCTTCCCGTTGAAAAAAAATTGGGTCGTGGCTAGTCCACTTTCTTGTGACGAATTACGTTGTATTGTCATAATTCTTAAGCTAGAAGACGTATATTCAAACTTGTGCCGATCACCCTGCCACTTTAGGAAGAACCTGGTATTAAGCCTTCGTAACTGACGATAGCGATCTGGTTTCCCAAATCGAGACCCGTATAAATAATTTCATTATCTTGGATTACTTTTTCTATTACGTCGATAATTATTTCGACGTTCTTGAGTTAATATTAAACTTTGCTCGCGCACGGTATGTTAAGCTTCGAATTTACTGAAAATTCGAGTTTCTCAAACTCATCCATCGCGTCAAAGAAGCGCAATACTAATCTACATGTGTAGTTCTTAATCTAGATACGTTCGTCAAACTTTCTTGGTAAAACCAACATACGACTGAGTTGGATTCTTATCGTTGAAAATATTTAGGTCGTGTCTAGTCCCCTTTCTTGTGACCATTATACAGACGTTGCATTGTCATAATTCTAATAGCTAGAAAACGTTTATTTAAACGTGTGCCGGTCACCCTGCCACTTTTCAGGAAAAACCTGGTATTGAGCCTTTGGAACTGACTATAGCGTTCTGGTTTCCTCTCGTTGAAAAAAATTAGGTCGTGTCCTATTCACATTCTCGTGACGATTATAGGTTGCATTATTGTCATAATTCTCATAGCTAGAAAACGTATATTTAAACGTGTGCCGATCACCGTGCCACTTTAGGAAGAACCTGGTATTTAGCCTTCGTAACTGACGATAGCGTTCTGGTTTCTCAAATCGAGACCCGTATAAATAATTTGATAAATTTGAAAAACGCTTTTAATTACGTCGATAATTATTTTGGCGTTCGTGAGTTAATATTAAACTTTGCTCGCGCACGGTATGTTAAGCTTCGAATTTACTGAAAATTCGAGTTTTTCAAACTCATCCATCGCGTCAAAGAAGCGCAATTCTAATCTACATGTGTAGTTCTTAATCTAGATACGTTCGTCAAACTTTCTTGGTAAAACCAACATACGACTGAGTTGGATTCTTATCGTTGAAAATATTTAGGTCGTGTCTAGTCCCCTTTCTTGTGACCATTATACAGACGTTGCATTGTCATAATTCTAATAGCTAGAAAACGTTTATTTAAACGTGTGCCGGTCACCCTGCCACTTTTCAGGAAAAACCTGGTATTGAGCCTTTGGAACTGACTATAGCGTTCTGGTTTCCTCTCGTTGAAAAAAATTAGGTCGTGTCCTATTCACATTCTCGTGACGATTATAGGTTGCATTATTGTCATAAATTTCATAGTTTGAAAACGTATATTTAATCGTGTGCCGATCACCCTGCCTCTTTTTAGAAAAAACCTGGTATTTAGCCTTTGTAACTGACGATAGCGTTCTGGTTTCTTCCCGTTGAAAAAAAATTGGGTCGTGGCTAGTCCACTTTCTTGTGACGAATTACGTTGTATTGTCATAATTCTTAAGCTAGAAGACGTATATTCAAACTTGTGCCGATCACCCTGCCACTTTAGGAAGAACCTGGTATTAAGCCTTCGTTACTGACGATAGCGATCTGGTTTCCCAAATCGAGACTCGTATAAATAATTTGATTATCTTGGATTACTTTTTCTATTACGTCGATAATTATTTCGACGTTCTTGAGTTAATATTAAACTTTGCTCGCGCACGGTATGTTAAGCTTCGAATTTACTGAAAATTCGAGTTTCTCAAACTCATCCATCGCGTCAAAGAAGCGCAATACTAATCTACATGTGTAAGTCTTAATCTAGATACGTTCGTCAAACTTTCTTGGTAAAACCAACATACGACTGAGTTGGATTCTTATCGTTGAAAATATTTAGGTCGTGTCTAGTCCCCTTTCTTGTGACCATTATACAGACGTTGCATTGTCATAATTCTAATAGCTAGAAAACGTTTATTTAAACGTGTGCCGGTCACCCTGCCCCTTTCAGGAAAAACCTGGTATTGAGCCTTTGGAACTGACAATAGCGTTCTGGTTTCCTCTCGTTGAAAAAAATTAGGTCGTGTCCTATTCACATTCTCGTGACGATTATAGGTTGCATTATTGTCATAATTCTCATAGCTAGAAAACGTATATTTAAACGTGTGCCGATCACCGTGCCACTTTAGGAAGAACCTGGTATTTAGCCTTCGTAACTGACGATAGCGTTCTGGTTTCTCAAATCGAGACCCGTATAAATAATTTGATAAATTTGAAAAACGCTTTTAATTACGTCGATAATTATTTTGGCGTTCGTGAGTTAATATTAAACTTTGCTCGCGCACGGTATGTTAAGCTTCGAATTTACTGAAAATTCGAGTTTCTCAAACTCATCCATCGCGTCAAAGAAGCGCAATACTAATCTACATACATGTGTAGTTCTTAATCTAGATACGTTCGTCAAACTTTCTTGGTAAAACCAACATACGACTGAGTTGGATTCTTATCGTTGAAAATATTTAGGTCGTGTCTTGTCCCCTTTCTTGTGACCATTATACAGACGTTGCATTGTCATAATTCTAATAGCTAGAAAACGTTTATTTAAACGTGTGCCGGTCACCCTGCTTCTTTCAGGAAAAACCTGGTATTGAGCCTTTGGAACTGACTATAGCGTTCTGGTTTCCTCTCGTTGAAAAAAATTAGGTCGTGTCCTATTCACATTCTCGTGACGATTATAGGTTGCATTATTGTCATAAATTTCATAGTTTGAAAACGTATATTTAATCGTGTGCCGATCACCCTGCCTCTTTTTAGAAAAAACCTGGTATTTAGCCTTTGTAACTGACGATAGCGTTCTGGTTTCTTCCCGTTGAAAAAAAATTGGGTCGTGGCTAGTCCACTTTCTTGTGACGAATTACGTTGTATTGTCATAATTCTTAAGCTAGAAGACGTATATTCAAACTTGTGCCGATCACCCTGCCACTTTAGGAAGAACCTGGTATTAAGCCTTCGTTACTGACGATAGCGATCTGGTTTCCCAAATCGAGACTCGTATAAATAATTTGATTATCTTGGATTACTTTTTCTATTACGTCGATAATTATTTCGACGTTCTTGAGTTAATATTAAACTTTGCTCGCGCACGGTATGTTAAGCTTCGAATTTACTGAAAATTCGAGTTTCTCAAACTCATCCATCGCGTCAAAGAAGCGCAATACTAATCTACATGTGTAGTTCTTAATCTAGATACGTTCGTCAAACTTTCTTGGTAAAACCAACATACGACTGAGTTGGATTCTTATCGTTGAAAAAATATTTAGGTCGTGTCTAGTCCCCTTTCTTGTGACCA
The DNA here is from genome assembly GCA_022651745.1 of Parapsyche elsis. NCBI lineage: Eukaryota > Metazoa > Arthropoda > Insecta > Trichoptera > Hydropsychidae > Parapsyche > Parapsyche elsis. The sequence goes on from JAGVSN010000019.1 coordinate 3,148,294, forward strand.
TTATACAGACGTTGCATTGTCATAATTCTAATAGCTAGAAAACGTTTATTTAAACGTGTGCCGGTCACCCTGCCCCTTTCAGGAAAAACCTGGTATTGAGCCTTTGGAACTGACAATAGCGTTCTGGTTTCCTCTCGTTGAAAAAAATTAGGTCGTGTCCTATTCACATTCTCGTGACGATTATAGGTGGCATTATTGTCATAATTCTCATAGCTAGAAAACGTATATTTAAACGTGTGCCGATCACCGTGCCACTTTAGGAAGAACCTGGTATTTAGCCTTCGTAACTGACGATAGCGTTCTGGTTTCTCAAATCGAGACCCGTATAAATAATTTGATAAATTTGAAAAACGCTTTTAATTACGTCGATAATTATTTTGGCGTTCGTGAGTTAATATTAAACTTTGCTCGCGCACGGTATGTTAAGCTTCGAATTTACTGAAAATTCGAGTTTCTCAAACTCATCCATCGCGTCAAAGAAGCGCAATTCTAATCTACATACATGTGTAGTTCAAATCTAGATACGTTTGTCGAGCTTTCTTGGTATAACCAACTTACGACTGAGTTGGATTCTTATCGTTGAAAATTTTTAGGTCGTGTCTAGTCCCATATCTCGTGACAATTATACATACGTTGCATTGTCATAATTCAAGTAGCTAGAAAACGTATATTTAAACGTGTGCCGGTCACCGTGCCACTTTTCAGAAAAAAACCTAGTATTGAGCCTTTGGAACTGACTATAGCGTTTTGGTTTCCTCTCGTTTAAAAAAAACTTAGGTCGTGTCCCATTCACATTATCGTGACGATACATTATTGTCATTATTCTCATAGCATTCTGGTTTCTTCCCGTTGAAAAAAAAAAAATTGGGTCGTGGCTAGTCCACTTTCTTGTGACGAATTACGTTGTATTGTCATAATTCTTAAGCTAGAAGACGTATATTCAAACTTGTGCCGATCACCCTGCCACTTTAGGAAGAACCTGGTATTAAGCCTTCGTTACTGACGATAGCGATCTGGTTTCCCAAATCGAGACTCGTATAAATAATTTGATTATCTTGGATTACTTTTTCTATTACGTCGATAATTATTTCGACGTTCTTGAGTTAATATTAAACTTTGCTCGCGCACGGTATGTTAAGCTTCGAATTTACTGAAAATTCGAGTTTCTCAAACTCATCCATCGCGTCAAAGAAGCGCAATACTAATCTACATGTGTAGTTCTTAATCTAGATACGTTCGTCAAACTTTCTTGGTAAAACCAACATACGACTGAGTTGGATTCTTATCGTTGAAAATATTTAGGTCGTGTCTTGTCCCCTTTCTTGTGACCATTATACAGACGTTGCATTGTCATAATTCTAATAGCTAGAAAACGTTTATTTAAACGTGTGCCGGTCACCCTGCCCCTTTCAGGAAAAACCTGGTATTGAGCCTTTGGAACTGACTATAGCGTTCTGGTTTCCTCTCGTTGAAAAAAATTAGGTCGTGTCCTATTCACATTCTCGTGACGATTATAGGTTGCATTATTGTCATAAATTTCATAGTTTGAAAACGTATATTTAATCGTGTGCCGATCACCCTGCCTCTTTTTAGAAAAAACCTGGTATTTAGCCTTTGTAACTGACGATAGCGTACTGGTTTCTTCCCGTGAAAAAAAAAAAATTGGGTCGTGGCTAGTCCACTTTCTTGTGACGAATTACGTTGTATTGTCATAATTCTTAAGCTAGAAGACGTATATTCAAACTTGTGCCGATCACCCTGCCACTTTAGGAAGAACCTGGTATTAAGCCTTCGTTACTGACGATAGCGATCTGGTTTCCCAAATCGAGACCCGTATAAATAATTTGATTATCTTGGATAACTTTTTCTATTACGTCGATAATTATTTCGACGTTCTTGAGTTAATATTAAACTTTGCTCGCGCACGGTATGTTAAGCTTCGAATTTACTGAAAATTCGAGTTTCTCAAACTCATCCATCGCGTCAAAGAAGCGCAATACTAATCTACATGTGTAGTTCTTAATCTAGATACGTTCGTCAAACTTTCTTGGTAAAACCAACATACGACTGAGTTGGATTCTTATCGTTGAAAATATTTAGGTCGTGTCTTGTCCCCTTTCTTGTGACCATTATACAGACGTTGCATTGTCATAATTCTAATAGCTAGAAAACGTTTATTTAAACGTGTGCCGGTCACCCTGCCCCTTTCAGGAAAAACCTGGTATTGAGGCTTTGGAACTGACTATAGCGTTCTGGTTTCCTCTCGTTGAAAAAAATTAGGTCGTGTCCTATTCACATTCTCGTGACGATTATAAGGTTGCATTATTGTCATAATTCTCATAGCTAGAAAACGTATATTTAAACGTGTGCCGATCACCGTGCCACTTTAGGAAGAACCTGGTATTTAGCCTTCGTAACTGACGATAGCGTTCTGGTTTCTCAAATCGAGACCCGTATAAATAATTTGATAAATTTGAAAAACTTTTTTAATTACGTCGATAATAATTTCGGCGTTCTTGAGTTAATATTAAACTTTGCTCGCGCACGGTATGTTAAGCTTCGAATTTACTGAAAATTCGAGTTTCTCAAACTCATCCATCGCGTCAAAGAAGCGCAATACTAATCTACATGTGTAGTTCTTAATCTAGATACGTTCGTCAAACTTTCTTGGTAAAACCAACATACGACTGAGTTGGATTCTTATCGTTGAAAATATTTAGGTCGTGTCTAGTCCATTTCTTGTGACCATTATACAGACGTTGCATTGTCATAATTTAATAGCTAGAAAACGTTTATTTAAACGTGTGCCGGTCACCCTGCCCTTTTCAGGAAAAACCTGGTATTGAGCCTTTGGAACTGACTATAGCGTTCTGGTTTCCTCTCGTTGAAAAAAAAAAAAATTAGGTCGTGTCCTATTCACATTTTCGTGACGATTATAGGTTTCTTTGCATTATTGTCATGTGACGAATTCTCATAGCTAGAAAACGTATATTTAAACGTGTGCCGATCACCGTGCCACTTTAGGAAGAACCTGGTATTAAGCCTTCGTAACTGACGATAGCGTTCTGGTTTCTCAAATCGAGACCCGTATAAATAATTTCATTATCTTGGATAACTTTTTCTATAACGTCGATAATAATTTCGGCGTTCTTGAGTTAATATTAAACTTTGCTCGCGCACGGTATGTTAAGCTTCGAATTTACTGAAAATTCGAGTTTTTCAAACTCATCCATCGCGTCAAAGAAGCGCAATTCTAATCTACATACATGTGTAGTTCTTAATCTAGATACGTTTGTCGAGCTTTCTTGGTATAACCAACTTACGACTGAGTTGGATTCTTATCGTTGAAAATTTTTAGGTCGTGTCTAGTCCCATATCTCGTGACAATTATACATACGTTGCATTGTCATAATTCAAATAGCTAGAAAACGTATATTTAAACGTGTGCCGGTCACCGTGCCACTTTTCAGGAAAAACCTAGTATTGAGCCTTTGGAACTGACTATAGCGTTTTGGTTTCCTCTCGTTTAAAAAATTTAGGTCGTGTCCCATTCACATTATCGTGACGATAAATTATTGTCATTATTCTCATAGCATTCTGGTTTCTTCCCGTTGAAAAAAAAAAAATTGGGTCGTGGCTAGTCCACTTTCTTGTGACGAATTACGTTGTATTGTCATAATTCTTAAGCTAGAAGACGTATATTCAAACTTGTGCCGATCACCCTGCCACTTTAGGAAGAACCTGGTATTAAGCCTTCGTTACTGACGATAGCGATCTGGTTTCCCAAATCGAGACTCGTATAAATAATTTGATTTTCTTGGATTACTTTTTCTATTACGTCGATAATTATTTCGACGTTCTTGAGTTAATATTAAACTTTGCTCGCGCACGGTATGTTAAGCTTCGAATTTACTGAAAATTCGAGTTTCTCAAACTCATCCATTGCGTCAAAGAAGCGCAATACTAATCTACATGTGTAGTTCTTAATCTAGATACGTTCGTCAAACTTTCTTGGTAAAACCAACATACGACTGAGTTGGATTCTTATCGTTGAAAATATTTAGGTCGTGTCTAGTCCCTTTCTTTGTGACCATTATACAGACGTTGCATTGTCATAATTCTAATAGCTAGAAAACGTTTATTTAAACGTGTGCCGGTCACCCTGCCCTTTTCAGGAAAAACCTGGTATTGAGCCTTTGGAACTGACTATAGCGTTCTGGTTTCCTCTCGTTGAAAAAAATTAGGTCGTGTCCTATTCACATTCTCGTGACGATTATAGGTTGCATTATTGTCATAATTCTCTTAGCTAGAAAACGTATATTTAAACGTGTGCCGATCACCGTGCCACTTTAGGAAGAACCTGGTATTTAGCCTTCGTAACTGACGATAGCGTTCTGGTTTCCCAAATCGAGACCCGTATAAATAATTTCATTATCTTGGATAACTTTTTCTATAACGTCGATAATAATTTCGGCGTTCTTGAGTTAATATTAAACTTTGCTCGCGCACGGTATGTTAAGCTTCGAATTTACTGAAAATTCGAGTTTTTCAAACTCATCCATCGCGTCAAAGAAGCGCAATTCTAATCTACATACATGTGTAGTTCTAAATCTAAATACGTTTGTCAAGCTTTCTTGGTAAAACCAACTTACGACTGAGTTGGATTCTTATCGTTGAAAATTTTTAGGTCGTGTCTAGTCCCATATCTCGTGACAATTATACATACGTTGCATTGTCATAATTCAAATAGCTAGAAAACGTATATTTAAACGTGTGCCGGTCACCGTGCCACTTTTCAGGAAAAACCTAGTATTGAGCCTTTGGAACTGACTATAGCGTTTTGGTTTCCTCTCGTTTAAAAAACTTAGGTCGTGTCCCATTCACATTATCGTGACGATACATTATTGTCATTATTCTCATAGCATTCTGGTTTCTTCCCGTTGAAAAAAAATTGGGTCGTGGCTAGTCCACTTTCTTGTGACGAATTACGTTGTATTGTCATAATTCTTAAGCTAGAAGACGTATATTCAAACTTGTGCCGATCACCCTGCCACTTTAGGAAGAACCTGGTATTAAGCCTTCGTTACTGACGATAGCGATCTGGTTTCCCAAATCGAGACTCGTATAAATAATTTGATTTTCTTGGATTACTTTTTCTATTACGTCGATAATTATTTCGACGTTCTTGAGTTAATATTAAACTTTGCTCGCGCACGGTATGTTAAGCTTCGAATTTACTGAAAATTCGAGTTTCTCAAACTCATCCATCGCGTCAAAGAAGCGCAATACTAATCTACATGTGTAGTTCTTAATCTAGATACGTTCGTCAAACTTTCTTGGTAAAACCAACATACGACTGAGTTGGATTCTTATCGTTGAAAATATTTAGGTCGTGTCTAGTCCCCTTTCTTGTGACCATTATACAGACGTTGCATTGTCATAATTCTAATAGCTAGAAAACGTTTATTTAAACGTGTGCCGGTCACCCTGCCCCTTTCAGGAAAAACCTGGTATTGAGCCTTTGGAACTGACTATAGCGTTCTGGTTTCCTCTCGTTGAAAAAAATTAGGTCGTGTCCTATTCACATTCTCGTGACGATTATAGGTTGCATTATTGTCATAATTCTCATAGCTAGAAAACGTATATTTAAACGTGTGCCGATCACCGTGCCACTTTAGGAAGAACCTGGTATTTAGCCTTCGTAACTGACGATAGCGTTCTGGTTTCTCAAATCGAGACCCGTATAAATAATTTCATTATCTTGAATAACTTTTTCTATAACGTCGATAATAATTTCGGCGTTCTTGAGTTAATATTAAACTTTGCTCGCGCACGGTATGTTAAGCTTCGAATTTACTGAAAATTCGAGTTTTTCAAACTCATCCATCGCGTCAAAGAAGCGCAATTCTAATCTACATACATGTGTAGTTCTAAATCTAGATACGTTTGTCGAGCTTTCTTGGTATAACCAACTTACGACTGAGTTGGATTCTTATCGTTGAAAATTTTTAGGTCGTGTCTAGTCCCATATCTCGTGACAATTATACATACGTTGCATTGTCATAATTCAAGTAGCTAGAAAACGTATATTTAAACGTGTGCCGGTCACCGTGCCACTTTTCAGGAAAAACCTAGTATTGAGCCTTTGGAACTGACTATAGCGTTTTGGTTTCCTCTCGTTTAAAAAACTTAGGTCGTGTCCCATTCACATTATCGTGACGATAAATTATTGTCATTATTCTCATAGCATTCTGGTTTCTTCCCGTTGAAAAAAAATTGGGTCGTGGCTAGTCCACTTTCTTGTGACGAATTACGTTGTATTGTCATAATTCTTAAGCTAGAAGACGTATATTCAAACTTGTGCCGATCACCCTGCCACTTTAGGAAGAACCTGGTATTAAGCCTTCGTTACTGACGATAGCGATCTGGTTTCCCAAATCGAGACTCGTATAAATAATTTGATTTTCTTGGATTACTTTTTCTATTACGTCGATAATTATTTCGACGTTCTTGAGTTAATATTAAACTTTGCTCGCGCACGGTATGTTAAGCTTCGAATTTACTGAAAATTCGAGTTTCTCAAACTCATCCATTGCGTCAAAGAAGCGCAATACTAATCTACATGTGTAGTTCTTAATCTAGATACGTTCGTCAAACTTTCTTGGTAAAACCAACATACGACTGAGTTGGATTCTTATCGTTGAAAATATTTAGGTCGTGTCTAGTCCCCTTTCTTGTGACCATTATACAGACGTTGCATTGTCATAATTCTAATAGCTAGAAAACGTTTATTTAAACGTGTGCCGGTCACCCTGCCCTTTTCAGGAAAAACCTGGTATTGAGCTTTTGGAACTGACTATAGCGTTCTGGTTTCCTCTCGTTGAAAAAAATTAGGTCGTGTCCTATTCACATTCTCGTGACGATTATAGGTTGCATTATTGTCATAATTCTCATAGCTAGAAAACGTATATTTAAACGTGTGCCGATCACCGTGCCACTTTAGGAAGAACCTGGTATTTAGCCTTCGTAACTGACGATAGCGTTCTGGTTTCTCAAATCGAGACCCGTATAAATAATTTCATTATCTTGAATAACTTTTTCTATAACGTCGATAATAATTTCGGCGTTCTTGAGTTAATATTAAACTTTGCTCGCGCACGGTATGTTAAGCTTCGAATTTACTGAAAATTCGAGTTTCTCAAACTCATCCATCGCGTCAAAGAAGCGCAATTCTAATCTACATACATGTGTAGTTCAAATCTAGATACGTTTGTCGAGCTTTCTTGGTATAACCAACTTACGACTGAGTTGGATCTTATCGTTGAAAATTTTAGGTCGTGTCTAGTCCCATATCTCGTGACAATTATACATACGTTGCATTGTCATAATTCAAGTAGCTAGAAAACGTATATTTAAACGTGTGCCGGTCACCGTGCCACTTTTCAGGAAAAACCTAGTATTGAGCCTTTGGAACTGACTATAGCGTTTTGGTTTCCTCTCGTTTAAAAAACTTAGGTCGTGTCCCATTCACATTATCGTGACGATACATTATTGTCATTATTCTCATAGCATTCTGGTTTCTTCCCGTTGAAAAAAAATTGGGTCGTGGCTAGTCCACTTTCTTGTGACGAATTACGTTGTATTGTCATAATTCTTAAGCTAGAAGACGTATATTCAAACTTGTGCCGATCACCCTGCCACTTTAGGAAGAACCTGGTATTAAGCCTTCGTTACTGACGATAGCGATCTGGTTTCCCAAATCGAGACTCGTATAAATAATTTGATTATCTTGGATTACTTTTTCTATTACGTCGATAATTATTTCGACGTTCTTGAGTTAATATTAAACTTTGCTCGCGCACGGTATGTTAAGCTTCGAATTTACTGAAAATTCGAGTTTCTCAAACTCATCCATCGCGTCAAAGAAGCGCAATACTAATCTACATGTGTAGTTCTTAATCTAGATACGTTCGTCAAACTTTCTTGGTAAAACCAACATACGACTGAGTTGGATTCTTATCGTTGAAAATATTTAGGTCGTGTCTAGTCCCCTTTCTTGTGACCATTATACAGACGTTGCATTGTCATAATTCTAATAGCTAGAAAACGTTTATTTAAACGTGTGCCGGTCACCGTGCCACTTTTCAGGAAAAACCTGGTATTGAGCCTTTGGAACTGACTATAGCGTTCTGGTTTCTCTCGTTGAAAAAAATTAGGTCGTGTCCTATTCACATTCTCGTGACGATTATAGGTTGCATTATTGTCATAAACGAAAATATATTATTGTCATTATTCTTTTTTCTGGTATAGCATTCTGACGATTTCTGGTTTCTTCCCGTTGAAAAAAAATTGGGTCGTGGCTAGTCCACTTTCTTGTGACGAATTACGTTGTATTGTCATAATTCTTAAGCTAGAAGACGTATATTCAAACTTGTGCCGATCACCCTGCCACTTTAGGAAGAACCTGGTATTAAGCCTTCGTTACTGACGATAGCGATCTGGTTTCCCAAATCGAGACTCGTATAAATAATTTGATTTTCTTGGATTACTTTTTCTATTACGTCGATAATTATTTCGACGTTCTTGAGTTAATATTAAACTTTGCTCGCGCACGGTATGTTAAGCTTCGAATTTACTGAAAATTCGAGTTTCTCAAACTCATCCATTGCGTCAAAGAAGCGCAATACTAATCTACATGTGTAGTTCTTAATCTAGATACGTTCGTCAAACTTTCTTGGTAAAACCAACATACGACTGAGTTGGATTCTTATCGTTGAAAATATTTAGGTCGTGTCTAGTCCCCTTTCTTGTGACCATTATACAGACGTTGCATTGTCATAATTCTAATAGCTAGAAAACGTTTATTTAAACGTGTGCCGGTCACCCTGCCCCTTTCAGGAAAAACCTGGTATTGAGCCTTTGGAACTGACTATAGCGTTCTGGTTTCCTCTCGTTGAAAAAAATTAGGTCGTGTCCTATTCACATTCTCGTGACGATTATAGGTTGCATTATTGTCATAATTCTCATAGCTAGAAAACGTATATTTAAACGTGTGCCGATCACCGTGCCACTTTAGGAAGAACCTGGTATTTAGCCTTCGTAACTGACGATAGCGTTCTGGTTTCTCAAATCGAGACCCGTATAAATAATTTCATTATCTTGAATAACTTTTTCTATAACGTCGATAATAATTTCGGCGTTCTTGAGTTAATATTAAACTTTGCTCGCGCACGGTATGTTAAGCTTCGAATTTACTGAAAATTCGAGTTTCTCAAACTCATCCATCGCGTCAAAGCAGCGCAATTCTAATCTACATACATGTGTAGTTCATAATCTAGATACGTTTGTCGAGCTTTCTTGGTATAACCAAATTACGACGGAGTTGGATTCTTATCGTTGAAAATTTTTAGGTCGTGTCTAGTCCCATATCTCGTGACAATTATACATACGTTGCATTGTCATAATTCAAGTAGCTAGAAAACGTATATTTAAACGTGTGCCGGTCACCGTGCCACTTTTCAGGAAAAACCTAGTATTGAGCCTTTGGAACTGACTATAGCGTTTTGGTTTCCTCTCGTTTAAAAAACTTAGGTCGTGTCCCCCATTACATTTCATCGTGACGATACATTATTGTCATTATTCTCATAGCATTCTGGTTTCTTTCGTGGTCCACTTCGTTTGTGACGAATTCGAGACTCGTATAAATATTGTCATAATTCTTTTTTAGAAGACGTATATTCAAACTTGTAAACTTTGCTCGCGAACTTTAGGTTGTATTGTCATAATTCGTTACTGACGATAGAATGTGTAGTTGGTTTCAAAATTTCGAGACTCGTATAAATAATTCTGATTTTCTTTGATTTTTTTTGATTATTCGTAGAAAATAATTATCAGGAAAAAGCCGTTCTTGGTTTGTTAGGTCGTGTCCATTCACATAAACGATAGCACGGTCTGGTTTCCTCAAATCGATCCATCGCGTCGTATAAATAATTTGTTTTCGGTTTTAATCTAGATACGTTCGTTTTTCTATTACGTCGATTCTTATCGTTGAAAATATTTAGGTCGTTCTAGAGTTAATATTGACCATTTGCTCGCGCACGGTATGTTTCTAGAAACGTTTATTGAAAATTCGAGTTTTTTCAGAAAAAAACGTATTGAGCCGAAATGCCGGTTAATACGTTCGTCACTTTCAGGAAAACAACATACGAAGTTCTTATCGTTGAAAAATGTGGTCGTGTCTAGTCCCTTTCTTGTGACCAAACAGACGTTGTATTTCCTAGAAAACGTATATTCAAGCTTGTGCCGGTCACCCTCTTTTAGGAAGAACCTGGCAATTGTCTAGACATTGACGATAGCGATCTGGTTTGCATTATTGTCATAATTCTCATAGCTAGTTCTCGTATATTTAAATTGCCGATTAAACTTTAGGAAGAACCTGGTATTTAGCCTTCGTAACTGACGATAGCGTTCTGGTTTCCCAAATCGAGATTCTTAATTTCATTATCTTTGAAACGTCGAATATTTAATTGTCATAATTCGAGTTAATATTAAACTTTGCTCTCGTCACGGTATGTTAATGTTCGAATTTCTGAAAATACGTTCAAAACTTTTCCATCGCGTCAAAACGTAATTTAATCTACGTCATCACCGTGTTTTTAAATCTTCATAAAACCTAATTCAATAGTCGTACGTCAAATCTAAATACTTGAACTGACTAAGCGTTTTGGTTTCCTCTCGTTTAAAAAAACTTAGGTCGTGTTACGACTGAGTTGGATTCTTATCGTTGAAAATTGTGTCTAGTCCCTTCTTTATGACGTGATTTACAGACGTTGCATTGTCATAATTCAAATAGCTAGAAAACGTTTATTTAAACTTGCCGGTCACCGTGCCCTTTTCAGGAAAAAAAAAAATTGAGGTTTGTGAACTGACTATAGCGTTTTGGTTTCCTCTCGTTTAAAAACTTAGGTCGTGTCCCATTCACATTATCGTGACGATAAATTATTGTCATTATTCTCATAGCATTCTGGTTTCTTCCCCGTTGAAAAAAATTGGGTTCTTGCGTGGCTAATTGTCCACTTTCTTCGTGCTAGACGTTGTATTGTCATAATTTTAAGCTAGAAAACGTATATTTGTGTGCCGATCACCCGTGCCACTTTAGGAAGAACCTGGTATTTAGCCTTCGTAACTGACGATAGCGTTCTGGTTTCCCAAATCGAGACCTCGTATAAATAATTTCATTATCTTGGATAACTTTTTCTATAACGTCGATAATAATTTCGGCGTTCTTGAGTTAATATTAAACTTTGCTCGCGCACGGTATGTTAAGCTTCGAATTTTACTGAAAATTCGAGTTCTCAAACTCATCCATCGCGTCAAAGAAGCGCAATTCTAATCTACATACATGTGTAGTTCATAATCTAGATACGTTTGTCGAGCTTTCTTGGTAAAACCAAATTACGACGGAGTTGGATTCTTATCGTTGAAAATTTTTAGGTCGTGTCTAGTCCCATATCTCGTGACAATTATACAGACGTTGCATTGTCATAATTCAAGTAGCTAGAAAACGTTTATTTAAACGTGTGCCGGTCACCGTGCCACTTTTCAGGAAAAACCTAGTATTGAGCCTTTGGAACTGACTATAGCGTTTTGGTTTCCTCTCGTTGAAAAAAAAAAAACTTAGGTCGTGTCCCATTCACATTATCGTGACGATATATTATTGTCATTATTCTCATAGCATTCTGGTTTCTTCCCGTTGAAAAAAATTGGGTCGTGGCTCCACTTTCTTGTGACGAAAACGTTGTATTGTTTAATTCTTAAGCTAGAAGACGTATATTCAAACTTGTGCCACTTTAGGAAGAACCTGGTATTAAGCCTTCGTTACTGACGATAGCGATCTGGTTTCCCAAATCGAGACTCGTATAAATAATTTGATTATCTTGATTACTTTTCTATTACGTCGATAATTATTTCGACGTTCTTGAGTTAATATTAAACTTTGCTCGCGCACGGTATGTTAAGCTTCGAATTTACTGAAAATTCGAGTTTCTCAAACTCATCCATCGCGTCAAAGAAGCGCAATTTAATCTACATGTGTAGTTCTTAATCTAGATACGTTTGTCAAGCTTTCTTGGTAAAACCAACATACGACTGAGTTGGATTCTTATCGTTGAAAATATTTAGGTCGTGTCTAGTCCCATTTCTTGTGACAATTATACAGATGTTGCATTGTCATAATTCTAATAGCTAGAAAACGTATATTTAAACGTGTGCCGGTCACCGTGCCACTTTTCAGGAAAAACCTAGTATTGAGCCTTTGGAACTGACTATAGCGTTTTGGTTTCCTCTCGTTTAAAAAACTTAGGTCGTGTCCCATTCACATTATCGTGACGATACATTATTGTCATTATTCTCATAGCATTCTGGTTTCTTCCCGTTGAAAAAAAATTGGGTCGTGGCTAGTCCACTTTCTTGTGACGAATTACGTTGTATTGTCATAATTCTTAAGCTAGAAGACGTATATTCAAACTTGTGCCGATCACCCTGCCACTTTAGGAAGAACCTGGTATTAAGCCTTCGTTACTGACGATAGCGATCTGGTTTCCCAAATCGAGACTCGTATAAATAATTTGATTTTCTTGGATTACTTTTTCTATTACGTCGATAATTATTTCGACGTTCTTGAGTTAATATTAAACTTTGCTCGCGCACGGTATGTTAAGCTTCGAATTTACTGAAAATTCGAGTTTCTCAAACTCATCCATTGCGTCAAAGAAGCGCAATACTAATCTACATGTGTAGTTCTTAATCTAGATACGTTCGTCAAACTTTCTTGGTAAAACCAACATACGACTGAGTTGGATTCTTATCGTTGAAAATATTTAGGTCGTGTCTAGTCCCCTTTCTTGTGACCATTATACAGACGTTGCATTGTCATAATTCTAATAGCTAGAAAACGTTTATTTAAACGTGTGCCGGTCACCCTGCCCTTTTCAGGAAAAACCTGGTATTGAGCTTTTGGAACTGACTATAGCGTTCTGGTTTCCTCTCGTTGAAAAAAATTAGGTCGTGTCCTATTCACATTCTCGTGACGATTATAGGTTGCATTATTGTCATAATTTCATAGCTAGAAAACGTATATTTGTGCCGATCACCGTGCCACTTTAGGAAGAACCTGGTATTTAGCCTTCGTAACTGACGATAGCGTTCTGGTTTCCCCAAATCGAGACCCGTATAAATAATTTCATTATCTTGAAAACTTTTTCTATAACGTCGATAATAATTTCGGCGTTCTTGAGTTAATATTAAACTTTGCTCGCGCACGGTATGTTAAGCTTCGAATTAACTGAAAATTCGAGTTTTTATTGTCATCCATCGCGTCAAAGAAGCAATTATAAACATGTGTAGTTTAAATCTAAATACGTTTAAGCTTTTTGGTATAACCAATACGACTGAGTTGGATTCTTATCGTTGAAAATTTTTTAGGTCGTGTCTAGTCCCATATTGACAATTATACATACGTTGCATTGTCATAATTCAAGTAGCTAGAAAACGTATATTTAAACGTGTGCCGGTCACCGTGCCACTTTCAGGAAAAACCTAGTATTGAGCCTTTGGAACTGACTATAGCGTTTTGGTTTCCTCTCGTTTAAAAACTTAGGTCGTCCCATTCACATTATCGTGACGATACATTATTGTCATTATTCTCATAGCATTCTGGTTTCTTCCCGTTGAAAAAATTGGGTCGTGGCTAATCCACTTTTTTGTGACGAATTACGTTGTATTGTCATAATTCTTAAGCTAGAAGACGTATATTCAAACTTGTGCCGATCACCATGCCACTTTAGGAAGAACCTGGTATTAAGCCTTCGTTACTGACGATAGCGATCTGGTTTCCCAAATCGAGACTCGTATAAATAATTTGATTATCTTGGATTACTTTTTTCTATTACGTCGATAATTATTTCGACGTTCTTGAGTTAATATTAAACTTTGCTCGCGCACGGTATGTTAAGCTTCGAATTTACTGAAAATTCGAGTTTCTCAAACTCATCCATCGCGTCAAAGAAGCGCAATACTAATCTACATGTGTAGTTCTTAATCTAGATACGTTCGTCAAACTTTCTTGGTAAAACCAACATACGACTGAGTTGGATTCTTATCGTTGAAAATATTTAGGTCGTGTCTAGTCCCCTTTCTTGTGACCATTATACAGACGTTGCATTGTCATAATTCTAATAGCTAGAAAACGTTTATTTAAACGTGTGCCGGTCACCCTGCCCCTTTCAGGAAAAAAAACCTGGTATTGAGCCTTTGGAACTGACTATAGCGTTCTGGTTTCCTCTCGTTAAAAAAAAAAAATTAGGTCGTGTCCTATTCACATTCTCGTGACGATTATAGGTTGCATTATTGTCATAATTCTCATAGCTAGAAAACGTATATTTAAACGTGTGCCGATCACCGTGCCACTTTAGGAAGAACCTGGTATTTAGCCTTCGTAACTGACGATAGCGTTCTGGTTTCCCAAATCGAGACCCGTATAAATAATTTCATTATCTTGGATAACTTTTTCTATAACGTCGATAATAATTTCGGCGTTCTTGAGTTAATATTAAACTTTGCTCGCGCACGGTATGTTAAGCTTCGAATTTACTGAAAATTCGAGTTTTTCAAACTCATCCATCGCGTCAAAGAAGCGCAATTCTAATCTACATACATGTGTAGTTCTAAATCTAGATACGTTTGTCGAGCTTTCTTGGTATAACCAACTTACGACTGAGTTGGATTCTTATCGTTGAAAATTTTTAGGTCGTGTCTAGTCCCATATCTCGTGACAATTATACATACGTTGCATTGTCATAATTCAAGTAGCTAGAAAACGTATATTTAAACGTGTGCCGGTCACCGTGCCACTTTTCAGGAAAAACCTAGTATTGAGCCTTTGGAACTGACTATAGCGTTTTGGTTTCCTCTCGTTTAAAAAACTTAGGTCGTGTCCCATTCACATTATCGTGACGATACATTATTGTCATTATTCTCATAGCATTCTGGTTTCTTCCCGTTGAAAAAAAATTGGGTCGTGGCTAGTCCACTTTCTTGTGACGAATTACGTTGTATTGTCATAATTCTTAAGCTAGAAGACGTATATTCAAACTTGTGCCGATCACCCTGCCACTTTAGGAAGAACCTGGTATTAAGCCTTCGTTACTGACGATAGCGATCTGGTTTCCCAAATCGAGACTCGTATAAATAATTTGATTTATCTTGGATTACTTTTTCTATTACGTCGATAATTATTTCGACGTTCTTGAGTTAATATTAAACTTTGCTCGCGCACGGTATGTTAAGCTTCGAATTTACTGAAAATTCGAGTTTCTCAAACTCATCCATCGCGTCAAAGAAGCGCAATACTAATCTACATGTGTAGTTCTTAATCTAGATACGTTCGTCAAACTTTCTTGGTAAAACCAACATACGACTGAGTTGGATTCTTATCGTTGAAAATATTTAGGTCGTGTCTAGTCCCCTTTCTTGTGACCATTATACAGACGTTGCATTGTCATAATTCTAATAGCTAGAAAACGTTTATTTAAACGTGTGCCGGTCACCCTGCCCCTTTCAGGAAAAACCTGGTATTGAGCCTTTGGAACTGACTATAGCGTTCTGGTTTCCTCTCGTTGAAAAAAATTAGGTCGTGTCCTATTCACATTCTCGTGACGATTATAGGTTGCATTATTGTCATAATTCTCATAGCTAGAAAACGTATATTTAAACGTGTGCCGATCACCGTGCCACTTTAGGAAGAACCTGGTATTTAGCCTTCGTAACTGACGATAGCGTTCTGGTTTCTCAAATCGAGACCCGTATAAATAATTTCATAAATTTGAAAAACTTTTTCTATAACGTCGATAATTATTTCGGCGTTCTTGAGTTAATATTAAACTTTGCTCGCGCACGGTATGTTAAGCTTCGAATTTACTGAAAATTCGAGTTTTTCAAACTCATCCATCGCGTCAAAGAAGCGCAATTCTAATCTACATACATGTGTAGTTCTAAATCTAGATACGTTTGTCGAGCTTTCTTGGTATAACCAACTTACGACTGAGTTGGATTCTTATCGTTGAAAATTTTTAGGTCGTGTCTAGTCCCATATCTCGTGACAATTATACATACGTTGCATTGTCATAATTCAAGTAGCTAGAAAACGTATATTTAAACGTGTGCCGGTCACCGTGCCACTTTTCAGGAAAAACCTAGTATTGAGCCTTTGGAACTGACTATAGCGTTTTGGTTTCCTCTCGTTTAAAAAACTTAGGTCGTGTCCCATTCACATTATCGTGACGATACATTATTGTCATTATTCTCATAGCATTCTGGTTTCTTCCCGTTGAAAAAAAATTGGGTCGTGGCTAGTCCACTTTCTTGTGACGAATTACGTTGTATTGTCATAATTCTTAAGCTAGAAGACGTATATTCAAACTTGTGCCGATCACCCTGCCACTTTAGGAAGAACCTGGTATTAAGCCTTCGTTACTGACGATAGCGATCTGGTTTCCCAAATCGAGACTCGTATAAATAATTTGATTATCTTGGATTACTTTTTCTATTACGTCGATAATTATTTCGACGTTCTTGAGTTAATATTAAACTTTGCTCGCGCACGGTATGTTAAGCTTCGAATTTACTGAAAATTCGAGTTTCTCAAACTCATCCATCGCGTCAAAGAAGCGCAATACTAATCTACATGTGTAGTTCTTAATCTAGATACGTTCGTCAAACTTTCTTGGTAAAACCAACATACGACTGAGTTGGATTCTTATCGTTGAAAATATTTAGGTCGTGTCTAGTCCCCTTTCTTGTGACCATTATACAGACGTTGCATTGTCATAATTCTAATAGCTAGAAAACGTTTATTTAAACGTGTGCCGGTCACCCTGCCCCTTTTCAGGAAAAACCTGGTATTGAGCCTTTGGAACTGACTATAGCGTTCTGGTTTCTCTCGTTGAAAAAAAAATTAGGTCGTGTCCTATTCACATTCTTGACGATTATAGGTTGCATTAAAAAATTTCATAGGTCGTATATTTAATCGTGTGCCGTCCCTGCCTCTTTTCTGGTATTTACTTGTAACTGACGATAGCGTTCTGGTTTCTTCCCGTTGAAAAAAATTATAGGTTGTCCACTTTCTTTGACGAATTACGTTGTATTGTCATAATTCTTAAGCTAGAAGACGTATATTCAAACGTGTGCCGATCACCCTGCCACTTTAGGAAGAACCTGGTATTAAGCCTTCGTTACTGACGATAGCGATCTGGTTTCCCAAATCGAGACTCGTATAAATAATTTGATTTTCTTGGAAAACTTTTTCTATTACGTCGATAATTATTTCGACGTTCTTGAGTTAATATTAAACTTTGCTCGCGCACGGTATGTTAAGCTTCGAATTTACTGAAAATTCGAGTTTTCAAACTCATCCATCGCGTCAAAGAAGCGCGCAATATTAATCTACATGTGTAGTTCTTAATCTAGATACGTTCGTCAAACTTTTTGGTAAAACCAACATACGACTGAGTTGGATTCTTATCGTTGAAAATATTTAGGTCGTGTCTAGTCCCTTTCTTGTGACCATTATACAGACGTTGCATTGTCATAATTCTAATAGCTAGAAAACGTTTATTTAAACGTGTGCCGGTCACCCTGCCCTTTTTTCAGGAAAAACCTGGTATTGAGCCTTTGGAACTGACTATAGCGTTCTGGTTTCCTCTCGTTGAAAAAAATTAGGTCGTGTCCTATTCACATTCTCGTGACGATTATAGGTTGCATTATTGTCATAATTCTCATAGCTAGAAAACGTATATTTAAACGTGTGCCGATCACCGTGCCACTTTAGGAAGAACCTGGTATTTAGCCTTCGTAACTGACGATAGCGTTCTGGTTTCCCAAATCGAGACCCGTATAAATAATTTCATTATCTTGAATAACTTTTTCTATAACGTCGATAATAATTTCGGCGTTCTTGAGTTAATATTAAACTTTGCTCGCGCACGGTATGTTAAGCTTCGAATTTACTGAAAATTCGAGTTTTTCAAACTCATCCATCGCGTCAAAGAAGCGCAATAATCTACATACATGTGTAGTTCTTAATCTAGATACGTTTGTCGAGCTTTCTTGGTATAACCAACTTACGACTGAGTTGGATTCTTATCGTTGAAAATTTTTAGGTCGTGTCTAGTCCCATATCTCGTGACAATTATACATACGTTGCATTGTCATAATTCAAATAGCTAGAAAACGTATATTTAAACGTGTGCCGGTCACCGTGCCACTTTTCAGGAAAAACCTAGTATTGAGCCTTTGGAACTGACTATAGCGTTTTGGTTTCTCTCGTTTAAAAAACTTAGGTCGTGTCCCATTCACATTATCGTGACGATACATTATTGTCATTATTCTCATAGCATTCTGGTTTCTTCCCGTTGAAAAAAATTGGGTCGTGGCTAGTCCACTTTCTTGTGACGAATTACGTTGTATTGTCATAATTCTTAAGCTAGAAGACGTATATTCAAACTTGTGCCGATCACCCTGCCACTTTAGGAAGAACCTGGTATTAAGCCTTCGTTACTGACGATAGCGATCTGGTTTCCCAAATCGAGACTCGTATAAATAATTTGATTTTCTTGGATTACTTTTTTTCTATTACGTCGATAATTATTTCGACGTTCTTGAGTTAATATTAAACTTTGCTCGCGCACGGTATGTTAAGCTTCGAATTTACTGAAAATTCGAGTTTCTCAAACTCATCCATCGCGTCAAAGAAGCGCAATACTAATCTACATGTGTAGTTCTTAATCTAGATACGTTCGTCAAACTTTCTTGGTAAAACCAACATACGACTGAGTTGGATTCTTATCGTTGAAAATATTTAGGTCGTGTCTAGTCCCTTTCTTGTGACCATTATACAGACGTTGCATTGTCATAATTCTAATAGCTAGAAAACGTTTATTTAAACGTGTGCCGGTCACCCTGCCCCTTTCAGGAAAACCTGGTATTATTGAACTGACTATAGCGTTTTGGTTTCTCTCGTTGAAAAAAAATTAGGTCGTGTCCTATTCACATTCTCGTGACGATTATTAGGTTGAACCTGGTATTGAGCCTTTGGAACTGACTATAGCGTTCTGGTTTCGTTCTCGTTGAAAAAAAATTAGGTCGTGTCCTATTCACATTCTCGTGACGATTATAGGTTGCATTATTGTCATAATTCTCATAGCTAGAAAACGTATATTTAAACGTGTGCCGATCACCGTGCCACTTTAGGAAGAACCTGGTATTTAGCCTTCGTAACTGACGATAGCGTTCTGGTTTCCCAAATCGAGACCCGTATAAATAATTTGATAAATTTGAAAAACTTTTTTTAATTACGTCGATAATTATTTTGGCGTTCGTGAGTTAATATTAAACTTTGCTCGCGCACGGTATGTTAAGCTTCGAATTTACTGAAAATTCGAGTTTCTCAAACTCATCCATCGCGTCAAAGAATCGCAATACTAATCTACATACATGTGTAGTTCTTAATCTAGATACGTTTGTCAAACTTTCTTGGTAAAACCAACATACGACTGAGTTGGATTCTTATCGTTGAAAATATTTAGGTCGTGTCTAGTCCCATATCTCGTGACAATTATACATACGTTGCATTGTCATAATTCTAATAGCTAGAAAACGTTTATTTAAACGTGTGCCGGTCACCGTGCCACTTTTCAGGAAAAACCTGGTATTGAGCCTTTGGAACTGACTATAGCGTTTTGGTTTCCTCTCGTTTAAAAAAAAATTCACATTATCGTGACGATACATTATTGTCATTATTCCATAGCATTCTGGTTTCTTCGTTGAAAAAAACGATTCTTGTGACGAATTACGTTGTATTGTCATAATTCTCATAGCTAGAAAACGTATATTCAAACTTGTGCCGATCACCCTGCCACTTTAGGAAGAACCTGGTATTAAGCCTTCGTTACTGACGATAGCGATCTGGTTTCCCAAATCGAGACTCGTATAAATAATTTGATTATCTTGGATTACTTTTTTCTATTACGTCGATAATTATTTCGACGTTCTTGAGTTAATATTAAACTTTGCTCGCGCACGGTATGTTAAGCTTCGAATTTACTGAAAATTCGAGTTTCTCAAACTCATCCATCGCGTCAAAGAAGCGCAATACTAATCTACATGTGTAGTTCTTATTCTAGATACGTTCGTCAAACTTTCTTGGTAAAACCAACATACGACTGAGTTGGATTCTTATCGTTGAAAATATTTAGGTCGTGTCTTGTCCCCTTTCTTGTGACCATTATACAGACGTTGCATTGTCATAATTCTAATAGCTAGAAAACGTTTATTTAAACGTGTGCCGGTCACCCTGCCCCTTTCAGGAAAAACCTGGTATTGAGCCTTTGGAACTGACTATAGCGTTCTGGTTTCCTCTCGTTGAAAAAAATTAGGTCGTGTCCTATTCACATTCTCGTGACGATTATAGGTTGCATTATTGTCATAATTCTCATAGCTAGAAAACGTATATTTAAAAGTGTGCCGATCACCGTGCCACTTTAGGAAGAACCTGGTATTTAGCCTTCGTAACTGACGATAGCGTTCTGGTTTCTCAAATCGAGACCCGTATAAATAATTTGATAAATTTGAAAAACGCTTTTAATTACGTCGATAATAATTTCGGCGTTCTTGAGTTAATATTAAACTTTGCTCGCGCACGGTATGTTAAGCTTCGAATTTACTGAAAATTCGAGTTTCTCAAACTCATCCATCGCGTCAAAGAAGCGCAATACTAATCTACATGTGTAGTTCTTAATCTAGATACGTTCGTCAAACTTTCTTGGTAAAACCAACATACGACTGAGTTGGATTCTTATCGTTGAAAATATTTAGGTCGTGTCTAGTCCCCTTTCTTGTGACCATTATACAGACGTTGCATTGTCATAATTCTAATAGCTAGAAAACGTTTATTTAAACGTGTGCCGGTCACCCTGCCCCTTTCAGGAAAAACCTGGTATTGAGCCTTTGGAACTGACTATAGCGTTCTGGTTTCCTCTCGTTGAAAAAAAAATTAGGTCGTGTCCTATTCACATTCTCGTGACGATTATAGGTTGCATTATTGAATTCTGAAAACGTATATTTAAACGTGTGCCGATGGTTTACTTTAGGAAGAACCTGGTATTTAGCCTTTGGAATTGACTATGAAAAAAATATTAGGTCGTGTCCTACTCACATTCTCGTGACGATTATAGGTTGCATTATTGTCATAAATTTCATAGTTTGAAAACGTATATTTAATCGTGTGCCGATCACCCTGCCTCTTTTAAAAAAAAACCTGGTATTTAGCCTTTGTAACTGACGATAGCGTTCTGGTTTCTTCCCGTTGAAAAAAAAATTGGGTCGTGGCTAGTCCACTTTTTTGTGACGAATTACGTTGTATTGTCATAATTCTTAAGCCAGAAGACGTATATTCAAACTTGTGCCGATCACCCTGCCACTTTAGGAAGAACCTGGTATTAAGCCTTCGTTACTGACGATAGCGATCTGGTTTCCCAAATCGAGACTCGTATAAATAATTTGATTATCTTGGATTACTTTTTTCTATTACGTCGATAATTATTTCGACGTTCTTGAGTTAATATTAAACTTTGCTCGCGCACGGTATGTTAAGCTTCGAATTTACTGAAAATTCGAGTTTCTCAAACTCATCCATCGCGTCAAAGAAGCGCAATACTAATCTACATGTGTAGTTCTTAATCTAGATACGTTCGTCAAACTTTCTTGGTAAAACCAACATACGACTGAGTTGGATTCTTATCGTTGAAAATATTTAGGTCGTGTCTAGTCCCCTTTCTTGTGACCATTATACAGACGTTGCATTGTCATAATTCTAATAGCTAGAAAACGTTTATTTAAACGTGTGCCGGTCACCCTGCCCCTTTCAGAAAAAAAAACCTGGTATTGAGCCTTTGGAACTGACTATAGCGTTCTGGTTTCCTCTCGTTGAAAAAAATTAGGTCGTGTCCTATTCACATTCTCGTGACGATTATAGGTTGCATTATTGTCATAATTCTCATAGCTAGAAAACGTATATTTAAACGTGTGCCGATCACCGTGCCACTTTAGGAAGAACCTGGTATTTAGCCTTCGTAACTGACGATAGCGTTCTGGTTTCTCAAATCGAGACCCGTATAAATAATTTGATAAATTTGAAAAACGCTTTTAATTACGTCGATAATTATTTTGGCGTTCGTAAGTTAATATTAAACTTTGCTCGCGCACGGTATGTTAAGCTTCGAATTTACTGAAAATTCGAGTTTCTCAAACTCATCCATCGCGTCAAAGAATCGCAATTCTAATCTACATACATGTGTAGTTCTTAATCTAGATACGTTTGTCGAGCTTTCTTGGTATAACCAACATACGACTGAGTTGGATTCTTATCGTTGAAAATTTTTAGGTCGTGTCTAGTCCCATATCTCGTGACAATTATACATACGTTGCATTGTCATAATTCAAGTAGCTAGAAAACGTATATTTAAACGTGTGCCGGTCACCGTGCCACTTTTCAGGAAAAACCTAGTATTGAGCCTTTGGAACTGACTATAGCGTTTTGGTTTCCTCTCGTTTAAAAAACTTAGGTCGTGTCCCATTCACATTATCGTGACGATACATTATTGTCATTATTCTCATAGCATTCTGGTTTCTTCACGTTGAAAAAAAATTGGGTCGTGGCTAGTCCACTTTCTTGTGACGAATTACGTTGTATTGTCATAATTCTTAAGCTAGAAGACGTATATTCAAACTTGTGCCGATCACCCTGCCACTTTAGGAAGAACCTGGTATTAAGCCTTCGTTACTGACGATAGCGATCTGGTTTCCCAAATCGAGACTCGTATAAATAATTTGATTATCTTGGATTACTTTTTCTATTACGTCGATAATTATTTCGACGTTCTTGAGTTAATATTAAACTTTGCTCGCGCACGGTATGTTAAGCTTCGAATTTACTGAAAATTCGAGTTTCTCAAACTCATCCATCGCGTCAAAGAAGCGCAATACTAATCTACATGTGTAGTTCTTAATCTAGATACGTTCGTCAAACTTTCTTGGTAAAACCAACATACGACTGAGTTGGATTCTTATCGTTGAAAATATTTAGGTCGTGTCTAGTCCCCTTTCTTGTGACCATTATACAGACGTTGCATTGTCATAATTCTAATAGCTAGAAAACGTTTATTTAAACGTGTGCCGGTCACCCTGCCACTTTTCAGGAAAAACCTGGTATTGAGCCTTTGGAACTGACTATAGCGTTCTGGTTTCCTCTCGTTGAAAAAAATTAGGTCGTGTCCTATTCACATTCTCGTGACGATTATAGGTTGCATTATTGTCATAAATTTCATATCTAGAAAACGTATATTTAAACGTGTGCCGATCAGCCTGCCACTTTTCAGGAAAAACCTGGTATTTAGCCTTTGTAATGGACGATAGCGTTCTGGTTTCTTCCCGTTGAAAAAAAATTGGGTCGTGGCTAGTCCACTTTCTTGTGACGAATTACGTTGTATTGTCATAATTCTTAAGCTAGAAGACGTATATTCAAACTTGTGCCGATCACCCTGCCACTTTAGGAAGAACCTGGTATTAAGCCTTCGTTACTGACGATAGCGATCTGGTTTCCCAAATCGAGACTCGTATAAATAATTTGATTATCTTGGATTACTTTTTCTATTACGTCGATAATTATTTCGACGTTCTTGAGTTAATATTAAACTTTGCTCGCGCACGGTATGTTAAGCTTCGAATTTACTGAAAATTCGAGTTTCTCAAACTCATCCATCGCGTCAAAGAAGCGCAATACTAATCTACATGTGTAGTTCTTAATCTAGATACGTTCGTCAAACTTTCTTGGTAAAACCAACATACGACTGAGTTGGATTCTTATCGTTGAAAATAATTAGATCGTGTCTAGTCCCCTTTCTCGTGACAATTATACAGACGTTGCATTGTCTTAATTCTAATAGCTAGAAAACGAGATACAGATACAAATCGAGACCAGTATAAATAATTTGATTATCTTGAATTACTTTTTTAATTGTCTCGATAAGTATTTTGGCTTTCTTGAGTTAATATTAAACTTTGCTCGCGCACGGTATGTTAAGCATCGAAATTGCTGAAATTTTCTGTTTCTCATACTCATACATCGCGTCAAAGAAGCGCAATTCTAATCTACATTTACATCTACATTTACATTTACATTTACATCTACATCTACACGCGCAATTCTAATCTAGAAACGTTTGTTGAGCTACGTAGAAGTATGTGAATTAATATTAAGCTTTGCTCGCGCACGGTATGTTAAGCATTGAAATTGCTGAAATTTCGAATTTCTCATACTCATTCATCGCGTCAAAGAAGCGGAAATTAGATTCTAATTAAATTCTTATCTACATGTGTAGTTCTTAATCTAGATACCTTCGTCGGGCTACAGCCGATGTAGTTTGACTCGCAATGACATTCCAATATTTTAATATGCTGTTATGAGTTGATCAAGATGATTAAAAACTCTTGAGCAACGTAATGATATTAATTGTGCATACGACTGAGTTCTGTTTGATTGACGAGCGTTTATTTCGTCTGGTGCGGACTCGTGTGGCCAGGGACGTTCTTCCCCGTGATGATATTAAAAATCATTGGTTACATTTCCTTCCAGTCTGTCAATACTTTACACGAGAATTCATTGTATTCTATCGTCGACAGTTCAGTTTTTTGTAAAAAGTCTTTTAGGCGCACTTGCCGTTATTGTGCTCCATATTGGGTAAATTGTAGAGTGTTAGTATTGTGGTAAATTTTTTTCATGGCCTACGAAATAATTAAGATTCTTAAAAGTATGAGCTTGCTGCTCTATTTTGTTTTTTATATTCAAACGTGTATAAAAATATAGAATTTCAATATATGTATGTACATATCTACATAATATGTATGTTCAAAATATGTTTTTATTCGAATTTAGAAATGAAAACGCGCAGCTGCGGCGCGTTTTGCGTTATGTGTACATATGTATTATTATTTTGATAAAATAACTATGTTTTTTCCATCTGAAACCATTACGAAATATTTATGAAAAATTTTCGCCAGCGTTAACATATACATATGTTGTATATACCTATACGTATATATTTAATATGTGATTGTAAAAGTTCGGGCTACAAAAGCCTTGTGTATATTATTATGTAAATTTTTATTGTAATAAATAAATATTTTATTGTTATTTTCTGTTTATTTATTGATTATCCCTATGAATACATTTTTTTCATCTTAGGGGGTATGTACATATGACTACAGATAATTCGAAAATCATTACATATGTAGGTACATATGTACATGTAATAGCCTAATCAGCTGATGAAGATTGCGGATATTGTAAGTTTGCTAAGCTGTACATTTGTATGTCATAGATATAGAATAACATAGATGGGCCTTTATTAAGAAATCTACCTAGAGAAAGCGTCCTAAGCAACAGGGGTGTGCGGGGGGTTTCAAATGCGGGGAAAGGCATTCCCGAACAAAAAATTGCAC
This sequence comes from Parapsyche elsis, assembly GCA_022651745.1. Lineage (NCBI taxonomy): Eukaryota > Metazoa > Arthropoda > Insecta > Trichoptera > Hydropsychidae > Parapsyche > Parapsyche elsis. Next base: position 3,173,905 of record JAGVSN010000019.1, read on the forward strand.
TGGCTGCCGGACGAGCGCTCTAAATACAGTGATCGGTAACCTACATACATACACTAAAATTCCACATAATTTTATTTTAAATATTGGACATTCCGCGTGCTACTAAATCAAATTAATTAAACCATATTTGACTATACATACTGTATTAAAATATGATACTATAATTAAACCATCATTAAAAATTAAAATATTTAATCATTAGTAACCTCTTAATTTTTGATGCCGACACCAATATTTAGTTTATAGTTTGAAGTTTTTAACTTTATGCAGATTTCCGAATTTTCTTCAGTGCCAACAAACATTCCACGTGCATCTTAGTGGCACGCGTGGCATAGGTTTCCGATCGCTGCGCGGTATTAGAGTCTACTTACTATACACACAACGTGGCGATATTTTAATAATGCTAAAAATACTATTATAATTAAAGAAATAATATAAATTCTTATTATGATATGTGATGCCATCCTCCTTTTTATGTTTTCTTTAGTAATTGTAACATAATTTCGCTACACAAGGTGGACTTTTCAAAAAATGTCAATCGACCTACTCGCTTGCAGTCAAGCAAGCAAATAACGCTGGGTGCATTAGTCGTTCAGTGTGCATTAGATATATTCCGGATACTTCTCGGGCGTAAGGGCCCATTTATGTTATTCTATATCTATGATGTATGTATGTAGTATATAGTTTTTATTTTTTTAAATTCATGAATACAAATTGTTTTACGGTCGATTTTGAATATTTTGTTTCAAATTGATATTTTGATACATTTGCATTGTAGGTATATACATTATATATATAATAGCCGAAATCCGTCTGTCTGTCTGTCTGTCTGTCTGTCTGTCTGTCTGTCTGTCTTTCTGCTGATAACGCTCGCTCAGGAAAAATTATTAAAAAACCACTAGAACGAGCGGGGGATCGAACCCACGACCTTAGGCTCAAGAGTCATCGCACTAATGCTATACGCTTTTGCCCTCGGTCGGTTTAGTCCTTTTAAACATTACCTATAGTTACAATAAATAGGAAATAAGGAAAAAAACTTAAAATACCAGTGCGGTGTTTCGAAAGCACGACGTCGAAGTCGGTAAGCGAGCACGTAGACGAATCGGCTACTGGCCCGGTTGGTGAGAGAGACCTTTGTTACCCATATAAGCGGTCTGGAATGCTACCTTGCTACCTACCTACCTACCTATAAAAACTATAATTATTTTTTTGTTTTTTTACTTACAAAATTATAATTATAATTATTATATATATATATAATAATTTTAATTATAATATAATAAAAATAAAACTGGGTATTAATTAAATTATCGAAATTATCGTTTCCATTTGTCAATTAGATGGCGCTTTATAAAGTTTTTTTTTTTTTTATTACAACTCACTTACAAAATAGCAGAATATTATTATATAAAATAATTAATAATTATAATATAAATAGTAAAGTAAAAAAATTTTTTTTTTTTTTTTTTTCTCTATTAAAAAAGCGCTTTACGTAATTTAAAATTCAGCGGGCGTTGATATTCATATTCAACATTACAACATTACGATTACGATATTGATATTCAACAATAGTAAAGTAGAAGTCACTTTGAAGTGAATTCGTCACTTCGTGTCTTACGTATGGCGTTGTCTCTTTCTGGCATGCGGTGCGGCGGCTTTTAGGCCTTATAAAAAAAACCGACATTCCGAGTGCCAAACCTTTGCCGAATATTCCCTCCAGCCCCAACTTATCTCTGCCCAATAAATTACCGTTCGTTACTTGCATTACTAAGAAAAACATATCTTTCGAAACATATGCATTAAAAGAAAAGAACGTTTTTCGCTGCATTGTTTCGCAATATATTTAGATTTTTGGATACATACGTATGCACCACGTTGAAATCAACGTTTCGGTTTTCAGTTCAGCGCCATCTATACAACAACTACTATAAAAACTATTAAATTTAATATTATTTTTTAGTAGGTACGGGTGATAAACGCTCCGTTGATACTCAACGGGCTTACACTATTATATATATAATAGCCGAAATCCGTCTGTCTGCTGATAACGCTCGCTGAGGAAATATGATAAAAATTAACTATACATATGTAGTTTGTCGAAGCATGAATGATTCAATATGGTAACATTTATTTGCTCTACATTGCAGTGGTCGGCAACCTTTTTCTAGCTAAGAGTCAAATCAAGGAAAAAGTTGCAAAATTGGAAATTTTGGGAGCCGCAACATATTATTTTTGGATTATATGTACATATATTGAAAATTAAAATAGATGCTCGTTTGTGAACTGGAATTTGTGGAGTTGTATGAAAATATGTAATTAAGAGAATCATTTTTTTGGTAAAAATTATTATAAAGTTTAATCTTGAAAATGAATTCAAAGCTTTAAGAGCATGAAGGTTATATGAAAAGTAAGAAAGGAAAAAATTTAGGATAGGTTAATTTTGATTTTGTTTCGTCCAGTTTCTCTTTTATAACGACGAATCCGGTACTGAACTATAATCTTGATAGGTTTCGATCATTTATTATTATTAACACTGCAGATTTGGCAATAGTTAAATTGTAAGTATAATAAATGTAAATCTTAGTAGAAAGTAAGTGTCGCGGCATGAGGCCCACACAAAAAAAGCGTGTCTTAAAACGGGAAATCCCCTAAGCCAAATCATAGTTCTTGATTCTAGGAGTTTCGCCTCCACCACACACCCCTTCTCTGCAGTGCCCAAAAGAGGTCACTCTAAGGCGGGCCCTACACGTAACTGAATTACGGTGCGTTTGAAAACGTAGGAATTTTGCCTACGGCGCAGTTTTTTAGACGCTCGCCCCTACACGTTATGTACGAATGCACCTTATAGCTCAAGGCTACGCGTGCGCCGTACAGCTGTTGGCGTGTGCCGTACAGCTCAGTAGGCGTGGCCGCGGCGCGGCGCGAACTATACCAGCGCTCACGCTTAAAAATGAGATATTTCATCGCTAGCGCCGAAATCATTGTCTAACGCGAAAACGGTGTGATTTTTTCCCCTACACGCTCCGTTTTTACGTCACCGTACTAAAAACGCACCGTAATTCAGTTACGTGTAGAGCCCGCCTTACGGAGAAGGCTCTTGCAAGTAATTATTTTTTAACGCGCACGAGGATCATGGGTATACATATGTACACTCGTGATAACTGAACGGCAGCAAAAAAAAGTTAATGAGGCTACCCGGAGGGAGTCCAGTTTGAAGGGGAGGCATTCAGAGTGTAGGCCCTCCAGTCACGGGTTATTAGTAGGAACATTAATGCAAAGTTATTACATAAGTTGATAATAAAGAACAAAAATAAATAAATAAAAAAATAAACAACAATAAATAATTCGCTAGTTTTTTTTGCGATCATATGTAGATACATTTTAACACAAAAGATAATTAAGTAAGAAATGATAGACAAATAATAGTCAATAAATAGCAAGCAAAAATAAGCTCAAACATTGCAGTGTGCTATGATGAGGTAGTTTGTTATAGGCCGCGTGAGTTCAGCTGACGAGCGTCTGACTTGTCTGGTCCGAAGCTGGTGTGAGGTAGCCGGGGCGTTGTTGCCATGTGAGAGCGTTGATATGGTGTGGTTGGTAAATGCTTTATAGGAATGTTGCAACGTTCAAAAACTGCAAATAAAATAAACTCTCTTTAATTCGAATTTAAAGTGTGGAGTGCGAGGGGAAAGGCTGATGTGCAACACGCAGTGGACGTTTTGGTAGACTTTATTGTGTGAGCGAAGGATACCGAATGGTAGTGACCTGTGTAACACTCGGTCGCCGGTACTAGGGTTGCCAACCGTCAGGGAGACAGTGAGATCTACCCCAGCCCATTGGTTCACCGAGTACCCATAAAAGTTTTATCAAATCAGGAATTACAGACTGTGTATCGTGAGTCGGAATTAAGTCAGTCGCAGACGCCAAGCGTAAAATTATTCGCTTGGGTTAGTGTCGTTAGTGAGGACTTTTACAGTTTCTTTATTTGGGACATCCCCGTTCGCCTGGCAGCCCCGGTGAATACCAAAATTACTCGCGAGTACATTGGAAAAGTACTCGAATACATCGAGAATCGATTATTTAACATCGTTAGTGTGGCAGACTGGCAGCATTGAGCTTTAGACAGCCGTACAGTTTGACTATATGGCAAATGTCACGAACGACGTTAGCTTGAATTGACACTATCGTATACAGAAAGTGGAGCCCTACTGTCAGAACCTGCCTATTAATATAATCCTGGCCTGCATTAACTTTTGCAGAATCAATGTGTAAGTACAACTTAACCGAGCTCATACGTTTCTGTCATACTCCTGTCTCTACCAACTACCCATTTGTGATTCGTCAATGAAAAAACACTCGGAAAGCATTGTTACTCGATGTAGTTCACCCGTTTCGAGGAACGCTAGACCCAATCCACCGTTTCGAATCAACTGTGTCACACAGTTTCATTCTTACATGTGTGTATTTTTTTTTCGATCTTCAGGTGAGAACATAACCTCGAACAGGTGTCGTCGTATTACTACTACTACATATTATATACTAGTCTATGCCGGTTGAATACATTTAAAGTGAATCCGGCCGCCTATTAATTAATTCAATATAAAAAAATAAACAAAAGAACGTTTGAATTTTACTTTCACTTTGATATATGTATGTATAAGCAATTTACTACCTTCCTACCTAGTGCATAAGGAAGAAAGTTGCTTACCGGAGGAAAACTTTGACGAATGAACCATATACGATGATAATATATTTCCGATTTTATATATACATACATATGTATATAGTATATGTATTGTTTAATGAATTGTGCACGCAAAAAGGTAGTCACAGTAGATTATCATATTGTAGAGATAGTTATTTATACCCGGGACAATCGGTGAATATGACTGGATGTAAAGAAAAATGAATGAAACTAGGTTGGAGCGATTTTAGAAGAATGAACATTGTTTTTAAACCAACATCCCTCTATGCTTAAAAAGAAGGCATACGACCAAGTTATGACGTATGGATGTGAAACTGAATTCAAGAATGTTACGTAAGATCCAGTGCACACAGAGAAGCATAGAAAGATGTATGCTCGGTATAACAAGAAGAGATTGTAAGAGGAATACATGGGTAAGAAGCATGAGCAAAGTGGCAGATATAGCGGAATGTGTGAAAAGGTTGAACTGGATACATAGCTTGAAGAATGGATGGCAGATGGATGCGAGAAATGCTGGAATAGTACCCGGGAGGATCTGAAAGAAAGCAAAGTAGACTTGAGTGGACGATGGGCTGATGAATGGAGAAGAATGTGTGGAGTCGAGTGGATGCAGATTGATCAAAACAGATGGTAGCGGTACAAACAGATATGGTATATTTATTTTTAATGAATTTAGTCAAGATAAAAAATTAACTTAAACCATTTTCATTTACGTATATATGTATGCTCATATACGTATATGCTTTTCTATGAATTACTATACACATTTTACATTATTCAAATTTCGTTTCTAGATAATCATCAGCTGTGATGAAACAAGTTTTGACCGTCATTGAATGCAGAAATGTATCTACAGATTTGCAGTTTGCCATCGACGAGTCAAAGCGATAATGGAGATTGATTCGGTGTAAACTATGCACGCGTTGAGCCATTTCACCATGCAACGAGAGATTTTAATATTGATAAGTATGCAAATACTCTCGCAAACTGCACTATGCAACAGTATTATCGTATCTAGTAATAATTATAATCAAGATGAATTGAACGCGACCGCTCCAACCGCTCAAGTAGACTTTCACTTTAGTACAAACGTTGTAAAGAACGAATTCATCGTAACATTCAAAGCGTACTATAAGTCGGAAACACGGGGGAAATTCATCACGGCGGCTTTGAACATTTTAGGGGTTTGTATTTGAAGCAGTTGAATGTGTATTCACGTATATTGTATCCGATTTAAAGTTTTTGGTTTACTATTTCAGGTGAAGAATTGGAAGATATTGCGTCGTGTGAATCCAGCACAAGACTTTCCGAGCGATTTCGATATACTCACGTTTGATGATAGCGATATTAGTTCTAGTATTTCGGCTCTGGAAGAGCATCCGGCCATCAAGCGGGTTACCTCTCAACGTATGGTACAGCGAAAGATCAAGTACACGTTGAACGACGAGGAGCTCGCCGAGGATCCGTACAATTCGGACGAATCGTCAAAAGACAACAACACCGACAAGTATCCGTACGGTGGTGGCAATTACAATGACGATTGTGAGTTTTCCACGTGTTTATTTCACAACTGGCGGACTAATCATCGGGGACGTTCCATAAGATCGTACGGCAGTCAATCTGATCAGGTTTATTTTATTTATTTATTAGCACAAAACAGGGGTCAAGATCAACGGAAAGCACTTGAACCATCTAAGATTCGCTGACGACATAGTCATAGTTGCATGCGACTCAGTAGATTTACAAAATAGATTAACACAATTAAGTAACGGAAGTATGAAAGTAGACTTAAAAATTAATTTTAATAAAACTAAAATTATGTTCAATGAATTTTGCACGTAAAATGCAATCACAGTAGATAATCATATTGTAGAGATAGTTGATAGTTATTTATACCTAGGACAATTGTTGAATATGACTGCATGTAAAGAAGACGAAATAAAACTAGTATGGATCGCTTTTGGAATAATGAACATAGTTTTTAAATCCAACATTCTGCTATGCTTAAAAAAGAAGGGATATGACCAATGCCAGTTATGACGTATGGATGTGAAACGTGGATGCTAAATTCAAGAATTCAGTGCACACAGAGAAGCATGGAAAGATGTATGCTCGGTATAACAAGAAGAGATCGTAAGAGGAATACATGGATAAGAAGCATGACCAAAGTGGCAGATATCTGCCACTTTGGTCATCTTTTCACGTTCCGCTATATAGCGGAACGTGTCAAAAAGTTGAAGTGGACACATAGTGGAATGAATGGATGGCAGATGGACGTGGTTGTAGTTGTACCCGGGAGGATGTGAATATAGTACATAGCTTAAGAAGGTAATTACAAAAATAAAACAGTAACTTAAAACTTAAATTACAAAATATACTTAATTATCTATTAGCATTTATTTATACAGTGGTGCTGTTCATCCAATTCAACTCATTCAACATGTATCTTATACTAGTTAATCTATTGACATTTAAAATACTCCGCATAGCTCTATTTTGCAGTTTTTGCAACCTATCTTTAATTACCCTATTCACTAAATTTAAAAATGAACCACAATATATAAAATGAGTACTAACAATTGCATATTATAAACTAATATTTTTGTATTTCTATGTATGTAGATAGTATATTTCTACACAATAATCCTACTTTCTTTAATATTTTTTAATTAATCATCTTTTGCAATTTAAAATTTAATTTATTTTCATGTTATTACTCCTAAATATTTAAAGCTATTAACTATTTCTAATCTTCTATCATCTTATTATTCGAAACAGTTTTCATTGTGCGATTTGCATTGAATTGATTGGTGTTTAATGTGTATGGTCTTCTGAATATTTTCAGCATATGTTCAATCAGAATCCGAGCGGTAGAAAATTACTTCGTGCAACTCCTCCGCAGATAACTTCAGTTTTGCAAGCAAACGTTTTATGGAGCTTAGGAATTACAGGTTAACATTAATAATCCTAACCCCGTTCTTGTGAATCTTCAAATCCATTGCAGAAAAAATTATTATCATTTAATAATAAAAACTATATTCAATTACCAATTTAACAGGAAAAGGGGTCAAAGTAGCAGTATTCGATACGGGATTAGCTAAGAGTCATCCTCATTTTAAAAAAATTAAAGAAAGAACCAACTGGACTAATGAGAAAACGTTGGATGACGGTCTCGGACATGGCACATTTGTTGCCGGTGTGATTGCATCAAACGAAGAATGCTTAGGATTCGCACCGGATGCTGATCTGCACATTTTCAGAGTTTTCACCAACAATCAAGTGAGACGGAAAACTTTAACGATCACACTAATGTCAAACAAATATGATACATATATTGATGTAATGCCTTGTTCATGTTGTTCCAGGTATCGTACACTTCTTGGTTTTTAGACGCTTTCAATTATGCTATAATGAAAAAGATCAACGTGCTAAATTTAAGTATCGGTGGACCTGATTTCATGGACCAACCATTCGTTGATAAAGTTTGGGAGCTGACTGCAAATAAGGTATCATACATATATGGATTGATTCTCTACATCACAATCTTTCACACCGTTACTGTAAATAGTAGCGCAAGGGTCTGCCTGGCCGCCTGGGTGGCCACGGAACGCTCACATACGGCACGTACACATACACCCACACACTCACAGCATGGGTACTTTTCAACTACCTCCTACATTTTTGCTACTAAATACACTATGTAGGTACATACTTAAATGATGACACTGTCAATGGGCGGTGACTAGTTAACAATGTTATACAAATTGTTCATCTTTTATGAATTCAGGTCATCATGGTGTCGGCAATAGGTAACGATGGGCCTCTATATGGAACGCTAAACAATCCAGCCGATCAGATGGACGTTATCGGGGTCGGTGGTATCAATTTTGACAATCAAATTGCAAAATTTTCATCTCGAGGAATGACTACTTGGGAATTACCGCAGGTATTGTTTATTTTGTATCATACATATATTGTATATGGTACGCGAAATGGTTTGAAGGATACTTTTGAGTGGATAAGAAATCCTTTCCTCACCAATATTGAATTGGGGTAACCTGTTGGGTCATCACGGTATATTGTGAAAAATAAATAAATATGCGAGGAAAAGATTTTGAAGAGCTCTTGAAGCTGAGTTCAGATGAAATGATTCAAATTTTCAAAATTTCAAGTTTTTCAAAATTTTTGAAATGAAAATTTGAACGAAATTAACTTACTTAATTTTGATTGAGCATTAATTAGTTCATCTTAAGATAGCAAATATCAAACCAGGTATCGCCGCACTAATATCTGGTCACGAGCAGATGACTTTTTTTGCATCGTCCTACAATACAATGAATTTGAGCAAAACAGGTCAAATAGTTGATGAAGTGTCGGTTTGGTTGCCGGGTCTGATTTTAGCCTCAAGAGATACTAAAAGGAAGTCTTCCTTCAATGAAAACACGTTATATGAACACATTTTTTTTTGCCATCTGTCCTTTTCAGGACATTTTGCTTTTCTTGTGTCTTCCTTCCTGTCATCTTTTCGGAAGGGCTCCTCGCTCTTCCGTGTTCAATCCTATACTGATGTCACTCCCGTCTTGCCAGGTCCAATGGGTCGTATCTTTTGAGTCTGTTTATTTTCGAAGTTCTGAGAAGTTTCGTGGCTAGTGTGTTAGGGTGGCGCTTGAGTCTGCCTTGGTATCTGGAGCTTGCCTTTTGTATCTCCTCCTTTATGGTAGTCATTTTTGTGTCTTTATGTAGAATAATATTTGGTACATACCATGGAGCTCCGCATATGATCCTTAGCACTTTTGACTGGAAGCGCTGTAGCTTCGCTATGTTGGAGTTGCTTGTGGAACCCCAGACTTGTATGCCGTAGGTCCATATCAGTTTAATGATTGTTTTATATATTAGTAATTTATTACACATTTTGACTTTTGATCTTTTACTTATGAGCCAATACATTTCCCTGAAGGGATCCCTGGTTTAGGGATCATTTTTAATTGGGCCACCTTCCACTGTGGTGGAAAGTAGCCCAATCTTATAATACCGTTAAATATGATAGTCATCATTTTGATTCCTTGTGAGATCAAATCCAGGGGCCTTTTTTTGGTTTTCGTTTTCTAGGAATGATTTTATGTTAGATGTTTTCTAAGGTTTAATTGGCGGTTCAAGTATGTGCGGTGTATCAATTAGATTGTGTATATATTCTTCTTCTTTATCATCAATTTCCATTGGGAATTGTTTAAAGACATTCTCAAGGTGATTGGCAAACATAATGACTTTTTCTTCATCACTTCTGGCCCAATGTCCATTATTATTTTTTATTGCTGAGATAGGTTGCTGCGATTTTTTATTTTTTTTTGTTACTTTCCATAAAGAATAATTAGTTGATGATGAAGCTGTCAGATTCTCTAGGAATTTCTGGACGGAATGGTTTCTTTCATCATTTATTGCTTTTTTTAACTCTTTCGTTAATTTATTTAATTTAGTTTATCATGTGGTGATCTTGTTATTTGCCATATTTTCCTTTGTTTACGTTTTTCAATAATTTTTGATTGGTCGGTGTAGCATTCCAGGCTGCTTTCTGGATCATAAAAGTAAAATTTTGCAGTGCTGATTCTATATCTTCTTGGGTTTTAAGTGGAATGTCGCAGTTTAATTCTTCTTCTAGTATTTCTTTAAATAGGTTCCAATCTGTTAGTTTGCTACACAGGGATGGTATATTTTGCTTGAATACTGCTTGGGTACTCAATGTAACAATTACATATGAACACATTTAAATGAAATTTCTTTGAAAACTTTTATTGATTATCTGTTACAGGGATACGGTCGAGTAAAGCCCGACATTGTAACGTACGGCAGCAGCGTGAGAGGCTCTAGCATGAAGGGGGGTTGTAGACCACTTTCAGGTTTTACATTTCGCTCTAGTATCGCGAATATTGTATATGAAAATATAAACTGTATTAAAATTGGAAAACTTTTAGGTACTAGTGTTGCATCTCCGGTCGTCGCTGGTGCCGTCGCACTATTAGCAAGCGGAGTCCTCCACAAAAAGAACTTGACACCGGCTTCTATGAAACAAGCGCTGATGGCTTCCGCTCGTAGGTTACCCGGTGTCAATATGTTCGAACAGGGTCATGGAAAATTGGATTTATTAAAAGCATACCAAGTATGACATGCTTTACAATTTCATTTTACATTAAAATTGATACATTTCAAGACATTTTGAATTTTGATTCCTTGTTTTTCAACGAGCTCGGTCTAGTCTCCGATATGAGTGTTAATTCAGCCACCAAAAACTATTTTTCTACCGAGAGAAGAGGCGCTTATTCACGTTACCATTACTTTATACTGCGTGATCTGGTTTTATCATTTCATTTATGCTTCCGTTTTTCAACTATTCATTTAATGTGTAACTTGATTACATAACTATTACTTTATTCCGGATTAATTGATAATTTTATCCAAAACTCTTAGACCCAGTCGTTAAAAAGCAAATATGTATCGATTGCTTTTGTATTTAATTCTACATATATAGCAGTGATGCCCATTAATTTTATCATTTGATCTACTTCTGAAATGCAAACCTAACTGCGATCTGTTTTAAAGTGGTATAAGTGGTATCTAAAAAATGGTACATGGTAATAATATTAATATAAAAAAATATATAATTTCGGCAAATAGCAATAAAATCATTATGACGCTATGTCTTTGGTCTTTCCATCTGAAGTCATTGATATAAGCTTAAAAGTAGGCAACTGAATACTATTAGCAAACTTTTTATAGCTGTAAACAATGTCCTCCCCTTCGAGATTTTCCTTCCAGAGGAATAATTGTTTGTCTTACTTCGAGGAAAAGTATTTGTAAACCATTAAAATGCATATGATTAGTTGAGATATTTCAACCCCGTCAGTGGATTCATCTGCTTATAAAGAACATAAATCCGAATATTTCTCGAGTAGGTACTCGAGTAAACAAAATATCCTTTTAACATATTCACTGGCGATCGGCTTTAAATCATTACGCGATCGACCTTATGGCTACCACTGCTATATAGTGATTGACTATATCCAGTAAAAATTTATTTGCTTTACAGATATTGAAAGGATACAAGCCTCAGGCTAGTTTGAGTCCGTCGTACATAGATTTGACCGAGTGTCAGTACATGTGGCCGTATTGTACTCAGCCCTTGTACGCTGGAGCCATGCCGACTATAGTAAACGTTACCATATTGAACGGTCTGGGCGTCTCCGGTCAAGTGGTATTAATTTACACAGTCGTTGATTTTATCTTAAGGATTTCTGTTTTTGAACGTGTGTATTGTTTCAGATCGAAGTGCAGTGGTATCCGTACATCAGTCAGCACGGTATGAAGCTTCAAATAAGCGTATCTCACAGTGATATAATTTGGCCGTGGTCGGGATGGATAGCTGTCAGTATGACCGTGGCACCTTATGCCAACGCATTCGACGGTATAGCGCAAGGACATTTGAATATTACTATAGAGAGTGAACATTCTCCTTCGGAAGACGGTTGCACAACCACCAATACAACACTAATGCTCCCTATAAGGTAGTTCAAAATTGTATACATCGACTTAAACCAAGGGTTCTTGACCTATGGTGTTTTCCTCTCTAGGGGAGGAATGAAAGATCTGCAAGGGGGTGTCTCCCAAAAAATTGCAATAATTCGTTAGATACCCTTCCAAATTGGATCCAAGGCGATATTTTGGAAATATAATGGAGTTCTTTGATGATTGCTTACTTTCAACCTGATTTAAAAAATGAAATCCTTTCAGTTTTAATTTTAAATGCATGGATGATGCTAACATGCAGAAGAACGATTTCATCGATTTACAGAGCAAAGCTCTGCTGAAGCAAGAATTCTCAAATCAAATTATTGGATGAATTTTGGTGCTTTCAAACATTTGCCTATCCAGATTTGGCAAACGAAGCACTTTCGGTCTTAATTCCATTTGCTACGACCTATCTTTGCGAATCAGGATTTTCAAAATTAGGCAGTTTCGAGACAAAAGTTAGAAATCTTTTAGATGTCAGACATATTTAAAAATATCTTGGACTTCTTTTTCTCAAAATAATCAGTGATTATTTTAATTAGGTTTTAATTGGTTGTAAATTTAGGATATAGGGTGCAATGGTGCTAACTTTCAAGGGGGGAAATGAGCGCATAAGAACCCACGACGTAAACTTAACTATGTATGTACTCACATATATATGTATTTATAATAATATTTTGTATTTTCTAGAGCAAAAATAATACCCCAGCCTCCGAGCCATCGTAGGATCGTTTGGGATCAATTTCACAGTTTGCGCTATCCGCCAGGATATTTTCCTAGGGATAATTTAAAAATTAAAAGTGATCCGCTTGATTGGAACGCCGACCACATTCATACAAACTTCAAGGATTTGTATCAAAATTTGCGTAATTTAGGATATTATGTGGAAGTGCTGGGTTTGTAACTAATTTACTTTATATATCTATTCTTATATGAAATTATTTGTTTTTTTTTTGTATGAGCGCAAATCGGCATTGTAAGCGTATGTTATTATTGATCACATTGCGTCGCTTTATTTTATCTACTTGCGTTATGATTTTTACATCTGTTTCTCAAAGTTGCTTCCGTGATTTGAAACAAATTAAAAAATGTAGTGAGCATACACATATTTACATAGGAATTTTTACCGATTGCTTTGAGAGACAACGAAACACTTACTTTATTGTTGTGAAGCGTCTATAATCATAGTCTCAACTATAAAAGCAAGCTTTGAAATTTAACGTTCAATTTGTATCGATTTATCTTGAGCACACATTTAGTATGCTAAACATTTATTTAATTTAAAAGAATTACGATTGTTCCTTCGTTATGAATTACGAATGTTAAAACTTCAATAGTTTGTACCACCTTGTTATGTACGATTATGTAAAAATGACGATAAAGTTTCTTCCAAAAGGTTCCCCGTTGACATGTTTGGATGCGTCACAGTATGGCACCTTACTACTTGTCGATCCTGAAGAGGAATATTTTCCCGAAGAGATAGCTAAATTGAAAAAAGACGTGGACGAAGGTCTCTCAGTTGTCATATTCGCCGATTGGTATAACACATCTGTGATGAGGAAGGCTAGATTCTACGACGAAAACACTAGACAATGGTAACGATGAGTACGTTAGACTGACAATGAAAATGAACTGTCGATGTTTTATTTCATGTATTTTTTTAATTTTTCACACCAGGTGGATGCCGGAGACGGGAGGAGCAAACGTTCCAGCGTTAAACGACCTCCTTAGCGTGTTTCAGATAGCTTTAGGCGATAGGGTTTTCGAAGGAAATTTTAAGCTAGGCGATCATGATATGTACTATGCTAGCGGAACACACATTCACACGTTTCCTCTGCAAGGTGTGCTAGTGTCTACTCTGTTAAAAGATCAAGGGAAACAGGTACGCCAATTAAATTTTCCAATTTTCATTACATACTCGGCAGTGGCACACTTTTAAACCAATCTTAAATTGTCCCATTTCAGATACTAGTATTAGAAAACAGTGAAGCTAAAAACCAAAATGCCAAAGAGGAAATATTGCAAGTTCCCATTCTAGGACTGTTGCAAACCAATCAGTACAATTTGTACAACGAAGTTCAACCCGTTGAGAACATAACCTACGCGAATCAAACTATATCGTCAATTCATAAAAGGCAATCGGGACGACTAGCGATATACGGCGATTCGAATTGCTTAGACAGCAGTCATCTCGAAAAAGCCTGCTTTTGGATGCTAGATGCTATCTTAGAATACACGTCGACTGGACACATGTCGAAGCTGTTCCTGGATAATAATTCACCCCACAGAGAGGTCAACATAATACCGTCAGGTTAATTTCCAATTTTTTTTTATACCCTCGGTAAGTTCAACATCAACATGTGATGTAATGCTAATATTTTCAAATGCAGAATTACCCCAACGTATGAAAGGAAACGGATTGCATCATTATTCAAGAGTTCTCGAGAATAATGCCAACGGTGGGACTAGACCTTTGCCATCGTGCGAAACACATCAAACCCTCATAACCGGATTTCCACTCAACATATCGTCGTCGACTTCATCATCGCTATACAAACCCCATCATTTACTATCGAAAAATGAACCACTGAAAGGTAAACACATAGTTTAAAACACGCGTATGGAGCTTGTTTTACAACGAAAGACTAACATTGATTGTACGACGATTTCAGCTTTATCTTCCGTCGAAACGCAAGAAGCATCCGATCTGGAAGAGGAGGCGTTGTGGTCGTGGAGGAATAAGCAAGCCGCTATTCTCCATACCTCGTTGAACTCCTCCGATGGCTCCTTCACGTGGGTTTCCATCGCTCTAGTCCTTTTAGCAATAGGCGTTTTCTACTTGTACGTCAAATGGCACTACAGAAGAGTGTCCGTGAAGAGGAAGAAATCTAATCGCATTTTACAAATCATAGGATTTTAATACGTTTTTTTTTATATTCGCCAAAGTGACAATGTGTTGCGATATTAACACACACACATGGGTTGTTATTTTTGTTGTACCCTTATAAAAACTTCATTGTTTTAATGAAAAATTGAGTATTTAAAATTTAATTTTTATGATCAACTGGAATGAGCTAGCTCATTACGAAGCTTTCGAAAGCGAAATAAATGTAATTAAGGGTAGATTTAGAATTAAGGTCATTAGTGTGATATATTGCATTTTTAAGTTAATTAATGTGAATTTTGCAATCGAATATTTTTTGTTTTTTTTATTATAAGAATTTATCTTATTTTGTTCTTAATTGTTGGATGTGAGAATGTATTATTAATAAATTATGTAATTTGTCTATCAATGATTCCGCAATACTGATTTTTTTTTTATGTATGTATGTATGTACATATATGTATAAAGTGATAATTTTTGTTTACACCGAGTGTTTTCTTTATTCATATTTTTTTCTGAACACCTTTAGATATTTTGGATGGAAGGAAGACACATTGAATACTGTAAATTAGTTCCCATAGTTTAATTATTATATAATACATTGCAAAAGTAAAAAATAAAATAGAAAAAATACTATGCATAAATATGTAAGTATAAAATATAAAAAATGCATACCATTTCATATTTGACGAAAACATTTACAAGGCAAAAATTTGGCTTCACTTTCTGTTGTAATTACACTAAAGTTTATAAATATATAGTATAAATTAAAAGTTAATTGGTGATAAATTCTACACCGATCGAAACGTCTCTCACTTGTTACTCTAGTCTATGATAAAAAAATTATCGGACTGAGGTATTTATAATTTCATAAGCAATATTTATAACTCTAAAAATTGCGTGTAAATTTAATACATCAAAACGAAACAGCCGATTGCCTACTTAATAATGTATATATATATATATATGTATTTTACCCACAACGGGTCACCTTATTTTTATTATATCAATGCTTTTTGCCGACCCACGATACAACAATTACACTGTTCGACAAATGACGACTTTTTTTTGCTTCAGAGTCGAGATATGACTTTTTTTATAGATCTATGCCCAGTGAACACGAATCTGGTAATAAAAAATGTTGAGTGGCTCGAGATTCGGAGATATGTGTTTTTTAAATCACGCGAATTTTCTATTTCTTGATCTATAAGAAAAGTCATATCTCATCTCTGAAGCATTTTTCGTGTCGAACAGTGTTATTCACATATAACTTTATTAATCAGTTAATTCCATGTTTTTCTTTCGCATATGCTTATTTTTAGAAGAAAATAGTTTTAAACACGATTTGCGTGTACTATGCGTATTTCTTTACGACAGAGACTCGTTAATTTTGCCAGTTTGACATGATAATAATTTTTACTTTATCCTAATCGGATTGTGTGAAAATTCGACCGATTTGTATCAGGTATCATTCCCGATCACGTTTTTGTCGCTATAACTAAAAAACTGTTTATCTTACCACACTGAAACTTTATATTTATAGGTTTTTTGCCAGCCATTACAGTCAAGGCTTACAAAAAAAAGTGGTACTTCCCTTGGAAAGTGTCTTAATTTTTTGTTATCTTTGGGAAGTTTTTTGACTTTTACTTTTGATTTTTAATTTTTTCTAACTTCATCTCGGAAACTGTTACGTCTATAAAGCTGAAATTTCATACCTATAGTTTTCATGAAAGATATATTAAGATTTAGGTCTAAATCCGCCAACCGGAAGTGGCAGTTTACTCTAGAACGAGATTCCGTGTTTTATTTTTTTCAGCCTTTTAAATATTTTTAATTTTCATGATATTATAGTCTTTATTCCATTGATCATCAAAATCGGCTCACCGAAAGTGGTAGTTTTTTTTCCTATTTAAATATATGTCTCAAATCGTTTATATGTACATATGTACGCGCACACCCACCCACACAGTGATGAGCAAAATTTGCTATCAAAAATTATTTTCGTTCAACAAAAATATGGATAGTCATGGGTTGGCCTGGCCACACCCAAATTATTTTTAAATATATTTACATTTATTTTATTCAAACTGAACAAAAAGGGCATTAATTACACGCTGTCGGAATTAATCTACGAATTAGTCAGATTAGCACCGGTTACGACGAGCTCGCCTGTAACTACGTATGTACTGTTTGTTACATTTTACTAGGTACTTCACAATGTAGTATTGAAATTACGTTGTGTTTATTTGTTCCACATTTAAGTGTACTATGAATCTCAGTCTCAATTGTAGGGTGGGTCGGAGTTTTCTTATTATGCCTTCCACGTCGCTCTTCATCGCGTCACCGACGAACATATACTTTATATGGTATCTGCAAACAAACAAAAAATGTTTCACTATGGTTAATGCAACGCGGTGGATAGTAACGTGTAAAGAAAACTCACAGTAAATCACAGATTGGATCTATGTGGTTGAGTTGTTGTTGTGCCTTGTCTATTTGCTCCAGCAGTTCGTATAGAATTATAGTGATCTCTATTACGGCGCGGGGCAAATCCGAATTGAACCGTTGCAAGAAAGGTCCAACCAAATGACAGAGGAATAGAAATTGTATTTCAGTTCTGATTACGGGTACCAATTTTTCCTTGATGAATCTGTGAAAAATAAACAAACAATTCAAGTCGGTACAAAGAGTGACTAACTCTCTTCGATTCGTACAACACTAGTCTCCTCAGAATAGCTTGGTGCCCTCAACAAAGTATTCAACCAAAATGACAAGTCAAAAGTCTCGCTGAGCCAAGTACAAGTTTTTCTAGAATATTAGTGATAACATTTTTATTGGATCGAGTTTCTTTGGTATCTTAGGCCTTGTTTCACTAATCTCATTTATCTCTATTTATTTTAGCAGTGATGCGCGGTTGTTCCGGCCTTGCTGGACAACCGTCTGTCGCCAATGGAAAGGTCAATAGCCTATATTCGTTGGGGGGTGGTGGCCTCATGTGAAGGTCTTGGGGAGAAAGGATGTGGAGGTGTTTCTCCTCAAGGCAAGGCTTTAGTTGTAATTTTATATAGAAGTACTTTGAATATAGTTTTATCGAAACACCATTAATACGTCAAAAAAACGAAAAGGACATTGAACTATAAACGTTTTTATACTTTAAAAATGTTTTTAAACGGTAAACATTTAGTAAACATACAAGATTGCCCCCAATCTTGAGGAGCTCAGGACAGACTGTCTGCCTGAGACGCATTCTCCAGTTTTTTGGACATGTCTCGCGGAGTGGGACAGTCTGGAGCAGCTCGTTGTGTAGGGAATAAGAGGAAGAGGAAGATCCCCAATGAACCAGATCCATGCTGCGACAACTTTGGGACTCGAGACTCCGGTCCAGACACAACTAGGTGGGGCTCATCAGGCAGCCGACTACAAATCAATGTCACGATTCTCAGCAATGAGGCATACGACTCAGAACAAGAACGCGTCACAAGCAGTGAGCACCAAGCTATTTTACGGAGACTTGTAATACTAACTGTGGTATTTGGGAAATTTGACCAAGTCCAGCGTGATACCACATGGAATGTGCTAGGCCCAACGTGTAGCTGAACTTGTTCTCCAACAACGACTCTCGGCAGAGTCCGAGATTGAACAGTTGGAACGGCGTGTTGCCGTACTTCCAGTCGGTCATTTGAGGACACGTTATCACTTCGGTGATGCGTTCGTGCAAAACAGACCAGTACGAGTCAGGAAGTGCAGCCATCACCAATCCGACGCTGTTGATCCACGACTGGAGCTGATTTGACGGTATAACGATGAAACCTTTACAGACGACGTCCAGCAAATTGTTTCCGACTATGGACGGCACCAGAGGCAGAGCCATTAATTCCACGCAAGTTACGTATAGCATATGCGCCGATGGATTCGGAAATTCATTGAATCGCCAGTCCGTATTCGGGAAGTGAGTTTTACCCGCCATCGCTGCAATGCAATAAAATACTTAATATGACTACGCAACCACATAACAGTTATATAACATTACGCGAAACACTCACTATCCACCATTCGTTTGAATAACGTCATATAGTAATTAAGTTCCGGCAGCCAATTGGTAGTGTCTTGATCGCTTTTGCCTAAATAATTTTGAAACGTTTCAGATACGCCCCATCCGGTCGGTCGGACATCTTTCAACGATCCCAAAACGGCACTGACGAGGGTTCGTTTTAGGGGCGGCCGCTCTCTAAGTTTGCGCTCGTAATAATGCAGCGTATTGTAGAGATATGTTACAGGACGATCTAAAATTTTCAATTGCACTTAAAGACAATGTTTAAAGTGACACGTGACAAATGTTGAAAATTTTAGTACCGTGAAATTTGTACAAACAGCCGAGGTGGTCCAAAAGTAAATCGAGACTTTTACTAGCTTGCGGAATTTCTATGTAACGATGTACGACTATATCCAAGACTGGAATAAACCGTAAACAAACATTGCTAAGATAAACCGGTAACGATCCTCCGTAAGGTCCTCCTGCTTCTTCAGGGGCAAACTTTTCAGGATACTTGCGTTGAAATGCTAAATGTTTTTCATGCCTAAAAATATAGATGCACATTAATTTTTATTTACATAACTTACAAACGAAGTGTATTAAAACAATTTAAAACCAATTGCTCTGTTTCCAATGTTCCGGAGAATTTTCTTTGACGAACTCTTGAGCTCTACTTCGAACTTCACCTCCTTTCAACAACAATAATTGTATGATATAGAAGCACACTTGAGATTCATTGTTGTCTCTGTTAGCCCGCAACGCCTATTAAACAAAATACACACTTATAACTATGTACGTAGTTTACAATCGGAAAATATTTCGTATTGCCGTATCGTACCAAACACAAGACGAGTCTGTCTATCGTTATGATGTTGTACTTCCAGATTATATCGTTAATTGCGTCGACGCATTTGTGGATGTGAGGACCGCCGGCAGGATTCGTCACCTCGAACACAACGTAATCGCAAAATTTTCGCAAATGTGCCGACAAAGCTCGTGCGCCTATACGCTCCAATATCCTATAGTTTTTCAAATCAAATTAAAATCATTAAAACTGTTTAAAGACGTTCCGATGCATACCGTTGAAGAATCGACTCACTTGTACGCGATTGGATTTATCCGATCGAAATCGAATATCATTTTCCAAATTAAGCACAAAAATAGCGGAGTGCCAGGTTCGGAAAAGTGCGAAATTATATCATTCTCGTTGGTCATCGATGTCCACTTTCTGTATTCTTCATCCACGGACTTTTTCAAGAGTTGTTTGTTTTCTTTCGGTACCGGATTCTAATATACAATTTTTTACCATTATTAAGGCACAATGTGGATATTTATTGCATCAAAGTAAAATACACATACTTGAGAGAAAAATTCCACCAATACGGTTGGAAAACATTGTATAGTATGTTGGGACCATAAATGTGGAGTACTTTGCATTATAGCACCGAGAAGTTCTTTACACCAAGCCCCATCTCCGCCTAAAAACAAAATTCAGTTAAACTTACAGCAATCTTAGTAAATAAACTTAAATCTTGTAAATTGAGTGAGTACCGGTAACGTGAATTGCTCTCGCCAACGTCAACACAAGAACTCTATTCAACTCTTCACTTTCTACGGAGACGAGAGATTTTGGCTCAGAAAAAGATCGCGATAATTGAGGTTGTACTTCTCCGCTGCCCAATCCGGTGATGAGCCTCAGAGCTGTACTTTCCAAGCTGTACATAAAACATATGATCAAATTACACATAAATCGAATCGGATTGAACTTTAACAACAAAAAAACACAATACCATAAGTGCAATTGCGTTTGATTCGTTTGCGGAACAGCCGCTAAAGAGTGTAAATGCGACAGCAGTTGCACTCTATAATTAACTTGGATATGATGCATCCTATACGAGAACATGTCAAGCAAAGTGTAGAGAATTCCCCAAGCGTGCGATTTAAACACAGTGGGTAGCAGTTGACCTGAAAAAATTTAAAATTGTATCCCAAGTTTTGAACGTGATCGCTGTAAAAACTATTAAACTGACTCACTGATGAATCCTTTGATGCCCAGCGATTCGATCTCGGTGTACACCAGCAATCTGCTGTACGTTTCGACGAGGGCCGGTGCCATATTGCAATTGTTGGCGATGTTCGATTTGTTCTGCGCCAGTTTGGCAACGTGTGAGACGATCGCATGGATCAGAGACATCTTTGAATGTACAGTTAAACTGTCTAATATGCACATGGACAGGGGAACGGTCGGGAGGTTGGGCGCGTTACTGGCGTTCGACATGGACTTGGGACAGCCTAAGATCGTGTCGACCAAAGCTGCCATGGGTTTCGTGAAATATTCTTGGTTCGTCGAGTACGCGTTGCACAGCAACGCTATTCTGAAATCTGATCCCATACACAGCGAAGTGTTATTGTTCGGCATTACTAAGTGTTGCAGGAATCTGTAAAAAAAGAATAAAAAACATCGTTAAATCAAAAGATCAACATAACACACTAGTGTGTGAACTAAATAGACATGTAAGTAAAGAACTTGTAAAAGGAATTGCACTGGTTTTGTCGGGCAATACATGAATTGTTGTGAAAATGGTACAATTTAAAGTAAAAATGAATCAAGCTGGTAACAGTCTTGTGCTTGTGCAATACAGTAGAAATCCGATTATCCAGACTAATTGGGGATGAAGGTGGCCGGATGATGGAAAAAATATTTTCGTGACAAATTTAAGTATTGCATTTTGTAACAAAATTACGTATACTCTTTAAACGTAAAAGTTGAATTTAATCACATTCTCCGTCTTTAAAACCACTTCGTGGCAACCTCTAAGCGTTAAAAAGCTGTGAGGGACCAATCTTTTCATCAATCGTATCCTGATCTTCTCGATCCTGTCCATCTAAATCATTCCCAAAGTGGTCTATATCGACCCCCAGGGGTCGACTCCGACCTGCGAGGGGTCCATGCGAGTGAAAAAAAAAAAAATTGGGGGTGCATGAGATGTAAATGGGGGTCCACGAGAGTGGTCACATTTAGGCAGGCCGGTTTAATAAGCCATTTAAAGCAAAATGTACCCAGGGTGTTTGCTGCGTCATCCATCGACAACATTTAGTTGCAAAAAATCTTAGTGGCAGATTGTATCAATCTCTTCAAATCGTCATAAACACAGTAAACAAAATTCGGAGCAACTTGTGAATACTGGGTTATTTGCGCAGTTGTGTGAAGAAAATGACGAGAACTTTCATCGATTACTTCTTCACACGGAAGTACGTTGGCTGTCAAAAGGCTTATGTTTGACAAGATTTTTTTCCACTTTTTGAGATTTTGGATGCTAAAGATCCCATTTTAAAAGAAAAATTAATCATATGGAAACCAGACATTGCTTATTTAACAGATTTGTTTGCTAAATTTAATGAGGTTAACGTTCAGTTACAAGGTGACAGTCTAAATTTGATAAAAACAAAGTCCATAATTGCAGCTTTTCTTGACAGAATGAAACTAATGAAGCAAAACATTAGGCGGCGCGAATTTTCCCGAGTTTCCCAATTTAGCGCGGATAAACTGCCAGGATGATGACGTTTCAGCCTACGTTCAATATTTAAATGTCCTTAACACAGACTTTGAAACTAGGTTTGAAGATGTATTGACTATGGAAATACCACAGTGGATTATCAATCCATGCGGACGTCATGTTATAAGAAGAACTGATCAGAATAATCACCAACGAAGAACTCAAGGTGCAGTTTGGAAAGGAATATCAGCAATTCTGGCTTCAGAGAGACATACCCGTTACATATCCTGCATTATGGACTATCGCGAGAAAGTTTTTAATAGCTTTTTCATCGTTATACCTTGTGGAAAGGGGTTTCAGCGCAGTTGCCAATCTCCTTACAAATAAAAGAAACAGATTGGAAATCACTCGCCGAGGAGATTTAAGGTTAAACCTGAATAAATATTGAAATTTTCCTATCAAATTATTGTGTATTTTGTCGTTTTAATTAATAAATGTATATGTAACTATAAAAATTAACATATTTATTTAAATTTTCCACTCAACAGTAAATCCTATCAAATTGAGTAGCTCTGTGTCAACTTCAAAAACACATTTAAAGTTGATGAATTTGTAAAAAATTAATATTAGGAAAGCAGGGGGGGGTCTACCCATAACAGAAAAAAATCGGCACGTGGTCTATGGGACAACAAAGTTTGGGGACCTCTGATCTAAATGGTATGTTCGATATAGACACTCCATCGTTCAAAATTTGAAATCCACAATTAAACAACTCACTGACATCTTTATCGCATTTTGAAATGTATTTTATTGCTTTTATGATTTCATTTAATGAATTGATGGTATTTGTGTCACATTAACGGCCTTTTAAATATTTTGTTCCACGATTTTTTCAACGTTGACATTTCAATAGAATTTCAAATTTCTGATGATTATACGAAACTGAGAGACTTCTTACGTTTATAAAACATCTAGGACTCTTCGACTTTCCAATGAATGGCAGTCTCCTTCCCCCGAAATAAACCGCAACAGACAGTTACAAAGTTAATCAGCTGTTTTTTTTTAATTAAACAATTTGCGTAGTGAAATCCGGATAATCGGGTATCTTCTGGACTTTTATTTAAGCAAATCATATATATATATCATAGTTTGGCCAAAAATAGTGAATACTAACTCATAGTGTAGTTTCAGTGTATGCGGAATGGGTCGATACATATTTGTGTGTTCGGATCGTGCCTTCTTTAACAAATGTATCCATATGCAAGTGATGGCCATTTGATGAGTGCACTGTGCACGACTGAAATCCGGCACCGCCAATGGTTCCTTCTCCGTATATAACAAGTCGTACAGTTTTAAAACGGGCAAAAAGTTCGACAGCGGATTCTTTTGGATGCTGCCCGATATGAATTGCAATAAAATCCACATTAAATGATCCCTGCCCTTTCTCAAATCTCTGCCGACCAGTTTGTCGTGCAACGCCATTACAATATTTTGAAAACAGGCGAATTGAAACAGTACAAAGTAGATCAGTTGCGACGACAAGTGCAACCAGAGGCAGTGGGTCGAGGATCCCTCGTCTATTTCGTTCTCCTGTTCGTATCTCTCCATGGCTAGTATGACGAGTTCCACTAGTTGAGTCTCAAGAGCGACGCATCTCTGCTTATGTTGTTTCTGCAAACCCAGCATCGACGAAACCATATCTCTCGAATAAGGCTGCTCCAATACGTGTCGCAGGAGATTGGTCTGCGGCTTCAGCAAGTCCTCGTCGTACGGCAGATTTCCTTTTAGGGAAAATTTCAACGAGATAGGATCCAGTCTCCACGGGTTGATTAGGTGATCAGCGTAGCCTGAATGTTCAACAACTGGCAACATTTGGGCATGCCCAATGATGGATACCATTTGAGCGCACGATCTGAAGCTTTCGACAAAACTCGACAGTAGTTCGGCAAGTTGCTGCAAATAACAAAAGTTTAAACCCTTATAAAATTTATATGACACCTATACTGCCGTCTTAAGCCCACTTAACGTAACTGACAAAACAACAATATCGAGATAAATGGACTTGAAAGTTTAATCTAAATTTGTGTTTTTCTTCATATATTACTGTTTTATTTAAACTTTTTTTTAGTGCATGAGGTTATTTTCTATTGTGTTTTGATAATTCTAAGGAAAAATTAAAAAAAAAATGAATACTTTAGTAGTTACGTCACTTTTTTACACCTACGTTAAATTTGCTTAGGAAATCTACTTAATTTGAATAACGTAAGTGCTATACGTGAAATTTGCTTAGGAAATCTGCACGTAAATGTTGGAAACGTTATTTTGTATTTATATTTATTTTATTATATTTAGTATTGGTGATACTATTTCTCTGCGCATACAGATACGTTAGATTTAATAGCCTAAAAAAGTCACTTTTGGATGAAGATACATTAATTTTGATATGAAAAATCTCAAGAATACACCCCCATAACCTCTAAAACACATCTAACTCATTTTCGTAATTTTTGTCAGTTACGTTAAGTGGGCTTAGGACGGCAGTATAGTTGTAATAATCACCCAATGTGGCCAATTGATATTATCGGGATACGCTTTCTGAATCTCTGTTACAATGAAGTAGCCAGGTAATAGAGACGCATTACGATCGAATATGTATTCGATGACATTTTTTAATGCTTTCATTTGCGGGAGAATCCCTGAATGCAACCTGACGGGAATCGTTTGAGCTTTTTCTCGGCATCCCTAAACAGTGATTGTAAAACAAATTATTAATTTAATACATTATCGTTAGATTTGTAGAATGGTTAATGTAATAGGTTCAAATAATGTACCTTCATTATTTCTCTGACACCTTTATAATCAACACCGCCAATTATTTGTCTGATTAAATAAAATGAGCCTAGCCAAAAGTGTTGATCTTCCAATATTAATTTTTCGCTCGATAAAATTGCATCGCATACCAATCTAAAAATTTATTTGTTCAAAAATAAAAATATATATATGTATATGTATAATAACAGTATCTAGTTAGATCAATTCTGTAAAACGCAATTCAGCATAAATACGCATATGATAATATTAGTTATAGTAATTTGTTAATATCGAAATATTGTTTCGTAGTAACTGATATAACTAAGTTAAATATCGCAAGGAACATAAACATTTAGTACAGAACCAAAATATTACAATACAAAAACAGATACTCCTCGATTTGCGGTATACCACATTCAACGATTTTGTGTTCAAAGATAAATGAAAAATGAAAATAAAACAGTACAAGTTTGCGCATTGGTATGAATTAAATTCGCAGCAACATATCTATTATTTGGTAGAAAAATCACCTGGCCGGTAGGATATTAGAATTGACTAGCTCTTCCAAGAATCCAAACATTGTTTTCATATTGTGCTGATTTAACGTCGAGGCAATCGAGACTAGATATATTTTTAAGCCAGTCTCTTGGAATTCGGGAGTGGAATTGCTGAAGAGGGCTGTCATTTCTCGTCGAAACCAATTCATTTTTTCATTTTCCGAGCCGGATTGAAGGACCAAAAAACAGCTAAACGCCTCTTCGATGGCTTCAACTCTCTGAAAAACAATAAAAAATTATGTGATTATATGATATATGATATATATGTACTAGTCCAGGATTGGCAAACCCAGGACACGTGAACGATTTAAATTCGTTAATGGGAGTATTATCAAAGAAGAATTGTTTAACTTGTGAATTAACTTGAATTGTGAAGAATCAGTTTAACATCATAAGCAACAACAACAAAGTGAATAGATATTTACAATGCATTTGTAAATGCACTCGGTGAAAGAACTTATTGGACATGCAATTCTGAGCTATCATTGCATTATTTGTTTTATGCACAAAGTACGGTTTCAAGTCACTGGAAGATGTTATGAGCCATGTAACAAAATTGTATCTGGACTAATTTCATCTCCAATTAGTCTGGTTCTACTGTATGAGTTTCTAATCCAGTTTCATACAAATTTATGCAATGCTGGGAATTTACACTCGACACCACAAACACACAAGACACGGGTTGCGCAAAGTGCTCACACTACATAATCTCACTAAAGGTCTCCACAAACCAAGGGGATGAGTGCGAAAACATTGCCAGCGTCATTTTTGTGGCGTTGTACACCACAATGGACAAGTTCCTTACAAAAGAGAGACACTTTTCTTTACAGAGAGTCGAGGGATACTTTTCCTTACAGACAGTCGAGAGACACTTTCCTTACAGACAGTCGAGATACACTTTTCCTTACAGACAGTCGAGAAACACTTTTCCTTACAGACAGTCAAGACACTTTTCATTTCGAATTTCGAAATGGAATGAAACAACACACATACATATATACGCTGACACACATACAGACGAAATGGGTCGCGCAAAGCGCTAACGTTACGCAACCTCACTAACTCACGCAAGCACTTTCGGAGCGGATAGTCATGGAATGATCTCATACAATGAAACGGAAAGACACAACAATGGAACACCCGACGACACTCTTAACGGGTAGTTACTAGTTATGGACAATAGCCTTGTCTGTCTGTCAGTCCGTCGGGAATACTCCCAGCACTTTTTGTTTTCATCAAAGATTTGAATAACAGTTTATTTTCAACTTACATATATCCCGTGACAAATGGATTGCATTGGATCAACTTCATGTACATATGTGGGACCAGAGGTCGTGAACCTTTTTCGAGCTAAGAGCCAAATTAGGGAAAACTTTGTAAATTTGGTAAGTTTGGTAAACGCAACATATTATTATTTTCTGATTATGTATAATCAAAATTAAATTAAATGTTGCTCTTTTATGAAAAAAATAAGTTATGTTCGTGATATTTTTTAATATTCAACAGTTTATTACTAAAAAGTATTACAAACTTTAATCTGACAAACGATCTTAAAGCTTTTTTTAATGTATAAATAATGTTTCACGCAAAATGTTGGATGACAGGGAGAGCCGCAGGTTTGCATACAAAGAGCCGCATGCGGCTCTGGAGCCGCCGGTTCCTGGCCGCTCATTATTATAGACGCTTCGAATTCGTATCGGTGAACCGTTGATCGTTGATTAAGTTACGATCGTGAAGGCAGCAATCTCTCACCAGGACATCTGCCATGACAGCGACCACCTGAGACTCAGCCATCGCGAAAGGTGACCGAAGCCTCTGGCGGCTTCACCCGGCTTGCAGTCGCTCACTAGCGGCGACTAACTGTACAGGTGCACGAATAAACGCGGTCTTAACACCGCTTATCGCGAGCGGAGTATGGTGCCACCGGTATAACGGTAAAAGACGGAAAATGCGTGTAGTGAACCTGTAGGTTGACCATATTATTTTTTTCCTAAACTCAAATGAAGTATATTCGTATCGGCTATCAGGCTGTCATCGTTCGTATATGGGAGCGCCGAGGTCGTCAAGGTCAAGGTATACCATAGCAGGGAACACTTGGAAGGTTATAAGTAGACCCCAAAAAGATCCGGCGCGAACGTATTGACTGAGCGTATTTTTTTTGCTGCAGGTTACAGAAACCGGTTTGCAGGGCAGTATTGGAATTTTTTTCGTAATATTTTTTAAATATTTCTGTATAAAATTAAAATTCATTTCCACACAACCCAGGAGGTAGAATTTCAGTGCGTTTTATTACTTTATCCTAATCGGATAAAGTATTGTGATCGTGCGAAAATTCGACCTCGAGATTTTGACTGATTTGTATCAGGTATCATCCCCTGATCACGTTTTCATGATTTCTAAAAAATGTCTGTATGTCTGTGTACTTATGTGTGTGTGTGTCTGTATGCGTGTTTTCTCCAAAACTGTCAAGTCTATCAAGCTGAAATTTCATATCTATTATTTCCACGTAAGGTGTAAGAGCCATAACGAATTTGGTCAACATCAGTAAACCGGAAGTAGGGTTTTTTTCTTGTAGAAAATACTAAAATTCTTTTACCACAGAATATTTCCGAAACGGCTCCGGGAATTTTGTCCAAATTTCATATCTATAGTTTTCACGTTAGCCGTAAGACATACTGTGATTTTGGTCAACATCTGACTACCGGAAATGGCAGTTTACTCTTGAACGATTTTTTTTTTTTTTTTTTTTTCGGCCTTTTAAATATGTGGTATCGTCACAATATTGTAATGTTGTAATTTTGAGAGAAATTTGTATTTAAAAAAAAAAAATAAATTAATAAAATTAGTCAACCGGAAGTAGGTTTTTTTTTTTGTTGAAAAGTTTACCGCAAAATATTTCCGAAACCGCACCGGGAATTTTCTCGAAATTTCATATCTATAGTTTTCACATTAGCTTTAAAAGATACTGTGATTTTAGTCAACTTCTGACTACCGGAAATGGCAGTTTGCTCTTGAACGATTTTTTGTTTTTTATTTTTTTCGACCTTTTAAATATGTGGTATCGTCACAATATTGTAATTTTGTAATTTTGAGAAAAATTGATATTTAAAAAAAAAAAATTAATAAAATTAGTCAACCGGAAGTAGGTTTTTTTTTATTTTTTGTCGAAAAGTTTACCGCAGAATATTTCCGAAACTGCATCGGCGATTTCGTCGAAATTTCATATCTATAGTTTTCACGTTATTTGTAAGAGATACTGTAATTTTGAATATATGCCGAATTGAATATATATAGCCGAATATATGCCGAATATATGCCGAATTGAATATATATAGATAATGTTTTTCCTATTTGAATATATGCCGAAGATCGTATTTTACATACGCGCGCGCACTCAACACAGTGATTCTATGATATGTACATATGTATGTATGTATGTTGGTTAGTGTGGTGGTATGCATGCGTTTTATTAACTTACGTACTTAAAAAATTAATTTCGTTACTCTTTGTATTCCTCAAATATATGGATAAAGTCATGGGTTGGTTACACCCGAATTTTTTTTACGTGGTCTCCCCCAGAGGCCTAATCCACGAACGAAAAAAAAATTACATTTTAAAGTTAATTTCATAATGCACTATTACATATTGTTCTAGATGTTCTATAGTCATAGTTTGTCGCCGTTCACTAAATATCCATTTCAACTTGGAAAATGATCGTTCAACATCGACCGAGGTTACAGGTGAAAAGTTAAAATATGGGAAATGTCTACTTATAACTAGACCCCGAAAAGATCTGGCGCGAACGTATTGACTGACGAGTGGGTGTGGGCAAAACCCAAGGCAAGGACCGCATCGTTTTTTATCAAGGGCCGCATCATCCACGCCGAAATTTTTCGTAATATTTAAGAGGTACACCCAATTCTCTTTTTGCACGGGGGATACGTTCCAGAGACTACCGTGCTAAAAAAAACCGTGTAAAAAAAGATACAGTGGACATATAAAGATGGGAGATAGGTTCCATTACTTAAAATCAACTCTAAATATAAAATTCTCAAACTCAAAAAAAAAATCATTTTTTATCAAAATTTATTTTTTATATCACGAAATCCAAAAAAAATATTATTTTAGCCGATGAAGCGCGTCTTTCGTATCCGATTCGATGTTGACGACTAGTTTTGGAGTTTTGGGACAGATAAGGCAAATTGAAAATTGGGCATGTTAAAAATCCGTAAATCCGACATAATAACAAATCATAAAAAATCATTGTAGGATGACAAAGGCACCGATGCAGGCGAGCAAAAAAATTAACCCTGTAATAGGCTCGCTAATTTAGTTAATTAGCTCGAAATTAAGTTAATCTACATCACAATTGTTCAAATCCCTGGATGAGCAAAATGTATTTTTTATTTAAGAAATTTTAAGTTAATTTAATCAAAAATTTAAGAAATTTTAAGTTAATTTAATCAAAAATTTAAGAAATTTTAAGTTAATTTAATCAAAAATTTAAGAAATTTTTTTCCAATAACTCAACGAGTTTCACGGGTATTCAAAGAATATTACTATATAAGAATTTTATCAGAATGTTTAATTTAATTGAATAGATGTTACTGCCTCCTGAAGACCCTCAAATGAAGCCACCACCCCCCCAAAGACCTTTCATTATATATATAATAGCCGAAATCCGTCTGTCTGTCTGTCTGTCTGTCTGTCTGTCTGTCTGTCTGTCTGTCTGTCTGCCTGTCTGCCTGTCTGCCTGTCTGCTGATAACGCTCACTGAGGAAAAATTATTAAAAACCACTAGAACGAGTGGGGGATCGAACCCACGACCTGAGGCTCGGGAAGAACGTTAAACATTACCTACAAAGGGATATTTACTCTGCTTTACCTACATACCTACCTACCTACCTACCTACATTACCTACATATAAATGACACTATAAAAACTATAATTTTTTTTTTGTGTTTTTTACTTACAAAATTATAATTATTATATATACATATAATAATTAATAATTATAATATAAATAGTAAAGTAAAAAAAAAAAATTTTTTTCGAGTGGGTATCGATTAGGTATTATAACGCGCCATAGATGGCGCATTGTTGCATAGATGCAACAACTATAAAAACTATTACATTTAATATATATAATTTTCCAGTACGGGTGATGAGAACGCTCCGTTGATATTCAACGGGCTTACATTAGTTGGAGAAATAACCACAACGAATAGACCTTTCGTTGGAGACAACAGTTGTGCAGCAAATAATAAATTATTGTTATTAATGCTGAAGCAACTGCACATCACTGCTTTTAAATATAAAACTATAATTTGTTAATAAAATAGTAATACATAGTAATAGTAATTACTATAAATATTATAGTAATACCTACATATATGATAACCTAACCCAGAACAAAAAAAAGCACGTATCTATAGGTATGTATAGGCACATGCATACATACATATATCTACATAAATTATTAATTTTTTTAAATACAATTAAATCTTTTAAACCATCGCAAGCTTCACGTACGGTAGCGCTGCTATTCGCGATATCCTGGTTGGGTTGGGCAGCAGAGGTAATTTTATTGGCGGGGACACCTTGTGATAAGAAGAGTATTCATAGGTACGGAAACTATTTGATGAAGTGAATTATGCTGAAGATTGAAACGGTATAGAAGCAGGGGGTGAGTTTAGAGTAAAAGCGGATTGAAGCGATAATTTGTCCATCCTGGCATAAGAAATTATTTTCGAAATAAATTTTACTCTACTGAAATGTATTCAGTTCTTTCAAATGTGTTGCGACATATCTCCCAAATGTGTCTGGCGCACTTTCTGGTTCAGATGACAAAAGTTTTTGGATGCTATCTACCAGTACTTGCCGATTGTTTATTAAATTTTTGCGAATTTTTTTCGTAGCCGGTGCTTTAAATACCAAAGAATCCCTTTGATAGCTTTGTTCAGATACCTACAACTGAATATAAATAAATGGAAAGAAACAGCTAAAACTTAAATGGTGCCAGAAATAGTTATTGTCTTTAAACATTAGTGCTCTGTTTTACACGTAGGCCATGTAAAACAAAGCACTAATTGGTCGACGACGGACTACTTTGAACTGAGTCTCTTTGATATCTAAATAAGTCTCGTCGCAATCGAATATGTACTCACTAGCCTATAGTAAAGTTACAGTTTGCTGCGAAGGTTCATTCTTCACTCGGTTGTTCATTGGATTCAAACTAGTAGTCCTAAACTCAAATGATTTTAAGTATAACTGTATCGGCTGTCGGCTATCATCGTTCGTATATGGGAGCGCTGAGGTCGTCAAGGTCAAGGTATACCATAGCAGGGAACACTTGGAAGGTTATAAGACTATCTGCCCTGCTCTAGAAGTAAATTGTTATTGTATTAACTTAGTTTAATTATTGCCAAATACCGAAGCTCAGACGTCAGACGTCAGGTAAACAATGCACATATACACGCTTCTCCAATACACTCTCAGGGCGGCGATTGTCAAACGGTAGGAGGAGCATTTTTGTTGGTACCCCTACTTCCGGCGGAGATATAACAGACAAGAACCGAAATTAATTTAATATTATACATATCGTCCTTTAGCCCTAGCAAAGTTATCGTTGGCAAAACAGTGCATTGAAAAGTGGTTTGTCCCTCGTATCTTTTGATTCAATTACGACCCAAAGATGATACTTTGTGAGCAGCTGTAAATAAATTTGAACAATTTTTGAGAATTTTTTCAAATGTATAAAAATGTCCTTTTGCATTTGAAATCTTGTGTTTGTTCTTGAGAAAAATATTTTTGTAAAACTTTCAACTACATTATATATCATACGAAAGCCTATTTAAAGAGTTTTAAAATGAATCATATTTAAGTTCTCTATCACAAATGGTTACTGAGATATTGGCCATGGCCATGGCCGTGTATTCGATCGTTTAATTTGAAGTTGGCACCACTGCAGCGCGCTTTTCGTAGAAACGCAACGCGTCAAACAGCAATGCAGAAATTCAAACCGCAAAAACAAACAAAAAAGCAGAAAGCATCATCCCTTCCGCGAAAACAACTCACCCGTTGCAATGAGAACGTTATTAACACGGTGAATATTCCCATTATCTTGTAAATCACGATGAAAATTCATGAAATTCAAACATACTTTGTGAAAGTCGCTTTATCTCGCTCTAACCCATCGGCATTGCGTGCAGTGAGAAAGAGACAGTGTTTTTCATGGAAACTGAAATTAACCATGAAATAATGTTTCAAACCGCATACTTACCATTTCTACTCCACCTTATAGTAAAATAAATCTTACGCATAACCTTTCAGGAAGTGATTCCAGAAACACCCGAGAACATAAGCTTTAACAGACAATGTTCACCGCTGTTCAGTTTCGCACGGCAAACTTGTACTAAAAAGGTACCACATCATAACGTAAGTCACGTTAGTGACGTATACGACGTAAACAAAATCGTCGATGAGCATTTTAATAGTAGATTGAAGAGGAACCGAAAGCTTGTCGTAGATCTATTCAACGTGGACAATACGGTCAATAACGAACCCATCATTGAAAATACAATAAAAAAGACACGTCAACGTAAAGTTGCAAATAAGACAAACCCAAAACCGCATAAAACCAAAATGAACCGATTAAATGTGGAAAAAATCAACACGCAACAATCGGATATCTTGCCGAGTCTCACCGTAGAAAATGACACCAAACAAACATCGTTCGATGATAGCATTGATCTACGAGATCTCCAGCAGTTAAAAGATATTTGCAATCAAATAATTTCACCTATTGAAATAATGTCTCCGATTTTACCAAGTAAACGTACGCCAAAAAGGAAAATCCCTAAACCCAAAAGAATTCCAGATTACAGGTCATTTTCAATATCAAGACGGTATTTTTGTCAATATTTTGTCGGTATTTTTGTCAAATCGTAACATTTTGAATAATTCATTTTAGCACTCTGACAACTGACAAGGAAGCGTTGAAAAATTCACTGATAGAAAGCGCAGAAAATATTCTACAGAAGTTCAACGGTAAAATAATAAATATGCAAGTTGAACTGTGCAGTAAAATAACAAATATGCAAGATGAATTGTGTGTAAATTTTAAAATAATTCTATTGACAAATTATATCTTATACCCCATAATAAGCATAAGAAAAGTATCTACATTTTTAACAATTTATACCTCCGAAATAAATAATGCATACATACAGCTATAAATTGTTAAAAAACAGGAATAGCCTTTTTTTTGCACATCCTGTATTTTATCCATTTTATTTTTTTCAGCACTTCGGAACTCAAAGAAATGATAACTACAAAGATTGACGACGTAGACAAAAATAATAAGCAAGTTTACAAATGAAACGTGCACAATTTGGGTGTTTTTCACAACTTTTATTGTTTTTTATTATTAAATACATAAATTAAAAATGTAATCTTTGCTATCTATTGTCTATACAATACATTTTAATATTATGTCAACTGTTACAATTTGCAAAAATAAATATGTGCTATTAAAAATGAAACTATGTATGTATCATTCTATGTATTACTACTGTATGCCCGTTGATTATCAACGGACGTGTTTGATTACGTAACAATTTACCAAAGTTGCGAACCTACTAAGGATTAATATTTTCAAATTATATAACCTCCCATGACCGGTGTTGGGTGAACGCGTTAGCGCTAACTCACCCAACCTGGTGATCATGGGTTCAAATCCCACTCGCGACGTTCGTGTTTTTCCTTTACCGAGGCGAGCGTTATCAGCAGACAGAGACGGAATTGGGCTATTATATATATACTAGTGTAAGCCCGTTGAACATCAATGCCCGCTGAATTTTTATTTTACTTTACTTACTATTTATATTATAATTATTAATTATTATATACATATATAATTTTGTAAAAATCAAAAAAAATAATAGTTTTTATAGCGCCATCTATGTATTATTAGCAGAGTCACGATTCCTTGTATAGGTAATGTTTAAAAAAAAAAGGACTAAATTGGCCAAAGGCGATAGCGGATAGCATCAGTGTGAGTCCTCTAGAGCCTGGGGTCCTGGGTTCGATCCCCACTCGTTCTGGTTTTTTAATTATTTTTCCTCAGCGAGCGTTATCAGCAGACAGACAGACAGACAGACGGATTTCGGCTATTATATATATATATAATAATAAGTAATAAATACAGTTGAAATTTAAACTCAAGTGATAAAATGTATCGAGATGAGAGCATGTGAATAAAATAAAATCATCGAAATATCCAGGTGTGCCTAGTCTGAAAAAAACAAAATAATAAATGAAACACCAACGGAAACGTACAGTTTTATAACAGTACATAAATAATTTTCATATTTACAATTTTATCATTTATCTATGCAATTGGTTCAATGTGATATTCTCGGAGAACGAGAGAATATTCCCCAAAAGATTATTCTTCGAGAATATTCGAAAATTTTTTTTTTCTTGGTTAAGCATCTCTAGATAGTTTAATAGCTTTTTAGAATGACACATTCAGTTTCTGATGACACTGAATGTGTCATTTCGTCATTTTAACATACGCACTACCAGAATGAATGTTTTCCGAGAAATTCTCACAGGAATACAATGCTTATTAACTCTGGAAGCAATAAATTATAGATATTTTTATTGCTTTGGTGAAGAAATTGTTCCAATTTACTGATTTAATCAATATTTTAAACACATGTGATCATAAAATTTTTGTCATATTCACTCCCCATTAAATTTAGTTTTTGTCACTGACAATAAAACTTTTACACTTACACAAAAAACAAAGTGCGTAACATTTTGTAGAACAAACCCATAAAAAGTTTCGAGAAGGAATTCGACCTTTGTTAAATCGTCACTCTTTGAATTCAACCTCTAAAAATTCCTCCCCCTGAATATTCAGTTGAAGTCGTTTCTGAGCTTGCAGAGTATCG
Organism: Parapsyche elsis; assembly: GCA_022651745.1. Lineage (NCBI taxonomy): Eukaryota > Metazoa > Arthropoda > Insecta > Trichoptera > Hydropsychidae > Parapsyche > Parapsyche elsis. Next base: position 3,209,912 of record JAGVSN010000019.1, read on the forward strand.
AGCTATGGAAGGATTTTAGAGCAAACCCTATGTGATTAAATCGGCCCAACAGTAGATGCACTAACATGGTGGAAAGGTATATGCTTCGGATCAAAGCTAGGCAAAGTAGCGATCAATCAAGTATGTGTATTTAATAGTTTTTCATAGTTGTTGTATAGATAATGAATTATTCGGTTCGCGACATGTTTGGTTTTATGACTTTGCTCCAGATTTGTTTCGTGGAATTTTTATCGGGTCACGACGCGTGGATGCTGTCATGCTATAAAATACACATGTTTGTCATTGACCGTGCGTTGCGCTGGTCGAGATTCCTACAATCAGCTCTTTCAAATGTGATGTGCCTTCTTTTTTAAGCATAACGGGATGTTGGATTTAAAAACTATGTTTATTTTTTCAAAAGCACTGCATACTAGTTTCATTCTTCGTAAAATAATCAATTTTTGGTACTTGTCCGTTAGCCCCACGCCGGAAGTGGTACCCCCAGTGATTGTACCTCCTACCGTTTGACAATCGCCTCCCTGAGAGTGTATTGGAGAAGCGTGTATATGTACATTGTTGACATATTGAAACGTCAGTCAAGTGTGAAATTGACCAATAATTGAACTACGTTAATACATCAATGATTTACTTCTAGAGCAGGGCAGATAGTCGTATAACCTTCCAAGTATTCCCTGCTATGGTATACCATGAACTTGACGAGCTCAGCGTTCCCATATACGAACGATGACAGCCGACAGCCGATACGATTATACTTAAAATCATTTGAGTTTAGGACTACTAGTTTGAATCCAATGAACAACCGAGTGAAGAATGAACCTTCGCAGCAAACTGTAACTTTGATATAGCCCATTGAGTACATCTTCGACTGCGACGAGACTTATTTTGATATCAGAGAGACTCGGTTCAAAGTAGTCCGTCGTCGACCAATTAGTGCTTTGTTTTACCTGGCCTACGTGTAAAACAGAGCACTAATGTTTAAAGACAATAACTATTTCTCGCACCGTCTAAGTTTTAGCTGTTTCTTTCCATTTATTTATATTCAGTTGTAGGTATCTGAACAAAGCTATCAAAGGGATTCTTTGGTATTTAAAGCACCGGCTACGAAAACAATTCGCAAAAATTTAATTAACAATCGGCAAGTACTGGTAGATAGCATCCAAAAAAATTTGTCACCTGAACCAGAAAGTGCGCCAGACACATTTGGGAGATATGTCGCAACACATTTGAAAGATCTAAATACATTTCAGCAGAGTATAGCCCTTAAATTTATTTCGAAAATAATTTCTTATGCCAGGATGGACAAATTATCGCTTCAATCTGCTTTTACTCTAAACTCACCCCCTCCTTCTATACCGTTTCAATCTCCAGCATAATCCACTTCATCAAATAGTTTCTGTACCTATAAATACTCTCCTTATCACAAGCTGTCCCCAGCAATTAAATTACCTCTGCTGCCCAACCCAACCAGGATATCACGAATAGCAGCGCTACCGTACGTGAAGCTTGCGATGGTTTAAAAGATTTTATTGTATTTAAAAAAAATAATAATTTATGTAGATATATGTATGCATGCATTTACCTATCATACATACCTATAGATACATGCTTTTTTTTCTTACCTCTACATTTTCTACATATTCCTACAGTGGAGTTTGTTAAAATGTGTTTTTATTGTTTCAGATGACTATTGAATGGTACGGGAAAGAGTTCAGTTTGGTTAGGTAATCATATATGTAGGTATTACTATAATATTTATAGAAATGACTATTTTATTAACAAATTATAGTTTTATATTTAAAAGCAGTGATGTGCAGTTGCTTCAGCATTAATGACAATAATTTATTATTTGCTGGACAACTGTTGTCTCCAACAAAAGGTCTATTCGTTGTGGTTATTTCTCCAATGAAAGGTCTCTTCTTTGGGGGGGTGGTGGCTTCATTTGAGGGTCTTGAGGAGGCAGTATTTGGATGGATGGTGACTCCTCAAGGCGGGCTTAACATATATTCTATTAAATTAAACATTCTGATAATAAGGAATCAAAAAGTAATATTTTTTGAATACCCATGAAACTCGTTGAGTTACTGGAAAAAAAATTTTTAGCTTGATAAATTATTTGCTAAATGTACTTTGTATTTTATGTTGTTTTCAATCTTATGTGAAATATACTTTTAAAACTTAAAAATGTAATTTTTATTGTCTACATATTATATACAATTTAGTTTAGTTTATAATGTTTACATTTTGCTTATTCTGGGATTTGAACAATTGTGATGTTGATTAACTTAATTTTTCAAAATAAACTTGGTGGCATATTTGGATTTCATAAACGATATTTATAATTATTCTAATTACTTTGGCTTGCATGTATTATATCTCCATCTATGTAATAGTACAATTTGATAATTGTGTAGGTGCTATAGATTCAATAAACATATGGTGCCAGAAATAGCTATGGTCTTTAAACATCAATTAGTGCTTTGTTTTACACATAGGCCACTCAAATCCCCAAATCCAATATTCCATAATTTGTTAATAAAATAGTAATTACTATAAATATTATCATATGTAATACCTATAAAAAAAGCATGTATCTATAGGTATGTATGATAGGTAAATGCATGCATACATATATCTACATAAATTATTATTTTTTTTAAATACAATAAAATCTTTTAAACCATCGCAAGCTTCACGTACGGTAGCGCTGCTATTCGTGATATCCTGGTTGGGTTGGGCAGCAGAGGTAATTTTATTGGCGGGGACACCTTGTGATAAGGAGAGTATTTATAGGTACAGAAACTATTTGATGAAGTGGATTATGCTGGAGATTGAAACGGTATAGAAGGAGGGGGTGAGTTTAGAGTAAAAGCAGATTGAAGCGATAATTTGTCCATCCTGGCATAAGAAATTATTTTCGAAATAAATTTAAGGGCTATACTCTGCTGAAATGTATTTAGATCTTTCAAATGTGTTGCGACATATCTCCCAAATGTGTCTGGCGCACTTTCTGGTTCAGGTGACAAATTTTTTTGGATGCTATCTACCAGTACTTGCCGATTGTTAATTAAATTTTTGCGAATTGTTTTCGTAGCCGGTGCTTTAAATACCAAAGAATCCCTTTGATAGCTTTGTTCAGATACCTACAACTGAATATAAATAAATGGAAAGAAACAGCTAAAACTTAGACGGTGTGAGAAATAGTTATTGTCTTTAAACATTAGTGCTCTGTTTTACACGTAGGCCAGGTAAAACAAAGCACTAATTGGTCGACGACGGACTACTTTGAACCGAGTCTCACTGATATCAAAATAAGTCTCGTCGCAGTCGAAGATGTACTCAATGGGCTATATCAAAGTTACAGTTTGCTGCGAAGGTTCATTCTTCACTCGGTTGTTCATTGGATTCAAACTAGTAGTCCTAAACTCAAATGATTTTAAGTATAATCGTATCGGCTGTTGGCTGTCATCGTTCGTATATGGGAACGCTGAGCTCGTTAAGTTCAAGGTATACCATAGCAGGGAATACTTGGAAGGTTATACGACTATCTGCCCTGCTCTAGAAGTAAATCATTGATGTATTAACGTAGTTCAATTATTGGTCAATTTCACACTTGACTGACGTTTCAATATGTCAACAATGCACATATACACGCTTCTCCAATACACTCTCAGGGAGGCGATTGTCAAACGGTGGGAAGCACTTTTGTTGGTACGCCTACTTCCGGCGTGGGGCTAACGGACAAGAACCCAATTTTTTTTTAAATTTCTTCCTTAAAACTCATTGACTTTTTTTATTTACCACACGGAAGGGGGAACATCTCAAAAATTTAATTTCCGAACACGTTGTACGGGTGGCAACAGTGATTGTCACAATTCAAAGTTGGTACACTGTCTACTTACAACACCTCTATCGCACGCTCTAGTCACTGTGTCAGTTTAGAGCGAGAAGAGTAGCCGTTTAGTTGTGTCGCGACAATGGCTTCCGATCCTGACCAGTTCACCATGGAAGCTGACTATTACACACTCTTGAACGTCTCCAAAGACGTAAGTAGGCCCTCACAATGGACCACCACGATGGTTGACACAATTAACACGAGACTGAAGTGTACAATGAATCAATCAGACTATGAAAAAGCTGGTTGATTGTCACAAAAACATAACCTCAAATTCCCATACTTGCTCGATGTTTATCATGCACAATGGTTCAATGATCTTGTATGGTGTATGATGTTGCAACTATGTGTTTATTTTTAATTTTTTTTTGCTCCATGCTTTTCATTATAATACCTAATCGAAATGCATTAATAGTACTTAAGGGGTAAATGTAAGTTGAACTCCAGTAGTGTGCTGAACATGTTTAATCAACGGTGATCATGGGTGTCTCGTTACCGGTGGCAGGGTTCCCAACCCACACAGGGGTGGTAACCCCTAGCCCAGCAATTTTTTTTTACTACGACCCACTGCAAGAACTGCATTTTGTATTGCGATCGTGTCGTGCAATCTCTCAATCTTTCATAAATTCTATAAAATCTAGGTTAAGACGACTCGTTCCATTCTCAATATTTGCAACATTTGGCGAAACCAATTTTTTTTGGATTTTTTCCGTTTGTCTAATCTTTACTAAATTTCGATGGTGTAACATGTTGATACGTTGTTTTTCAGACTACCAATGAAGAAATAAACAACGCCTACCGGCGTCTTTCGCTCACATATCATCCGGATAAGCATGTCGATCCGGATCAGAAAAAATGGGCTGAGAATATATTCAATAGGGTCAAAACGGCGTACAATGTCTTGTCTGATCCACGGCAGCGAGCCATATACGACACTCTCGGTAATTCTACTATGTGGGTCACTTAGCTTAATCTAAATGAGTATTGTTACATGTACTCGTTTTCCATTTCAGGTACAAAAGGCTTGGAAACTGACGGTTGGGAAATTGTCCAACGAACTAAAACTCCTCTAGAGATAAGAGAGGAATATGAAAGGTAAATTAAAACATTAGTTTAGGTATGTATGTATGTACGTTTATCGAACCGAAAACTTTCAAGTGTAATATATGAATTAAATATGTTGTATGTACGTTTTCAGATTAGCACGCGAAAGGGAGGAAAGGAAACTCCAACGTAGTACAAATCCCAAAGGATCTACCACCGTTTCAATAAACGCGACCGATTTGTTCAACAAGTACACCGATGATTACGGAATGTAAATAATTTTTGGTAAATTATATGATTGTTTGCGGTGTGCGGTTTCATTAATGTGAAAATTTATATGTTTCAGAGACAATCAGAGCGGATTTCCAGTATTAGAAGTGTCTGGAATAAATACATCGCATTCTGTAGAAGCGCCTATCACGTTGCACGATACCGTTACCCTATCGTGCAACATATCGACTGAAAATGGAACCGGTATATGTTATTTTCGATTATTGTGTATACGGTAGAAACCCAATTATCCGGGCTGATTGGAGATGAAGGTAGTACGAACACTGAATGATACGGTTGATGAGATATTTTCGTGATAGACTCGAGTATTGACTTGTTTAAATGTTTGCTTTGTGTAACAAAATTAAGTCATCATTATCATTTTCAGCCGTTCACCATCCACTGCTAGATGTAGGCCTCTTCAATCCTTTTCCATTCCTGTCTGTCTCGAACAATCTGCATCCACTTGACTTGACACATTATTCTCAATTCATCAGCCCATCGTCCGCTCGGTGTACCCTGCTTTCTTTCACATCCTCTCGGATACCATTCCAATATTTCTCGCGTCCATCTGCCATTCATTCTTTTCGCTATGTGTCGACTTCAACTTTTTCACGTTCTGCTGTATCTGCTACTTTGGTCATGCTTCTCACCCATGCATTCCTCTTACGATCTCTTCTTGTTATACCGAGTATACATCTTTCCATGTTTCTCTGTGTGCACTGGATCTTAAATTTAGCATCCACGTTTCACATCCATACGTCATAAGTGGCAGTACGCATTGGACATGTGCCTCTTTTTTAAGCATAGCGGGACGTTGGTTTAAAAAAAAACTATGTTCATCCTTCCAAAAGCGCTCCATCCTAGTTTCATTCTTCGTTTTATCTCTTCTTCTTTCCATCTAGTCATGTTCACCAATTGTCCTAGGTCTACGTATACTCTTTAAACATAAAAGTTGAATTGACTTGCATTCTCCCCGTCTTTCAAACCACTTCATGGTAACTTCTAAGCCAGGGGTTTTCAACCTTTTTTGCTCCATTCCTCTTTTACCATTGTTCAAAATATAATCTCCCCCAATTATATGCATATTATGTTGAAAATATTTTATTTTTTCTGTATTAGAACATGTACATACACATTTATTTGAATTATTTTTATAGTAGAGTTTATCAAATATTACTAGCAATAGAAAATGTTGATATTCATAACTAATTACTAAAGTTACTGAAACATACTTCAATGAAAAAATAGTTGAATAGAATTCCAGAGTAATGTAGTTTATTTTATTCAATGAAGATTGTCAATGAGAAACCTGTGATTGTTTTTTCTTTACCAATACTTGGATACGCGGAGGAGTGCCTGAAAGGGCACATCGCAGATCATTTTCTACCTCCAATCTACTTCGTTGCTTTCATTTCATGTGCAACAAAGTTGAAAAGCCAGACTCACAGAGATATGTCGACACAAATGGAAGTAATGCACGAATAGCTGTTTCTGCTACATTTGGGTAGGAATCGCACATCTTGGGCCAAAACTCTGTTATTTATGTCTCATCGAACATATTATCTTTTGGTCCAGAATCAGTTTTCAAAATATGTATGTCGGTTTGTTGTTGACGTTTCGCGCGCAACGATTTTTATTGTGAGAGAAGAAATTTTCAGTTTATTATAACAGAATTTCTTAATTTCTGGTCTTTAAAAAAAATAAAAATTATTCTTAAAATTATAATAAATTATTTTTTAAAGACAAAAGGGGGAAATTTGGATCGAATTTTAATTCGTTCCCAGGAATTTTAATTCCCCCCCCCAGGAATCTTAAAATTCCTCCCCCCGGGTGAATTCTCCACCGGTTGAGAACCTCTGCTTTAAGCAGTTTAACCATTGAAATGCTTCAGAGTGTGAAGGACCAATGTTTTCATTGTCAAATCGAGACGAAACGCATTCGCCGGACACAAATGCTACTCGTCTGCCTCAAAAGATATAATTTTCAATAATAACATAAATTTCACGCAAAAACAACTTGACATCTTTAGATACATAGTTTACAAAGATACAATTTTAAATTTTATCACTTGCATGGTCTTTCGTATGGCGCAATTTACTTGAAAAATACTGCTGATCAATTGCACTTTCTGGTTCAAATAAATCAACTGTCAATCTATTGTCAAATATGGTTAGCGAGTAATCCAAACTACAGCATTTCACGGAAGCCCTGTTTAATTAAATTCATAGCGCTAAATCCAGTCGCCAGGTGAAAAATCTAGTTGACATTGTTGATCAAACGGTATGTCGGATATAGACTGTTCATCGTTCAAAATTTGGAATCCAGGAGCGTTAGCATCGCAATTTACCCACTCACTGATATCTTCATTGCATATTGAAATTTCTTTTATTGCCTCTGTGATTTCTCTTGTAACATATTGATTTAATGAATTAGTGGCATTTGTGTCACTGGACCTTATTAACGGCCTTTTAAATATTTTGTTCCATGATTTTTTCAACGTTGACACTACAATAGAATTCCAACTTTCTGGTGATTATGGGAGACTTCTTACGTTTTTAAAACATCTAAGACTCTTCGACTTTCCAATAAGAAGCAGTGGCAGTCGGTGTCCGCCTGTTGAATTGGCAATTGAATCCCCCCCGCGAATTACGCCACAACAGACAGTTATAATGTTAATCAGCTGTTTTTTCTCAATTAAATAATTAGTATAGTAAAATCCGGTTAATCGGGTTTCTACTGTACGTACGTGTTTAAAAGGGACCGTATTCAATAGTTATTTTCATGCTTCAGGTGCTGGTTCGTTGAACGTGTCAAATAGGCGAACCTTCGAAAAGGGTTGGGCCGAACTCGATTTTGGCTTTGGAAATGGACCGTTGACTAGTCTTAAAATTTTCCGCACCCTTACCAAAAGTCTATTCTTTACTGGTGCCGGAGGTTTACAATTTTCGTCTCGCGGAATCCACCCTAATTTGGTTTCAAGTAATTGATTGCTAATTTTTTAATAATTTACTGTTAAAAAATATGATGATTGTTTTGTGCTTGTGTACCATTTGTGCTTTTTTCCTTGTAGATTTGGCGTATCAATTAGACGAACGCACGGTCGGATACTTAACTTACAAAGCCGGATCGAATTCGTCAATGTCGACGACGATTTTACACGAAACTGAGAACTATCGTGTAAATCTAACAGTGCTGTGCGGTTTGCCGCACTCGTTTATATCCACGACGTATACTAGAAAAATGATCCAGGCCGAAATAAAATTCCTAGTCTCTATAAAGTAAACACAGTATACAAAACCAATCTTATGAAATTTTTCGTTAAATATCACTTATTTATATCCCAATCCATTGCTTTTAGAATTGGAACATTTGGAGCAGTGGGAGAGTATGGCTTGGAAAAAAGAATATCCCAACATACTAATTTATCCGCTTCCGTTACAATCGGAGTACCCAGTGGAGTATTTCTCAAAATTAAGTATGCATTCTTATTCTGAAATTTTCACTTATTTCATGTGTTCATTGTAATGCAACGCTTTTAAATGTCCATTTCCAGATTAACCCGTGGCTTTCAAACATTCATATTTCCAGTTCACTTGTGCGATGAAGTGCTATTGGCACCAGTATTCTACGCTACCGTAGTACCTGTAGTATCGTGGCTCACCTTGAAAAAGTTCATTATAGATCCTGTAAATCGCGAGAAAGAAAACAGAGAGATTAGAAGACGGCGAGAAAATAATAAAGCCAAGTAATATTTATTTGAGTATATACATACATATTATATAAAATGGTTGTTTTTAGTTCCGTTTTACTTTTTACTCTTACTTAAATTTTTAACTTAGAATCGAAGAGTTGAGACGTGAGGCTTTGTGGGCTACCAAACTCATGCAGGAAATGTACAATCGTATTCATAATGAAGAAACTAAAAATAAAGGACTCATAATTATAAAAGCGCTCTACGGAAAACTCTCTTCAGGTATGACAAGTATATTTGTGCTAACAAGTTTATTGTAAGTATTGTTACATTGTTAATTTTGCAATTGCGTCAGCGACCTAAAATTATTGTGACTGTATGCAATTGTGTAGGAAAAATGACAATTTTTGCGATTTATATAGCGATTTTTATTAATTATATTGCAATTGCGTTCTACATATATTCAATGCAGCAAAGCAAAGTCTCTTCATTTCACTTTTTTTTTTCAGGTACCAAACAACACAATGTAGATAATGAAAGCGACATTGAAGATCTGTCTGACGATGTGATAGATGTGACTGTTCCTATGCAATGCTTGGTGAAAAATTCCAAGCTTGTTTTACAAATTTCGTCTAAGGTTAATATTATAATGTAATTTTCATATACATGTTATATTATATTTTATATACTTTATATATGTAAATATTTGGTTTGAATCATTTTAGGCTCAATTACCTGGTTTCTATGACACATGTCTAGGGGAAGAGAAACATCTCACGATAAAATATCACTATATTGATGAAATATTTACATGTACTATTGGCGATGAAGATACGTTGAATATACCATCGTAAATTTGTGATGCTTTCCACGATTTTTTTTAAATTTTAGTATTCGTTCAAGTTAACTTCAAACACAAATAAGCCAACGTTGGCTGGTATTTAATTTTTTTAAATGCTTCTTTTTTTCGTAAAATATTGAATATGTATGTATATATTATGGAATCTGGATACTCAATTTTTATTATTAGAATCCAAAACTGGCTTTAGAATTTGGTGTTGATTATATTAATGTTAAAATGTGTTGCCCTAGTTGAATTATTCAAATTTAGTTATTGTTGTTGAGCAAACTGATTTAGTTAAATCAATTTATATATGTACTATACACGCTGAATGAAATGTCTTTTTGTTTATATTAATGTTTACCAACGTATTTATATAATTTATTGTTATTTCGACTTTTAAAATCATTGTGTATGAAATATATTTTTTGTTTATCTACTTGTGCATGAAATTCAAGTATTAAACAATTTTCCAAATGAGTCATAAAGTGTGTACACACATGTCTAGTGAAAAATTGAATTGTTATTTTTGTATTTTTAATTTTGTATTAAAAGTTACATTTTTTTTATTGAACCTCTTTCAATATTGAAAACCTTTCTTTTTATCTGACAAGAGTTTTTTAACATGTTCACATTTTAATGGAGTTGTTTGTTGTTATAAACCTTCGTAAATTTTACATTTGGTAATAAACTCTGCATTGCAAAATACAATCAGGTATTTACTAAAAAATACTCATTGTAAAAAGTTAAATCGTTCATCTCAAAATCGATCACTCTACCCAATTAATAAGGTGTTTTTTTTCCTGTCTTCTACTCTAATACTGTCAAACGATGCTTTTGTGGTTTCCACTATGTTTTATGCGGTATGCCATGCTAAATTTAAGCGACATGAAATTAATAATAACTAAACACTAACATTTTTCACATTTTACCATGTTTACAACATAATGTTTGGACGTATTACGTCACTGTCTTGGCTACAGTGCTACTTTTCAGTTTCGGAAAAAAAACATCGAAAACCAAGAGTAAAAAGTACTACTTCCAGTTGGAAAATTTTTATTTTTGACACTGGTTAACTCTAGCATGGGCTGGATGTTTGTAGATTCATGAGGAGTTTGTCCATTAGGATTTTAAATATTTTCTACTATAAACTTAAAATATAGGTTTAAGAACGATACATAATTATTTTGGATAACTTTTAGATCATTCTTGGCTTCAACCCAAGCCAAATTCCATCCGTAGAGTTAACGTTAAATGTTTTGTAAGAAATTTTTATGGGATTTTGAGTCTTTGACGTCATTACAAAGTCGAATTTAGCCAGCAGGTGAAAAACAACAGCTTTCGATTCCATCAATGCAAACCGAGATCCTGAAATATAAAATTAAATCAATAAACCAATCTTAATCACTATAATTATGGTTATTGTATAATTAAAAAAAAAATTTACCAATACAATTTCGGGGACCGACACCGAATGGAATAAACGAAAGCGGCTTGATATTTGATTTATTTTCATCGGAAAACCTTTCCGGGTCGAACTTTTCCGGATCAGGATAATATTGAGGATCGTGATGAATTGCTTGTATTGGAATGAAAATTCCCTCTCCGGGTTGGATCTAAATGTACGTTTCATGCTATTTTTAGTAATTAAATGTACATTCATATATAAACTTATGTACATATATAAACATTTTATATGTACAGTATATCCTTGTTTTGTATACCAGCAGGTGGCCACATTCTTAAGGTTTCTATATAACACAACATACCATTTAAATAAGAATTCTTTTAGATTTAATTAAATATGAAATTATTTTTACAAACCGGTAACCACCATATCCATATATTTAATTTTCATTAAGTCGTTGTAATCTAACGTGTCTCCCTTTTCAGCAATCAATTCATCGATTTCATTTTGCAACTTCTTTTGAACATCCGGATTGATGGTAAGCTCGTGGACTATCCACGAGAGGAATGTAGCGGAACCTTCAAATCCAGCAATGAAGAAAATAAGTGCTTGTGCTGTCATATCTGCATCGATCCATTCTGCGATGAAAGTTTTTTTAAGTAACATGAGTAACATGATTCAGTATCACATTTGTGCTGATGACCGTTCATACTTACGTCTTTTAACGGTTTGCTTTCCCACATTTGATTCCTCAACAGTTGCAAATCCAGCATCGTTCCCTTCATTGGGTGATGCTTCGTATTTTAAAGATCCTTTCTTGGCTTCCATCAACAATTGAATCATATCTGGTCTGACGATCCCGTTTTTTTCTCTATGTTTTATGGTATTTATTACTATATTGTGGAAAAAGTCTCGCACACTTTGTTTAAATATAGTTATTCCAGTATACTGAAAGTCAAATATTATTTTATGATCAGTTTTTCTGAAGAATATTAAACAATACATACTTAAATAACTCAGTGACAAATCTGATATTTCTCACTTTCATTATATTTGGAAATGCAGAAAACAAAAAGATTTTGATTAGTGTTAGTCCCGAAATGTTGCTAGACATTTTTGCCATTTTATAGAATTCGTTATCTCTTTCGCCCAATGAATTAAGAACCAGTCCAAAAGCCGATGATGCGATAACGACGTTGGTATATCTTGTAAATGCATCTTTCATTTGTACTTCTACGAAGCCTCTTTCTTCAGACATTACTAGAGACCCGTGTTATTCGCATTTTGCGATAAAAGCGATATATATGCTAAAATTCAGGATATATGCGAATTTATGCTAAAATCCTAAAATATGCGAATAGATGCTAAAATTCACAAAAATTAATTAAAATGAATTTTTTTTAAAGAAAAATATTAATAAAACAACGTCGAGACTTGTTTGTACACACTAACTAGCGAACTAATAACTGAAAGTTAACAGTTGTGTCCATATTGATACTTTGGGTTGTGAATACCTGGGTCGGCAATGATGAGTTAAAGAAAAACCCATACGAAAATTGTACCCAAATAAGTTTTTTTACCTGGAGGTAAAAATTGAGATGGTTTTACCCAAAGTAGTTTTATTGATGGGAAATATCGAAAACTATGCAGAATGCAGTATTATTTAAAACAAATTTGCAAATAAAAACCAGTTCGTCGTTTGACTTCAACAAGAGTCGTTCTTCTTGTCTCGCGATCGGTCTCTTACGTGCAGTCGTGAACTTTTGAAGATTTGTGAACGTGAAAGATTTTTGACTTTTTTGGACTTGAACAGATTAAAAAGGCTAGTATTTATTTACTTTATGAATTTATCATTTTCATAATTTGGTTTAACTGTAAAATTCATAAAAATCGACCGTAATTTAATACAAAATTTTATTCAGAAATTTCAGAAATTTATTAAAATGTAAAATAATTTTTTAGCTTCAGCATGGGGCGTACTAATATTAATCTTCGTGACAGAGAAAATCTATACAAAGCCCGCGGAATTTATATAAATAATTATGCTAACATTTTAATTGTCGAGTGGAGTGGCAGAAAAAAGGATAACTTGGAAAAACATCTGAAATCTATAAATCATCGGAATGCAATTTCAAAACTTACTACGAACAATACCATTCAAGCATTTTTTTAACGATTTGTAGCAAATATAAAAAGTGGGTGAAAAGTGTCAAGTGATCGTAAAATCTTCCTAGGAATTAAGTTTTAAGTTATATTATATCCTTATCTAATTGTTGTCATTATGTAGGTAAATTGAACTAAAAAATATTTAATTTCTCAGTTTTATTTTAAGCTTACTGTTGTATAATTGAAAATATATAATACATATATATATTAGAGTATAAACTAGATTATCCGGGTTAATTGGAGATGAAAGTAGTCCAGATAATCGAAAAAATATTTTTGTGAGAATCCCAAGTAGGTACATATTGACTTGCTCACTGGACCTTATTAACGACCTTTTAAATATTTTGTTCCACGATTTTTTCAACGTTGACATTTCAATAGAATTCCAACTTTCTGATGAGACAATGAGAAGCAGTGGCAGTCGGTGTTAAATTGTTTAATGGTTAAATTGGCAATTGATATCCCTTCACCGAATTACCCTGCAACAGTCAGTTATAAAGTTAATCAGCTGTTTTTTCTCAATTAAATAATTTATGTAGTGAAATCTGGATAATCGAAAATCCGGATAATTGAGTGTCTACTGTATGTATGTATGTATATGTACCTAGGTATAGTTTTAGCTACGAATTATGAAAATATATTAAATGATTTTTATTGCACAATAACAATTGGTAAGAGTTTAAATAAATTGAGAAAAAATAAATACGTTATATGCAGAAGACTTTTGCGCAATGGATTTATGCGTTGTCTAGTCCTCTCTCTTTCAAAATCTACTTACAACTGATACATACATATAATCACTCGAGTGTAGATTTACAACCACCACCACTTTTCATTGTAAATTGAATGATACTTGATTCTAAATTGATTCTTTCTTCAGATTATCGTATTTAAAATAAAACATAGTTTACAAAATTGTTATTATTTATTTTATATAATATAATAATAGCTAATTAGTTAATTTAACTTACATCTATTACATATTTATAACAACTACATAAATCAAATACACATTATACACTATACTTATACATAACTACTATCTCTCAACTATTATAATGTGATGGAACTTATTATTTTATGAAACATACAGTTATCAAAAGTTCTAAAAATATACATTTAGTGTGGGTTAATTCAATATATGTATGTACATATATTATAATATAATATCATTACAATCCATTAGGCTTTTAAAAATTTTCGCCAACCAGAAGTGGTACTTCCCTTGGAAAACCACCTAATTTGTATGATCAAAATTTATCCGATTAGGATAAAGTAATTAGTGATAGTTTAATGTGTATCTACCTTGCAGGTGAGAAAATACGACCGGCTGCCAGATACAAGATCAAAAAATCAATGAACTTTCACTGTGCAATACACAATATAATGATGAACGAAAATGTCCACCGGTAATATTTTCATCATTGGCGAATGGAAATTATTACTTAATCATAATTAAAATATGACTTCATAGAGTTAAAGTAGAATTTGATTTAAACATCTTTTGGAAAGTATTATAATTTATAAATATATTATTTTATTGGTCGCTTTAATTTCCAGGTGGATGAAGAGAAATTAAAAACACACAAATCGTCAAACTGAGAAAAATATATACTTTTGTGATATTTGCTTAACAATTTTTGCAAGGAAACAAAACTTAATACAACACTTGAATATTCACGCTGTGGTAAAACCATATAAATGTAAATATTGTTCGAAATGTCTTACAACAAATCACAGATTAAAACTACATATGACAATGCACACTGGGAAAAAACCACCTAAATGTAAAATTTGTTCAAAGCGTTTTACAGTAAAACAAACATTAAAACACCACATGAACATTCACGCTGTGGAAAAACCATACAAATGTAACATTTGTTCAAAATATTATACAACAAACCACAATTTAAAACTACATACTATGAGCATTCACACTGGGGAATAACACAAATGTGATATCTGTTCACAGTGTTTTCCAGATAACTCCAGTTTAAAAATACATATGAAAATTCACACTGGAGAAAAACCATACAAATGAAAAAATTGTTCAAAGTGTTGCAACAAACGCCGAATTAAAACTATATATAACCATTCACACTGGGGAAAAACCATATATGTGTGATATTTGCTCAAAATGTTTTCCAAAAAAAACGAAATTTAACAAAGCACATGAACATTCACGCTGTGGAAAAACCATACAAATGTGAAATTTGCTTAAAATGTTTTGCATCAAAGCAAAATTTAATACTACATTTGAACATTCACGCTGTGGGAAAACGATTCAAATGCAAAATGTGTTCAAAATGTTTTTATAGATAGTGATTTAAAAAAACATATTGATACAATGGAGAAAAATCTTAAAAATGTGAAATATTTTCATATTTTGCTATAATAAACCATAATTTTAAACTACATATTTCTCTTATTTCGGAAAATGCTTATTTTATTAGAAAAGACTCATGGGTATGAAAGAGCCATCCTTCGGATCTCTGGTTTGCTTTGGGTATTCTGTAATGGACGGGTTAAACAAAGGGTTCTTAACCTTATACACTCATTTTTTCCTTTGGAAGTGAACACGATGTTCACTCCTCCCCCTCCGCCCCCCTATCCTAAATTCATTGAATCGATCATGAAAATTGAAATAAATTATTGTTTCAATTTTACTGGTTACAGGGGATTGTTGCTAAATATCTTATTTTATAAATATAAAAAAACATTTATTCCAAAACAGCATATGAAGTAAGATTTTTTAAACATCGTAGAGGACATTCAAATGATTTTGCTATAGTAATTCATTTCAATTCAGCGAATAAGATTACTTGCAGATATACATACAATCTTCTAAACTCTATCCAACTAAAGAAACACCTTAGTATTGAATGATTTAGAATCGATCTGCGCAGACTACCTGAGTCTCAAACAATGAGCTTCGTCACCATCTCGGCTTCTTGGAGTAAACATTAACGATAACCAACCAAAGTCGTAATCTCGGACAACCAATAGCCTCTTTTTTTGGTTGTGCGAAAACAAGGTGCTTCTTAAATTGGACAGAGTATAGATTGCAGGTTGCGACAGACTCGGTAGCTTGAAGTTCTTTCAGGTGAGCTACACTATATGTGATTCAGTAAAATTATAAACTATATATACATAGGTTACGTAACTGTCACTCTGGAGAACTGTCAAAGTGACAGTTCGTCCTCGGTTACAGTTATACCAATGTGAAAATAGTTATGTATTGCACCAATGGGGGATCATACGAAGGTCACATACGTCACTTTGAAAATTGAGCCATGTATAATTTCTTAACTCTCTAGCCGTTTGGTAGCAGATATCCAAATAAAACATGAATAAATCATCACGAATGTTGATGATTTATGGTCCATTTTAAATCGAATTACGAAGATCGAAGTTGATGCGACAGAGTGGCTTAAAGCGTTATCGGAAAATCATTGCTTGGACAGCTTCCAAAAATGATAATATTCTTGAAATATGAATGTGGATAGCCAGGGTAACACTTGAAAGGTTGAAAACTCGGACTTGTATTACTTTCTAATAGTAATAGTTTCTAATTTATTCGAACATTAATTAATCGTATTTTTTAACGTGCCTCGTAGCTGCAGATAGCTGAAATCTCAAAATTTACTTTTTACTTGCATTCCATAGAGATTTTTATTCAACATAATTAAGGCGAAAAGTAAACATTTTAACACAGGACAGTTAATTTTAACTCATTGTGGATTAGAAAGAATATACAATGTTGTTATTTTTTATCATATTGAAAATAAAATTTACAAATTGTGCCTCAAATCTTTATTTGATTAATTACTTAATTGCTTTTTAACTAAACAATCACTACGGTTAAATAAAAATTTGATATTTAAAAACTCTCCCGTTTTCAAGAAATACTTGGCGTACTTGAATATCAAGCGTTGCTTCTTCACTATTTGACAAACATTTTACCATCTGCCACAGTGAAGTAATTAAGGAAAGATACTCTCCGGCGGTTTTCCATTGCCTTCTGGAGTCCCGGAAGGGAAAGATGGAATCATGGAGTGGACGATGATTTAGTAGGTAGTTAGGAATTGTTTTGGTGGTGCCGATTTTATGGAACCGTCTCACAATTATTAAGTTAGGTAAATTGGCAAATTCTAACAGCAGACAGCCGATCTGAATTTAGTAATGTCCAGATGTTTCAAAATCTACTGATATTAAAAGAAGATTGATGTAGTAAAACGAAAATTCTAATAATGGTAGTTAGATAAAGCAAACTTTTCAAACACATTTCGATTACTGAATATAAAAACAATATAATAAAATTATCGAATCAAACGAAAAATACAGCGGTAAATTGGTTGATGAGTATCTTAAGTTTGGGGTCCAATGGTCGTTTGCTACCACTTGTTATATATAACAAGTTTATAAACCGATTATCAGATTAGCGAACTGAACTGACACGCTACTCGATTGGGTGGTGCATTTTCGTAAAATTTTGCGGTTTTAATTTATTTTCAGCGACGAGTCGCCCCTAAAACATAAAGAGTTGAATCACCCCTTACCCAAAAAATTTTGTATAGATCCACCAGTATATCTTGGCAATAAATGGTGCGTTCGCAATGTGCCGCAACATTGAACTTTGCAATACCGCGTTACTGTCTTCGATATCTTTGCCATATGTAACATCATATGGCAAAAATGGCATGTCATCATCACACTGCTTGATGAAGGCCTTTCCAATCATCTTCCATTCCTGTCTGTCTTAAGCAATCTGCATCCACTTGACTCCACACGTTCTTCTCAATTCATCAGCCCATCGTCCACTCAGTCTACCCTGCTTTACTTCACATCCTCTCGGATACCATTCCAGTATTTTTCGCGTCCATCAGCCATCCATTCTTCTTGCTATGTGTCCACTTTATCTTTTTCACACGTTCTGCTATATCTGCCACTTTGGTCATACTTCTTACCCATACTTATACATGCTTCTCTGTAACATTCTTGAATTCAGCATCCACGTTTCACATCCATACGTCATAACTGGCAGTACGCATTCATCGTAAGCATAGCGGGATGTTGGATTTACAAACTATGTATGTTCATTCTTCCAAAAGCGCACCATCCTAGTTAATATAGATATCTTAAAACACGTCACACTTATAAAAATTCCTAGCTTTTCTCTTGATACTGACTAATTTTGAACATCTAGATTTACAAATATAGGGCCGGGCGCACACTTGGTACGTATTCGTACGAATTCGTGTCGTATGTATGTTGTTGTCCCTCTCACGTATGGCGTTGTCTCACGCCCGGAGAGAGACAACGCCATATGTGTGCCTAGGTCATAACAAATGGAATTAAGACCGAATGTGCTACATTTGTCAAATTTGTATAGACGACTGTTTAAGAGCGCTAAAATTCACCAAGGTTTTGATTTGAAAAGTCTCACTTCAGTAGAACTTTGTCTCACTCCATCCTAGTTTCATTCTTCGTTTTATCTCTTCTTCTTTACATCCACCCATGTTCATCAATTGTCCTAGGTTGAGACGGAACTAAAGCTCACAAAACTGAGTCTGAAAGCTGCGATAGGGAAGAGGACTTATACTTCGCGCGCTTGCCGTTTCACAAGATATACTGGTGGCACTATGGCACGCTGAATGGGCACACACATACACATTTTCCATGTAACAAAGTTGACCAAGTCTGCAATGTGTCGATATATTTTGGGTACGAGAGGTGTTTGTGACGTGGGCACGTCCCGGCCGATTGCGTAACGACCGATCCCGTTGCGTTGCGCAAGTACCCCTCCCGGGTGCCAAGTGACCGCGGCCCCGTTACCTAAGGTCCCTCTGGCTAAAATTAGACCAACAATTTTGGCTCCAGATGACCCACTTGCCACTGGGGTCACTCGGTCCATGACCTCAAAGTCACGCGACAGCTGATTGCCCCTAGTCGAGGTCTGGAGATACCCTGACCGATCATGCACTGATTCATGGATCCGCCCCTGCCAAATGTCAGTCCATTGAACGTTGACTTCCGACGCGTCGTCAATTCCCGGATTGTTAATCGATGTGCAGATGCATTTGCCAAATCGAGGTGCTGGACGCAAGAAGGGTGTAATTGCCAATAGCTCGCCATTTGAAACTAAATAACTTAAGCAGGGTCTCACACTGGAGTGTAGGAATTCTCTCCTGCATTCTACAACATAACAACAGTGGGGGGAACACCCTTAGATACCAGCGCACACTATTGTTCATCAGCAATCCGTTCCATCTTCGCTCATAGACTTATTGTTCAATTTATATTCATCATCATTTTCAGCCGTTCACCATCTACTGCTTGATGAAGGACTCTCCAATCCTCTTTCATTCCTGTCTGTTTTGAACAATCTGCATCCAGTTGACCACACATTCTTCTCAATTCATCAGCCCATCGTCCATTCGGTCTGCCTTGCTTTGTTTTACCATTATTTATCTCGGATACCATTCCAATATTTCTCGCGTCTATCTGCCATTCATTCTTCTCGCTATGTGTCCACTTCAACCTTTTCCCACGTTCTGCTATATCTGCCACTTTGGTCATACTTCTTATCTTAAATTCCTCTTACGATCTCTTCTTGTTATACCAAGCATACATTCTTGAATTCGGCAGTATGTACATGTAAATACGGAATTTATATTTCTATATATGGTTCTATAAACTTCAGCTTTTCTACGATGAAATATATGTAACTATATAAATAGCTAGCTGAATTGCCCGGCGTTGCTCGGCCGGGTGAATTCAAATAATAAAACAAATGAATATCGAAATAATCATTTATTCTCCAGTACAAACAAAAATTGATTAAAAAATTTGTATGGGGGGTCCCTTGACCGCGGACTCCGACCCCTTCCAAAACCCACCTACGGTCTGACTTGGGGTATCATGAGATAGTATACCAAGTTTGGCGGTTCTAAGTCTGTTGAAAACTGTAGATTTGCATAGCGGAATCACAAACAAACAAACATTGAATTGTATATAGTAGATATGATAAAACAACATTAAAACCGTGATTGTTATTTATTTTTTGAAGCTGTTCAATATTAGAATCTATTTTTTCATTTTTATATAATACTTGCGAGGTTGGATTTTTACCCCTACCCCTTCACCACCCGTACGCGCTGGTTTGTACAATAACCGTACAGACCATAACCCGTTTGACAGTACGTGAAATAAATGTACCGTTGATTGTACGTGAAATAAATGATGATTGAATGTCCATAACATCATCGCTTTGACGACTGGAAAGAGCTTTGACAGATAGTGGTTTCTTGCTAACACACCGCTAAAAAGAAAATGATTTGTTATGTTGGTAATGCTAGCGTGACTGCAACGACTGCACTAATTACACTGCAACTGTTTTGTTGCACAGTGTAATTAGTGACAAAAAATCAGCTATTATTTGAAATGTGTCTTGATTGGTTCAATAGGGGGGGAAGAATATTGTATTCACTTCTAAGGGTGGAAATGAGCGCATAAGGTTCAGAACCATCGCCTTGTATGTACCTATAGACATCCAGTTTCGAACAAAAATCAAAAATGTTTTTGATTTTTTGATACGTCTTAAACAAGTTGCGTAAGCTATGACGATAAGTTTTGTCACAGCTTGATTCTGCGGGTGGCAGATTACTGCTGCACTTACAAATTTAATTAGATTACATACAGTATAAATTTACATATGTATGTACATATATTATATACTTTATGTTATAAGTTATAACAGATGATGTCGCTCCAGTATGCCGGCTCAACAACGATGAGCGAATCGTTACTGTTTGACCCGCTCTATTTTTACCCTCGAGGCCGACGACGACTCCATTTTTTATTTATTTTTTTACTGTATTTTAGCTTCGTTTCAAAAATAAAATTAAAAACCATATCGAAAGCCAGAAATCCGTCACTTCGTATCACGCAGGTGTTTCGAACTCAAATGACAGTCGACATTGAACCCTCGTAGTTGACTTTTTAAATGTTGAGAGCATCTGACTTGGCACTGGTTAACTAACAAACACCTCTCGGCTCACGCGCCTTCAATGCACAACGAACGCTACTAACGATGTTTGCACAAATTTCACCACACATTCAACACGCCTAATGCCAACAAATCTTGTCGTATTCTTTCAAGCCAATTCATGGCAGATCGGATTGTCACATTCCGAAAACGAAATCGAAATGTGGCCACCGTGATGGGAGATATCACGCGCACAGAAGGACAAAATCTTCTAAACTTGCTAAGTATTTTCTTTGGATGATAATTTAATTACTTGAACGAGCGTGATATGTGAACATATGACACGAATGTACACAATTGATGTTCAACGGTGTATCATTTCTTCAATTACGATGAAAAATATCAATTTGTCAAACTAGTGAAGTCGTAAGGCACTTAACTAGGCCTGTTTACTGACATGCAGGACAATGCACTCGCCGGAGGAAAAACGTTCGTATTGATTTCTGGCATTCGCCGACTTACATAAGAAATCTGGCAAATATTTTCTCATTCCAGGCATTGCAACTTTACAATAACGATTCGACAATATTTTACAGTTGAACAATTTATTTTTATTTTTGAATGAAACTACCCACTCACGAGTTTATTTTCGTACTAGATTATAGACAGATGCATGAATAGTTACAATGTTTGAATGAATGCAACTATTGTTGTAAATAAAAACGTATGGACCATGACCCGTTTACGGATCTTGCCAAAATAAATAAAATAATAATAATATAGCCGAATGAGAAAAAAAAGCTGACAACAACAAAAACACTGTAGACTTTCGACCAAAAAAATCATTGGTTCGTGTAATTTTTATTTTATTTTTTATTAAAATGTTAAGGAGCCCTGAGTATGCAAATGAGGAAGCCACCGCTACAATGAAGCTCACACAACTGTTGTGAGTGGGGTTGGCATAACCAATGATGTTCGAACGTTTTTTGGTATTATTTTATTTATTATATCGATGATAAAAAAAAACCACAAACCTTCAATTCATTGATTCAACAATCCATTGACTCAATCGAGTCTTTATAGGTGTATTTAAATGAAGTGCTGGATAGTTTGTATCATCCGATTTTTATTTATAACGAATATCGTTTTTCAGTGCGAGTCAATTTATCTATGTATTAGGATTTTTAAAATCAAAAAATGTGAAACTTTTTTGACAGTGTCATTTACAATTGAAATTTGCGATCTATAATCGATATAAATGAGATATAAAACAAATCAACAGCTTTACAGCGACGAAGGGGTTCATCGCGTTTGATTATAGTGAACTATGTATGTATGTGCTGAGAAAATTAGTTCCACCTAATCAAACACACTCAACTATGGTTCCGCTTTCATTCCAAAGTTATTATATATTATATACATACTCGTATGTTTATATATATTGATTTTAGGTTTTAAAATTAAGAAGAATGCGTGGATTCAAGTGGATGCAGATTGCTCAAGACAGACAGGAATGGAAGAGGATTGGAGAGTAGGGTGGAGCGACGATGTATGGAACTTTTTTTTTTTGGATATTCGTTTTGAAACAGTTATAAAAAGTTGCCTCCACATCATACCTCTTCTGTCTAAAAAAATCTGGTTAATTGAAAAAAAAATTCTGGTCTCTACCAGCACTTTTATCTTAATACTTTTACTTGTATGAAAAATTTCAATTGATTGTTTCCAATCTTTATAAATAGCAATTTTAATTGGAAAATTAGTATTTATTTTTACTATACATACATACTTACTTTACACGAATTGTATACATACTTATATTTACTCGCATGTCTCCCTCCGCCGCTCTCACAAATTCACACTTATTTGAATAATTCAAGGAATAACGTAAATAAATTAGATTTTTACAAAAAGCACTTATAATATTCAATAAAGTTAGGGTAATTTTATCGGCATGTTATCTAAACTTTTGTATTCTATGTTCAAATTTTGAAATTAACTCTGAATTCGGAATTAATTTTGACATTTTTCAATTTCCAAACGATGAAAGTCAATTACAAAAATAAAATACTTTTAACCTCTTGGGACAAAAAATAACTATAAATCCGTGAAACACATATCCTCGGCATTGTATAAGATGAAAAACCATTAGAGCGATATTACACTGAGCAACCACACCAGCACCAGCTTTTTTTGACGGTGGCGAGCATCTTATTACATTGCACCACTTTTCACTCACCAAGCTACCTGCTCATCTCATTATTTTCATACAAAAAAAAAATAGGTCTAGGAAGCTATACGAAAACTAGGTACTATGTATGTAGTATGTAGACGTAGAAAATATATAAAATTCAACCTCTCATATTTCTTTCTGAATTTCATTGTTTTCGAAACAATTGCGTTGACGTTGCGTTGCGTTGACAATTGAGTACGACGATGCAAAAAAAAGGTCAGAAAAGGGTTTTTGGTGAAAGTTTTTTTCATCGTACCATTGACTTACAAGAAAATTTTATGCAACAGAGAATCGCATCGTCTAATACGTAGCATTGGAACCTGTATATCTATCTGGTCGTCGAGGTTCAAAAAAAATCTGGTGTTCCGTTTGGTTGAATGACATGAATCTATCTTTCGAACCAGTGCTTCTCAAATTTTTCTACAGAAACACATCCATTTCATCTTTAACAACTTGAAAATACTATAATTTCGGGGATTTTGATATTTTTAAAAATTTGTTTCTTGAATAAATTATTTGAGTATTTGGACCGTTCGACTAGCGTAAGCAACTTTACGAGACAAAATTTGAACATGGGTTAAACTCGATTTGAAAATCATGATTACCTTTGTTCATAAAATTTTAACACGTTCGACAAAAAAATTATTTTCTCAAATAATAATGATTTTACATATTATTATTGATGATAAAAAATCTTCCCCACACTGTTGCCAAAATAACAAGCCATTCTCAAAAATTTTTTTTTCCATTGGTTCCAAAACTTTTTTTCAAATAATATATTTTCACTTTTGATGAAATTTGGAGATGAAAAATTGCATCAGGGGTATTTTAGAGGATTTATAAAATAAAGACAATATTTGAGAATCGATAATACAAAAATACATTTTTTTAACTACTGTCAAGTAACCATTTTTATTCAAAAATAAATTACACTTTTGGAAAGCTAATGTTTGAGAATCACGGGCGTGATTCTAAAAATTCCAAAACTAGACCAGCTATTCTCCAAGATATGCTAATTGGATTGGCAAAAAAAAATACTGGTTTCTGTCAGTTTTCATCTCAAAAATGAAGTCAAAGTAAATGTCGAGCTATGCTCGACATACGAGTTCAAAGAGTTTAGGCAAATTTTCATTTTTCGCCATCGGGTAGAGGCCTGCTGACTGCCGTCCTAAGCCCACTTAACGTAACTGACAAAAATTACGAAAATGAGTTAGATGTGTTTTAGGGGTTATGGGAGTGTATTCTTGCGATTTTCAAAATTAATGTATCTTCATCCAAAAGTAACTTTTTTAAGCTATTAAATTTAACGTATCTGCATGCGCAGAGAAATAGTGTCACCAATACTCACCAAATAACGTATCCAATATTACGAGACGAGAAGATTAATAGGTGATTTAATTGAAGTATTCAAAATAATAAATAGTCATTATTCATGTAAAATGACCAACCTCATTATGTTCAATGAGAACCATTATCTAAGAGGTCATACTCTTAGACTCGGAAAAGAAAAATCAAATAAGATTGTTAGAGATTCATTATTTTCAAATAGAGTGGTTGAAGTTTGGAATAGTCATGTGTATTATATATATAATAGCCGAAATCCGTCTGTCTGTCTGTCTGCTGATAACGCTCGCTGAAAAAAAATAATTTAAAAAACCACTAGAACGAGCGGGGGATCGAACCCACGACCTTAGGCTCAAGAGTCATCGCACTAATGCTATACACTATCGCCCCCGGTCGGTTTAGTCCTTTAAAACATTACCTATAGTTACAATAAATAGGAAATAAGGAAAAATAATTAAAATACCAGTGCGGGGTTTCGAAACCACGACATCGAAGTCGGTAAGCGAGCACGTAGACGAATCGGCTACTGGCCCGGTTGGTGAGAGAGACCTTTGTTACCCATATAAGCGGTCTGGAATGCTACCTGCTACCTACCTATAAAAACTATAATTATTTTTTTTTTTTTTTACTTACAAAATTATAATTATAATTATTATTATATATATATAATAATTAATAATTATAATATAATAAAAATAAAACTGGGTATTAATTAAATTATCGAAATTATCGTTTCCATTTGTCAATTAGATGGCGCTTTATAAACCATTTTTTTTTTTACTATTATTATTTTAGTAAAGAAAAAAAATCGATTCGTTTTACGCTTTACGATATTTAAAATTCAGCGGGCGTTGATATTCATATTCAACATTACAACATTACGATTACGATATTGATATTCAACAATAGTAAAGTAGAAGTCACTTTGAAATGAATTCGTCACTTTGAAGTGAATTCGTCACTTCGTGTCTTACGTATGGCGTTGTCTCTTTCTGGCATGCGGTGCGGCGGCTTTTAGGCCTTATAAAAAAAACCGACATTCCGAGTGCCAAACCTTTGCCGAATATTCCCACCAACCCCAACTTATCTCTGCCCAAGAAATTACCGTTCGTTACTTGCATTACTAAGAAAAACATATCGTTCGAAACATGTGCATTAAAAGAAAAGAACGTTTTTCGCTGCATCGTTTCGCAATATAATTAGATTTTTGGATACATACGTATGCACCACGTTGAAATCAACGTTTCGGTTTTCAGTTCAGCGCCATATATACAACAACTACTATAAAAACTATTAAATTTAATATTATTTTTTAGTAGGTACGGGTGATAAACGCTCCGTTGATACTCAACGAGCTTACACTAGTACATTAATAATAATGAATAATGAAGTGACGTAACTACTAAAGTATTAATTTTTTTTCCTTAGAATTGTCAAAACACAATAGAAAATAACCTCATGCACTAAAAAAAAGTTTAAATAAATCAGTAATATATGAAGAAAAACCATTTATCTCGATATTGTTGTTTTGTCAGTTACGTTGAGTGGGCTTAGGACGGCAGTGCAGACATATTCACAGATTTTTTCAGTATTTTTACTCGAGAATACGGATGGATAACATTTTAATTTTTGCAATCTCACTCTACCCTATTGGAGAGGCTACCCATCCAGTAGTGGAAAATGACGATGATGAAATAAATAAATAAAAAAATTCGAATTCTCAAAAAACTCTCCAATTTTTAGTTTTTCCATACATTTTCTTTTGATCTATCCAACATTACAATGGTTCACTGGTATTTCTGCTTAAATTGTACCCGGTCCTTCCTCGAAGACATGATTTTTTTTCAGAGATTTTCCATCGAAGCAAAATTTGCACAGCACATCTACTAGCTAGTTACCTCAGTACCTGACTACTTAGAGTCTAAGTCTTAGACGGACAGCCCCTATAGTGTGCCCCAGTTAAACTGGCATGTCGCAACCCGTTTGGACAGAGGGAAGGTGGCAGGTGGCAGGTGGGGTAGCCAACGGGAATAGTCTTCAAGGGGGGAAATGAGGAGGTGATTCGATGGGAGGGAGAGGGGGGTTTTCTTCTCTACTACCTCTGGGTCCCTCGTTCGGCTGCGCCAGTAGCCCGCTCCGAAGCTCGCCGCGCCGGTCTCCTCTGCCCGCCCGATCCCCGCCCACCCACCGCCCACAACCATGCCAGGACTAGGAGATCCCAAAGCCTTCGCCAAGGACTTCTTGGCTGGTGGCATCTCAGCCGCCGTCTCCAAGACCGTCGTCGCCCCCATCGAGAGGGTGAAGCTGCTCCTCCAGGTCCAGCACATCTCCAAGCAGATCGCAGTCGATCAACGTTACAAAGGTACACCAATCGACTTGTCTAAACCGACCAACCCCATCGATCAGTGTCGCACCCCTCATACTCATACAGAACTAAAAAAAATACAAAAAACCTTTCAAATTCAAAAATTTGGTACTAATTTCACACTCACACAATGAACCCCCTTCTCCGTAGACGTGTCCGTGCTGGAAAAGTGCATTTCACAGTGAAAATTTTTGTTCGGATCGTTATGCAACCAGTGCTCTTACATCACAACTCAAAATTTTCTGTTATACCATTTTACGCACATCAGACTAGTGACATTTGAATTGGAACTCATCTTACGATGAAATTATTTTATAGTATAAATATTTCAGTATGATTGAAAATTTGATATTGATTACGGTAACCACCGCCACTATGTGTCACAATCAGAAAAACTTTAATAATCAATTTTCTAACTAGTCACAGTTTTATATCATCATCAGCGTTCCGTATGAAAAAAATCGTTCTTTTTTAATGTAAAATAGCATCATTCAATATTTTAAACATCTTTTTCCACCGTCGTTTAGTCGCTTTATATAATCAAAAAAAAAAAAATGCACGTTTTACGCAACGTTCGATTATGCAAAACGGTCTTCAAATAGAATAGTTTTTTTTTTTTTATCAAAATGCAACTCGTCGATTGCGCAATTGTGCAGTGTGCCACGTGCAAATTGAATTTAAAGTAGTACGTGGGTGGGATTTTCTACGTAATTTCGTTTACGTAATTTTCTCGTATCCGTTTGAACTTTTAATATGACCTATATCCTATATCCTTACGTAACGGGCTGGTTGAACTGGATAAAACTAGGTCGGTTATGTAATGCTTGTCGGCATGTAGGGCAAGGTCCTTGCCCTACATGTCGATACCCACTAATTCGACGCGTTTTAACGATCCGTTCTATTGCGTCACCATTTTGAAAATGTGGTGTTTTTCAGACTGTTTTACCATTTCAGTAATGGTCAAACTTTCAGATTGCACAAATGCCATTTTGCATCTTGATTTTAAACTTGAATCTACTATTGATTTGAAATAATTTAAATACGATCCAAAACTTAGCTTTGTTACTGAAAACTGAATCATATACATTGTAGATATGTATATTCCAAAATGCTATTTATGTATAACAAAAAAAGTTTACTTAATGTATGTAGGGACATGCAATGTCGTAATGTGACATAATCCATTCACTGAACATAAATAGATACATACTTCATACCGATCAATCATTCAAACCATCAATATTCATTTATATATACATATATATTATGTTATAAAATTGCTTGCGATCTACATACTATGTTGTGTATCAAATCTTCTTATAATTCATATTCATTATATTGTTTTTGCAATGCGATATATTATATTTAAATATATTTACTATCAAATTCGACTGTTCCAAAAGTAATGTAAAAAAAATTTAATTGCATTTGATCGAATTTGGCAGTAGTGTTTTATATTTTTGCATAGCGTACAAATGCATGATTTTTTTTTCTTATAATCCTTCCAAACATGTCTTAAATTATATTCAGCACGAATTGGATGTGGATAACTAAAGAAAAAAATCAAATCAAAAATTAAAAATTCACTACTATGTATTACATAATTATCGATAGGTTAGTGTACAGATATTGTATGTCCAGTTTTGTTTTAAAATATTTTAAGTTACATACATCTCTTTTGCATGAAAACTATGGACGAAATGGACATATTATAATTATATTTGAATAAGGCAATATCTTCTCAAATATACTATTTGGACATACAATACTTTTTATACATGAAGGTTTGATGCAGATGGACGTTTTGTGTATGATAACTCAATTTTTTTTAAACTGCATATACAATATCTGTGCACTAACCCATCAATATATGTATATGTAGATAGAATTTTCACTTCATTATTTTAAAAAATTACGAATATTTTTGCTGTTAAATATATCGGTATTAAACTACACAGATAATGTACGTATGTATTGTATGTCTGTCCATTTGCAACAATATTTGTTCGAGAAATTTTCGTTCGTCATTCAAATTTGTCACTTACAAAAATGGTTTCTCAAAACGTTGCATTAAAGATTGATAAGTTGCAATAGCAATCAAAATTGACGGTGATTTAGTATGATCGTATATATTTTGGGATTTCAAAACTGTACGTAACTGGACAGAGATTTAAAGGCGTACAATTCCATTCGTCATTTGTCAAATCAGAATGGTCCTAATAGCGGTAAGTATAAGAAGGTTGGTGTACTTAATTTGATAGATGTATGTACGTTTTGTACACACATCGTGGTGCAGACGAATGTATGGTCTAGTTCTCACCATGGTGTTCTTCTTCCAGGTATCGTCGATGCCTTTGTACGTATCCCCAAAGAGCAAGGTTTCCTCTCATTCTGGCGCGGTAACCTTGCCAACGTCATTAGGTACTTCCCCACCCAGGCCCTCAACTTCGCCTTTAAGGACAAGTACAAGCAGGTCTTCTTGGGAGGTGTAGACAAGCACACCCAATTCTGGAGGTACTTCGCTGGCAACTTGGCTTCAGGTGGTGCTGCCGGTGCAACATCCCTCTGTTTTGTCTACCCCCTCGACTTTGCGAGAACAAGGCAAGTTTCAATTTATATACTTTAAAAACAATAGTCTAGTTGTATAATGCATAAGAGCGCGTCCCACCATTGACATTGTTTGCGTTTTTTTTTTTTTTCTGAAAATTATCTGCTCTGCGCATACGTAGACGGTGGTAGTTTATGAAAAAACTAATGAACTTATTCTTGTCGACAGGTTGGCAGCTGACGTAGGAAAAGCGGGCGGAGAACGTGAATTCAGCGGTCTCGGAAACTGCTTGACCAAGATCTTCAAATCCGATGGCATGGCCGGATTATACCGTGGCTTCGGAGTATCAGTCCAGGGTATCATCATCTACAGGGCTGCCTACTTCGGCTTCTACGACACAGCTCGTGGAATGTTGCCTGACGCCAAGAACACTCCTCTCGTCGTCAGCTGGGCTATCGCTCAAGTGAGTTTCGCTAGGGTTAAACTGAGGTGGAATCCGAGTGTGCCAAAATAGCGTTTCGAGTTCTGGAAATAGTATGAGATGTTTCGTCATTGATCTAAGCTTGAAAATAGTTACCGGTTGGGTGCCGTAAAAATCCAAATCTAAGAGTAGCGCATGAGAAATTCTACAACTTTTTCGTATCGCTTCAGTAAAAGTTGGCGGAAATTAAGAAATTGGCAGATTTTTTAGAAATAACGGTGAAAACTACCAGTCTCCACTTTTTCTGGGCCACATTTACCGTTTGGATCCAGTTTCTAAATCTTAAAATGTTTAAAAATCGATTTTTAGTTCAATGGAAATGTTGGATTTATATGCGTCGTAATCGTTATCTCGTCGCATTCACTAAACGTTTTGATATTTCGTGTATGATTCAATTCGTCGAAAGCTTTCCAGATCCAATTACTGAGCTCCGCACGAATGCGACGTGCCGAAAAAAGAATCTGCTAAAAATGCACGCGTTTTAAGCGCAGAATCCGCGTGCCAAAAACTATCCAGATTGTTATACAACTGACGGCTTAGATTTGGATGACCTTAACTTGTAAATCGACCTTCCTCCATTTATTAACACGTGCTCGGACCATCTCATCTCAATGATTTGCATTTACTTATAATCTAGTCGTGAAAAGAATTGATAAAAAGTCTCACGGTCGTTAGTTAAATAAGCGTATTAATAATATTTCAATGAAAATTTGTTACAAATATATTTCTAGTGTTCTCCCCGAGTATAATCCACCGTTGAAATTTGTAAAAATATCTTTAGAAGATTAAATTAGCCATACAATACAACAATTAAAATATAACATATCTGACTATGTGTTCCAATGTTCATTTGTGGTGAAATGATTCAGAAATGTTCATTGTTCAGAAATGATAAATTTTAAGTCCGTAGGTAATGGGCCAAAAACGGGAATAATCGCACATTTTAAAACCCGTCCATATTCCGAAACTATGTATGTAGAACCAACCAGTAGTTTTTATTATCATTTTTTTGATCAAAGATTCAAAATTCTATAATAAAATTTAAATTTCATCATACATAAAAATAAACAAAAAAAAAACACCGAAATTTATAGGACAGCGCTTATCGGACGAATCCAATGATTCAGTATTTTAGGTACATGTATTCGTTGCCATTTTTTGCAAAAACTTTTGTATGTAATGCTTTTTCAGCCAAGTACATATATGTAATGTGTCCTATGTTCAACTTTTGACTGATTTTTATTTATTTTTTATATTTCAGTGCGTAACAACAGTGGCCGGTATCGTGTCATATCCATTCGACACAGTCAGAAGGCGTATGATGATGCAGTCAGGTCGCGCCAAGAGCGAAATCATCTACAAGAACACCATCCACTGCTGGGCAACGATCGCCAAGTCAGAAGGATCAAAGGCCTTCTTCAAGGGTGCCTTCTCGAACGTCCTCAGAGGAACCGGTGGAGCCTTCGTGCTCGTCCTCTACGACGAAATCAAGAAAGTCCTGTAAGCTGCCCGCCGAGACCCAACAGTCCGTGTCGAAGGCACTTCTTCTATCCATATTATCCTCAACGGCCAACCCCGTTGTCCGTTATCGACGTAGTGTTTATTAACAATATGATAGGTTTAAATTGGTGTTGTCTGATTGTCTGAATGAGTGATGGCGGTCGGCGGATGCGAGCCGCAAGATTGAATCCCCCCCAGGAGATGCTGTACGCTACAACACCGTCAAATGTAGCGCACACGCAAATATTCGATTATACCAAAAAATTATTCAATATATATATATATATATATATATGTATGTATTTATTTAAAAAATAATACCGTTAGATAATGTAAGCACACCGCTGCCAATGCGATCGACAATGTGTATGTGTGAAAAGTAAAAAAAAAAAAATGCCCATTCCGATGTAGGGCTATAAATTTTATGCCACCATTGTTACCCTTATGTACAAAAAATAAACAAAAAGCACAAGATCGAAGGCTTATTGTTGTATTATATTGTATCGTTATTTTATTTGTACCGTTATTATTTATTTTTTGTTCCGTTTTATCTTATTTTATTTTAATTTGACTATATAATATGCAAAAAAATATATCAAAGTATAAGCGAATGTTATCGAAAATAAAGAAACACACAATTGAATATGCTGATTTTTATTTTTTGTCCTTTAATATCAGGTGAAAGTGAACACAATGTTCATCTCTCCCCTGTTTTTTGGATTCCTAGCTTTTGTCTTGATACCGACTAATTTTGAGAATCCTGATTCGTAAAGATACATACATACATATCGCTACACTAATTTGTAAATCTCGTAAATCCAAAATGAAATTTTGTTCAGGAGAGAGTTAAAACTGTTTTATTTTAACTGTGGGTGGAATCCGAAAGTTACAAAAATACGGTTTCTAGATTTCAAACAGACGAATTATATTTAGCGATCGTTTTTCCTGATTTTTAGCATTATCCTTATTTAATTGGCAATTTTGGATTGACGAGTCTTCACTTCTATGTGTAATTCTATGAAATCGTTTTTTTTTAAGGATTTACGAGGTTTACTGAAAATGTTTTGAAAAACAAGTTTTTATTTCTGCCAATTTTTTATTTATGATAAATAACACACATTACAATCTAGTTATTGAGGTAAATTATTATAAAAATCATGATAATCTCGACATAAAACAGACTTCAGTTCTTGTAAATCTTGAAATTTCCTGGGCTTGATTTTCAGGCGGCTAGTATGCAGAGGTGGAAGAGCATTCAATATTTGTGGTACGACATCCAGGTCTCTTCTCTGAGGCAGTGAAATCCAATCATCTGCGAATCTTAATTTATCTCACCATTTGGTTCGTATTGTAATGCCCTAATATTAGTTACAACTGAATCGCCAACTCTTTTGCCAGGTCAAATGCTTTTAACGAATCTAACTGGATCAAATTTAAAAAAAAAACTATGAAATAAAAAAAAAAAAAAAACTTTCAATAGTCGAATGCATTGAGTCAACTTGAATCTGGGTGTGCCCCTTTTCTAAAAAAAATTGCTAAATGCTTATATTGCATTTCATAGAAACATTCAATAAGGCATTTGCCATGGTTGAGTTTCTGTTTTGATATGTACATCCATCGCTGTATAAAATGATTTCCCTTTTGGCATTTTCGGACAATGAAGGAACAAAATATGTTTTAGATATAAATGTTGCTACTATTGTGGCAAACTCCCCCGCATTCATACCTCCTTCACTTTCATTCCACAAATAGCAAAAGCCGTCCTTTGTATTGAAATTAAATAAACAAAAATTATGAGCTTGGTTTTATAATATAAGCTGGAAACCTTTGACTTTGGGCTTAATAAAACCACTTGCAGATCCATCGTGAATACATTATTCCCCTTTTCTTCGCCTAATCTTATCTCATCTCTAGCCTCTTTTTTCTTTTCTTGATGGACTTCATAAAGAGTCTTCGATAAATTTCCTGTTTCATATTAGACACAAGTCTCACATTTGTCTTTTTTTGGACTAAATAATGAAATATTTTCTTTGTCCAAACTTCTCGAAAATTTACTCATTGAAAATGATGTTGCATTCTCACTCTGTTCTTTATAAAATAAGTATAGTTCCGATTTTGAATGCCATTCTGGTAACAGGTACACTTTATTAGACCTAGCTCTACAATAGTGAGATTCCATTTAATGCAGAGAATGTAAAAATTCTTTCAATTTTATATTGTCGTCTTCAAATCGTCTTCAAATCAAATCTTTAAATGTATTTCATTCAAAAATACACGAACTATTTCTTCAAAACGTAGCAGACAGTTGATGCAACACTGTTATGTCTGAACATGAAATCAATGGTGGCGTGGATTTACGAGCATTACATAATTGTTTTGTATATGGATAGGATTTTGCGAAGGGTTTTTCTCCCTTATTTTTATAGTTATAGATTTAAAAGTTTTACAAGGAGGTGGACATAAAAAAATTCTACAAGAAAAACTAAAAATATCTATTTTGACTAAAAGTGAATTTACGAGGTTTACAAGTTAGGATAGCGATATGTTGCCCATAACAAATTGAATTTAGTGTTTAGGTTTTGATTTGTGAATATTTGCTTCGGCAGATTTGCTATGTAAATCTAAGAAGACGTCCTTCTGCATGTTAGCATCATATACGGAGTTTGAATCAAAACGGAAAGGATTTCGTATCCAACCTTAATTTTTTAAATGAGTGACCGTCAAAAGACTCCCAAGTCCCTCAAAATATCACCTTGAATCTAATCTGGAAGTGTAATCTAACGAATTATTAGAATTTTTTTGAACCAATTAGCATTGGAGAAGACACCTCATTCCTCCCCTAGGGAAGAAAAACCCATTGGTTAAAAACTCCTGGTTTATATTATTAAATTGTATGGAATAGTTGCTTGAATAGGAATGGATTCACATAATTGAGCTAAAACAA
The DNA here is from genome assembly GCA_022651745.1 of Parapsyche elsis. Classification (NCBI taxonomy): domain Eukaryota; kingdom Metazoa; phylum Arthropoda; class Insecta; order Trichoptera; family Hydropsychidae; genus Parapsyche; species Parapsyche elsis. The sequence continues at coordinate 3,244,626 of JAGVSN010000019.1, forward strand.
TTTAGAGTTGAAAAAAGGTTTTGAACCCAATCAGGAACAGGGGAAGCATTATAATTTGGATGAACCAAAACCATGTACCAGTTAAAATGACTGTATTTTGAATAGGACGTTGTCTAAATTTTTAAAGAAATTTCTCTTAAATAAAGTTGTCACCGAAAATCAAAAGAAGGATTACTTTTAAACCTCAATTCATATAAGAATCTCATCTGAATATAAACAAGCTATAGGTAAGTAAAATCTGAAATGGGCTGTAAATATATAGTACCAAATAGTATTCCAAACACCGAAAGAAATAAATGAGGTTTTTGTATATTTATTTCTGTCGGAATAGTATTTTTGATAAATAATTATTGATTTGAACTAATGTGATAAATGTGATTTTGCTCAAACACAATTTGAAATTTGTCCAGGACATTATGAGCATAACTGCATAGATAGGAGCATGTATAAAATTTTCTTTGACAAAAATAATATAGTTCAGTATTTAAATGTGGCAAAATCAACACAAAACGAAAATAATTGATCTTAAAAGCTAAAGATTAAGATACATATAATTAACTGAATATAGTCACGTAAACGCTCATGGCCGAATTAAAACCATTTTCGGCCAAAATTGTGCAATGATGTAAAACCATTTCCATATAAGTCTTACCATTCTATCACTTCCAAATTCAAATCAAAATTCTAAAAATAATAGAAAATTTTAATTACACATTTTCTTAAACTAATACAATTGACAGAGAGTACTTAAAATATAATAAATTAATACCATCAAGATTTGTATGATTAATATTTATTATTAGATGTTATTTTGAAAATTGAAAATATTCTAAAAAATTCTTATTGGAATTGTAAAAGGAAATTCGAGCAAAAACGAAAAAGAATTAAAATTTCACGGATAACCACCAATACTTGTGAAGCCAACAAAATTAAGCTATTTTTGCAATTCTATGAATATAATGCGAAACGATAACATTGTATTGTTGTGTTATACATATATTATGAAATGTCTGTACAAAACAATTTTTTTCAAGTTGCAAACAAGAAAGTGGCTGAGAATTCTGTAGGGGGGCGACACTACCCCATTAACCATCTTTTGCTTTTGCGAGTACCAGCCATTACACATCTTCTCAACGGTTCTTTTTCATATTTTTACTACGGAATAACGCTTTGCGTTGCGATCAGAATATTTTTATTGTTAGACTAACATTAGATTAAAAACAGATTAACACCTGTCTAAACTTTTTATCATTAACCCGTTATTCTCTTTCGTCGTGATCTCGACAGCGTACTTGAGCTATCTGGGTTATGTTCAATTGCGCATGCGACGAAGATCATCCTGCCTGCGCTGTTCAAGGCATTGCTGATTCGAGCTAATGATTGATGCTTTTATCTTTAATCCTGTTTAATGGCCTGCACCACGATTCTTTCCATTATAGCACCACATCTCTAATGCATTTGTCGTCCTGCACTTTTGCTCTGTGGTCCTAGTTATATTTTTGTTCCTTCGTGTGATCACGTTCATATCGGACATTGCCGTGGCACTTATATACCTATGTATGTATGCAGGTATACCATATAATTTTTCTCTCAAACCGGGAAACTCTTTATAAAATGATTTGTTTTGTAAAATAGAATTTTAGAATAGAATACACTGTCCTTTTTTTACGCCGTAGATTGGTTCCAGAAATTGACGTGCAAGAAACTAGATTTCGTTTACGAAAATTTGATAGATTGGTTCTCAAAATTTAAAAAATCGCGTAAATAAGTATCAAGAATGTATGAAAACGCTAAAGCTCTTTAAATTCGCGCAAAAAAATCTTTTATTTTAAAATTCATCATTTTACATTTAAAAAAATACAAATGAAAAATAATAAAAGTGTATAAATTTCACTGCTTTCACTATCGCTAGCAAAGTTCATTCGTTTGCGAGTTTTTGAAAGAACTTGAATCCAGCTCTAGTTCGTATGATGAAATGCTGCGTTCCTGAGATCCTCGATCTGAGTCAATTATTATTACCCTGGATTTGATTTGTTGCTCCGATGATAATTTATTTGTCTTCACAATAAACTATGCGTTTCTGATTTAATCCCTTCTTTTTTGGTCCCAGTATTTATTTATATAGTTCTGTGTAGTTCATCACGAGTCTCAATTCATTTTGAAATTTTCGGTAGATATTGGGATCATTGACCAGAAAATAGTTTTCCAGCGGCTTTGAAATATTTACTCCATCTTGAGTGAATTTATGGACTACGCGCGACAAAGAGCAAACGAGATTTTCTCTCTATCACACAGCCTCACTTCTGTGTGTGCAAGCAAAATGCAAGAGCATGCATCGTGAACTCTTACATTGTTTCCAACGGATGTTATTGGTATTGTCGCGGCGAAGTTATTCATTTATTACGTGCCAATAGCTTCATTTTTGTGTCTGGTTTTCTGCTTCAGCGTTATTTACATCTCTGGGTAGTATTTATTAGCCACTTAAGTTTTCTGTGGCTGTATTTGATTTGTAGTTGGAACGTGTTCTTTAACCAATTCCAAAAATGTATTTTACCATCTCTCTGTAGCTGAATCATTAGCATTACATCACAATCATTTGGTGCAGGGTCACCACACCTTGAATTGAAATTTTCGAAGAAATAATCAACTGCCATCAAAAAAAGTCGCGTTAAAAAAAGTCACATAAGTATAGAGTAAATCTATATCAAATATATATCATAGAGTAAAAACAAGAGTATAATTTATTGATTATTTACCAATTAGATTCCCAAGCGAGTTTCTTAAATATTTTTTACTGACCGGAACAACATTACAAACCGACCAGGACATCGCATCGGTGCGATGCCTTCAAGCCAGGACGTGTAGATACCCCAAATTTCCGTGCGTTATCACTTTGTGAACATGAGTTTGAAAGTAAAATAAGTTCACAAAGATTTTTATTTCTTAAAAAATATACCAAAGAAAAGTTCAGCGAAGTTTTGCTATTGTATAGAAGCGTTAAGAAAGTTGAAACACTAAATAGTGGATGTCGCGCAAGTGACAGTGTAGAATAAAAGTTTATAAAAAGTAATTCAATTACAATTCCAATTCCAAGTGTATTAAAAACATTCTGCTTCCATACTATTAAACGAAACACAAGTAAGAGTTACTTTTTGTAAATCAAATTCAACCGAAGAGTAAATTTTTCCCCTACCATTCCAAATACCCCAATTAGTTAGACTCGTTTAATAGATTAAAATTAACATTTTACACTATACTAGAATGCAATTTATCACATTCAGTGTTGCAATACAACAAAAATGAAAATTGTAGTTGAAAAGTATGCTAAATAGAGTTGCATCAGCACTATTGATTTTAGCTGCATCCAGGTACTTAATACGCATGCACCTTTATTGCATCCCTGGATTTATGGGTAGGCAACAGCTCATTGTTCCGCGGCGGTCCACACAGAGCGCAAGTGTGCAATATTCGACAAAGCTTTTTAAAAGGGGGTGCCACAAACACACGGGTTTAGAATCACTATTTAGGGGATTGTGAGTACCAGTGGGGGAAGAAAATCGAGTGTGGGAGGTTGAGTCAGAGGGGTGGTGACCCTCCCTTAGTTGCGCCCACGGTACCTTATGGGTCATCCCCCGCATTACACGCGTACACACCACACCGTTTATATATGGGGCTGGGCGTATTTATTTACAAAATCATCCCCAGCAGATTCACCATAGGTAAGATGCAACGTTCAAGGTAAGGTGGGCTATGTCTGCCATCTATAACATCCAAATCCTCATCCCCTTAAAACCACCCCCCAACCCTATTATGCTATTCGCCTGTCGTTCTTATTTGTATATGCACTATTGCACATCCAAATTCCTGAATCCGAACACATCATCAGCGCATCTCTTCCCATCGATACCGAATCTCAAAATTTTCCACCCTCATACGTACATACCATTTAACTATTTCAACGTTCCTTTTTGTATTAAAAATGTATTGTTCTAGCACAGTGCCCATCGACCATGCGTATTTAATAGTTTAAATTGATTTTTTTTTTTTATTATGTGCGTGCTTTTCAATGCGTCGTTTTTTTTTTTGCATATTCAATGATTGTTTATATATATATGTATGTATATGTGTATATATATATTTTTTGGCAATATTAAATGCGTGCAACATTACTGACCGTTGAAATCGATAAACAGATGTTTGTTCGCGTAGATGGGTGTAGTGCTTTCGATGCACAACAAAGGATTGGCCCGATGGGTGCAACATTTTACAGTGTAAAGTTCAAATATGTTTTATCATTATAAATACATCTCAAATGCAAGTTTTAAATTTGTGCAATGGTCCAGTTTAAGAATTAAATTAATTATAATTTTTTTTTAAAGTGATTGGTTATCATTTATAATAGAAATTATATGCATATATGTATATAGATAAAATTCAGGTATAGTTCTTGGTGATAACACTTAAAAAATTCAATTTAAATTCTAAATTCGTAGTAGAAATTTCTAGAAGTTGCAATGTGAGATTGAGATATAACCTCGAGTAAGGTATTTGTTTTTTTTTTTTTTCAAAGACAATGCAATGGACAAAATATTTTATATGCATTTATTTGCCTCTGCGATTTTTATGCTTCAATGTTTTTTTTTTTTTTTTTTTTTTCATTTTTCATGGTTTTTAATTATAATTAGAACAATTTTATTGAATCTGTAAAGAGCTTCTAAAAAACTTTGAACAATAGCAAATTTGCTGTCAGTTTTTTTATAATACATACATATATAGTGTATAATTTGGTGCTTTATACTTTTTGCAGACTTGAATATGTTGATTTTGTAATTCGAGATAAAATAACATCCAAACAACAATGAATAACAAAAAGGTGAACTATCCGAGGAGGCCCCTATATCGCCAATACTATCACAATCTTTTCATCGATATTGCCGATCTTGGCAGGTAACGAGAGTAGAATAGAAAATTAAACTGTTGCATTGCTACTCGTGTACATAAATTCCTATGACTGTATTGCGTTTTTAGAAAAGAACAAATAGCCAGAAGAAGCCGAAACAAAGAGAGAGAAGAACCTCCGCTTGTTTTGGCGAATCCATCAAAATTTGCCGCTATAGCATCAGTGCGCAAGGCAATCCTCAACAGATGGGTCACGTTCTTCCTTCCACCGATAGAACTTACAAAAGACTTTGAAGAGGCTAATGTCAAAGAGAAAAAATGCGGCTGTAATTTGGAAGTAAGCTTAAATACAAAAAATATAGTGTTCGAATTCACGGTACTTAAATTAATTTTATTTTTGGTTTTTCAGGTTATCAATATAGGATTAAAACCAGTCCTTACTATGTTGACTGAGTCACGTTACGCTCAGCCAGTGCTGTGCAGCAAAGCACTTTTGGCACTTTTGGATGTTTTAAATCAGCTACGCCCAGAAGAGTTATCCGATCAACCATCTCAGGTGAGAATTATCAATTTATTCACTCTAAATTAAAAATACTTTTATTATAACGAATACGTGTAAATACTCCATATTATAATTTTAAGGTATGTAGGTACATATGTGCTAATTTAACTTTTAATTATGTATATGAATATTTTCAATGTGTACTAGGTTTGTTTGATTGTTTATTTAATCATTAAATTGTTTTCTTTTCAGGTTCTTAACAGCATCTTTGACATACTATTAACAACCAGTTGCGTGATTGGACCGAATTCCAATCAACCTGACGATGGTACGAATATGGCAGCCGTCGCTGCTTCCTCACTCGTCTCATTGGTATTAGCAAAAGGAAACACTGCACAAGTATTCAAAACTATTTTGACCTTGTTGACGTCTCCACACCCATTAGATAAGCAAAAAATTTTAGTAAGTAAATTTTAAAGCACATTGTTTTTTTGAATTTTCTTCAATAATTTTGCCTTATGTTGTAATGTTTTTTCTTTATAGCTTCCGAAAATATGCATTAAACTTCAAAGAAGTGCACAAGCGCTCGTCTTGGGAACAATAAACTTCATCGATTGGATCACACACGGTGTGCCAAAAATTTCCATCTACGACAGATTCCCCGTCAAGTTCCCGTGTGATGTGGTTGCACTCTCCATGTGCTCCGATGGTATTTATTTATATCTGTTCACCTCCGATGGCGTGTACAAAATAGGCAGTGGATACACAAACACCAAAGGTCACATTTATCAACACAATCGGTCAGTTACAAATGAAACCAAGGGATGGATTGGCATATATCAGGTCAGTGTATATACCTATACATACACATTATATATATAATAGCCGAAATCCGTCTGTCTGTCTGCTGATAACGCTCGCTGAGGAAAAATAATTAAAAAACCACCAGCACGACTGGGGTTCGAACCCACGACCTCAGGCCCAGGAAGAACGTTGTTAGACCAATCTGCTAAAACCAGTTGTCGGTTGGCTACTTTTTTTTTTAAACATATTGTCACGATCCATTTACCTACAAAATGGATCGTGATTCTGCTAATAATACATAGATGACACTATAGAAACAATTTTTTTTTTTTTGTTTTTGATTTTTACAAAATCACTTTCAAAATTATAATTATTATATATATAATAATGATTAATTATTATATAAATAGTAAAGTAAAAAAAAAAATTTTTTTCTGTGGGTATCGATAGCATTCAATTTTATTTTTTTTGTTTTTTCGATCAATTAGTGGGGATCTCTATTAAAAAAGCGCTTTACGATATTTAAAATTCAGCGGGCGTTGATATTCAACGGGCTTACACTAGTTTATGTATATTACGCAATGTACACTGTAGTTATTTTAAACATATTCATTTTTTGCACAGGCAAATCTTTTTCTGAGAATACCATCAAAGAGTAACTCGTTGTTAAAGTTATCCATAAATACGTTGGATATACTCGACGAGATTTATTTAGACGATGATACCTTAAACGGGGTATTCTTCGCTGATACCCATACTCTTGGAGTTATAACATCTACAAACGTTAGTTAAATTCTACTTTTTATCGCACGTGTATAGCATATTAAATATGAGGCGTTGATACATATTGTTTTCTTTTAGGATGGCATGAGTCTTAAAGTTGTAGAAATTGAACCGAACCTATCTAAACGTTTCACCATGACCAAAGACCTGACTTGGCAAATCACAGAGAAACGCTCGTACATCATCGAAGGCCAAAATTATAATGATAACCAACTCTATAAGAGTCTTAAACCTACACTTTTCAACAATGGAGAAATTAAAGCCGAGGATGTCGTCGAAGTAGCAAAAGGACATTCATTCACAATAATACGACTGACTAGCGGAAAGGTATTTTTACAACATGCATAACAAACGACGGTTTTCTTTAATCAAATCGTATTACATATTAATTTGTTATTATTATTTCAGGTGTACTTTACCGGGTTGGGTTCAGTTTTGGGAAATAAAAATCTGAAAGAAGATGGCCTTTGGAGCACTCTGCTATTTTCTCCCATTGAGAAATACCACCTCATTAAGAAAATGGCAGTGGGCCATGATGGACAACACGCGGTATTTATCACCGAAAAAGGAGGAGCTTTGTTTTCCGGAACATCTCAATGGGGAGAAGACGGTGAAATGCCCAAAATTGGTCGTCAGCCAAAAGTCATCAAAAGTAAACTATTCACAAAGGTAAAGTGTTTAGCTAATACGTATTATAATACTTCTAACGTAATCACTATTGTCGTTTATTTAAATTTTTTGCAATGTCATTTTAGTTGCGAGGTGAATCTATCGTATCAGCATCATGCAACTACGGCACCAGTGCTCTGGTTACTGGCAAAGGCCATTTGTATATGTTTGGCAAAGATGCTTGCTATTGCGATTCTAACGGTCGCCTAAACTTACCAAACGAGCATGTAACACAGGTAAATTAAAATCCACATTTAATAACCAAATATGTATTTATATTTTTATACATATTGATTATTAAACTATTTTTAGCACATATAATAGTTGAGTACCTTATTTTTAACTAGCGTATTGCCTGTTGATAATCAACACCACTCGATTTTCAATATTGTTAACGCTTTTTTGATAGAAAGATCCCCGCTACTCCTTAAATTGTATCGATCTTATATTTATTTATTTATTTTTTCATTTCGGGTACTAGAGAAAGAAAAAAAAAATGTGTGGGGCGGTTGGGGGTGGGCTGTGTCTCTTGGCCGGTGGTCTGTGGATGGTGGCGGGTGGCGGGACGTAGGGACGTGGAAAATCACTGCGTTACACACAACTTACAAACAGATAAACAGACAATAAAAAAAAAACACGGGTGGGGTGGAGAATAGAGAAATAAAAGACAAAAATGGGTGTGGCGGAGGCCGTTGGGCGGCGGCTGAAGGGCGGAGGCTGTTGGGCGGCGGCTGAAGGGAGGAGGCCGTTGGGCGGCGGCTGAAGGGCGGTGGCTGAAGGACGGCGGCCTGTGGGCGGTGGGTGGTGGCCAGTGGGTGGTGGCCAGAGGGTGTTGGCCAGAGGGTGGTGGCCAGTGGGTGGTAGCCAGTGGGTGATGGCCAATGGGTGGTAGCCATTGGGTGGTGGCCAGAGGGTGGTGGCCAGTGGGTGGTAGCCAGTGGGTGGTGGCCAGAGGGTGGTGGCCAGTGGGTGGTGGCCAATGGGTGGTGACCAGTGGGTGGTGGTCAGAGGGTGGTGGCCAGTGGGTGGTAGCCAGTGGGTGGTGGCCAGTGGGTGGTGGTCAATGGGTGGTGGGTGGTGGCCAATGGGTGGTGGCCAGAGGGTGGTGGCCAGAGGGTGGTGGCGAGTGGGTGGTGGCCAGAGGGTAGTGACCAGTGGGTGGTGGCCAGTGGGTAGTGGCCAGTGGGTGGTGGTCAATGGGTGGTGGGTGGTGGCCAATGGGTGGTGGCCAGTGGGTGGTGGCCAGAGGGTGGTGGCGAGTGGGTGGTGGCCAGTGGGTGGTGGCCAGTGGGTGGTGGCCAGAGGGTAGTGACCAGTGGGTGGTGGCCAGTGGGTAGTGGCCAGTGGGTGGTGGTCAATGGGTGGTGGGTGGTGGCCAGTGGGTGGTGGCCAGTGGGTGGTGGCCAGAGGGTAGTGGCCAGTGGGTGGTAGCCAGTGGGTGGTGGCCAGAGGGTAGTGGTCAGTGGGTGGTGGCCAGTGGGTAGTGGCCAGTGGGTGGTGGCCAGTGGGTGGTAGTCAGTGGGTGGTGGCCAGTGGGTGGTGGTCAATGGGTGGTGGGTGGTGGCTAGTGGGTGGTGGCCAGAGGGTGGTGGCCAGAGGGTGGTGGCGAGTGGGTGGTGGCCAGTGGGTGGTGGCCAGTGGGTAGTGGCCAGCGGGTGGTGACCAGAGGGTAGTGGCCAGTGGGTGGAGACCAGAGGGTAGTGGCCAGTGGGTGGAGACCAGTGGGTAGTGGCCAGTCGGTGGTGGCCAGTAGGTGGTGGCCAGTGGGTATTGGCCAGCGGGTAGTGACCAGTGGGTGGTGGTCAGAGGGTGGTGACCAGTGGGCGGTGACGATGGAGGGAGGTGGGGCCGTGGAAAATCATCGCATTACACACAACCTACATACAGATAAACACAATTTAAACTCTTTATTAATATAAAATGTTTCACAGGTTGCTTTAGGTAAAGCCCATGTTGCCGTCCTTACAATATCCGGAGTAGTAATCACATTTGGACTTAACAACAGAGGACAGTGTGGTAGATTTTATGAAATGAACGAAAATGGTACAATATAATTATTTACATATACATATATTAGAAATTTGATTGATTATTTTAATATCGAATGCGATTTCGTAGAAGAGGTATCTCACCGTCCGAAAAGATCACGCGGCAGGAAGTCTGCAACTATGAAACGTTCTTCCAAATCCACCGCTATGCTACATGTTGAAACTAATAATTCCAAAACGCCAGAAGACTCCTATCAACTTCAACCGGGACCAATAGGTCTGAAAGAGAAAGTCGTTCAGATTGCTTGCGGCTTACATCACACGCTGCTTTTGACCAAGCATGGTGAAGTTTACGCGTGTGGTTCAAATTTATTCGGACAACTTGGTGTCGGCCACTCAAATCCGTACAGAGGAGTTTTTAAGTTGAATGTACCACCTTCGAAGCTTATCGCTGCTGGTAGCAATCACACCGTGATACTGACTAAGATCGGTGAAGTTTACACTTGTGGTTCCAATAACGTGAGTGTAAATACTATCCAGATTTTTAAACAAGAGTCAATATACGAAGATTTACAAATGAAATAATTTTTGCCTACAGTTGGGACAGTTAGCTCGAAAAATCAGCGACGGCGAGGCATCCGAGTCTTGGGCATGTGAACCAGGTCCAATAATTCAACTAGGACCCTCATTTGGCTATAAATCAGTATGGATTGGAGCATCGGGAGATGCAACTTTCATCAACGTAGACAAAGCCCTCATTAACTCGCAAACATTATTAAATTCGACCATCGCTAGTAGCAAGAAGAACATAAGTAAGTATTCAACTACCATTTAAGATAGTGCTTTTCAATACATACATTTGATTTGATGGACTACCGGTTATAAAACATTAATTTATTTTTATACGTACTTTTACAGTGATACTGCCGAGTCTGCGCGATCATATGTTCACGTCTATAGTGATCAAGAGAGACAGCGGTTCGTGCAAATCCTTCACTCCTAGTGGTCAAGTGAATTTTGTAAACGATCTGGCGTGTTTGGATCCATACTATGACGTTTTGTGGAAATTTTCGAACGACCAGCAAACCGTCAAGTGTTACAACATATTAGCAGTGGAAGCGAAGAATCTAAAGGAGTGTTCGTTGTATGACTCGTCCTACTTGAAAGACGTAAAAGATATGTCTCCCAGTCGAATGATAAACGCTGACAGGAGATCATTATCGATTCTCAGCTGCGAATTAGCCATTCCTAAGATAGAGAATTGCTTCATCACAAGATATCAACTAGCGACTCACATTCTAGCTTGTCTTGACACATACTACACATTCCATTCTCAAAAGTGAGTATTGAACTGAACGTTTACATATTTTAATTTTAATCATTTTTTATATTCAGAATGTCTTATGTCCTTTTAGTTTATTTTTACAATCCGATATTCCCAGCACACGTTTTTACGAAGAACATAATGTCCAGTTGGCGGAAGTGAACAGATTTTTACAATTCAGAGAAGAATGGAATAATGATAACGAAGACGGAATAGATGCTATCCGTTTTATGAGTGACTGTGATCTATTCTTATGTAAATTTTTAACTTGGATCCAACACCATTTATTTCTAAATAATATGAATTTCTATGTAATGGTTTATAATCCTTCAGGGGGAATTATGGTATATGGTGGTAATGGAGAGTACATGGCAAAGACCAAAATTTTTGACTTGGGATATGGTGATTCAGATCTTGATAAAGATGGCAAACTAATCGCTGAAACTGACGAAGACATGTACGAATGCAATGCTGGATCTAAGCATCAGATTCGTTTCGAAGCTCCAGTTGCGATTAAAGTAGATAGAGTTTGATTTAAAAATATATATTTTGATTACTTAATGGCGAAAATATAATTTGAGAATCTTGATTCTGTTTTTACACTTTTTAAATATGTAAGCTCAAAAATTTGTTATTATGTATCCACTGAGCTATAACTTGAGTATGTGTTATATGCAGAAACTAATACTATGTACATATAATCGTATTTATTTTGAATGTAGTAATAAATAATTAATCATTTATCCTGTCTATCTGTTCCACTGTATTGTTCATAATTTATGGTATACTAATACTTTGCAGGCTCACCGATGGTATGCAGTTTGGACCAGAATATCCGGCAATGTGACCGAATTCGGCGAAGAGGGACTAGCTGTTGTACCCATATCTGGAAATAATATATATTTTGGTTCGTCAAAGATGTCAACCAAAGGCACAAATGTAAACACTGGTCAAATTCCGTCACTACTAGTGATTGGAGTTCCTCCAGCAGAACGAACCCGGCCTGGTGAAAAGCCTGATCCAGTCCACTTGTTGACCGAAAATTTCGGTACTCACGTTACCCAACAGGGATTAGACTCACTGCAATCGCTACTGTTGTGGAGTTGGCAAAAAATCAAAGGCGAGATGTGGGAAATGCCCCACCAAACGAGTAGCGAAGAAATTTTTACTAAAATAAAATACTTTGAGCGTTTGGAATACATAAGCAGGTCGACGCTGAGGCTGATTAAAGCTTATCTCAATAACATTTATCCTAAAAAGGTTAAAATGAAGAACGAGGAATCGGAGGAGGTCGTCTATGCCATTTACGAGATACGACAACTCCTCATTTCTATTCTTGGCTATAAAGTAATAGAACCGGCATATGAATGTGCAAACATACCAAAATTCACAGAAATAATACACAGCGTTTTGAAAGAATGTTGTCAAACGTTTCAAGAATTGTTTCATATATTTTATCCTACATCGTATTTGAAGTGGGAAATACTATGTACCTTACTTTCTTCCATAAAGGTGATTATTTTTTTTTCTTTATTTATTATTTTAATACAAGTGTGATGCGTACATTTAAATATTTCATTATATTATTTCAGAATGGAATATGCACCCAATACGTTTTCTTTCTAAGTGCAGTCGTAGCTTCATTGAGCAGTTGTGTCAATTTGAATTTAGTATTGCCAGTATTTTTTCAATCGAGCTCTAGTAAATTATGTCTCAGGAATGTAATGCTCGTCGAAAAGATGTCTAGACCATCTGTAAGTATTCAAAAAAATTCGTCATTGTTAAAAGTTATGTATATAAAAATCAGCTTACATGAAATATATTTTACAGATTGAGGAGTTCAAGATAGACGCTGAAAAATGGCACCTAAGTCACACGTTGGACCATCTACTCGAATTAGTCATTTCTCCGCTGAAAAGGTACTTGCAAAGTGACGTTATTCCTACAAGTGTGATGGAAAGCTCACATGAAACACTCGTGAATAATGCGTGCGAATTGCTGACAAGAATTATTGCCGAACTAGCGTACAATGCCGTTGGAATGGTCTGATCGTTATTACTCAACAATACATTTATGGTACAGCTCGGTGTTTTTGGTGATCTATATTTTTTTTCTTCTGCGCAGTCTAACGAGGGCCAACCGAACCTTCGAGGGTACGTAATTAGCACACCGAATCGCTTCCTAGACGTAAACCCAACCTACACGTGGAATGGCACACCGGACTATCCGGATGTCATATGTTTTAACGTCGATAAACCCGGAATAACCATTATCGGTGTTACTATCTATTGCAGTCCGGGAAAGCACAAATATCAATTAGAATTTCACGAGGTTAATACAGATCAACATTGCGTTGTTTCACATTGGAATTCAATTGTGTAATTTAATGCATCAATTTTCAGAAATATTTGTCAGACGCCTTGAGAATCCCTCAATGGAGGTGTTTGGAATATGCTAAAGGAGTTATAGAAACTGGATACTTTGGCGATGACACTGTGGAAATTAAATTTCCGAGACCAATTCCCATTAAGGTTAATTAATCGAAATTTATGTGGAAAAAATGAAATTTTACATATTATTGATTTATTTATTTTATAATGTAGGAAGGTAATCAGTATGCGTTTAGATTGTGGAATATAGGAAAACCTACAAGAAGTGGCGAGAAAGGTTTACCAACGGTAAAGGGTCCTGATGGGACCTTGTTTATCTTTCGTAAATGCTTTCTCGGCGTTAGTTCAACATCTACATATCGTGGACAGATTCCATCGATATTATACTATAGGTTTTGTATTATTTTTATTTTATCCATATATGTAGTACCTATATGAATAAAGTAAAAAGTTTTCAAATATTTTGATTATTAATTTTCTAAAGGTACATTTACATTGATGATTTTTTTTTGATATTTCAGGGATTCTCATTTATCAATGCTAAATTCGACGGAGGGTATGGTAAAATTTCCACCTAAGCACATTTTAAAAGTTGCACACTTGATCATAAGGAAATGCGCTCACTATCTCAGTATCATACGAAACGAATTTTCTCCAGAGGAAATACAACGCAACGAGGCTATTAACCACGCTCCATGCCTCACAAATCTCATTCCGTTCACGTTAGCTCACTTGTCCCACTTGACAGATCCAGAAGTAAACTAATAAATATAATAATAGTTTTAATAGCTTAATATTTAATGCTAAAACTTGCAATGTTTCATTTTAGAGTTGCGTCAGCGTACTACAGATGGTGAAGGAATTGCTACCGCACGCCGCCGCCATTAATCTGAACGATGAGGAAAAAGATAAGAAAATGATCATGAAAGATTCAGCTATTCATGTATGGGTAGAGAGTGCACATCCTTACAAACAAGCTACCGTTATGAATTATAGGTAATGTATTGGATTCAATGTGATGATTTTTGAGTGTAGGAATTGTAGCATGTCCATGCAAATTTTACATTTTTGATATTTTAGAGTTACTTTACCGCCTTCCGTGAGTTGGATGGCTCTAGAAATGGATCCTCGTAGTGGAACAGCTCAGCCTGAAGATTCGTTGAAGATCTTCGTATCGCGATCGTATGATTGGTGGTCAGCTTTCGATGAAGAACAGTCCGTGTATTCGGGCGAGTTCGACGAGGACGAACCATCCGATTGTGACTCAATGATTTTTAAAGATATAGTTTCCGATTCAGAAGTCGTACCTGTAGAAAGTACTAATAAATTGGCGCTTATACCCGTGACAGGAAAAATGTCAAATAAGTTAGTAATATTAAATTAATAATGTGAGTGTATAAAATCTGATATTGAGCTTAAAAATTATTTTTGTAATTTAGCAAAGAAGACTGGCCGAAAAAAACCATAATCGTACCTGGAAATGAGATATTCTTTTCCATGGAAACAGCTACGGACTATTTGAAAGACGACAACGGAAATCGGTATACCTCATTCTGACCAATATGTATATATGTAGTTATGTTTAACGCCTAGTTGTATTATATTATACTTGATTAATTTCAGTTTCGGTTTCAAGTGCTTAGTCGTAGGCTATGAAGACTTCTTTAATATGGTCAACGGAAATCCATACTCAAAATCCATTACTGCATTCTCACAACTCGAAATGGAACTTACATACATCGGTGGCTTATGTGCAGCAGCACTTATGAATCCCACCACTCTTTCTTATCCAGGTCAGCTCAAATAATAAATTTTCCAAATTAAACAATATTTCCACTTCAAATGTAACGTTTATTAAAAAAATAAAAATTAAAAAAAACATTTACATACACATAAATAAATGGAGATAAAAATTAAATTTGAAATACTGATAAGTTTATTGCGGTATTTCAGATGTCGTACCTGCCACATCGTTAACAGACGAAGCCGATCCTGTAACGCCAAATTTCTCGCAGATGAACGACTTGGACGACAATGAGAATGTAATTCTGACAAAGGGCTTTTCACTCTTGAACACGCCGGACATCAATCAGGCTCTTAAAGGTCTTTTGCCCTTCAGGTCAGTCGCATGTTTCACCTAAATCTATGTGCGGTACCAAAATATATTCGACAAAATTTTTTAAAGTTTTTTGATAATATCTACGTATAATGTTGGCATTAAAAGTACATTTTAAAAAGTCAAAGCAAATTTATATTAATTGGCAAGAGGAAATTTTTAATTCAAAATGTTTAATAGTTCTACAATTTGGATTTATTTAAAATTTACTAATGGCAATTTGATGAATTTATGTACAATAGGTTTTAATCTAACAATAAACCAGATCGGTTTTTAAATTAGATTTAATTGTAAGTTAATATAATTTCTACATTAATTTCAAATTTACAATTTTTAATACTTCAAATACTAATATTTCAATCATCTTCTACATTAATAACTAATCGACATTTCAAAATCATGTTTTGGTATTGTATGTACATATGTACATACATTACATACTACATATAAGAGACACAATAAACATACCACATAAAAGAGACATAAAACAAAATATACAAAATACTGTTTAAGAATAACTTTATGAATTTCACTCAATTTAACTCTCCGACTGAAGAAATCCTGCAATTCTTCTTTGGTATAAATTTTGAATGTTAGCGTCAAATACAAAATAAATAGCTCACAGTAATTTTCTTATTTAGATAAGTAACTATAAGTTGTAAAAACTAATATGTGCTTAAATTGCCATTATTTACTCTCATCAAATATTAAAATAGACTAGACAACGTAAATTTTAGTCTAACATTAATTTTGTTATATTATAAATCTGTTGTTAGTAATTCTGCCTTTTCTACGACGACATACAATTGCGTTTCTTTATATGTTTTACCATCAGGTACTATTACGTTAAGTCTATCGGACGTTTTACTTATACAATAAAGTGATTTCTCACTACAATATTTCCTCAATAACAATACTATTATCAAGATCATTGCTACGACTATCACGATGCACGTTATGATGATGACCGACAATAGGGCAACACTTATTTTTTCAATTGAACAATATACATCCTTATAGTCTTTCAATATATAATATTGTCCTTCGAAGTTGCACGATAATGAATTTGGAGTAGTTGCATCGACGTGAAAATACCACTGATTACAATCACAAATTTGATCCACCGACAAATCTCTTAGTGACAATTTGAAACTAGTGGCGTTCACATCCAAAGATCCTTCTTCCAAAGAAGACACTGTGTTATTCCACATCTCAAAATCCATCAGACCCTGACGGTTGGTCACTTCTTTGAATACACTTATTCCGTAGAAAGACTTAGATTTGAGTTCAGCGATGGTGTTGTTTTGTACTAGCACGGGACCACTCATTATTACCCTGAACGATTCGCCGTCCATTCTGCCAATGTTGCAGTTTTCGAACTTTAATTTTTTGACGCCTTTGATGATACAGAAGCTGCTTCTGATTCGTTCCACTGAGTTGCCATCAAATGAAAACTCATCACCAACGTCGAGATCCAAAAATGTTCTGCTGGGCAATTCTTTGAAATGACATTCTTTAATCAACATTATGCCCAAACTGAACTTTTTGAATGCTTGAGACTCCACTGTCAGGATATTAGAGTTTATGATTTTTAACATATACATATCGGTAATGCTGGACAGAGCAAACGACTTGATCTTGTTTATTGTCAAAGTGTCAAATATGACTTCTTTTATGTTGCCTTTAATAGCATATGATGGAATCTCTTCTATAGTTGTGTCCTGTATCGATATTTTAATACCACTGTCCATCCCGGGGACGTAGTTGAATCCCCTCATCCATTGCAGCGAGTTTTCCGATAAAGTCAACGAAGCAATCCCGACGAGTTTCACATTTTTCAGTTCACGCAGATCTTTTATAGCGTTCGATAAAATGTAAACTCTTGAACAGTTGCGAATTTCTAAGGATGTCGTGGTCGGTAAGATTTTGTAAGAACCTTCGGGGCGTATCGTTACTTCCTGTAAAAGATAAAATGTTTTAATATACTACATGCGTAACATAAATGTTATATAAATATTCAAAAGAAAATTACAAAAAAGTACTGTTACAGAATATGCTGAGAAATTAAAATCATACCTAGATTATTTATTATATTGTGGTTTGTAGATAAAATCATATTAGAATGTCAAATTAGACAATAGGAAAATTAAATTGTAATGCATGTACATATACCGAAAAGTCGCCACTTCGCCAAATAGCAATCATTGGTTATTTGAAGAGTAATCAATTGATGTTTCAATTAAAATGTGTAAAAAAAAACAGAACAAACAAACACACTTGTTCAATATGAATATTTATAATAAATCAAAATATAAACAGTTCATTGATAAAATTAGACTAATAAAATTATTTGACCGACTGTTTCTGTTAGATAACCCCGTTATACATATGATGTAAATATCATATTTTTTCAATATTTTATCATATTTGATTTATGTATGTACATATGTACATATGAACGTTTTTTTCATTTTGTATAATATATAAAATTATTAAAATTGAATTTATACTGTTTATATATTTTTTTAATTTTTTCAAAATTTAAGTTATATAAAAAAAAATTCGGGTGTGGCCAGCCCATGACTTTATCCATATATTTGAGGAATACAAAGAGTAACGAAATTAATTTTTTAAGTACTATATATATAAAAATCAATGTCTGTCTGTCTGTCTGTCTGTTTGTTTGTCTGTCTCTTATAGGCTCCTAAACCACTCAACCGATCGCGATGAAACTTTCAGGACTTATTGTGATCATGCCGGGGATGGTTCCTGTGAAAAAAAATCGGGATAAAACAGGAACGGAAACAGGCCTGCTCACGCGTCAGATAACGTACTAGAAACGGGAACGGGAACGGGATCAGGATCGGGAACGGGACCGGGATCTGGAATCGGGAAAAAACGGGAACGGTAACAGGAACGGGCCTGCTCATGCGTCAGATAACGTACTAGGAACGGGAACGGGAACGGGATCAGGATCGGGAACGGGACCGGGATCTGAAATCGGGAAAAAACGGGAACGGTAACAGGAACGGGCCTGCTCATGCGTCAGATAACGTACTAGGAACGGGAACGGGATTGGGAACGGGAACGGGATCGGGATCGGGAACAGGAACGGGATCTGGAACGGGCCTGCTCACGCGTCAGAAAACGTACTAGGAACGGGAACGGGAACGGGATCGGGCATAGCAACGCATGCCGGGTCAGCTAGTAAGTAAATAAAACGCATACACAACATCACACCAACCAAAATACATACATACATAAATATCATGAAATTACTATGTTGAGTGCGCGCGCGTATGTAAAATACGATCTTCGGCATATATTCAAATAAGAAAAACAATCACTTCCGGTCGGCGGATTTTGATCAAAACTTTATCAACTCTTAATTTTTATATGAAAATTATAAATATAAAATTTGACTTGATCAATGGGGCAGTTTCTGAAATATTCTGTGGTAAACTTTTCGACAAAAAAAAAAAACAACCCTAATTTCGGTTGACTGATTTTAATGATTTATTTTTTTGTAAATAGAAATTTCTGTCAGAATTACAACATTACAATATTGTGACGATACTACATATTTAAAAGGTCGAAAAAAATAAAAAATCAAAAATCGTTCAAGAGTAAACTGCCACTTCCGCTCGTCAGATGTTGACCAAAATCACAGTTTCTCTTACTGCTAACGTGAAAACTATAGATATGAAATTTCGACAAAATCGCCGGAGCCGCTTTGGAAATATTCTGTGTTAAAATAATTTTAGAATTTTCTACAAGAAAAAACCCTACTTCCGGTTGACTGATGTTGAATCAAATTCCTTATGGCTCTTACACCTTACGGGAAAATAATAGATATGACATTTCAGCTTGATAGCCTTGATAGTTTCGGAGAAAACACACATACAGACACACACACACATAAGTACACAGACACACAGACATACAGACATTTTCCAGAAATCATGAAAACGTGATCAGGAGATGATACTTGATACAAATCAGTCAAAATCTCGAGGTCGAATTTTCGCACGATCACAATACTTTATCCGATTAGGATAAAGTAAATATAATGATTAAAAGACAGGTTAGTAGGGTTTGAATAAAAATACCTAGAGAGAGGGAGTTTTTTAAGGATAATATTATTAGTCTATTACTAGATTAAGAACGTTAAAATAATTAATTTAATAATTTCAATAAATATTTTTGACGTCGGAACGAATCCGTTGATCGCAAATCAAAGGTAAATATTTTCTATTTAACGAATAACGAATGTAAATATTTCTTTAGAATGGTGACACATTCATTTGCATTTACGTAAAACTTTTTATTCATACAGTGTATAAAATTATAGGTGAAGTCATTTTGGTGCGATGCTTTCATGAAAAAGTTTCTCGTTTACACAATCTTCATCGAAAATAGAATGGTAAACTATTTATACGGATTATCTAGCATGTGCGCACATAACACTTGAATGTCGACAATATATCCATTTACACGAATATATACTCTCTGAAACACGTGCTTAAGAATCAATATTGCTCGCATGTACAATTGTACACCGAATCCAATCCTTAACACAAGTTTATAACAGTGCACGTTTATGCTACATACAATTAAATCTCTTCATTGTTGATGAACGATGCATGATTTGTTAAGTAATACATATGTATGTACATATACTATTAGTAACCCATAGAAGTTTGAGATTGTTTTTCCTACTTTCAAAAACTAAAACAATACTATGTATGTATGTATGTAGGGTACAGCAGAAACCCGATTATCCTGATTTCACTATACAAATTATTTAATTGAGAAAAAAACAACTGATTAATTTTATAACTGTCTGTATGTAAATGAAGAGTCTATATCGAACATACATATCATTGGATCAAGAAGATCTGGATGAGATTAATGACAATGAAAATATTAGTCCTTCCCACTCTGAAGCTTTTCAATGCTTAGAGGTTGCTAAAATGGTTTGAAAGACAGGAAGAATGTGTCTCAATTCAACTTTTATGTTTAAAGAGTATACCTAATTTTGCTACAAAAAGCAAGTCAATATTTAAGCAAAAGTCAATATTTATGTACTTGAGTTTCTCACGAAAATATTTTTTTTCGATTCCGGACTACCCTCATCCTCAATTAGTCCGGATAATTGGGTTTCTACTGTACCATGAAACTATTTAGCTATTTCAGATATTCATAAACTTTTATTATTCAACTTTAAATAATATCTATTAAGTTTTATACATACACGTACATATGTACATATATGAAAATAAAAAAAATCATAGTTTCTCAAACAGTTTTGTTAATTTTACGAAAGTGACAGGGATAGTGAACTTTGCGAAAATTTTATTTTCAAACATTATTTTTTAACTACCCGGTTTGTCCGTCATATGATGGTGAATTCTGACCCCACCCCTCAACCCCCACCCGTGCGCGCTGGTTTGTACGATAACAGTACAGCCCATAGCCTGTTTGACAGTACGCGAAAAAAAAGTATAGTGTACGTTGATTGAATGTGTGTATGGCCACAAAACCACGTTCTCAACTCGAACCAACTTTGATAAGTGACGGCTTGTTACCAACACGTCGCTTAAAAAAAAATTCGTTTGTTATGTTGACAATGCTAACGTGACCGCAACGACCCAGACAGGCAGAGTGGGTTTAGGTCATTCTTTGATTATTTTGCCGGGAAAAAATTTACATCAACAGCGATTGAGCGAACTCGATAATGTCTCGGCCGTTTCGTGAATGCGTTCGATTGTTCGTATCGACGGTTTCAAACCTGTATAGATAAGCCGTTCTTATCTTTCGCATCCGCGTGACATCATTCTATAACGCGTGTTTGTATGTTTACTTCGACTGTTTGCACATTTGCGTTTTCTTGCGTCATTTTTCGTATTTTGGGCGCGTTTTATTTTGTTTTTCCCCATCTCTTTCTCTCCATTATACATGTTTGCTCCTTTACTTCGGTTTGGTTATGATGTACGTGCTATGCGACTTCAGCATGGCCCACGCGCATTCTTCGTCTAATTCGTTGATTATCCAATATACATACAGTATGCAGTCTACTCACCATCGATGACGTAGACATACCGTATGATTAATTTATTATTCCCCTTCGAACGAATCGATTGATGCTTGCGCTCTGAGCGAAAAATCTATTAAACTGTTGTGCAAACAAAAGGTTGTAAATCACAGCGGTCGCTTATCGCGTATGAGAAATTTATGTGCACTTTCGATAATTTCTCAACTTACAAACTCAATTTAAATAAAGTGGTGGTTTAATATAATTGTTTCAATGAATTCATCATCGCTTCCGCCCACGCGGTCACCTCTCTTGATTGTCGTTCAGAATTGACTCACACAAGTCAACTTTGCGACACTTTTGATATCGTTTAATAACAGTGGTCGGGAACCTTTTTCTAGCTAAGCGCCAAATCAAGGAAAAACTTAAAATTAGAAAGTTTTGGAGCCGCAACATATTATTTTTGGATTATATACATATTTAAAATTAATATATATCCTACTCATTTGTGGATTGGAATGTGTAGAGTTGTGTGAAAATAGTTAAAAGAATCAATTTATTACTAGAAATGACTAAAAAGCTTAACCTTGAAAACAATTTTAAAGCCCTTTAAGAGCGTGAAGGTTATATGAAAGGTAGGAAAGAGAAACATTAGGCTAGATTCATTTCGATTTTGGGAAATTTATGTTTCAAACACAATTTTCGGAATATATTATTCTACATAAACGTTGGTTGATAATAAAAGTCGCAAGCTTTGATAGAAGAGCCGCATGCTGCTCCAGAGCCGCAGGTTCCCACCACTGGTTAAATACATAGCATGTGTAGGATCTACTTTAGTCGAATCGTATATGTATTGTGTTACTCAGTCTTTTCGTTTCAATTCTATACACATATCTTAAAATAAAACATCTCAACTTATAAATAAATCCCAATTGTACAATTTGTTTCCGTTGTAAAATCTTATACAGCATAGCGTATGTAGTAGATCAGACATGGTGTAAATGTAGCTAAAAATTTAGCCATTTTCCCAGTTTGAAGAATATATCGGACATATCTTCCAAATTAAATACATAGATAGTTCTACAATTTTAAATTAAATTGTTAACAAAAGGAAACGCAAAAAAAGTATGATTGTAATTCTAGAAAGTACAGTTTATAAAATACGTCTCCTGTTCCAATAAGTTTCGTGACTCCTGCCATAGATTAATTATTTTATATATAATAGCCGAAATCCTCCTGTCTGTCTGTCTGCTGATAACGCTCGCTGAGGAAAAATAATTTAAAAAAACCAGAACGAGTGGGGGATCAAACCCAGGACCCCAGGCTCGAGAGGACTCGCACTAATGCTATCCGCTGTCGCCGGTTGTCAATTTAGTCCTTTTTTTTTTAAACATTACCTATACAAGGGATCGTGACTCTGCTTTACCTATAAAAGGGATCGTGACTCTGCTAATAACACATAGATGGCACTATAAAAACTATTTATTTTTTTTTGTTTTTTGATTTTAACAAAATTATAATTATTATATATAGGTATATAAAAATTAATAATTATAATATAAATAGTAAGTAAAGTAAAATAAAAATTCAGCGGGCGTTGATGTTCAACGGGCTTACACTAGTTTATTATAGAAGGTGAAAAACTTCATTCTAAGATTAATTTACTATTGTAGAAGTTTAGCAAACACTGTATTTCTATGTATATTTAACAGCTAGAATGTAGTACACAGTCGCTGTTCTAACAAATTCAATTGTCGGTCGATTCGTTTGAATTTCAATACGAATTGATTTTAGTGGTCGACAACGTTTCACAGAATCCAATAAAAAATATACATATTTACAGTCAATATACACGTGGATATGTAAACAATATACAATATTGCTCTCCTTTTAACACGATTTAAAAAATGTTGTAAATTTCAAACGCAAACGCCACATAACGGACAACTATGTACTCAAAGATCAAATTTGCGTACTTAGGTGCGTACCATAATGCCATATACACACAAATTGTGTATGTACATCAAATCGTCAAACGAGAACCAGGTTAATCCACGTTGAACAAAATAATCAGATAGATAGATAGTGAACAATCTTAAACAAACATCGCCGATGCTATGTACATACATATGTAGCTACATGATACCAAATAACTCCACGTCCATGATTCCGCTGCCAAATCGTCGATAAAAGCATCAAGTTTGCGCAATTTAGTAGTTTATTTTTAATGCGCATAACAAGAAATTCTCGAGGATAATTAAACTTTTCTGTGAAAAAAATTTGCCGCAACCGAATAACCGCAACATTTCGCATATATACTTTTGCCAGAGCGTGTTCATTTTGTCGTGGGTACATCGAAAACGATGATTCATAAGACAGAAAAGTTAATCCCTCGAAAATATGATAAAAATGTTTACTGTGTGGTTTGCTTGCATATCTAACGAATATTTTTCATTAACAGAGCCTACATAACCTATATCGGGTTGTATTTTCTTATACAATATTTCACTATATCTAGTTTCAGATGTAAAAACACATGGAATATTCATAATTGTTAATTGTTCAGTGAAAAACTGCAAATGTTAACAATTTTTGAATTTGAGTCAAAGAAATCCGAGAGATATTTTTTCACACACTGAATTTTCTGCTCACAGCACAATTTACAATTGAAAATAAAAACATAACTCCCGACGCATCCACACAAATGATACAACATTAATGAAAATGAAAATCAAATCAGAAACGAATGAGAGATAAGACAACGCAGTGCAATAGACAATAGACAAACGCACAGGTAACGATATTGTGAATGATAGTAATGTAATATTATGAACCTGATGAGGCATCGTGCAGGAGCACAAGACTTTGCTAAATCCATCACAGAGGCATACTTCTTCGTCACAGATTGTGTTCAATGTTTGTCCAAGACCACCGAGCGCCAGAATCGCTCCTAACAGCAGAGCTCGCTCTGCCATTTTTCATGTTATGACGAAACACACGAGCACTACACACAACAAACTCAGCTCATCTGACCGACAGTGCTACATAGATAACGCCCCACTCTTCTGCTCTTCTTTTCCCCGTCAAATTTGCTCTCTTCGGCTGACCAAGCGCTTATTGTAGTGATGCCCAACATGGACAGCTCTTGGTGAAGTCCGTTTCCCCTGCACAGTACATATGAATGATAAAAATTGTTGACACATGACCCCAAGGACTTTTACCTGAAGCAAAATATCCTAACATAACCATGGTAGGTACCTCAAGTCAATCATTGGTTTATTATAATCCGAAAATACTAACTAGTAGGACTAAGAGTTAAACTACTTACTAAGAATCTGCATTGAAAGGTCGAAAGTAAGAGAATGATAGAACGCTCTGTAGTCATGAAGAGAAAGTTCACCAACTGAAATAGTCGTAAAAACGATCTAATCCTTAAATATCGAAGTATGTATTTTTTTTGCTTTCTATGAACTGATACTTGCAATATTTGGTTCTTTGGAGTCGCACCCAATATCTTAATAATTTGGAAAATTTAGTAACGGGTGTTAAATGGTTCTGGATTCAAGTTTGTAATTGACCTATGTATAAACTGGAAGAATATGTGTTTTTTTCATATTCGTCTTAAATTCTTGTTTTATTTAGATTTATAACGTAAAAGTCTGAAGTCTGTGTAAAAATTTGCATCAAGTGTTAATAAACTTTCTCATTTAGTTTTAATACCGAACATCTCAATTGTTGCGGCTGCAATTTTTATTTCAGATGGTACACCAAAAACAACATTTCATAATTTACGAGTATTTAGTGCAAAAATCATAATGGTGGATGAAAATAAATAAAATTCATATTTTCAATTCAGAAAAAAGGATCATATTACACTTAAAATTACAAATAAAGATTTTCATTCAATTTGAATAATTCATATTATTATTATTATCATATACTATACAATATATATATTTTACATTTTTTTCTTAAGTATACATATATAAAAAATAATAATTTTAAAACAATGTATTTGCGACTTAAACTACAACATTCATTTAAACTTTTGCATGTAGGTACATATGAATATACACACATCAGCATACTCAAGGTGGATCATAATCTACTTAATTTGAATCGTTTGACTCATTTGAAAGTTTTTCATCATCAATAATTTAGCAAGGGTTTGAAATTTTTTTGCAATGGAACAATTCAATTGAAAATTTCTCATTTCACACCATTTAAACAACCTCTAAAGCCGCAACCTATATACGTATTAACTAATAGACAGAGCGATTAATTGCTTGAAATTTATCAATTCACTTTGAAAGTTACATGTATATTATTACATAGGCAAAACAAATCAAGTAGAAGCTCGTGGATACAAGAAAATGGGAAACGTATTGAGTGTAATTGATACAAAACGTTAAAGATGTACATACATATTACTAAATTTAAATTGAATGGCACACTATGCAGTATACATATAACGTCTTTCAAATATGCGTATGTGTGTGTATTAAATATATATATATATATATTTTTTTTTTTTATTATTCTTGTGGTTCAATATCACAGTAGTGCTTGATTAATTAAATTAAAATCTCTTGTAACACCAAACCGTTACGACATCGACGAAACTATGACAGATCACGAGGTTTATCAGGCAGGGGCCGGTTGGTTATGTTGCCGCCGGAGCCATCCGACGCTACCGATTTGCTCGACTTGTTCGATCTCTGAGTGGCGTTGCTCAAACATACTCCGGACGGACCAGCTACCACCGGTGGATTTCTGAATACGTTCGTTGAACTTAAGTTTGTCTCAATGGCACGTAAGAAGTTCATCGTATCAGACTTGGACGCGTTCGGCTGTTGTCGTGTCGGTTTTTTACTCGGTGCTAATTCAGAATAGAGATGCACGGTACGATCACGAGGTTCAAAGTACTCATGGCACAACTTGGTGTATGGCGATGACTGAGGTAACTTTTCAAATGAAGGCACTTTAGTGCCGACACTCACCATGTTCTTCTTATTCTTGCCTTGGTGTACTCGCGGTTGTTGTATTACATCGTACAAGTTCTCGACTGATGCGTTTTCGTTGCGCTGAGGTTTCGCTCGATTGTTATTGTTCATGTTGCAATATTCCTCCACCTTGATGAGATCGTATAAGTGTTCGATGGTTTCGCGAGCTTCGCTGTAGTTCTCGGGGTCGTCTAATTTTTCACGCAGACTCTCCAGCAGTTCTTTGGTCAGCTCTTCGGGCAGAGTCTGAGTTGCTTTGTCGCTCCTCTCGGCGAGATCATCTAAAGAATTGCCGCTTATCAGAGTTCTGTTGTCGTCGAGCAATGTCCTTTCGTGTAACATGTGATTTTCGTTGTAATCGTTGATGGATACCCTCGATATGGATGCCGTGTCAATTCCATAGTTCAGGCTGAACAATCGATCGAAGAACGTGGAGCAAGATGTGATTTCATTTTTTACATTGGTGCAATATCCCCTGCGTCGCATTTGCACAACAATTACAATCAGAACGATTAACACCGTCACACACGGAACCACAGCCAATAAAATTAAATAAAGTAATTTCCTATCCTCCTTATTCTTCAGTGCGATTTCCTCATCGAGAGGCTTAGTAAAACTGTAGGGAAATTTTAAATTTGAAATCTTCTTAAGTGTGTACTTCTTGATTTGATTGCAAGATACATTTTTACTGTCGTCGCAAAGTAAATTAATATACTCCGACATTAATATGTGCCCTTCGACATTGCACCTTTTATTGTGGATGATGCATGAAGTATTCTTTTTAAAAGAATCAATATTTATGGTAGGATTAGCCACACCCTGCTTGACGAGTGCACTTTCTAACAAATCGGTTATATTGCAATAGCATCGCCAATTGAAGTGATTATTCGAATAGATCTTATTTCTATATGAATCGTACTTCTCGTCGAATATGTCACTCATGAAGTGCATACTGTCCTTGTGCATTTCTTGAATGTAATTATTTACAAATTTGAATTCGAATTCGACGCCCGATACAGGTTCTGAAATGAGTTTTGTCGACAGATTTTCAAAAATGTTACCCTCTATATGTATTTTGTTCCAATCTTTTATTATCATTCCATCGTCTTCCATTTGACCGAATTTGTTACCGCTAATGTTAACGTTGCTTACGGTAATATTGATCGCCATTGATTCTATGTGGTCAATTCTGAAAGCATTAAACCACAGTTAAAATTTTTCTAAATGTATGCATTACCACAGGTTGTATTACAATTAAACCAAATCGAATTTGTAGCATTAATATTTCACGATTCACATTTGAACAAAACTAACCTAATGGTACAAAACAAATTATATGCCATTGCTTTTCTTAAAATTCACAAGTATCAAATTGATTTATATATGTAGGTATGAGCAATAGTTGTAAAATTATGTAGATAAATAAGGTATGATTGAAGAATTAGCGATTAGAAAAATGTTTGAGTATAGAAATTTTAAATTTTGGGAGGCTGGAAGACAATATATCAATAGAATTAGGAATCTTATGTAAATGAACTTGTTTTAAGTGCAACTCCCTAATAATTTTAAAAGTTTTCTTTTGTACAAACTAACATTCTGGTGACGATGTTTAGACACAGTAATAGACATACATATTATAATACTACAAGTTCGGTGAGATTTCATTATAATCTTATAGAAAATATATTACTTGGAATGTGAAAATATCAAATTTGTACAACCCATATGAATAGCTCTACTTTTCACATTATGAATTGTACAATTGATGAACTTCAATGTGGTAAATAAATTTTCACCAAATGCGCCAGCTTCTATTGTATTTATATCCGTTGAATCGAATAAAACTTGCGTGTATTCCCTTCCAGAAAAGGTTTCCCTACTTATGGCTGTTATGTTGGATGATTTTATTATAACATCGGTTATGCCTTTGCCAAAACATCCATTCTCCAACGTGTTGACGGTGACATTTTTCAATCGAATCTGAAAAAATATACAAAAATCATAGTTAGCACACAAATATCATCATGTTATAGCAAATTCAGCAGAATAGATAGCATTAAATACCTTGTTGTTTTTTTCAAAACGGACATTTTGGAATACTTTTCCATATAAATGAAGGCGGGGCACATCGGTTATGTTCACTTCTCCAACTCTCGTTAAAGAATTGTTCTCAAATATGACAAAATTACATTTGGTAATATTCACTTCAATCCGACCTTCATATGTAACAAAAACAAAAACAAATTGTTGGAGAAAGCAATAACCACATTGAAAATTATCATTAGTTCAATAGGTTTAAGGGCAAACCCTAAGGGGCACGCATACAAAAACAGTGTGATTGTGTACCATTCAGATAAAGTAAATACAACATTTCAAATAATTTCATTATCTTATTACAAACGCTCGCCACAATGCAATGTAAGCATGTAAAACATATCGCAAATGTAAATATACATACAAATAAAAATAATACAATTATATCGCTTTTAAATAACACATTCAATTACCTTCGATGTTTTCAAATGCATTACTTTCCACATGCACAATATCACAATCCGATATATTCAAGAGCAAGTTCTTAGTGTATGTATTTACAAATGCTTTGCTCGCAATTGCAAGATTTTGGATCGACTTAAATTCGACTTTGTTGATTTCCTTCAACAATGAAAAAGCACCCTCTAATGCGACAATGCGAAACGCTCCGCTAATGTATAACTCCTTCATCATAATTGGCAACATGGCTGATGTCAAATTTAGACTTGGTTCCTGAAAATAAATAAACAAATTATATTTCAAGTCTGACTACAATACAGTATGGTTTATACAAATGAAAATAATGCTTAGTGTAATATAATAACTATTTCAATGCAATGCATCTAAATATGGCAAATAAAAGTTGATTTTACTCAATATCAAGTCAGAGCTGTAGCAAACGGTAGCAAAAACTAAAATTCGACACTCATCGGATATCACCAGTTAAACGATTACTTTACAGGAGTATTTCTATTGAGATAGTAAAGGTTCACATTTATTTATTATTAAATTCTTATGCGTTGCATATCTGTCCTTCAAATAGCACAGCCGTTAAACTTCGAAAACTATACAGCAACTCATAGTAAATGAAAGGTTCATTTACTATGAGTAATAGAATAAATAATATACTACTAATCTATTGCTCAGACGAGCAGACTACTAATAATGTGATTCACGTATAAACGAAATCACCAACCAAAATACTACCATCATCAGTGTGCTGGAATCAAAATTGCATCATTGAAATCCATCATTTAATTTGGTTACTGTATTCATATATGTACATATGTACATAAGTAGTATATGTACATAGATAAAGTATTGGTTTTTTTTTGTCGTCATGTTAAATGTTAAACTTTCATTCACAATATCGGTTTACTTTTGAACTGAACAGAAACAGATCCCAGTAACATACATATGATCTGCTTATTTCGTTCTTTTACATTATTATTATAATGGTACGATGTTGACGTTGCAGCATCTGACGCATTCCCGAGATTACTTTTTTGCCTACAGTACTGGGTTGTTATGCGTCTATTTTTTTTCCGCTTCTGTCTGTCTGTGCCGGTTTTTTTTCCCCTTTTTAACCCCTCTTTCTACCGGTTCGTGTGAACGAGGAAATTTTCTGAACCGTTCGCTTATCCTTAACCTAGCTGGAGAAATGTTCCACTTTGTTTTTTATTTTTTTCTAGTTGAATGTTCGTTCGAGCATATCGGTTACCAGGCGTTGCACAGCGCTCCTATCATGCGTCGATTATGATGCATTGATTGGATCACTGTTATTTGCGGATGGTTTTAATTTATTTTGGCAGGCTGCCGCAATATTCCGATGTATGTATCAACGGAAAATATTTGGCAACCGGTTTTTAACGTCGACATAAAATACTAGGCGAATTTTAAATGTTTCGTAATATTTACATAGATGTATTTTTTTAAACAACCCAACTAAAGTTTGTTGACCAATAGATTATTTTTAACTTGTGTGAAAGCAGTCCGCTTAGTAACTCACAATAGAATGTTTCCAGGTCTTATATACATACATACATACATACATTGGTACAATAAAATGAAGGTTGAGATTTAACCTTTCACCTCTGTCTTGATTCGATATGTTGAATTACACAGTTCATTGTTTCATTCGATTAGTCACAAATGAGAATCACTCGATGTGTGTCCCTGTTGATTTTCCGATACATTTTGGCGGTCTTTTCGGGGAATTTGCGTGGTTTTATAATTCTTGAAATTAATAACAAATCATCATGTCGCACTGCGGCTGTTGTTCGTTCATTATAATAAACAGTTACAATTGAAAATGTCAGCGATACCACTGGAGATGGTAATTAAAGGACATTAACACCAGCGCAGTGGTCATTAACTTTGAACCGCAATCACAAAAAGTCAAATCGTTTATATTGTAAAAAAATGTAAATTTAACATATAGAAAATATACATACATATTTTCATTTTGAGGTGGAGTTAATCTAATAATTATTTACTTTTGAATTAAAACGGCCTCAACTAAATAAATGCCATACATCTAATCGAAACTATGCACATATGTATATATGTATGTAATATTTAAAACAAGAGTATAGTGAGTATAGTCCATGTCTACCAGAAAACATCGATTTTTTTATACGAAATTAATATATAATTATATACATAAAGAGCTTGGGGAATTGTATTGAAATTTGGTATCAACGTTCGACACACTTCTTTTGTTTTCATTGCAAATTTACATTATTATATTTAATTGTTATTCCGTAATCCATTGTTACCGCTATTGTTAGCCCACCCATTTGTCAATAATAAACATCCGTTGATCGACAACGTGCCATACTATGAATTTTTAATATAAATTTACGCTATCTATGTTATTTATGTAGGTGTGATACCACACTTTTATTTTGGATAACTAGCGTAAAAAATGTTACTTTTATGAATCCGGCGAGTATTGCTAGGCGAAACAGATTGGGATTTTGCCTGTTGAAAAAAAACTATTCCGGGGAAAATAAGAAGCAACTGCTTTCGCCGGGCACTATCCGGATGCTTGTAGTTAGTCTTGAGGCGCTCACACACCTTAGCGAAATCGCTGCGTCAAACTTTCGCCCATATCGTCGTCCCATTCGCACCGATATAATTCGCATTGCGAATCAACGACGATAGAGGGCGTCAGTTTGACGTAGCGATTTCGCTAAGGTGTGTGAGCGCCTTTATGCCGGCTCCGGACGATGCGCGTACTTAACGAATGTTCGCCACGCCAGACAAATGAGTCGCCTAGTTCCAAATCCCGATAAGTCCATAAAACTCACTTGTTCGCAAACGCGGTTTTTCTGCTACAGACTTATTTGCTTGATGGCATTTAAACTCACTCACTCACATTTAAACTTTTGTTGATATTAAACAAAATATTGAGATCAGAAACATGGACTTATTGTTGTTTATTTCTAGATATGGCTTTTATCAGCTTTTATCATAGTGCAATTGTCAGTTTTTGGAACTAACACTGATTTTCCATATTTTTTTACGGCGCACTTGGTGGTATTTGGAATAATTCAAGTATAAGGCATCGTTTGAAAACATTCTTAGAACCAGAAAATATTTTATCCTCTTTTTTATATATTGTGGACTTATCGGAATTTGGAACTAGGCGACTCAAATGTCGAATCGTGTCCATACAAAAAAGCTTGGAAAATTTTCGATCAATGTGGACGAGGCGAATATTCGGCGAGCACCGAATACGCGAGCGAATACACGCACGCGTCTGGTGCCGGCTTTATAATGGCACGGCAATCGATACGGCAAGGATACGTCACTAACCGAATTTACCTTCTTCTCCCACGGATACGTCTCTTCAATTCGTGTGCACACACGAATTGAAGAGAGTCATAGTCTATGTCGCGACACAGACGAATCCGTAGCTGGGCAGGACCGCCTCAAGTGGAATTGATTGCCACGGAAATACTTCGTTAAGGGCACAAGTTCAATGCCATCGTGTCAGGTGCTGAGGTCCCCAAGGATCCAAAGAATGTTTCTAGAGCGACCTAGAAGAGCACCGTGTTTCATAACAACCATAATTGCAAAAAAGTACTCGAGTTTACTTGGAGCGAATTGAGGTCGTTCGCGTTGCAGAACCTCGTTTGCATAATGCAACAAATAACAATCGCTCCACCATATTCACGGTATCCGCTTCCAAACCGAATGAATATTTAAATTGTCGTTGTTTATAGCATACGTCGGTTGGACCGTTTCGAGTATTGCTATAGATGCTGGCAAGATTTAGATTTTGTCAAAATCCAGATTGGCAATCAAAGTTTGCCAATTTGCCTGATTTAGTTGAGATGGTTCCGTACAAAATTGGCACAACCTGACATTCCAGTGGCGTAACTAGAAATTTTCGCTCGAATGCGTTCTGGCACGAACATGTGCTGCAGTTTGCAGCAGCATGCGTTCGAGCGAGATGCACGTATGGCGGTAGAGTGAGCAGCGCTTCTCCCTTGTAGCTGCAGCGTGCACCGCAGGTGAAATTTCTATTCAAATGACCGTATTTTTGCCGAGAGCCCCGTTATCTGCGCTATAGAAGTTACGACACTGCAGAAGTTTTTCCGCAGAAGTCGACGGGAAACCATTGGAGAATATTTTTTTACAGTGACATAAGGTAGAATGTTTGTCAATAAACAAAGAAACAACGCTTGATATCTGAGCGTATGTTCGCTCTATTTTAGAGATTTCAGACCATACCCCGTTCAAAGTTCACAATGTGCTCCGATGGGTGCGTTGAGTGATAAAATGACGAAAATAGTACATTCACAATGATTTTTATCGTCGAGGGTGGTAGATTTTATGGTGCACCTTGTTCCAAAACGAGTCTACACAACTCATACATACACTGTTTACATATTCCCGTCTAATTTTACAGGCATCGTGAATAATGCTAGCATATAAAATTTCAAGGGATAATCGCACTTGTGACAGATTCGTATGCTTTCTATAACTGTCGATAACAAAGCAGGAATTTATGTGTGTATTACATACATATATGCATTTGGTTTACGTTTGCGGTTTGTTTTCAAAATGTTGAAGTTGACAATTATCCATTTGTATGGTTGATTATAGCATGTACATATGTATGTATATTCTCGGAATGTGCAAAAGTGCTTACTACATGGAAATTATTTGTTATCATTGAGAATATTTACATTGAGCAAATTTCAATGATGGTGAATTCTAACGATCAATTCCATGTTGTCGATTCGAATAAATCGCGAATGTATACGATGCTTATCGTACTGTTACATCCGCACAGTCGAATCAGGTATAAATGTGTCCCGTCGACGCTAGACAGTCACAAGGATTAGACATAAATTAACGCGAAAAATAAAGGAATCTGGTAAGCTGTTGAGGACTTATGTTAAATAAATCGATATTCTGTGCAACAGTATTCAGCCTACCAAAATCTCTAGCGACGATATTAGCGTAAAATCTGCATGCCTGGTTCATTGTGGTCACGCTAGTATTACCAATATGACAAACAGCGCATGGTTTGTACAAACTGTTATTGTACAAACCAGCACGCACGGGTGTGGTTCAAAGGTTCAAATCCCACTCGCGCGACATTCGTGTTTATTTCAGCCTTTACCGAGGCGAGCGTTATCAGCAGACAGACAGACAGACGGAATTGGGCTATTATATATATAACTAGTGTAAGCCCGTTGAATATCAACGGACGTGTTTGACGTAATTAATTGCGTAACAATTTAGCAAAGTCACGAACCTACTAAGTATTGATATTTTCAAATTATAGGAGGCCTTCCATCACCAGTGTTCGGTGAACGCTTTAGCGCTAACTCACCCAACCTGGTGATCACGGGTTCAAATCCCACTCGCGACGTTCGTGTTTATTTCAGCCTTTACCCAGGCGAGCGTTATCAGCAGACAGAGACACAGACAGACGGAATTGGGCTATTATATATATAATGAGTGGGTTAACAATAGCGGTAACTATGTATGTATGTGATTATCTACTATTAAGTTTTCAATGAAAACAAAAGAAGTGTCATGAGCCAATGATAACAATTTCAATAGAATTCCCGTTGAGCACACAGACGGACACGCAATATACTTTAGACCTTTATGTAGTGCTATAAGTTTTGATCAAAAGTGGAAATTGAATTTTTGTTTGAATATTGACCGTTTGATACGTTTAAAATATCCCGTAGCACATCGTATGTATGTAAATATGTACACATTACGAAATGTACATGCAATGTATACACTCTCGATGCTATATAAATATGTAACATAATGTAGCTATAATATGGTTTGCAATCAAGGATCGCACCTTTTGTCCTGTTTAATCTTTACCCGAGAGCATCTCGAACCGGTTACTCGAGAGTTAACTGTACCTCTACTCGTAATACATGCATACGAATTTTCAACTACGTATGTACATACACACATACTCGGAATGACCGGGTTAAATTTGCGTAAAATCGGTAAGATCCCGGACAACGCCTGGCACTTACACACACACACACACACACACACACATGTAGTAAGTACGCATATGTATCGTTGTGTTGTCTTCAGTAGCTGACAGAGGATTCTGGTAAAAAGCGATCACTATAAAGGCGGTCGCGCAACTCCCGAGATCCTGTTGAACCGGATTCTGTCGTCTGCGTCGTCGACGCAACTGCTTATTTTTAGCACATCATAGTTATGCTCCTCGATAAAAATCAAAATGTATAATAGCGACATTGTTGATTAACCTTATTGCATAGCAGTTAGACAGTTTACACTTTGAACGCTCACTCCAAGTATGTATGCATGCCTAAGTTGCGACAGGCGTGTAAAAACATGTTTTGAGTTAAATTCGACACAGTCGAAACACACAAGATAAGAATTAATTTGTAAGATTGATGACGTCTGACTTTGACAGTAACCGGCTGTAACGCGCTGTGGGAATTAATAATTGAATTACTACTCCGCTGGGGATTTGAACTTGAAATTGTACTCGTGTGTAGAATGTCGCACACTTTACTACCTTTTTTCTATTGGCAGTATATTTAATTTAATTAATTGTTAGTGTTGGGATGAGCGCCACTGGGAAACGGTTTTCCGTGCAAAATAAGGCGTAAGAAATTACCAGCAGCCGCGTAACCATACCTCGCCAAACAAAAGTGAACAAAGAATATAAATGGCGGACGTTATTTTAACGCGTGAAATCTTTGAAAATTGTACATGTCTCGACCTGTTCGCTGTGCATACATGCTTATGAATTAAAATCTAAAAGTGTGATATTATAACATTAGATGGGTACCATCTGATTTAAAGGAAAACCCCTCATCACAGTCATTACAATACAAATAAACTAATAATGTTATTTTATTCCACGGAGAAGTTTGGTGGCATCGTGTGAGGGTATTGATAAGAAGCTGATACGACTAGCATAATCTGAAAGCATTGCTTTCAATCAGAAAACACTTAAATGTCACGAATCACAATAATTGACCACGCACTTTCAATTTAAAATCAAAGATAAGAAGAATGTTGTGTAAATCTGGAATAGATAGTCAGATTGGTGAAAAGTTTAAAATGCTTTCATAAACCCTGTTCATTTATTGGATCGAAAGCTCTACTGTACTGTACAATGAACTAGGCTTTAAAAAGATTTTTACGACAATTTCAAATGAAGTTGGATTCTCAAGGAGCTAAAGAGAAATAGCATACATAAGTTACCCAAAAATGTTACCTTTCACTTTAAAAAGTGCTATACTGTAATGTGAAATCGTCGATTTTAATCACCATGACAATACTTCATCTATGTACATATACTCAAGTATATAACTGAAAGACTGATCGATCGAGAGCATCATCGGCGCGTTCGTACACGGGGGCAACATTCGAATGGAAAATCATCATCATCATCATCATCGTCGTCATAATCAAGATCAGCAGTCGATGAAACAAGGAAACCGGGCGCCATTATTTGGTCCACAGATGGACGCGGCGAGAACGTCGCGTAAAAAAAAAGCACACGAGCAGTTTCCTGTCGGCCTCACCAGCTCCAGATATTTATGAACCTCCTCCTCCTCACCCTCAAGAATGCACATTCTCCGATGTATCCGAGATCCAGAGTACAGCCGAAACGAAGGGACACACGCGGAAGCGTTGAGTTAGGTCCATGTCTATGTCCATTGTCCATCCATGTCCACAATGCTGGTTTGAACCACATTATATATTCATAGCGGAAATGCACGGTGCATGCGGTGCAAATTTTCGTTTTTTTACTGTGTGACATTTCAATTGAACAACCTCTTCGTTTTTAACTGCAGTGTGTAAACTATATGGTTATTCTAACGACGTGTGTTATAAAGGGAGAAAAACGCGAGTGGCGACGCCTACTAATTTAGAGTTAAAATTAACTGACGAGCATATGTCACTGTTTATTATTCTAACATTTACCATGTTTCATGGGTTGCAAAACGTAGTCACAGTAGATAACCATATTTTAGAGATAGTTGATATTTATTTATACCTAGGACAAATGATGAATATGACTGGATGTAAAGAAGAAGAATGAAACTAGGATGAAGCTCTTTTGGAAGAATGAATTAGAGACTGGAGAAGTGTTAGCACAAACCCTTAGTTCACCAAAACCGTTGCTTGCCTGAATTCAAGTTTGCGATATTAACCGTTGAAATATTTTTGAAAGTGATTGTAGTTGTAATAATATTGCGTTACTAGCCGGTTTACCCGTCATTTGACGGTGGATTTTAACCACAACCTCCCATTCTAGTTGATTCGAAGAATGAAACTAGAATGGAGCGCTTTTGTAAGAATGAACATAGTTTTAAATCCAACATCCCGCTATGCTTAAAAAATAAGGCACATGACCAATGCGTGGTGCCGGCTATGACGTATGGATGTGAAACGTGGATGGTAAGTTCAAGAATGCTACGTAAGATCCAGTGCACACAGAGAAGCATGGGAAGGTGTATGTTCGGTATAACAAGAAAATATCGTAAGAGGAATACTATTCAAAGTGGCAGATATAGCGGAACGTGTGAAAAAATTGAAGAGGACACATAGCGAGAAGAATGGATGGCAGATGGACGCGGAAATGCTGGAATAGTATCCGAGAGGATGTGAAAGAAAGCAGGGTGGACCGAGTGAACGATGGGCTGATTAATTGAGAAGAATGTGTGGAGTCAAGTGGATGCAGATTGATCAAGACAGACAGGGATGGAAGAGGATTGGAGAAGCTTTCATTCAGCAGTGGACGGTGAACGGCTGAAAATGATGATGGGTGATGATTTATAACAGATACATTATAATTAGATTTCGATAAATGGCCTATCAACTGATGTTATGTTGCATTAGTTACATTACACGACGTCCTTGAAAAACTATGAAATTCGTCGAACGAAAGTGGTCAATTCCTATTATGTAGTGTACTATTCACACTGATAAAGTGATACAATTTTCACAATATTATTTTCACAGCATTATTTTTTTAACAATGGTGAGAATTTTCATAGTGTTCAATTGAACGATATTCATATGACAAAACGATTTTTTTCCACGCAAAAACCGACAAGTGCAATGCCATATAATTGCGTGTTAATAAGTCGTATCGTATCGATTTGAACTCGCGTGCTGCCAATTGAACTATGTAATATCGATTGAGCTTTTATCAGCTCCCAATCACTCGACTTGAACGAATGGAGCGAGATGAACGACTCCTACGATTTACATTTACTTGTTGTCACTGTGATTACTTGTGTATTCGACGAGAGTTCCACGTTTAAAATTTATTCTAACCACCATTATAATAATCGTTTTAGCGAAGAAAGACACGATGACGCTTCTTTGCAACTTGAGTATTTTCGCAGGCAGGACGATGACGAATTTCAATCTATTTAAGTGCTTCTCGCTGACTGAACTAGGTGTGCATGTGTGTGTTTGTTCGGTGTAAACGTACGTTCATTATTTAATAAAATACCAATGACGTTAACATACAATTACACACGCTACCAAAAAATAAATCTGAAAACTCGTTTCAAGCTATTTGATATGACCAATGATTCACATTAGCAGAATGACGAAATTGCCAAATTTAATCAATAATAACCACTCAAGGACACAATATACTGCGCAGTATAGTATTACTGATTTTAATATCAATTTACTAAGTGAATTACAACGTCCGTGGATAACATGATAAAAGTCACGTATCCGTGTAAATTCAACGATGCACATTTCTCGTTCGCGATTTTCACGATTCGTTAAATATGTACGAAGATCTTGTGTCTGACGCAGGAGCTTTTAATCTGCGGTACAAGAACTGTCTATCCGTGCTATCAAGTCTATAGAATCTAAGGAGTTTCCTATAATATCGATAGCCTCAGGGGATTCATTAGCATGTCTATCGACATTTGTTACATATCAAGCACTTACTAATCGGCTATAACCTCGATTTATAATATAAAAAAACTCGTTTACGCGCGTCGATTTATTACATACGTAGACAGTTAGAAGTAATTTTAAAATTCATTTATACGTTTTGAAAAAATATATTGAATTGTATTGAAAAATGTATTTATCTGAAATTGTTTACAGATAAAATTTAAACCGCACGTTTATCTGCGCTATACGTTATCTATAATAAAATAGTAGCTGATTTTTTTGTTTTGTATATTTATATGCGCTGCCGGGAAAATTTTAGAATGACGTT
The DNA here is from genome assembly GCA_022651745.1 of Parapsyche elsis. Taxonomy (NCBI): domain Eukaryota; kingdom Metazoa; phylum Arthropoda; class Insecta; order Trichoptera; family Hydropsychidae; genus Parapsyche; species Parapsyche elsis. The sequence goes on from JAGVSN010000019.1 coordinate 3,283,907, forward strand.
ACTTAAATAAAAATATTACATATCAAATTTGTTAAATTGACGTTGTGCGGGACTATTTTTGGGATGTTTAATGTTATGTAGTGGTTGGTCGAATTTGTGTTTTGACAGGTCCGCATAGTCTGAAACATCATCTCGTTAAAAGCACACACTGTCCAACCAGGGCTGTCACAAGATTGTTTTTTGATTACATTTCACTTGTTAATTTCACAATGCCAGATGGTGAATGTTAAAAAGTGAAAAGGCAAAGGATATTAATTTTTTAGGTACGTATGTAAATAAAACGCATGCACACCACTACACCAACCAACATTGATCAATGGAGCAGTTTCTGAAATATTCTGTGGTAAACTTTTCGACGAAAAAAAACCTAATTCCGGTTGACAGATTTTAATGATTTATTTTTTCGTAAATAGCAATTTCTCTCAGGATTACAACATTACATTACAATATTGTGACGATACTACATATTTAAAAGGCCGAAAAACACAAAAAAAAAAAAACAACAAATCGTTCAAGATTAAACTGTCACTTTCACTCGTCAGATGTTAACCAAAATCACAGTATCTCTTACGGCTAACGTGAAAACTATAGATATAAAATTTCGACAAGATCGTCGGAGCAGTTTCGGAAATATTCTGTGGTAACAGAATTTTTGAATTTTCTACACGAAAAATCCTTACTTCCGGTTGACTGGTGTTGACCAAATTCCTTACACCTTACGTGAAAATAATAGATATGAAATTTCAGCTTGATAGACTTGATAGTTTCGGAGAAAACACACAATCAGACACACACACACACGATACATAGACATACAGACATTTTCCACAAATCATGAAAACGTGATCAGGGGGTGATACCTGATACAAATCAGTCAAAATCTCGAGGTCGAATTTTCGCACGATCACAATACTTTATCCGATTAGGATAAAGTAACAAAGCCACCTTAAGAAGAAAACTGACAATAACCGGAAAATAGTCAATATCATTGCTTCAAACCACTACAGCTAAATCAACCCATGTCTCTACATACATAGATATGAAATATGTTATGATTAAATTGCTGCGAGCTTTCTTTGAATGTACAAATGGTATTTTTTAATAGTAAAAAAGTCAAATTATATCAAGGTCAATTTACTGAGGTGTTCATTAAATTTTGTCGGACACTCTATACTGTATATTTGCATTGCAATTGAATGTTTACATAGCGATGAACAATACGCACAAATGCGCTTCGGAATTTAAATTTAAACAGTCATAATTCAATAACGATGAACTCGTAGACATCGTAACATATGTATGTATATCTACCCAATACCTCTTATCCCACATGAAGGCCTCACAAACCGGAGCGGATTAATTATTATTATTCGCGAGCGGATAAATACGCTCGATGGTATGTGGTGGGGGTTGTAACACAGTGTGCAACACATTGTGTTACAACCCCCACCACATACCACCGAGCGTATTTATCCGCTCGCGAATAATAATTAATTAATCCGCTCCGGCATGTGAGGTCCTCAACAAAGGTTTTACAACAGACGCAAGAAACTGTCTTAAAATCAAGACTGCGTAACTTTTAAGGAATAGTATTTAAATCATTTTTGCTAGTGAAATTTTTCCGTGTGTTTCAAAATTGTGAAGATGAATATGAAGTTGTGAACTTACATATAGTAGGCACTACAGAGTAAGCAATCCATACATCAAGTTCATACATACATACATTAAACGTGGCTTTTGGGAGGATTACTAACCCTTAGACACACATTAAGAGTAGATATTTCGTCATTGTATCGGTTGTCCTCTGTGTTTTTATCCATTTTAGTAGTATGATAAAGTATTGTGATCGTGCGAAAATTCGACCTGGAGATTTTGACCTATTTTGACATGTGCTAAAAAGAGAACTCACCACGCTATCGGTGGGTACATTCGAGGCGATTCGAATTTTTGTCCCCCTTTGGCACACGCGGTTGGACGAAACAGATTGATTTCTTCGGCAATGTGAAAAGCTCTCCTCGGCTCAAGTACCTCGTATATAATGTGACCGACATTCAAAGGACATTCAAAGAAAGAAAAAAAGGGACTAGCGACCTTGAAGAGGGTGGATGCACCTTGCGGGTCAGGAGTGCCGACCCTGAGGATTCAGCCACATTCGTTCGTCCGCGGTCAAACAACGGTTCACGAGCCAAATCGAGCCAGATGATTCAGAGGCGAGCCACTGTCGTGTTTACTTTGCAAGAGCGTATTTATTAGTCACGGGAGCGAATTTTTAATGGGTCCAGGTGGTCCTCTGCCTCTGGTCTCCACCCCACTCTTCATCCACGTGTCCTTGCATAAAGCGAGCCGTGGCGAACGGTCACGTCTCACCTGGGTCGCCTTGAGTGGTCAGGTACTTGCAACACAATGAAATTGTTTGTGCAACAATAAACAAACTTACTTATGTGTGTGTCATACTAAGCCAACTAACCGACATTGTCCATATGCGGAGCCAGGCGCGCACACTTTTAATAATTTGATTCGCTAAAGGAAATAATAATCCGTAAAAGTTAGGACATTAGACAGGCCAAGTTGTAGCAAACGACCCTTGGATCCTAAACGGTGCTTACGATGCTCTTCTATTCCTCACACAACTATTTTCAATGATGAATTTAAGATATTATGTACTACCTACAATATGTACATATGTATGTACCTGGGTCGATGCAATCACACTAGCATTTCCAACATAAAACTTTTTAGCAATGTGTTGGTAACAAGTGGGTTCAAGTCGACATCGTGATTTTACGGCATCATCATTTTTAGCCGTTCACCATCCACTGCTGAATGAAGGCCTCTCCAATCCTCTTCCATTCCTGTCTGTCTTGAGCAATCTGCACCCACTTGACTCCACACATTCTTCTCAATTAATCAGCCCATCGTTCATTCGGTCCACCTTGCTTTCTTTCACATCCTCTCGGATACTATTCCAGCATTTCCGCGTCCATCTGCCATCCATTCTTCTCGCTATGTGTCCTCTTCAATTTTTTCACACGTTCCGCTATATCTGCCACTTTGAATAGTATTCCTCTTACGATCTTTTCTTGTTATACCGAGCATACACCTTCCCATGCTTCTCTGTGTGCACTGGATCTTACGTAGCATTCTTGAACTTAGCATCCACGTTTCACATCCATACGTCATAGCCGGCACTACGCATTGGTCATGTGCCTTCTTTTTTAAGCATAGCGGGATGTTGGATTTAAAACTATGTTCATTCTTACAAAAGCGCTCCATTCTAGTTTCATTCTTCGAATCAACTAGAATGGGAGGTTGAAGTTAAAATCCACCGTCAAATGACGGGTAAACCGGCTAGTAAAGCAATATTATTACAAATACAATCACTTTCAAAAATATTTCAAAGGTTAATATCGTAAACTCGAATTCAGGCAAGCAACGGAGCACCGTAATATACATACCTACTCTTATACTAAGGGCAAGTGCTACTACTTCTCTAGTCTCTAATTATGATCGTGAAATTGGGAAAAAAAACTCGACATGAATGTAAGAATCGTCGTGAAACGTACGTACATATGTACTTTGCAAACAAGAATATCTGTAAGCTTTAGTAAATAGAAGTCCTGGAAGCTTTTCTAAATAAAAATCGTATATATGTATGTAGTTCGCTTCTCTACAAATTGTGATGTCATTAGATAGAAAACGCGTTTACAGAAAGTTTTCGCCTGCGGTGCATTTTTAGGGATGTTGTATCTAAATTCTATTGATGTTTTTTTTAGCTATCCTACAACATTTATATGTGTGATCAGACTTTGCAAAAGTTTCACAGGGTGATCTTGACTCGTTGAAATGAGCTACGCAACGCTCGATGCGATTGAAGTCGACAATAAGGCCCGTAACGCACGTGGCAGCCTGGCTGCGCGGCCATGGCCGCGGCGGCCAGAAAAACGTGCACCCAGTTCAAGCAGCCAGAGCGGCAGCCAGAACGCCAGTGTCAGTGATTCATTCGCGAAAGATGGATGTCGAAGACGCAGTTATTTTGTATTTTCTAAATGAAAAGAAACGTAAAGCAAAAAATAAGTACTGGATTCATCCTCTGCTTCAGGAACGTCAATCAAAAGGCTTATTTCATACTTACTATAAAGATCTTCGAAAAAATCCGAGCAAAAATTTGTTCTTTCCGCGGGGCTAACGTGACTCGACTGGCTGACGAACAGTCAAAGCTAAATTATATTCGGAGCACTTTATCGAACCAACTAATAATAACAACAAAAAAAAATTCAAGTGACAGCTCTTTTACGAAAAATTTCCCACGGTGCACACTTCAAGCCGGTCTTCCCAATTGGTCAGTCTAGGTGTATCAGTTAAAATAATAGATAGCTATATCTATATTTCTCCGAAGGCAAAATTATTTACTGTGTGCACGTGCAAGCTAGTTGACATTTTCAACAAAACTTCTCGGGAACATTCTCATGTGCATATGTAGATGCAAATAATTCGTTGAAAATAGTTTTATATACATTATTTCCAGCGCGCAATATTAGCGAGATTTTTTTATCTTATTCGTTGAATTTAGTGTAAAATTTATAATGGAATTGGAATTGTTTATTCAGATTTTCAGCCGAAGCGGTTGAAAATCAGAAATGGCAAACGTGAATTGACTGGCTGCCGAGCAGCCAGGCTGCTAGTGCGTGCATCGCACAGGCAGCCACATACATTTGCTTTGTTAAATACATCTCGTGTTGGCCGAGGCGGCCAGTGGCTGCCTGTTTGGCTGCTGCGTATCGGAGCCGGTACCTGTGGCCGCGCGGCCAGAGTTTCCTGGCTGCCTCAGTGCGTTGTCAAACAGGCAGCCACATACATTTCCTAACATCGTTGTGGCCGCCGCGGCCATGGCCGCGCAGCCAGGCTGCCACGTGCGTTACGGGCCTAAACCCCCCTGGAGCGAAAAAAGTAACAAAACGGTCAAGATAGGTGTTAAACTTGTACATATGTACATCGTACGATGAAACCGGACGTTGACCACTTTAGGTCAATCACGTCTAAGCCCGAAACGATGGGTTGCTTTTGAGAATTTACTTGTATTAAATACCTACACCGTTTATATTGAACGTCAATTACATTAACGTCGGTAATCGTTGACCGTTTTGTCAACATTTTTCTACTACGACACGTTTGTTGTAATTTTTTTTTTGTTCTTGGGGAAGTTCTCCAACGGGTTTAACAACACACGGATCCATACCCAATAACAGGTATAGTGGAGGTGCCAATTTTTTATGGAACCGTCTCACAACTAAGTTGGGTAAATTGGCAAATTCTAATGATGCGTCCACACCGACCAACCGAACAGCGGACGTTATTGTGTGGAAGTTCATTAATCACACTGGGCAACAAAAAAACACGTTTTTGAGTTACCCGAACGGAGACCCAAAAATTATTATTAATTCTGACTCACTGAGTTAGCTCTTGTTTATGAGATATGAGCGTTTAAAAAAATGGTCAATTTTCACATTTTTTTCACTTTCACAAAGCAATGAAATATCACAATCAATAGAAAAAACATCTGACTATTGATTACAATACTCACTTTGAGCACAGCAATACAAGATTTTGAGTTAAAGACCGCAAATGTCAAAAAAATGTAAAAATGGACCATTTTTTTAAACGCTCATATCTCATAATCAAGAGCTAACCAACACATTTCATTATCATATTCGGATTTTTAGTAAAGATAGACTATTCTCCGCTCTGGTAGTTTTTTTTTATTGCTCAGTGTCATCGGAGTGTCACACATGTATATACATTGTGTGGAGCGGTCCACACAATAACAATTCGCCTTCGCCCTTCGTCGTTCGCTGTTCGGTTCGTCGGTGTGGACGCGCCATAACAGGAGACGGCCGATCTGGTTTTAGTAAATGTCCAAATCTTGCCAATGACGATAATTAAGCTCGAAAAAACTATCGATAAAATCATTTCGACACACTGCACTGCACTGGGAGCTTTGCTCAAGTAACTGACGCTCTAACCACTGAGCTATCGCCTGGCATACTATGTAGTTCAGCATTGTGCAGACTCGGACGTATTAACGTTCGTGTAGGTGTGGGTCAAGGCGTTGATAAATTTTAGCTAATATTTAGAAACGGATATCAATTTTCGAGTTGCGTGTGAAGACTTGATGAATACAGAATCCTCAGAATTAAATTTTTACTTTCTTAATAATATTAAGAAAGGGGTGCCTACACCCCTTTCTTAATATTATAAGGGTGATTGCACTGAACAGCCCCAGATCTAACCCGCATCACAAGTGCCAAGTCACATCCGTCCAATTGCTCTTTTCCTAGTTGGTATTCGTCGCACGCTTACAGTTTTAATGGAGACGAATGGACAGACTGTAGATGACCGTTGCATTCGCCCACTGATGCAGTTGCACTCGTCTCGCAGACGAAAATTTGCCCTAGCCGATGATTATGATGATAAAGATCAATCAAAAGGTTGTCCTAGGTAGCGAAGTGCGAACAATCTTAATCAAAAACGCGTACGCTCAAACAGGTTTGCTCGGAGATAAACGATCGATTGGCAACACGCGACAACTTTTGCTAGGACTTTCGCAATGTTTATTGGGTATACCGAATCGTTCGAATTCTTTGACCAAAATTGGACACTTGCACGTCCGGGAAAAAATCTATCAAAATTAATAATTGTCATCCACAGCTGCTGTGAATCTGATAGGAAACAGACGGTCCGTGGTGAATTTTGAGCAGAGAATCCGTTTTTACGCCATTATATTACATACATACATATGTAATGTACATTGTGCATACATGTAGAATGATCCGAATCATAAAATTATACATTACGTTACCGCGTTTGTATGTTTGTTTGTTAAAAACGCATTAGCCTGCTGGCGAAAAGTATCTCGAACCGCTGATGTCGCTTTTGCTGATAATATATGTATGTACTTAAAAAAAACTCGTTATAAAATGTATTGGTCTGTTTTAAATATTGTTATTGACCTGTGGGTTATCGCGAAGTTCGAATACCTAGCTATATACAAGTTATGCGTATGTGCAATACCTAAATAAATACACTTTAGTGAGAACACCAAGTTCTCAGTGGAAACATGTTATTAGTCCATTTTTCAGTACATACATACATACATATGTATATGTATGCCAACCACTATAATTCCATTGGCGCTTGCGGTAGAGTAGACGTCGCTACTGGCGTTTTTGTCCCCTTTTAACTTTTAACACCGTTAAAAGAAACAGATAACTCCATACTCTCTTGTTAAGGAAAAACAAACTGAATATACTATACACATGTTGGAGGCAAAGTGTAAAATCCCCATAGCATTGTGCAAAATTCCTAATCATACAAAGCCTAGCGTTTTAGGCAAAGTATGAAAAAAAAATTTTTGCTGTCCATTTTTTTATATCACCAATGTAACCAGCTGATCCTAAAGAACAATTTCAACTATTTTTTTTATATAAAATGGCTGGGAATTTTATTCGATGCGGGATTTCACACTTTGCCTGTAACATGTGCAAAAATGAAGTTTCAGCTTAATCTGCGCGAAATAAATAATTCAAATCGGACGAAATTTCTCTTGAACTGAGTTACCAGATTAAGAATTGGAGAGTTCACTTGGACACTTCTAGTTACATTATTTTATTTTATTTTTAAATTAGATAGGTGTATCCACAATAGATTGGGGTTATCATCCCGTGGACATTAAAAAAGTCTAAATAAAGAAAAAAAATACTTTTCCAAGAATATTCCAATATTTCTTAAGTCGTTTCAATAAAAATCGCATGAAAGTGCGCCGCATGTGAAATTTATTTTTAAACAACGCGATTTTCGTAGTAATTAGGACATATGACCGAGGACTAGGACATGTCCTCTGAAACGAGGACGTCTGTTAGTCTTGAAGTATCAACGAGCATTCCGAAAACGAACAAACCTTATTCAAAAGACGAAGCTTAATTATATTGCGAATATTCGAATCGAATTTTCACAATCTATTAATATACTCGCGGTGAAAATGGAAAATTAAAACGATAAAAGACACTGGTTAGTTAGTTTTATTACAACTCACCCTTTGTCCCTTGAGCGTGCAATTGACGATGAACCAATTCACTAGATAGGGGTTGCAACTGCATTGATCTGGAAGTCCAGAGCAAGGACCTGAGATCGTCTCGGCTGAGGATCCAATCCAGAGGATGGCCACCATCACAACCACCACGAACACGACTCTGCCCCTCATGGCTTTGGCTCATAGCGCTGATGATGGGGCTGGGCCCTCTTGTGTGCCCAAAAATCCCATTGAGCTCGCGATACAGAAACGCGTGCGCCACTCTTTTCGAACGAGACCTACTATAGCGCTCGCGCATACAAAATACACTGTGCTACAACTCCCACCATCTGCCGATGTAACGTTTCTAAACCTGTGGTGCCCACTCAAATGGTTAAATTTCGGATCAAAACCATGATTGAATTCTAGTTTTTCTTTTGACATGAATACGTCTATACGCGGACCATTATGGGGTACCAGATCGGAAACGGCGGTGTTACGTTTGGATGGGCATACATGCCGTCACTATAACTTCGTTACTAATAACGCGATTGACATGAATATTGTTTTATTCGCTCGGGTATACGTCTACGATGCATTTATGATCTTGAATTGGCACTGTGTATGCGCGAGGCGCGGAGGAGAGGGCGTATCTTCCAACGGCTATGTTGGACGTTTTTGGAAATTTCCAAACAGTATATCTCGCCACTATGATGTGCTAGCGCGGTGATTTTGCTACTAAACGAAAAAACGAGTCGATTTAAGCCGTAAAAAAAATCTAAAAAATTTCACAAAAATCAAAACCCATAAAAACTAAAATTTCACTATGTTGACCCATACGCACCAAAAAGCCAATAGGAAATACAAAGACCCTCTATCATCAGAAAGAGGGTCTAATCATCTATCGATCAGTACCAAAATATCTGTGACAGAGCGAGTGAGAAGGTATTGGGAACATCAGAAAGTCGACACGGCGCGCAGGGAAAACAACGACGTGAGCACCTCGACGGCCACTGTTTACCACAGGCCTATGATAAATAAAATTGTAATCGATTACTAGTTAAGACTTTATTCGTTATGCTAAATAAAAATATATTAATGTGTCCATTTCGATGCTTTCATTTCATTCTCATATTTCAAATAAAATATTAGCCGCTAACGCAGACGTATTCACGAAAACCCACGGCCGTGTTCGACACAGGTACACCCCGAATTTTTAGTATTGTGATCGTGCGAAAATTCGACCTCGAGATTTTGACTGATTTGTATCAGGTATCATCCCCTGATCACGTTTTCATGATTTAAAAAAAATGTCTGTATGTCTGTGTACTTATGTGTGTGTGTGTCTGTATGCGTGTTTTCTCCGAAACTGTCAAGTCTATCAAGCTGAAATTTCATATCTATTATTTTCACGTAAGGTGTAAGAGCCATAACGAATTTGGTCAACATAAGTGAACCAGAAGTAGGGTTTTTTTCTTGTAGAAAATTCTAAAATTCTTTTACCACAGAATATTTCCGAAACGGCTCCGGGAATTTAGTCCAAATTTCATATCTATAGTTTTCACGTTAGCCGTAAGACATACTGTGATTTTGGTCAAAATCCGTCTGACAGAAGTGGCAGTTTACTCTTGAACGATTTTTTGTTTTTTATTTTTTTCGGCCTTTTAAATATGTAGTATCGTCACCATATTGTAATATTGTAATTCTCATAAAAATTGCTATTTAAAAAAAAAAATTATTAAAATTAGTCAACCGGAAGTAGGTTTTTTTTTTTTTTGTCGAAAAGTTTACCGCAGAATATTTCCGAAAATGCACCGGCGATTTCGTCGAAATTTCATATCTATAGTTTTCACGTTAGCCTTAAAAGATACTGTGATTTTGGTCAACATCTGACTACCGGAAATGGCAGTTTACTCTTGAACGATTTTTTTTTTTTTATTTTTTTCGGCCTTTTAAATATGTACTATCGTCACAATATTATAATCTTGTACTCCTGAGTAAAATTGCTAGTTACGAAAAAATAAATCATTAAAATCAGTCAACCGGAAGTAGGGTTTTTTTTTTGTCGAAAAGTTTACCACAGAATATTTCAGAAACTGCCATATTGATCAAGTCGAAAATTTATATTTATAATTATCATATAAAATTTAAGAGTTGATAAGGTTTTGATTAAAATCCGCCGACCGGAAGTGGTAGTTTTTCTTATTTGAATATATGCCGAAGATCGTATTTTATATACGCGCGCGCACTCAACACAGTAATTTCATGATATGTACATATGTATGTATTTTGATTGGTGTGGTGGTGGTGTATGCGTTTTATTTACTTACGTACTTAAAAAATTAATTTCGTTACTCTTTGTATTCCTCAAATATATGGATAAAGTCATGGGTTGGCTACACCCGAATTTTTTGTATTGTTGTAGTGTTAGAAATTACAATTTGTACGAGGCGTGGAGAGATTTTTCAATACTGCCGGTGTAATGCGAAAGCTTCGTTTTCGACGAGAAGCTGTATAAGTTGTCTTTCGAAAAATTATATTGGCTTGTTTTTTTTAAATCCGAATGCTTCGTGTTAATATGCCGACGCAATTTGTTGGGTCGCATGCTCTCGTTCGCGAGGATATCGCAGCAAATAGCACGCTGCGACCATGGATCTTCTTCGTCCGAAAATTCGATTTTTAAATAGTTGGATTTTATATTTTTAAATAATTTAAAAAGCCTTTCACGACCCACCAAAAATCTAACCCCACAGTTAAGGAACTGCTGGGTTAGAGCGAAAGGTCTGCGGGTAATCAATAATAAATATTAATTTTGAACATAGAATTTTCAAATTTTGTGAAATAGACTCGACAAACCAAATAAATAGAAAAGTTGGACATTTAAACCAATGCATGTATAGCTCGGGTCAATCAGCATTTTTTACTACCGTGCTCGTGTTCGGTGAGCATAAATATATAGGAAAAGTTATTTCATCCGAGAATCGAAAAAAGTTTTAATTTGTAGAACAGTGATATTAATAGTTGAGACCCCTGCTGTGACAGTTTGAGAATCTGTGAACATGTCTTTGTTTCCGCTGCGCTTCTGAATCATCTGGTAAATCTGTGATGCACTTAAATCTACTTGAAAAACAATTCAAACTTATAAATCGGGCGCTATTTATTCACAAATACGAAATATTCAAAAAATTTGTGTCAATAAATTGATTTGGCGACTTTTACATGTCTCCAATTTTGTTGTGGTTTTTGTTTGTTTCAATTACTGCGAAATGTCAACTATAGAAACTGAAATATAATCAAACATTTTTTTCTTAAAAATTGACCCAATTAAAATGTTAAATTAAATATATAGTATATTATGATCGAAAATATTTTTTATCTGTGTATTCCTTATAAATAATATAAAATATAAAATAAAGTTTATAAATCAAAAGTTGTTTTTTTTTTCAGATCAAATAGTAAAGAGTATGTGTTTCTGCAAGATTTCATTAACTGCGCTGGTAACACATCCGGTGCAAGATTTGCTCGTTGGCTGCAGCCAAACCCTCACGTTGAAATTTCCCTCTGCCGGGTCGAACTGCCAGACACAGATTTCTATTGTGGCATCGAAGTGCCTGTTCTGATCCACGTTTGTGACCAGAATGGTCAACCATTGCATGCGTCCGATCTCGACGTTAAAATTATCATCTCTCGCATCGAGTCCAATCCATTTTTGTCCAATTGCGAAAGCGATATCGCCTCAGCCGAAGGACCTAAGCCTCCGAACGCCAATTTCTGCACACAATCAAATGGCAGCGCGTGTTCTGGTGAAAAGCAGCAACAAACAAAACATGTAAGTTATTGCAAAACACAAAATATAATAAATTTTACTAGAAAAATATATTGATGTATAATTTTTAAATTATTTTCGGGCATTTTCAAAGCAGAACGATAAAGTAGACGCAGTTCCTACAACGACTAATTGCTCTTGTAACCTCTCAAAAGAATCGCTAGTTGTAAATGTCTACGGTTTTGGAAACTTGTGCGGAGTGTGGATACCTCAATCTCCCGGCGTTTATTCAATTCAATGTTTTATAGATGAACAAACGAAAGAGGTAATTTTTACAACTATTAATTGTAGCATATTCATTAATATTTTATCAAACTTCAAGGATATTGGGAAGCAATAATATTCCGGATAAAAATCATTATACGAATGAGCAGTCTATTGTTAATTGTTAGAAGTTAGAATTTCGAGACGAGAAAAATAAGATATAATATCAATATTTCTCTCGAAACGACTTTTAAGCATTTGACGATAGACCCACCTATAATTTTTATGCATTTAAAATCAACTTTGATTTCAGTTATGAAATTTTGATTGATTAAATATGACTAATCGTTTTAGGGAAACTGTGATTGTTATTCTATGTTTGATGTATCATTTTTACAGCCTTTAGTCGTTCAAGTTAAAAAACCTTTAGAAGGCTTCATACCACAGCCTAAAGAATTATCTATGTGGCCGCGAAAGATTCGAAATTTTTATGCCGATGATTCGGCGGGCTTGAGAGTACGAATTCAACCATCACTTCAGAGTGAACAAATTGGACTAATACCAGTAGGAAGAAGCTTGACGTTCGATGATGTGGTTTGTATTTACTTTTTACTTGTTGCTTATAATGTAGAAATAATATTACATATACAGGTTGCCAGATTTTCAAAACAGCATATTGGTATTTTATCATCAATAAAATGATTTATGTAAAATATTATTTTTTTATTATTATTCCATTGAACGCTAAATACGTGTTAATTTTCCATAACATGAATCATTTTTATTCGCCCAGCAGAGATCGATTTCTGGGACAGAAAGTAGGATTTGATTGGTTAAAAAATTTTTATTAGCCTTTCAACAGCAGGTAACAGACTAAGCCATCGAGTTAGTACATGGCGTAATATTTCTGTATATTTCAAAAATTCCTTTAAAGCAGTTTTTTTTAGTTGAAGAGTTTCTAAACTCATTATAAATTTCATATTTAAGTTGATTCGCCGCTTTTTTGCCAGTATTGTGAAGAATGTGGCTGTTACACCCTATTGGAATAAGTTGAGCATTTACTTTTCTTAATGCAGTGAATACACTTTGGTTTTTACCAATATTTACAGCCGCATTATCCGCACAAAATGAAGATTTATTTTCGAATTTTAGTTTAACAGAGTCTGCAATGTTAACTGAGCATTCACTATCCACTGAATGGAAGGACAATAAGATATTTTCTATACCTTTTTGTTTTGTGAAATATGTATCGTAAAACTATAGGAAAAGTTTTTAAATTTCCTTTGTTGGATGCATCGGTACTTACAGCATATGGAATAATACCTTTCAATTGCTCTAAAATTCGCCTCTTTGATTTGGGTGCGAAAACATTACAAACGATTTTGGCAATTTTGGTTCTTTCACATGGGAATTTTTTTGCTACTTTTGAGTCGGTAAATAAACACGAAAATAAGGAACCAGTCACAATCACTAGATAAAAAGCTGTGTGAATGCATGTCGGTATGATAACAAAATGATACTTCTGCTGATGTTACTAATTCCTCTTCTTTGCTGCTTTTTGTGGTAAAGAACGCGGTTAATTTAGTTGAACTTGCAGAAGAAGATACATTAGATTGATGACGAACGGTTTTCATATGCTTTCTAATGTCATTTTCACCGCCATGTTCAATAGAAATTTTCAGCTGATTACACAATGTACATGTAACATGGTGATTACCACTCTGACATACCCACTCGTACTGGGTAAAATTTTACCATTCTTTAACTTTTTATTCTTACTTTCGTTAATATCTGTTTGAGAGCTTTCAGAATCACAATCAGACATTTTGAATGCTTATTTTAGTATTAACGAAGGACTTATCTTTAATTAAATAAGTAAATATAATATACAAAACAAAAAAACAACAAGCTGAACAAGCGCAAGATGATGCGGACTGTCCGCGAAAAAAACATTGCAGCAATTGAAATGTTGCAGGCAACATGTTGCCCGCAACACGTTGCCCGCAACACTCCTACTTACTAACCCATTCAAAAACTGCAATTATATTAATTATGTCTCTCTTTAGTTCGATTATAAAATTTACTTTGCAAATCGGAAATTACAGACTGCATATCGGGACGTGGGATTACAGTTACTAAATCGGGACATTCCCGCCGAAATCTGGACCCCTGGCAACCCTGTACATATATAAGAATTTTATACATCAATAGTTTTCTTAGTAGTTTTTATTTCAAGTAGTCATGTTTTTATTTTTCATTTAGGTAATAAACGGGGACGGTCTCTGGCTTCAACTCAGCGAAGAATCAATAATGATGTATTGTGATGAGCCGACGAACGGAGCCGAAGCTTGGAGTTTGCAATACAATGATCACGCGGGAAGAAGTCTTCTCTTTCCCAACGAAAAGATATTATCGTTTTGGAAAAAGTTACCTCAAGAGACAGAGGTGCCGAAACATGAGTACTTGATAATGTTTCCAACTTACGTTTGGAGCGGACATATACCGTCTTCAACGGTTTCTTTCACTATAGACGCCGGAGAAACCGTAATAATCGAAAAGCTGGTAATTTTTGTATATAACATGTAAATGTAACATATTATATCATAATTTTACATTCTATTACATTATCATTATTGTATTAGTTTACTACCGAAACTGTATTATATGGTAAACTCGACAAGTCGACAACTAAAAAGTTGAAATTTTTCGATGACCCCGGAAAAGAATATTGGATCATGTGCTCACCAATAAACACTCATTGTCTCACCCTGAATTCAAACTCAAGTAAGAGTTGATTTTTAAAATTGGTAAGTTTCATAAACAGCATTTACTCAATGTGATTTATTTTAATTTATTAGATGGTTCCAATAATCAGTCTCAAGAGCCGCAAACGGATCTGTTGAAAAATAAAAAAATCAGTGACGTCAAGAAATGGGTATGTAATATAATGATTTTATAGAACGCAAATCCTACAATGAGGTTTCACTATACATATGATATTATGACACTAAGTAAAATTTTTTTGTCTTTCTATACAATGTTTTCATATAACGCTTGCCATTGTCTTACTAGGATAAAATGTACGGGATACCAACACCGCATCGATATTTTCCACTTGAAGAAAGTACCGTCAACTCTGACACGTAATAATCAAAACAGCAATATTTTTATATTCATAATATGATCATATAAGACAATTTGATTTTTTAACTTCTAGGGAAAAATACAATCATGATACCGTCGAAGAGAAATCAATGTACGATGATTTGTCAGCCAACCTTTCGGATGGTTTACAGTTGTCGTCCACGGAGGATTCTCAAAAGATGAAAAACGCGTCTCTACAATCTGGCAACGACCAAATGAACATGTCGTATCTTTACACAGATGATACAAACGATGTTCAACTGCTATCATCCAATGAATTAAACGTTAATAAAGACACACGTGAGTTTTAATGAGTTGGTGAATTACCTTGTATTTAATAAGATTGGTGGGTATTGAATATTGTGTATTCAATACGTTATTTTGTATGATTGCAGCCACAAAGAATAGTACTGATTCGCCAAAATCGTCAATTTGCACTGATGGACCCGGAACTCCCGATCCAACGGTATTTTTAATGTTTCAGGTGTTAGTTGAATACATACTTGCAATTTAAATGATGTTGATAAATATTTTGTTTGTTTTTATTCCTAAGACTGACTTCGATGACTCTCCAAGAGAAACTAAGCCTCAAGTACCCACTGAAAAGGCTATGAAGGATGATGATACATTCAATGGCGGAATTGGAATAAGTTTGAGTAGAGCTAAAAGCTTCAGAGCTGTTTTTGCTGCATTTTTATGGCATGAAGGTATAGCGTGGCATATTGTATTAAAAATATGGTTTTATGCATTTCACTTACATTTTCTAATTTTATATTTAATATAGGAATTGTTCATGATGCAATGGCGTGTGCATCTTATTTAAAATTTCATCCTTCACTACCAAAGCAAGGAGCTCCAGTTATGACGAGGAACTTGCCCCACAATCCACCGCCGCACGTTTCTCAACGACATTCCGTCGAAGTTGCTAATGCTGGCACATTAATTTTCTATTTTAATCTTTTACTCTATTGAATGCACTTTTCCTTAATTAAATGTAATTCTATTAATTTCAGGATACTATCTTCACATACAAGAGTCATCTTTGGAATCACTGACACGGTCGGCCCTTAACGCTAATGCAAATCGTGCACGTTCCAAAAGAAATAGCAACTTGGCTGTAAGCGATGTAACAATGATCAGAGAAGAAGACAACACTGCTTCAAAAGATTCTTTGCCGAAAAATGAAAATGATATTATTTGTGTTTTGCCGACTGCTTTGCGAGCTTTACTCGCATTGTGGGATTCAATGTCGGAAATATTACCGCAAACTCCACCAACGACAAAAAATGATGACGATGACAAGTATTTTCCATTATCTATATTTTTTATTAAATGAGTGGTTTAAGTCCTATCTAAAAAAAATTGAGTTAATGATAGTTTCTATTACAAACATATCTATGTATATGGTATATTTATTTTTAAAGAATTCAGTCAAGATAAAAAATTGACTAAAACCTCTTTCATTTATAACGGCTCATATATGTATATTTCCATTATTTCATTATCTATATATAGTGAATATAATTAAATTGTAGACAAAATTTATATTTAAGATTTAATTTTTGTTTCAGGGAAAACATTCCAGAATTGACTGCAAAAATAGATCTTACAAAGATTATATCAAGCGAAGATCGATCCGGTTAGTATTACAAATGTAAAGATTTTTCGATGTGCATTTATGTAGTTTTATATAAATTTACCTTCATATTGTTTCTTATGCAGAAGATATATATAAATTTCTACGTAAGAATGTACTTTGCAAATATTGCAACGTTCTGGTACATCAACCTTGTTTTATATCGCATCTGGACGATATGCACACAGG
Organism: Parapsyche elsis; assembly: GCA_022651745.1. Lineage (NCBI taxonomy): Eukaryota > Metazoa > Arthropoda > Insecta > Trichoptera > Hydropsychidae > Parapsyche > Parapsyche elsis. The sequence goes on from JAGVSN010000019.1 coordinate 3,300,971, forward strand.
TTGTTTATTGGAGACTGACGTTTTCTGTCATAAGCCCGATGGTGAGATGACAACAGGTTTGCAAAACGGAATATGCGGCCAAATTATCAAAGGTTTATTCTGGTTTCCTTTCCTTATATTGACTTGTAAATTTTTGAATTTCGCTCGATACTAATTCGACCTTTCGATTTCGCAGAAACTCGCTATACAATGTGCTCTGATTGTCATAATAAACATATGCAAAAAAGAGACATCGATCTCGATTCGGAAATAGTGGATCAATCCGAATCCGAAGGTGAGGTCGATCAAAATGACAACGACTTGGAAAATTTGCTCATAAATCATCATTCTATGACAACTAAGAATGCCATGTTCTCACTGCTTATGGTATCAGCAGCTAACAAAGGTTTTAAATTGATTTGTTTTTTTTTTTAATATACATATCTCAATTATATTAAAACTCAAAATGATTTATTTTCCGTATTTTTTATTAGATAATGATAATGCAAAACACGACCTAAACGCTTCCACTGATACATCCAGTGTAACAAGCAAGTCCTGGCCTCCAGTGATGTCTTATCAGTGCCTTAAAAATGTATTTAGCCCTGACGATGGCAATACAAATAACTCTCGAGAAGAGACAATCTATTATCAAAAATGTTCAACAGAATCAGTGTCGCAAAATGTACGTTTAATAAAATATTTTCCACTTTTATAATATTTATATCATGTACACTTCTTGTTGCATATGTTTATTATTTAATTTCACTCCCAGTTGGATGAGTTAAACGACAATGGAAATAGTCCTTCAACATCAGAAGACATTTATAATCCAGGGCCTTCGACTTCGGGATGCGGTCAACGATTCCATCGTTCTGTGTCGATGGGTCAAGATACGTCACACATGTTCACTAGAAATGATACTAAGAAATTCATCAGAATCAAAGAACCAGATACTGGTATATCTCATTCAATTCTAATCCAATTAACAATAGAATTGAAGGCCTCGGGGCAAGATAGTGCCAACCCTCACTTTGATAGTTTTGATATATATCAATTTTAAACTTTGTTCAAATCCATAAATCAAAACACGTACTTTTTGGAATACTTTTTATTTTTATTTGCTTTAATGATATATCCTTAATAATACCAGTAAAAAAAAAATAACACAACATTAATATATTAAACATAAAATGAAAAAATAAAATGGTGCATATCAAAAATTGTGGGTTGACACTATTTTCCACCAATTTTTTTTAATAATTACACAAAAAGATATGACATTTTTTTATATGAAGAGGGAAATAAAATAACTCCGAAATGAGTAAAATTATTCACCATTATTATGACAAAAGATGACACTATTTTGTCGCAAGTTTTTCAAAAAATTTTCATCCCGTAAAGAAATGCATAAAGGCTATATAGTCATCTATTAGTCAAAAATAAACTATTTTTAGTTCAAAACATAGCTTATGATTAATTTGCATAAATGACATATTCAGTTCAATTTTGACTAAAATGTTGGTTGACACTATCTTGCCCCGAGCCCTTCAATTATACTTTTACTATTTGTGTTTATTTCAGTGACGTCTTCATTGCTGTGTAATCCAAGCCCAGCTTTAAAAGCTTTGGTGGGTTTACAACCAAGACAACCATATACACTACTTTCTCTTAATTCTCCTCTGAAAGTGACCAAAGAGACAATTATGGCGAGGCCAGTCATGTCCTTCATAGCGAAACAGCAAAATATTGCAGCCATTGAACAAAAGATGGTCAATTCAGTACGCGTAGCTGCTATGAGGAAATATGGGTTGGAGGTCAGTTTCACACGCTCATTGTTATGATTTTTAATGAATCTCTAAACCTCATTATTGATGTTTCGTTTCGTATTTTCACGTATTGTTTCGAATAGGCGTTCAATTGGATGCTTCATAATGTAACACAACCAATATGTTTGCACGATTTGATGTGGTGGTTCGTCGATGCCATGAACCAAAACTCCGATACCAAGAAGAAAGTCGATAAATCTGAAGTATGTCCTTTATGTTGTAATTATAATCGATCAATTAGACTCAATCAACAAACATAACGTCTTTGACAATATTTTTTTTTATTTCAGAATACAGAGAATGAAAATAAAATGGTGAAGACTGTATACCCATGGAAAGATTCTCTGGATAAATACGGAAACAGTTCGCACATAAAGTTAAGGGAGACACTCTATAAATTTTTGCTCAGTGTTTGCGAATTAATTCCGATGTTACCCCCAGCCTCACCCCTGCTATTACAAGCAGTACGAACATGCGCGTTGAACTTTTCAACTCAAGATCATTTATTGCTACATAGGTGACAATTTTAAATGAAATTTGTGGCACACTTTTACTTTATGCCATACACTTCCAAAGTGCACTGATCATACAGTATAAAATGTATTTTATCATCCATATTTTTCAGATGCGGTATTATAAAAACGCTAAGCAAAATACTTTCACACTGTGAAGAAGGTCACAACGAAGAGTTGAATCCCAAATCAGCCAAAATTGTCAACAGTTGTGTCAGTATTCATATATATTTGATTGGTAGAATTTTATCAAATATCAGTCTCAACAACGCTGAATTCCAATTTCTTTACAATTACAGGACAGTCCATATATAAACAGTTTTGTGGATATCACATCAGATTGCAAAATCAAAGTGTCCTCACACTCGGAAATGATGATGTATTTGACGGATGGATCTACAGAAACCTTTTGGGAATCGGCTGAAGTCGATCGCAGCAAACATAGCTGGATACAGATCACATTCCCGGAGGGTGTATTCCGCGAGCATTGTTTCGTCTGTCTACATATTGATAACGTTAGGGACGTTCAGGTGAGAAGTTAAAGTAACCTCAGTAAGGGTCCTAAGGGTCCTTCGATATTGTTGTACTATTCTAATCTCCGCCCATTTTCAATGCATTCGACCGATAAGCGTGCACACATTTTACTATTGAGTGATAGTTCAATGTATGTAAGTCAAAGATAAAGTATATACGTATATAACGATTAATATGATTTAATTTTCCAGAATAAAACTGAACTCGTCGACTTTAGGGTTGGATCTGATCCTGATGATATTCAACATTACAAATACTTCCACATGGTACCCACCAGTACTGAGTGGTTGCTTTGTTCCTTACCAGGTAATGGTTCACTTACTCAAAAGTTAAACAACATAATAGTTATTATAATATTCAAAGTATTCATAATTTTTATTTGATTTCAGTATCGAGAAACGTTTCGATTGTGATCTGCGAGTTAACCGGCTATGATGCATCGGTCCGTGTTCGTCAATTGATTGTGCTGGACGAACCTCACAGGGGACATTTTTCAACGGTTTCCACGCCAAGTGTTCTACACAATTATATTGAAGTTGAAACGCTCAAAATTTTTAAGAAAATCGCGTCCCAGGTTAGTCTCATAAAAATATTAAATTTTGGATTTTCATCGTTGTCTTTAAATTATATAATTTTTTAGGTATTTGAAAAGTTAAAGGAGTCGGACTATGATTCTAATGTGGAAGGTGCTTCATCAAAGGAAAATAACGATTTAAATGAACACATGGTTGGTGTTTTGTTCTCGAAAAATAAATTTTCTTCCTTACAGAAACAGGTATCTCGAGATTTCTTGGTGTGAGCTTTGTTTGTGCATTGTGGTTTTTTTTTTTTTTTTGCTTTGATTTATTTTTCTGCTATACAGTTTTAATATTTTTATTATCTAAGATGAAACTCCTGTTGCATTTATGTACATACATGGTTGCATGATGAATGCCAAAACTTTTGGCATTACAGTGGAATTTGGTATCTCAATTTCAAGTGTAATTCAGTAAAGAAAAAAATAGATGTTCAATGTTAAAATAATTAGTAAATACCAACCTGTTATATCCATATTATCTATAATATCTATAATATCCATAATATCTATAATATACATAATATCTATATATTATTTTACCTATGTATGTATGTAGATTTAAGTTTTTCTTTTATGGTTTGCTAGTTCGCATTTGCACTGCGTTATATTTTTTTTATAGGTAATATTGAACATATTATTTAGTAAAATTACAAATTTATTTCATATTTTCAATTTATTTTACGTTTATAGATTGTAGCACATATCATATCAGCCATAAATTCCGAGACAAAACGTGCCAAAGAAACATGGGAAAAATTACACTACTTAAATGAATCCGATGAGATTCCATTAGAAATCGCCGATGAGTATTCTGTCAATCCGGAAGAATATTGCTTTCAAATGTTATCAATGGTAAAAAAAATTTTTTTTACAAATATTTTTATAACTGGAATTTTTTTTATTATTAGTTCGCTAATTTGGTATTCTGTTTTGAAAATTTCAGGTGCTAGCACTATCGGGAAGTCATTCGGGATGTATTTACCTTTACGAAAATGTATTTGTGATTAAGGATTTATTGACATTATTACACATCGGAAGTGGACGAGTACAAAGACAAGTCAGTATCGTTTAATAGTATAATGTGAAATGCATTAGTTTAATTGTAATTATTTTATTTAAATTATCTATCACAGGTTGTTGCAATATTACGACGTATGATTAAAGACATTACCCCACATCAGATCAACTCAGCTCTGCAACATTCGACAAACTTGCCCAGGTAATTATTATAATTAATCAACATCTATGTTTTTAACATAAATAACGAAAACCAATATAATATACATATGTACATAGGTATAATATAATGCATTATATTTATTAATTTTAGCGTAACGCTTATAGACCATTTGATCGGTTGCATTAGCAAATCTTTAGCTGTTAAGGTCAAAGGAGTTCCGACTCAAAATATAGAGGATGTGCCAGATTTTTATATAAAAATTGCAACGGTAACAGTATATTTGCACGACTGTCTACAAGTCGACCTTCCAGCAAATTTATGGTTTTTACGAGGTCAAATATCGCACAAACACGCCAAAATGGTCACAGATTTTCTTATGGATATGCTTCAGGTAAGACCACAATTAAAATAAATATTGAAACAGCTTCCTTCTAATAATTTCGTTTATTCAACAAAATACCGTCGGCATTTAAAATGATTGATTATTCGATGTACACATTCCTTAGGGCAAAATATCATCGTTGTGGGCAGAAGCTACCAAGGCATACATTGTCGATGCTATATTTAAACTAACCTTCTTCACCGATTCTGAAAAAACACCTTTCACCTGTTTATCTACACCTACGCTATGGTTTGCACTAGGATCATTAGGTGTGCTTCAGCAAGAAGAAGTCGAAAGGTATAACGGCTATCGACACATTACATTGTCCTTTTAATTTATTTTTATTTATTTATTTAATTTGTTTATTTATTTATTTAATACAGCTTAAGAAGCTAATTGCAATAAATAGTAACTTAGAGCTAAAATTTATAAATTAAACTTAATTATCTATTAGCACTTATACAGAGGTGCTGTTTTAAGGCTGCCAGGAATCTATCAATTTTGTTTATATTCCTGATATCTTCTGGCAGGCCATTATATTCAATTATACAAGATACAAGTACAAGATACTTCTAGATCTACTTAATTTTAAATTCTTACTTATTAACTTATTCTTACCCTTAGTATTATGATTATTTTACACATTTGAACAAGATACGGTATTTAAGGACTGGTTCCTTGTTTATGATTTATTTCAATCGGTGGCTTTTCTCTCCACATACTCATAGTTGGTAGAATCAGAGTTCTACATTATTTCTTCCCTTCTACCTTTCCCTCTATGGTGTTGGTTTAAGAATTGATTGCAGAGTGTTCATATAAAATGATTATATTTTAGACTGACTACTCTTGGCTTCGATAACACGATGGAAGGTATGGATAGAACAGACGTGGCTAAACAGTTCTGTGTAAATCACGATGATGGCGTCACTCACGCGATGATCGAATGCTTCACATGCGGACCCAACTGCCAAGATTGTGATCGTATTCTCCACTTGCATCGACGAAACAGATCGCATCAAAGACAGGTGAATGTTGCGAAATATATTCACAGGCATGTGGAAGAACATCTTAGTACATGGCTCGTACGAATGTTTCAGGTTTGCAAGGTGGTCAAAAATACAATACGTGTCGACGTACACGAGGGATGCGGCCGCGCTAAATTATTTTGGTTACTTGCATTGGTCGATCACCAAACTTTAAAAGCTCTCGTTGAGTTCCGTACCGAATTGGACAATGTGAATGCCAATGACGCGCTGAACTTCGGATGGAAGATTCAAGCTCTCGCTCCGACGGGCATGTGCAGATATTGCAGCAAGCAGAACAACACTGGACTGTTGGCCATTGGAAACGTGTGCGCCGATCAAGAGTGCCAAGTAAAACAATATTCGCAATTTGTAAACTAACATTCGCATTTTTGTTTGTAACGTGTTTGATGCAATTCAGAATTTGAGCAAAATATCGTGTACCCGTCTATTGATGTGCGGTCATCAGTGCGGGGGTATACTGGACGAGGATGTGTGTCTGCCATGTCTTCGTGGATGTGCATCTGCATCTACAGCTGAAGCCTCGTCGTCGCAGATGGACCAGGCCGCTGCTCTTATGACTCCGGCTCGTCCGGCGCCTTTGCGTCAAGACGCCGAAGATATGTGTATGATTTGTTTCTGCGATCCCTTATCGGCAGCTCCTGCTATTCAGGTATGATGAAAAATGAACTATGTACATTTCCATGTTTGACTTATCTACTAAATAAATCTAAATTTGGAACTCCGAGTATAATATAATCAAAATATATTCCAACTAGTAGTATTCCTCGAGGATCTCACTTAGGTCCTTTACTATTTACACTATTCATAAATTATGTTATTGATATTTTTGATAGTGTAGAAGTTTTAATGTATGCAGATGATATGAAAATTTATAAAGCCATCTCTGATTCAAATGATTGCTTAATTCTTCAAAATAATATCAATAAATTTTAAGACTGGTGTAAACTTAATACATTATGTATTTCTTAATCCTGCTAAATGTTATTCTATAATTTTCAAAATAATTTCTAATCCTATTGTTTATTTATACTTATTCAATCGAGGGGACAAATTTACATGTTTCTAAAATAAAGGATTTGGGTGTGATTTTTGACGAGCATATTAATCATATAACTGAGGATGGGAACAGATTACTTGCCTTCATTGTCAGAACTGTTAGACGTTTTCACAATCTTAATACTTTTAAATTATTATTCTATTCGCTGGTTAGAAGCAAACTAGAGTATAATTTTATAGTTTGTCCACCTCATTTTGCCATTCGTTTATATTCTATTGAAAAAAATACAATATAAATTTTTGAGAAATATTAACTGTATTTTTAATAAACCTACTGAATATTTATGTCTTCTGTCAAAATTAAGTAATAGAAGAATCATATTCGATGTAATTTTTTTATATAAAATATTAAACTCTCTTCCTATTCTTGTTCATTCGACTTTTCGTTTAAAGGTACCGGTGCATGTTGCCTGTTCTCCTTTTTTATTGGATTGTGAAAACATAATAATTATTATCTTTATTCTCCCATCCCCAGAATGATTAGATATAGCATTATTATTGTACTCAATTTATTGATTTTTTTAATACTAATCTTTAGTCCCTAAAACAACGACTTAAATATTATTTATTTTATTAACTCAACATAATTTATTTATTGGTTTTTTCCCCTAGTATTTTTTCTAATTTAATATATTATATATTTTAAATATAAAAGCCCTAATAGGCGTTTTTATAAATAAATATGTATTACCAGAATCGATTTTTTGATTGAGACTAAAAAAATTTATGTGTTATTATCTTAATTGCAGTTTAAATGCGGACACGTATTTCATTTTAAATGTGCTGTCAACATTTTGGAAAATAAATGGGTCGGACCACGAATCACGTTCACATTTTCACAATGTCCCATATGCAAAGTACATAATATGACACTTTTGATCAATCCTAATAGTTTAAATACAATAAAACAAACTAAAATTTCATAATTTTGTGCTAATTTACAGATAGATATAGATCACATTTCAATAGCCGACATTCTACAACCGATACGAGACTTGGAGGAGGAAGTGAAACGAAAATCTCTAGCGAGACTCGACTACGAAGGACAAAAGGATGCGTCGGTCATTACTTCGAGATACAACAACGACCCTACTGCGTACGCCATGGATAAATACGCGTACTACATATGTTTCAGGTGTAACAAGGTATAATAATTGTACAAAAATATTTTTGGAATACATTCTCAAATCGGTAGAAGTAATTGAAAATAATTTGTCGCTTTTGTTATGTCCAGACATATTTTGGCGGAGAGGCCAGATGTGATGCAGGAGCTGGTGCTAACACGACCTTCAATCCAGAGGAACTTCTGTGCGGAGGATGCAGCAATGTCGCATGCGGGCAAATATGCGCAAAGCACGGAGTCGACTTCCTTGAATACAAGTGCCGTTTCTGTTGCACTCTCGCCGTTTTCTTCTGCTTGGGCAATACGCACTTCTGCAGTGGATGCCACGATGAATTTCAAAGGATTAGAAATATACCAATTGAAAGTCTACCCCATTGTCCAGCAGGTACATTTTTGGCTTACTTTTAAAGTATGTATGTACATACATACATATGTACACTTGTCCCTCGATTTACGCGGTTTTTCAAAAGTTATTCAAGTAGCTAGAAAACTGGAAAATATAGTGATAAATATCAACGTTGAACGTGCTTAGATTCAAGAGCTAAAAAATATTTATATATCGTATATATTATCTATGTAGTCACAGTAGATAATCACATTGTAGAGATAGTTGATAGTTATTTATACCAAGGACAATTGGTGAATATGACTGGATGTAAAGAAGAAGAAATAAAACGAAGAATGAAACTAGGATGGAGCGCTTTTGGAAGAATGAACATAGTTTTTAAATCCAACATTCCGCTATGCTTAAAAAAGAAGGCATACAATCAATTTCCAGACGATGAAAATCAATTTCAAATTACCTATAAATCTATGAAACAAAAATTCCAAAATCAGCTGATTGGATTGGTAAAAAAAATGGTGGTTTCAGTCAGTTTTCATCTCAAACATGAAGTCAAAGTTCATGTCGAACATAGCTCGACATACGAGCTGCTACTTACACTATCAATGTCGAGCTATACTAGACATACGAGTTCAAAGAGTTAACTAACAATTGTGAAGAAGAAAAAACAGTTGCATTAGAAGACAGCAGCGAAAATTCCAAACGAAATTATTTATTTTTCTTTTATTATACTTTGTATGATATCCCGGAACCTATCCCCGATTTTGTATGAGCTCGGTGTCTTTTTTTTTTACGCGGTTTTTCGTGGAACGTATCTACCGCGTAAATCGAAGGATGTATTTGTAGTTGTTATCTTGTAAAAATTCGACCTTGAAATTTTTTTTTGTATTTCTTATGTGGTGTTTGTCGTGCAAATTCACGTTACAGTAATAGTTAACTTGGATTATTTTTGTTTTTCAGGTCCGAAAGGTGTACAGCTCGATGGTACAGAAGATGATTGTCCTCTTGGTGTCCAACATCCTCCTACAGGACAGGAATATGCATTGGGTTGTGGAATATGCCGCAAATTTCAATCGTTTTAATAAGTTCTATCCAACAGCATTCCAATTTTATTATATCCATATTTTTTTTTGACAATTTGTCATAATTTTTTTACATAATCTTAATTTTTTTTATCTTAAACATTCATTTTTTTTAAATAATTTTTTTATTATTATGTATGACTACTGTTCTGCATGTATGTGCTATTGATTACATAGTACTAAATTACAACACATTTATTAAAGTAGTCAGAATAGTATTATTCGTTACGACATCTCACAAATTATTTGCGAGTTGTAAAATTCTACCACATAATTATTTACATGTTAAATTGAGTATTGAACGGTGCCATATGTTAAAAACGGCTCGTCACTTAGGTTATTTCAATTCATTCAATGTGTAGTATTTCTGATGCAGCCAACTTTGGTATGCGGTGAATGTTCGTGAAGTTTTGCAAGAAATTAGTTTTCAGATTGTTAAATATTATAAACTTGAAACATTGAAACATTAAGCCTGAATTGGAACAACTATTCAAATAATAGATAACAATCGGACATCGATTACACGCAAGATTGATTTCTTACTATTAATAATTAAATTGTCGTATTATGTGAGAATGAAAATGTTCAAATATTTAGCACAGCCCTGATTTTTAAAAATTGGTAGTCAATTTGTCTGAACACCGCTTGCGAACACACTCGCAAAAAATTGGCTTGCAAGTGCTTTAAGGCCGCCACTCAAAACGCAACCAAACCACTCTTTAGGATGCATGTGCAATTTTAAAATCGCAAAAAATGAGCTACGATGAATTTGCGTGTACAAGTGGCCCCCTTTACGGTAACATTTCTCAGATTAATATTATAGAAATATACACACTAAACTAATTGGTTCACTTACATATATAGGAATATAATTTAAATTCACGTGTCATTCTCTCTGGATCATAGAAATAAAGAATCAAAAATAGTTTAATATTGTTATTGTAGTAAAATGTGAAAAAATTCCATAAAAATTATTTAAAATTGTTTTATTAGTGTATAAGACTTTCTTTATTGTAAACATGATTTTGATTATTGAAAGTTTGGAAACGCAAATTTTTCATTTTGAATTTTAAAATGTTGCTTTATAATGACTATTATATATTTTAATGAATGTCCCTGAATGTGCATTAATATACACATATAATATAATCATGAATAATAAAAATCAAATGAAAAAATCAACCAATCTCAAATTATTTAGTAATTTATCTCATATCCATAAATTTTCATTTTATTTGTGTACGCACACGGTTTTAATTTTCCAACAGTATCGATAGTTGTAGCAATGGCAGACATGCTTAAGAGTATTCCAATATGGTGTGAGGAAGGGATGTGTTCTCTCCCCAGATTTGTTTAACATATGTATATAACAAGAAGAGATTGTAAGAGGAATACATGGGTAAGATGTATCACCAAAGTGGCAGATACATATACATATGTATGTATGTAAATACATACATAGCAGAATGTGTGAAAAAGTTGAAGTGGACACATAGTGAGAAGAATGGATGGAAGATGTACGCGAGAAATACTGGAATGGTATCCAAGAGGATGTGAAAGAAAGAAAGGTAGACCAAGTGGCCGATGGACTGATGAATTGAGAAGAATGTGTGGAGTCAACTGGATGCAAATTGCTCAAGACAGACAGGAATGGAAGAGGATTGGAGATGCCTTCATCCAGCAGTGGATGGTGAACGGCTGAAAATTATGATGATGATGATACAGAGAGTAATGCGCAATAATGTAATAATGCACAATACCCTGGATGGGTGAAACGGTGGAATATCGGTTGGAAAAAAAAAATCAAATCTTAGGTATGCTGATGAAAAGACGCTTATATTATAGCCTCTAATTTGAAGGAAATGATCGAGCTTACAGATTAACAGATCAAAAACAAAAATGATGATAATCGATCGCTTCCAGGTATTGCAGAGCAGCACCACTTCGCTTCATGGCTTGGAGGTGATCGACGGTTTTGTTCAACTGGGCTCACCCATTAACAATGGCAGTGGATCTGAGCTGAAGACGAAGAATCGCAATGGCGCAATTTACCAAGATTTGAAAGAATGGAACATAGAACAACAACAACATAGAACACAACCGCAACCAAGTCATGTGAGGAACTTTTTAAATGTGACGATCTCAATGTGACCTCAGAAAAAATTGTTTTTGAAAGCTTGAAGATGTGAATACTTTACGACTCAACCAATAGAGTTCCATGCTTAAAAAACCTGACCATCTTATTAAACTGCCTCAAGTATCCATTTGAGTATGTACATATTAATAACTAACCCACATAATTTTTTAATTTAATTGTAATTAATATTACAATTAAATTATACAAACGGGCTGACGGCTCCGACCAAATACTAAGAAAGTACCAAACCTTAAGATTACTTAAGGTTTGGTAATCTAATAATAACGGATCCATTATGGCAGTGGTTCTTAACCTTTTCAAATTCTCGGAGCACTTTTGATTATAAAAAAATTTGCTGAGCACCAAAATTAAGGTCATAAAACTAACAATAAAACATTAATTAAAAATATGTTACATACATTTATACTGTATGTATTTGTAAAAATTATAACTAAAATAATGCGATACTTGAGCTGGATGCCTTTTACAGATTTCAGCAATATCAGGTCTAATGTGTGATCAGGTCTACTCTCATCTCTTCATCTATATTTGAAAGCCTTTCGCGTATTTTAGTTTTTATATACATAGGTTAATGTTGAGAAACCAAGCTCGCTCAAACATGACATTGAAAATTGTAACAAAATTTTCAGTGCCCTTATGGAGAGAGCTGGGTACTACTTGAGCCCGATTCTGGAGAAAATCATAACAATATTAAAAAAAAAAACTGAAAACCGTCGCCTGGTCCCACTTGCAAATGTGTGATGGAGATAGAGATACGAGCCTAGATGTTTTGCTCAAGTATCTACACTGATTAACGTTTTTTTTACCAACTTTTTATGACTTGAGAAGAATTCATGAAGGGCCCCTCATAAAACAAACACTAAAATAGGATTTGAATTGTCTAAATACACCTGAAATGCCCAAATTCACGCGAAACCTCGTCTATTTCTACCGTAGACAGTCTACAGTAATAATACATAAGTACATATATTTATCATAAAAATATATGGATTAATTGCAGCTTGATATATAAGAAAACTGATACATAATGTAAATCAGTCAATTTTTTATGTGATGTTCGCTGGAACTCACGCAGAATTCTACTTGGGCAGAAACATATTGTACATACAAGATACAACAGCAGATCGTCAACAATGGTATTATTATTAATTGATCATACTAATGCGAATAATGTTGTTTGTACCTACTGGTCCAAGACAGTTTCTAAAACTATTCCCAATGCTCTAAAATTGGACCCCGAAGATATCAGTGGGGAAAAATTTTTGTAATCAAATAAATTAATATACAGTAAACTCCCGATTATCTGACAAAAAAAACGAACGATCAAGTTTATAATTTATATAATAGATATAAATAACTATGTAAAGCTTGTGTTTCTCATGTATTACATATAATATATTATTTTAATTAATTAACATTGCCGTTAATGTTTTTGGCAACACCACTTTTTATATAATAATAATGAGGGTAATAAGGGGTATTGGCTTCAAAACGATACGTTCTCAAATGATCTGACGACAATTTCAAATTAGTGACACTTTAATGAATTCATTCGATAACCATATCTAGTCAAGTACGAGGAATAAATACTAGCAGCATTTACGTATCTGCTAATGTAATCAAAATTTGTGTTGCTAACTAAATACACCTTACTCTGTTATTTTATACTTTTAAGCCGTTTTATCATAAAAATATCACGTTGAACCAATTGCATATTATTATAAATTGTAAATATGAAAATTATTTATGTATCTACTGTTATAAAACTGTTCGTTTCCGTTCGTGTTTCATTTATTATTTTGTTTTTTTCAGACTAGGCACACCTGGATATTTCGATGAATCTATTTTATTCACATGCTCTCATCTCGATACATTTTATCATTTGAGTTTAAATTTCAACTGTATTTATTACTTATAATACATAGAATGATAAATACATAGTTTCATTTGTAGCACATGTTATTTTTTGCAAATTGTAACAGTTGACATAATATTAATATATATTGTCTATCAAAGATTACATTTTTAATTTATGTTTATGTTTATGCAAAAAAAAGGCTATTCCTGTTTTTTAACAATTTATAGTTGTATGTATGCATTATTTATTTCGGAGGTATAAATTGTTAAAAATGTAGATACTTTTCTTATGCTTATTATAAGGTATAATTTGTCAATAGAATTATTTTAAAATGTACACACAGTTCATCTTGCATAATTGTAATTTTACTGCACAGTTCATCTTTCGTATTTGTTATTTTACTGCACAGTTCAACTTGCATATTTGTTATTTTACCGTTGAACTTCTGTAGAATATTTTCTGCGCTTTCTATCGGTGAATTTTTCAACGCTTCCGAAATGTCAGTTGTCAGAGTGCTAAAATGAATTATTCAAAATGTTACGATTTGACAAAAATACCGACAAAATAAAATGTATAAAATACAGGATGTGCAAAAAAAAGGCTATTCCCGTTTTTAACAATTTATAGCTGTATGTATGCATTATTTATTTCGGAGGTATAAATTGTTAAAAATGTAGATACTTTTCTTATGCCTATTATGGGGTATAAGATATAATTTGTCAATAGAATTATTTTAAAATGTACACACAGTTCATCTTGCATATTTGTTATTTTACTGCACAGTTCATCTTGCATATTTGTTATTATACTGCACAGTTCAACTTGCATATTTGTTATTATACTGCACAGATCAACTTGCATATTTGTTATTTTACCGTTGAACTTCTGTAGAATATTTTCTGCGCTTTCTATCGGTGAATTTTTCAACGCTTCCGAAATGTCAGTTGTCAGAGTGCTAAAATGAATTATTCAAAATGTTACGATTTGACAAAAATACCGACAAAATAAAATGTATAAAATACAGGATGTGCAAAAAAAGGCTATTCCCGTTTTTTAACAATTTATAGCTGTATGTATGCATTATTTATTTCGGAGGTATAAATTGTTAAAAATGTAGATACTTTTCTTATGCCTATTATGGGGTATAAGATATAATTTGTCAATAGAATTATTTTAAAATGTACACACAGTTCATCTTGCATATTTGTTATTTTACTGCACAGTTCATCTTGCATATTTGTTATTATACTGCACAGTTCAACTTGCATATTTGTTATTATACTGCACAGTTCAACTTGCATATTTGTTATTTTACCGTTGAACTTCTGTAGAATATTTTCTGCGCTTTCTATCAGTGAATTTTTCAACGCTTCCAAGTTAGTTATCAGAGTGCTAAAATTAATTATTCAAAATGTTACGATTTGACAAAAATACCGACAAAATATTGACAAAAATACCGTCTTGATATTGAAAATGACCTGTAATCTGGAATTCTTTTTTGGGTTTAGGGATTTTCCTTTTGGCGTACGTTTACTTGGTAAAATCGGACACATTATTTCAATAGACGTTTCAATAGGTGAAATTATTTGATTGCAAATATCTTTTTTAACTGCTGGAGATCTCGTAGATCAATGCTATCATCGAACGATGTTTGTTTGTTGTCATTTTCTACAGTGAGACTCGGCAAGATATCCGATTGTTGCGTGTTGATTTTTTCCACATTTAATCGGTTCGTTTTGGTTTTATGGGTTTTTGCTTTTGTCTTATTTGCAACTTTACGTTGACGTGTCTTTTTTATTGTATTTTCAACGATGGGTTCGTTATTGACCGTATTGTCCAGGTTGAATAGATCTACGACAAGCTTTCGGTTCCTCTTCAATCCGCTATTAAAATCCTCATCGACGATTTTGCTTATGTCGTATACGTCACTAACGTGACTTACGTTATGATGTGGTACCTTTTTAGTACAAGTTTGCCATGCGAAACTGAACAGCGGTGAACATTGTCTGTTAAAGCTTATGTTCTCGGGTGTTTCTGGAATCACTTCCTGAAAGTTTATGCGTAAGATTTATTTTACTATAAGGTGGAGTAGAAATGGTAAGTATGCGGTTTGAAACATTATTTCATGGTTAATTTCAGTTTCCATGAAAAACACTGTCTCTTTCTCACTGCACGCAATGCCGATGGGTTAGAGCGAGATAAAGCGACTTTCACAAAGTATGTTTGAATTTCATGAATTTTCATCGTGATTTACAAGATAATGGGAATATTCACCGTGTTAATAACGTTCTCATTGCAACGGGTGAGTTGTTTTCGCGGAAGGGATGATGCTTTCTGCTTTTTTGTTTGTTTTTGCGGTTTGAATTTCTGCATTGCTGTTTGACGCGTTGCGTTTCTACGAAAAGCGCGCTGCAGTGGTGCCAACTTCAAATTAAACGATCGAATACACGGCCATGGCCATGGCCAATATCTCAATAGCCATTTGTGATAGAGAACTTAAACATGATTCATTTTAAAACTCTTTAAATAGGCTTTCGTATGATATACATATAATGTAGTTGAAAGTTTTACAAAAATATTTTTCTCAAGAACGAACACAAGATTTCAAATGCAAAAGGACATTTTTATACATTTGAAAAAATTCTCAAAAATAGTTCAAATTTATTTACAGCTGCTCACAAAGTATCATCTTTGGGTCGTGATTGAATCAAAAGATACGAGGGACAAACCACTTTTCAATGCACTGTTTTGCCAACGAAAACTTTGCTAGGGCTAAAGGACGATATGTATAATATTAAATTCATTTTTAATAAACTATTATTTTCTATGTTTCCTTAATAAATTTATAACAACCCTAAATGAAACATACATATATCTACATATTTCATTTTCTTTTCAAAATAATTTTTGTCACTGAGATTGCTTACCGTGCTGGCCGTCGCCAAGTTGACCGTCGCCGAGTTGACAGATGCACGGAAAGCGGCCGCGGCCACCGACGAAACCGAGCCTTTAACCTTCGAGTTCCCGAACGGGGCAAATTTTGGACCTACTACCATAGATATAGGATTCATACTTTTCGGTCGACAAAAATTCCGGTCGGTCAAACGTATTCGATCGACAGTTGTGACAGGGCCGTCTAGTACGGCCCTCGTAAAATTCGTATCTAGTATACGAATTTTAAAATTAACTGGTTTTTAATTTTTTTACAAATCTTTATGGACTACAGAATAATATTTTCTACAATGTTGCATTATTACAGATTTCCACAAGATCCGATACATAGGAAAAAAATGGGTTTCGGGTATCCGTATCCATGTGATAAGAGCTGGGTCGCATATAAATCATTTTAATGAAAATAATTGTATACGACCAAAAATGGACTTGCCTATAAGTGTTTTATTAGGGTAGTCAATTCGCCCGTGGATATTTAATAGTTAATTATATATATAATAGCCGAAATCCGTCTGTCTGTCTGTCTGCTGATAACGCTCGCTGAGGAAAAATTGGGAAAAAACTTGGCAGAACGAGTGGGGATCGAACCCATGACCTCAGGCTCCAGAGATATCACGCTAACGCTTACTCTATCACGGTCGGTCGATTTTGTCCTTTTTTTTTTTTAAACATTACCTACAAAAGGGATCGCGGCTCTGCTTCACCTATAACATAAAAACTCTGCTAATAATACATAGATGTCGATGTAAAAACTATTTTTTTTTTTTTGGTTTTTGATTTTTACAAAATCACTTACAAAATTGTGTGTCTTTCGGTCATTCGTAGTAGGCCCATATATAATAATTAATAATTAATAATTATATTAATAAATAAAGCTTAATGTGTGTGTGTCTGTGTGTGTGTCTGTGTGTCTGTGTGTCTGTGTGTCTGTCCCGTAACGCTATGACGTCACTATAGGATTTTTCGAGTTTTTTTCTATGAATATATTTTTGAAAATTTTTTTTTTTCGGTTTTTGGATATTTCCACTTTTTTTGGATTTTTTTTTTTTTTTTTTTTTTTTTTTTTTTTGAATTTTTTTTTTTTTGGACTTTTTTTTTCAATTTTTTTTTGGATTTTTTTTTTTGGATTTTTTTTTTTTTTTTTTTTTTTTTTTTTGGATTTTTTTCAACTTTTTTTTTTTTAGATTTTTTGGAAATTTTTTTTTTTTTTTTTTTTTGGATTTTTTTCAACTTTTTTTTTTTGGATTTTTTTTTTTTTTGAATTTTTTTTTTTTTGATTTTTTTTTTTTTTTTTTTCAATTTTTTTTAAAGCCATTCCGGCCCCTTTTTTGAATTTTTTTTTTTGATTTACGGCACCTTTTTTTTGAAAAGCTATTTTGAATTTTGAATTTTTTCAGTTTTTTTTTTTGAATTTTTAGACCCATTTTTGAGATGAATTTACGGTTTTTTTGGATTACCCCGAAACTTTTTTGCCGGCCCCTTTTTTTTTGGAACTTTTTTGAATTTTTTTTTTTTGATATTTGGCCCCTTACCACCCCTTTTTTGACCCACTAAAAGCCATGCCGGCCCATCACCCACCCCAGAGCCCCTTCTACCCCTACGGCATCTTTTCAGCACTCCCTGAAAAGCTATGCCGGCCCCTCACCACCCCCCAGACCCTCCACTGCCCCTACGGCACCTTTTTCTGCACCCCCGAAAAGCAATGCCGGCCCCTCACCACCCCACAGACCCCTACCCCCTACGGCACCCTTTTTTGCACTCCCGGAAAGCTATGCCGGCCCCCACCACCCCACTAAAAGCCATGCTGGACCATCACCACCCCAGAGCTGCACCTCACCCCTGCGGCAACTCCCAGCACTCCTGAAAAGCTATGCCGGCCCCTCACCACCCCAGACCCCCCCTACCCCTACGGCACCTTTTTCAGCACTCCCGACAAGCTATGCCGCCCCTCATTACCCACAGACCCCCCTACCCCCCTACGGCACCTTTTTCTGCACTCCCGAAAAGGTATGCCGGCCCCTCACCACCCCCAGACCCTCCTACCCCTACGGCACATTTTTTTGCACTCCCGAAAGCTATGCCGGCCCCTTACCACCCCAGATCCAAAATCAAAACCATTAAAAATTCAGCGGGCGTTGATTATCAACGGGCAATAAGCTAGTACTATTAATAAAGAGCTTAATGTGTGTGTGTCTGTGTGTGTGTGTCTGTGTGTGTCTGTGTGTCTGTCCCGATTTTTTTAACGCTATGACGTCACTATAGGATTTTTTTCGAGTTTTTTTTTTCTATGAATATATATTTTGAAAAATTTTTTTTTTTCGGTTTTTTTGGATATTTCCAACTTTTTTTTTGGATTTTTTTTTTTTTGAATTTTTTGAACTTTTTTTGAATTTTTTTTTTTTTTTGAATTTTTCAACTTTTGATACCCCTAAAAGCCATTTTGGATTTTTCTAACCACCCCCAGATGTCCCTCCTTTTTGAATTTTTTTTTTTTGCACTTTTTTTTTATGCCTTTTTACCAATTTTTTTTTTTTTTGCCCCAGCGACTTTTTTTTTTTTTTTGGAACTTTTTTTGAATTTTTTTTTTTTTCATTTTTTACCCCGGATTTTTTTTTTGACCGAAAATTTTGCCGGCCCCACCACAACTTTTTTGTTGACTCAACTTTTTTTAAAAGCCATTTTTTTTTTGCCAGCCTTTTTTTGGGAATTTTTTTTTGATTTTTTCACCCCGGCTATGAATATATTTTGAATTTTGAAAGAATTTTTTGCCGGCGGTTTTGTTTGGATTTTTCTACTTTTTTTTCGGATTTTTTTTTTGGAACTTTTCACCACCCCCATTTTTTTTTGATTTAAGGCACCTTTTGCACTCCTGAAAGCCATTGCCGGCCCCTCACCACCCCACAAACCCCCCCCTACCCCTACGGCACCCTTTTTTGCACTCCCGGACAGCTATGCCGGCCCCACCACCCCAGACCGCTCCACTGCCTCTACGGAACCTTTTTTTCTGCACTCCTGAAAAGCCATGCCGGCCCTCACCACCCCACAGACCCTCTACCCCGGCGGCCTTTTTCAGCACTCCCGAAAAGCTATGCCGGCCCCTTACCACCAGACCCCTTTTTTTGACTCACTTTTAAAGCCATGCCGGCCCATCACCACCCCAGACCGCCTTCTACCCCGGCGGCCTCTTTTTCTGGACTCCCTGAAAAGCAATGCCGGCCCCTCACCACCCCACAGACCCCCCCCCCCTACGGCACTTTTTCAGCACTCCCGAAAAGCTATGCCGGCCCCTCACCACCCCCCAGACCCCCACCCCCCACTGCCCCCTACGGCACCTTTTTCTGCACTCCCGAAAAGCTATGCCGGCCCCTCACCACCCCGCAGAACCCTCCCCTACCCCTACGGCACCTTTTTCAGGTCTCCCGAAAGCTATGCCGGCCCCTCACCACCCCCAGATCCCTCCCCTCCCCTACGGCATCATTTTTGGAATCCCGAAAGCTATGCCGGCCCCCTCACCCCCCCCCCTCCCCTCCTGCCCCTACGGCACCTTTTCTGCACTCCCGAAAAAGCTATGCCGGCCCCTTACCACCCCAGATCCAAAAATCAAACCATTAAAAAAATTCAGCGGGCGTTGATTATCAACGGGCAATAAGCTAAGTACTATTAATAAAGAGCTTAATGTGTGTCCGTCGGTCTGTGTGTGTGTGTGTGTGTGTGTGTGTCTGTATTGTCTGTCCGGTAACGCTATGACGTCACTATAGGATTTTTTTCGAGTTTTTTCTATGAATATATTTTTGAAAATTTTTTTTTTTCGGTTTTGGATTTTTCAACTTTTTTTGGATTTTTTTTTTTGAACTTTTTTGAATTTTTTTTTTTTTTTTTTTTTGAACTTTTTGAATTTTTTTTTTGGATTTTTTCAACTTTTTTTTATGAATATATTTTTGAAATTTTTTTTTTTTTTTTGGAGCTATTTTTCCAACTTTTTTTTGGATTTTTTGAACTTTTGAACTATTTTTGAACTTTTTGACCCCCCTTTTTTTTTTTTTGGATTTTTTTTTTCAACTTTTGATACCCCCTAAAAGCCATTCCGGCCCTTAACCACCCCCCAGACCCCTAACCCTACGGCGGCCCTTTTCAGGGCTCCCGAAAAGCTATGCCGGCCACCACCACCCCCAGACCCATCCCCTGCCCCTACGGCACCTTTTCTGCACTCCCGAAAAGCTATGCCGGGCCCCTCACCACCCCACAGACCCCCTACCCCTACGGCACCTTTTTTCAGCACTCCCGAAAAGCTATGCTGGCCCCTTACCACCCTTTTTTGACTCACTAAAAGCCATGCCGGACCATCACCACCCCACAGACCCCCTACCCCTACGGCACCTTTTTCTGCACTCCCGAAAAGCTATGCCGGCCCCTCACCACCCCAGACCCCCTACTGCAGAACCCCTACGGCACCTTTTCAGCACTCCCGAAAAGCTATGCCGGCCCCTCACCACCCCAGACCCCTCCACTGCCCCTTTACGGCAACCATTTTCTGCACTCCTGAAAGCTTTGCCGGCCCCACCACCCCAAAGAACCCCTCCCTGCCCCTACGGCACCTTTTCTGCACTCCCAAAAGCTATGCCGGCCCCTTACCACCCCAGATCCAAAAAATCAAAACCATTAAAAATTCAGCGGGCGTTGATTATCAACGGGCAATAAGCTAGTTATATTAATAAAGAGCTTAATGTGTGTCCGTCGGTCTGTGTGTGTGTGTGTGTGTGTGTGTGTGTGTGTGTGTGACTCCGACGTCAAAGGATTTTTCGAGGTTTTTTTCTATCAATATAGAAATTTTTTTTTCGGTTTTTTTTTTTTCTATGAATTTATTTTGGAAATTTTTTTTTTGAATTTTTTTTTTGGATTTTTCCAACTTTTTAACCACCCCCCCAGACGTCCCTTACCCCCGAACTTTTTTTTGAATTTTTTTTGGATTTTTGCCCCAGACTTTTTTTTTTTGGATTTTTTTTTGACCCCTTTTTTTGAACTTTTTTTTTTTGGATTTTTCTGCACTCCACTAAAAGGAATTTTTTGGCCCCCTTTTTTTTGAATTTTTTTTTTTTGGATTTTTCCCAACTTTTTTTTTTTTTTGGATTTTTTGGAACTTTTTTAAACCTTTTTTTTTTTTGGATTTTTCCAACTTTTTTCTATGAATATATTTTTGAATTTTTTTTTGCGGCCCATTTTTTTTTTTTCGGTTTTGGCCCCCTCCCAACTGACCCTTTTTTTGAATTTTTTTTTTTCGGATTTTTTTCCCGAAAGCTATTTGATCCCCTAAAGCCATTCCGGCCCCACCACCCCAGAGACCCCCAACCCCTACGGCACCTTTTCAGCACTCCCGAAAGCTATGCCGGCCCCACCACCCCAAAGACCCCCCTACCCCTACGGTACCCTTTTTTGCACTCCCGGAAAGCTATGCTGGCCCCTTTTTACCCCCCCTTTTTTGACTCACTAAAGCCATGCCGGCCCATCACCACCCCAGAGCCGCCTTCTACCCCGGCGGCCCCTTTTATGGACTCCCGAAAAGCAATGCCGGCCCTCACCACCCCACAGACCCCCTACCCCTACGGCACCTTTTTTTGCACTCCCGAAAGCTATGCCGGCCCCTCACCACCCCCAGACCCCTCCCTCCCCTACGGCATCATTTTTGGAATCCCGAAAGCTATGCCGGCTCCTCACCACCCCCCAGACCCCTTTCCTACCCCTACGGCACCATTTTTTGCACTCCCGAAAAGCTATGCCGGCCCCTTACCACCCCCCAGATCCAAAAATCAAAACCATTAAAAATTCAGCGGGCGTTGATTATCAACGGGCAATAAGCTAGTTATAATATAAATAGTAAAGTAAAAAAAAAAAAAATTTTCCAGTGGGTATTCGGGGTCGATCGATTTGGGTAATGGGGATCTCTATTACGATATTACGATATTTAAAATTCGTTTTACGCTTTACGAGCGCGCTTTACGAGCGCGCTTTACGATATTTAAAATTCAGCAGGCGTTGATATTCAACGGGCTTACACTAGTAGTTAATATATTGACGGTCAGTGCAGTGGCTCGCCATTTGTCGGTTCTTGGTCGCCATTTGTCGCTTCGGATCAAACGTTTGACAGACGTCAGTGAAGTTATTGACGAGAACGTATCTTGAAAACTCGGTTGACACTCGATTGGTCACTCGTTTGTATGCAATTATGACGTCAATACCTCGCACTCTTATTTCCGAGTTATACGATTACAATTTGAAGTTAAAATTAAGTTCAATCATTCTCCAAATGTATTTCATTCGTTGCAAATACATTTGGAATCGAATCCACATTCAACTCTTCATGTAGTCATTTGAGTCCATATAATATACAGCGTCACTTGCGACTCGCCAGGTACCTAATGTATCTGTATCAGAATCGCTAATTGGAAACATATTGTACATACGAGATACAACAGCAGATCGTCAACAATGGTATTACTATTAATTGATCATACTAATGCGAATAATGTTGTTTGTACCTATTCAGTGCTCGTATTCAGCGGGAGCGGGCGTTCCCTTTCGTGAGATTTGAAAACGTAGCGTACCCTTTGGTGAAATCTGTAAATTTAGCGCTCCCTTTCGTATAAAACCAAAATTTCCGTGCTCTTTCAATAAATATTGCCGAAAAAATGTTAGAAGGTGAATTTTTTTTTACATTTATGACTCCTAAATCACAATCTTTGACTGAAAGTTAATTTCTTTACATTTCAATTCCGACAAAGGCATCTTATCTGTAGCCAAAAGCCATTTAAAATATTATTATGTTTTGAAAAAGCTGGATGCACTTGTGTTACTTGAAGATAACATTTAGAATTTGAGGGTTTTTATGCGCAAAAAGTTTTATTGCTTTATGGTCGGCACTGTCTGTCACACTATGGTCGAACTGCAATGGGTCCCTCTCGGGGCATCGGTCATTTCGATAATTTACGATATCTTTCTTTGAATTGTCGGCTTTCTTATTTTAACAAAATTTCTAAAGCAGCTGTACCGCTCCCTTATTGGAACCAAAATTTCGAAATACTTCAGTCTTGCCTGTCCCTCTGATGAGAGAACTGGAATTTACCGAACGTATTTGCAATTTCAATCTATCATCGGGAATCGCTTGATTATTTTTTAAATTTATATTTTATTACTGCACTTCATCACTAACAAACACTTTTCTAGCAACATTTTTTAAGTTGTCTGAAATATAATTACTGCACGTGACTTAACTAAATAGTGATATTAACAATTATTCAAATTTAAAAAAAAAATTAACCCGTGTAAATTGTGCATGTACATACATATGTATGTAATACAGTTTCTATAATAATAATACTAATAACCTAATATATACAACCATAAATTCATTTATATCGGTGTACATATGTTACGTAAGTGTTTTGGTGTTATAATATATGTATGTATAGAAATGTACGTACATTTTCTATACATATAGTTAAAAAAAAAAGGTCGTTTGATTTTTTTGAAAATTATCAAGGCTCCCATTCGTGAAAATTTCCATTTCGAGCACTGTACCTATTGGTCCAATACAGTTTCTAAAACTGTATTCCCAATGCTCTAAAATTGGACCCCGAAGATATCAGTGGGTATTACTACAAAGTAACAATGTGACTCGATCTTTACTTGCTTTAAACCCACTTGCTTTTTTTTCAGACTTCGCAATGTAAGTTCGATCAGGCATTTTCTTCCAAAACACTCCTGTTTCGTCTGCGTTGAACACTTGGTAGGGACTATATCCACCATCTTCAATAATTTTGGCTAGTGTCTTAGGAAACTTTTTGGCTGCTTCTTGATCTGCCGACGCAGCATCCCCACGAATCTTAAAATTATGAAATGCATTCCTTTTTAAAAATCCGCTCAGCCATCCGTTACTAGCGACGAATTTTTTATTTCCCCCGGTCACATTATAATAAACAGGTGAAACTCTGGATTTTGCACGTGAACAACGGGCTGTTAATTACGTTATTAAATATGTACATTTAAAAAAAAAAATTGCATTTAATAAAAACCGCATAACTTTGAGAGGTTTGAGTGTATATGTATGTACGTACATACAACCCACTTTCGTTGTATTAAAATATGAAATTATATTTTGGATTGGGTTTTCAGGCTTTTGATTGTTTTCATGTTTCTGCTTAACACATTCGACTGCGACAATGGATGGTTGCGTTTTGCTATGGGAAAATTCTCATTATTATTAATTGATCATATTAATGTGAATAATGTTGATTGTATAGGTTTTCTATGAGTTTTTTGTATTAGATTATGCAATTTTAGATTATAAACTCTGAATTATATTATATTTGGTTTTGGTTATTATTCATGTAAAACTCTGAATCAAAATGTGTACATATGTATATGATTTTGGCAGTTATTAAATCAATCGTCTGCTAGCAGTTAACATTGGCTATAATTTGTCTAAATTAATGTTTGTCAATATGCATGTGCAATGAGGTCAGATCTGATTTCAATCCAATATGATCATATTAAAGTTCTAAATTACTGCCATCTATTTATGTGGTGGTAAATTATTTTACATAAAAACATTTTTCAAAAAAGAGTTAGAGTATGTATGTACTTTGATATACATGCTGTTTACATATTATACTGAACTAAAGATGTCGTCCGGTGTTCCGAGCTAGCCTACTTCGTTTAATTTCGAGTTTAATTTGTTAAATCAAATGAAACAATATTATCAGCCAGTGACAAATTGAATTGTTTTTCCAAATAATCGTCTTGTGGATGTCAGCTATACAGAAAGATGATTTGTCAATATTTCCATTTACAATGAAGTTCTCAAATGAGTTGGGCATTAATCAAAAGATGAATTTGAAGAAAAGTATAATTGAGCACCTGCAGTGTATTCCATGAAAGTTTAGATCTATTTCAACTATTGAGATTGAATGGTTTATTTCACCATATCGTCAATGATCTTGCAATCCCTCCTATTTCATTTTTGCCTACTTTTCAGGAGAGACAAAAACGTAATATACCCAAAATTTGAAATAATTTGCATACTTTTTTTTAGCCATAAGTATTTTAAATGGCATTAATTACTATAAATAATATCATTTTTTTGAATTTAAATCTCTAATGTTAATTTTAAATTTAAATTTCTAAATGTTAAAAATGTTATATTATTATAATTATTCATTAAAATATATTTGAAAAAAAAAACTCCTCATTTTTTTTTTTTCTTTCAAAAATATCGAATGCAATTTCTCCTATCTCAAATTTAATTAATTTAATTTTCTGTTAATTCGTCACACGCTTCACGCACCACTTACACTTCGGTGCAGCCGGATCAAACCTGTAACATCTCCTGTACTTAAAGTTGTCAAAATAAATACTTTTAAACTACTATCTTAAATAACTTAGCTTAGGAACGGATAATACACCACATCAACATCCACACATAAACTGGTGACCCCAACATCCGCTCCGCTAAATGATAAAAACTATATGGATGGAAAACGGGCGCGGCCACAACGGCCAAGTCGACTAGGTCGCGGCTACTTACGAAATGAAACCTTTAGGAATTAGTTTTGATCTGTAAACAAAAATAAATAGGTTATCGCACAGGTTGATTAATCAATCACATTATGTTTGGGGTTGCGAAAAGATAAATCGCGGTTTTTTTGCGTTTGTGCTAAATTCACAAATGCTAAACACTTCAGCCACCGACTCGCCGTATCGTCAACAATAATAAATTATCTGTTTTTTTTTCATTATTATTTATTGTTATTATGTATCTCTTGATTGATAATAATTTGCAATGCCGCAGATCAAAGCTACAGTGATAGGTACGACGCTGCGCTAGCGTAATTTATTATCGCGGAATAAATAATCAAGAGATATATAATAAATAACAATGAAAAAAAAAACAGATAATTTATTATTGTTGACAACACGGCGAGTCGGCGGCTGTAGTGTTTAGCAATAATTGTGAACAAGCCTCGCCCGTCCCTCTTTTAGAGGCTAAATTTGTTTGTTGGCACAAGTGTGAAACCAAGCCTTTATCAGGGCTACCAATCGGCAATATATAGTTGGTAACCCTGACTCAGTTAAGTACCCACGCTACGTATGTATGTATAATGTATATGGATAAAATAAAAATATACCGGGTGATGGATATGTACATAAGTATCAAATAATTAAATTTGGGACAATTTCGTCAATGTATTAAGAAAATCCATTAAGTAATAAAAACATACATATGTATATACCACAAGAGCAAAAGGTGCCAAATTTTTAGAATATAAATTAAATTCACGACATAGTTTGAGCACTAACGATTTAATGTCGTCATTTGTACGATCTCGTGGTGGGGCAACTCTTCACTATTCTTGGGTAAGCATAAGCATATGATTGTCATTACAATTCTGTGTGTGGTTCGCGCTGGGTGTGCGTATCTTATTATACAGCAAAGTTTCGCAAGTGAGTCGGTTAACTTTTACTTATATGCATGTATATATAATAGCTTGATTTTAAAGGGAAAGTCGAAATAAGATTGTCGCATGTGCTCTCCATAAATGTGTGAAATGTTCAAAAACAAACAATCAAGTCACAGACCGTTTTACGACTAAAAAGCAGGGTTGGTGGAATCGCAAAAAAAAGTCCAATTCCGACTCCAAAACCTGAAATTTAAACAGTTCCGACTCTGACTCAACTGCGACTTGAATTTCAAAAACAAATAAATTAAACTGAAAAAAATAACAATTAATACAAAATGGTTATAAAATAGTTAAAAAAGTTTAAACAAGCGCAAAAACGGCAAATTGGAGTCGAACTCGGGAGTTTTATTGCCGACTCCGACTCCACGAGAAAAGTCCGACTCCACCGACTCCGACTCCACAGTCCTGCTGAGTAAAAAGTATACATTTAGAAAAATCATAGATGTTTCAATTGTACAAGTACTGAGTGCTAATTTTTGATTATATTACATATTTTTGTACGCATTTACGTCTTTTCAGAGCGCGTCAACAATGTTTAACTATTAATACATCAAATTGTTTCGAGAATCGTACATATTTGCCAAGAGATGTTTTGCTCGATTATACCTATTATAAATTTAGTGATACGTTTCAATTCGAATGCGTTTTTTTTTTGGATTACGTCTTGTATTCAAATGTTTGTGTTTGTTTTGTAATTGTTTGTTTGTTTCAGGAGTCATCGTGTCAAATTTTATCTGAACGAACGATAACTCTCATCATTTTTTGTATGAAATAAATAGTTTCAACAAGAGGAGATAAAACTTTTGAGAAAATGGGAAGAAATATTAAAGAGCAGGTTGGATTACTATTTTTTTTTTTTTGATTAATTATTACTAACGATCAAATAAATCAGAATCGTGCAAATCAAATATGGTACTTATTGTATTGCGACAAATTTTAAAATTGACTTTTAATAGCTGTTTGAATACATCTGTACATATGTATAAATAGTTTATTGAGTCTTAATTATGTTTGTTTACTGAACAGCCGTTTGAGTATCTTAAATAGAGTAAAATTTGATTTTTAATTTATGTATCAAACCATCAAACGAAATACCAGTGGGTATGATTGACAACTATTGTGCGAACATTTTGCGGCGATTGCGCGTCATATCAAACATTCTCAAATGTACCTATAGCAATATTTTCTTGAAAAATTATGATTTGTTTTTAATGTGTGTTCAATGGTGATTATTATTATCAGTTGCTTGTGTGATCTATGTGACCTGGGCGATTTATCATCCAATTTTGGACGGTTTGCTATTGCATAGTGCGGGGGCTGATAATTCCTACCACCTCGCCATGATTCATTTCTTATTTGGCGAATGCAGACAATCTATTTCAGCTGGATGTTGTCATTCTTTTCGTCGATGCGAATTCACGGACGCCATTACCGCCCCCGGTAAATTATGAAAAAAAAGTATCTCACTTCGTACTTTTGGCAAACATCTGGAAAGATCCCCAACCCCACCCTCACGTTTAATCTTATTTGCCAGATTTGAAATGTCCGATGAAAATGGCGTAGGTGAAAATTCGCCGAATCCAATTAGTCAAATAAACAGCTTGCCTAAAAATTCTTAACAAACTGAACATTGGCATTGACATTTATGTGTTATGACAGATATATGTAAGCTGTTGCTGATTAAGTTTTTGGTTCACTTTTTCATGTTGTTCGTTCGTATAGTTGAACATTTAACGAGTTGAATTGATGATAATATTATGTTGCGTTTTGTTTACATGCGAATTATTGTACTTTACTCAATAATAGTAGCCTCATCGTAGGAAGGGTCGTACCATATTATTGTACTTTTTACTAGAATCCACTGCTCAATGTGATGGAAAGCATATCTCGAAGACCCAAACTAGCATGATGCGACTACAAATATTGATTGTCATGCCTTTTAGAGCAATATTAGTTATATTAGTTAGTGTAAATGAGAGTTAAGGGCAAAATTTATATAATATTTAGCTTATAAACATAAAATAAGTACATTCGACAAGGGGGAAATCGACAATCAATTCTATACAAGTTTTGTGCGTATACCTTGAAATAGCTGCCGGGCATTTGTGAATAACACTGCGTTAAAGGGTTAAGCGTTAAGAAATGTTGTATTTTGAAATAAAATGCTTGCGAATCGGAAATCGTTGAATTGACCGATGTTGATCCAAACAAAACCAAAAATAAACTGATCTAAGTTTGTCTCTAGATATGCGCGTATGTATACGTAATAGAAGTTATGCGCGGGAAACTTTCCTGAAACTTCACAACTAAATTTATATATAAATAAGCGAGGGAGATCAGTGTTTCTCTATCTATGCATTATATTTTGTACTATTCATACACCGAATGTGCATTTCATACACGGGTTTTAGTCGTGTACACGCTGTTTATTTCTAAAAATATTTACAATGCCTTTATGCGAATTTGACGGTCACATTTAAGAACTTAGGTAATATGCTAATTGGAGCGTTGTTATGTTTGTCGTCCAGAGACACATAAATAAAGTAGAATGAATCGAACGAATGACATGTTTCGAATTCCGGAACCATTTTCGAAATCCTAAAGGGCTAAATTTAACCGTGTGATTCAGGAACACGGCTATTAACAGCTTTTTGGGCAAATGCTCTACTCAATTTTGGCACATCGAGCCGCTGCGATCCGACCCACTGGCATATATATAAATGGCGTATAAGAAAGTGCAATTTCGAAAAGTAAGCAACAAATAGAACGGATCGCAAAGAAACATAATAAAAAAGTGTCGTCAGCTAACGCGTAGGTACACAGGACACGTGTTGATTCATTGACTGAAATAGTTTCGAGAACATCTGCACTCTAAAACATGTCCAAATTTTGATGGAACCCCCCCACTGAGCATATTTTTTTGGGAATAATGTCAATCAGTGTTGAGAATGCAAAACAAAATTTTCAATAATGAATAATCAATCTTTCGATTTCTTATTAGAAACATCTTAAGTGTAATTATTTAGTATTTGCAATGGTAAAAGTAATATAAAACTGTGTTCATACAAATTTAGATGGAACAGAATGGCGTTGTCGTCATAGAGGGATTCTTTTCACCGGAAGAAGCTGATGAGCTTCGAAAGGCTGGCGAAGAATTGGAGAAACAGAGGCCAGAGCATGAAAATGGAATCTTTTCATCCTTGGAGGAAAATGGCAATGATATTTCTTCTGCTAAAAATAATCAGGCAAATGTTTTTTAAATTATGGCATTTTGTCATATATGTATTGAGTAATACAGTTCTTAAATATAAAAATAATAAACAAAAAGTAAAGGCTAATTTTATTTTGCTTTAGATGCGCGACAAATACTTTTTGGAGAGCAATGACAAAATAAGATATTTTTTGGAAGCTGAAAACAATGATGGAAAGCCTAGACTTAACAAGGTTATCCTCATTTTTTTTTTTTTGACTTTTATTAAGTTTGATCAATAATTTTATTGATAACATTTTCGTTTTTGTTTTTATTTATATTTTAAGTTTTTTTAATACATAAAAAGCCATAAGTTTGCCTATTTGAATCTGTCCGTCAGGTGTAGTGAAATTATTTCAGGAGTATCAACATTCGACACACATTTACTTTTATTTATTATTTTTTTTTTTACTTATTTCTTTCTTTCCCGTAACCCATAACCGCTATTTTAAGCCCACTTTTTTAGTCACATGTCAACAGTAAACACCCGCTGATCCTCTAGTAATTTATAAGGAATTAATTTCAGCTAGTGTTACAGGTAGGACACGCTCTGCATTGGCATCATCCGTTGTTTAAATTTTACACATTCAGCAACAGAGTGAAGCAAACGTGTCTAGCTTTGGGTATGCACGATCCTGCCGTCGTACAAAGCATGTACATTTACAAATCGGCTCACTCGGGAGGCGAAGGTCTGTTATATTCCTGTTCATATCATAATATCATAATTCATCTTTAATTGAAAAGTTTACAATCTGTTTTTTTAAAATTAGTGAAACCTCATCAAGATGCCTCATACTTGCTGACGGAACCTGAAACGGCCATTGGATTTTGGATAGCTTTAGACGATACGAGCACCGAAAACGGATGCCTTTGGGTAGCTCAAGGCTCACACAAGTCAGGAGTGCACAGACGATGTACTAAAAATCCTGACAATACATCTGAAGAGATCCTCATATACGACAGACCGTTGCC
Organism: Parapsyche elsis; assembly: GCA_022651745.1. Taxonomy (NCBI): domain Eukaryota; kingdom Metazoa; phylum Arthropoda; class Insecta; order Trichoptera; family Hydropsychidae; genus Parapsyche; species Parapsyche elsis. The sequence continues at coordinate 3,332,315 of JAGVSN010000019.1, forward strand.
GATGTACCCCGCTTCGAATTTCCTTCCGTTGCCAGTATCAAAAGGTAATAAGTTATACAACTTGAGAACTTTTAAAGGGTTATTATTTAGATAATGACAGTGTATGTATGTTGTGATTGAAAACTATACTCGTAGTATAAATAATGTTAAATTTACAGGTGACTGTATATTATTGCATGGAAGACTTGTACACCGTAGCAGTGCAAACAAGTCTGCAAACGACCGACCAGCTTATACTTTCCATGTCGTTGAAAAGAGTTCTAAATACTGCGAGGATAACTGGTTGCAGGAAGGTCCTGAAGCCCCGTTTGTCTCTCTTTACAAAACCGAGCAATCGGCTTAATAAACATGATAATGATATATTTTTTTTATAAATAACAATTTTATAAATACACTATTCTTTTTTAAGACAGTTTTATTATTTTATATAAAAAAACGCATTGAAATTGCATAGAAATGGAATGTGACGTTAATTTTTAGTATGAAAATTTAGCATGGTAGTACAGGAATTTTAAGGGTTTCGGTTTTGGTTCAATAAAAGTTATGTATCATTGTATATTAGTCACCAAACTTTATTTAAATCACATTTATTCATATATATGTTTAGTTTCAATGCATAAACACACGCTCGCAAGTTCGTAAATAAGGCTTCTGTCATTCTACTCTGCTACGGTCTGTGAATTATTATCGAAGATCTCGCAATAATACAACAAAAACACAAGACAAAAATAAGCAATTTATATATGTATATATAGTTATATGTATATTAAAATTAATTTCAAACCTCAGCCTATTAGTCAGTATACAAAAATAGTGGAACACTCTCGTAGTTTCCATTAATATATGTAAACTCCTGTATTTACATTTTGCATACTAATGTTTAAATTTTACACGCTAAGTAGTTTTTTTTGGCACAGTTCTAAATAAAGTTGATCGATTTTACAGCATTATATGGAATCGATAATTTTTTTATTATATTTGTTAGATATAAAGAATTGAATTTTACGATGCTATCAAAATATAATATCAGATTTAATATTTATAATTAACTTTTCTTTTACTCTTAAATAGGCCCATTCAATTTGATCGCCAAAGTTTCTCAAAGGATTTTAGGCCATTCTATATTTTAAACATGTTATTATTTGTTTCGATATACAATATAATTATTTAAAAAGCGATCACTTCTACCTAGCGTATCTAAGATGTGGCTCTTTGACCTTTGATTTGAATATTTTGAGTTATACGTTTACGTTTAACAAAATCGAAAAATATCAGTATTATAAAAAAATATAGTACACTTATAAAAACTTAACATTTTCATAATTTCACATATTTTTAACACAAATATAAAGTTTGCAATAATGACCGTTCTATATATGTATTACTGGCTTATCATTTTTATTAACAATACTTAAGATTATATTTAAATGTAATTTTTTTCATTTACTTAATATATATTCGCCTCATTTCACAATAACATAAAAAAATTTCAATAAGAATTGAATTGGATTGAACTTTACGATGAGATTGAATGTAAAGTTCAACAAAACATATACAATCTTAGCAGACATCACCATTTTCACATATGGTAATATGTTTCTATAATTAATTGTAATGGGTACTAATATTATAGGATAAGTCTGGAACATAGGAAATCTCAACGCAATATGAAACTATTTTTTTTAATTTTTATTAGTACATATGTACATATAATATTTCTAAATATGCAGTAGGTAATATTTTATGTAAGAATTAAAACTTAGTGCAAGCCTTTGGATGGATTAATATCAGACAAGAAAGTAAATATTTATGAACAGTAGATATAAGCCAAGAAAATCTATAAGATAAAAGCAACTTTTAAAGATCATTTGGCACATTGAAGAATAGATATTGCAAAAAAAAAAATTTTAGCAGTGCAAAATATCATACAATATAAAACTAAATTTTTTTAATGGTCATATAGTAAGAGTATGTAATAGTATGAGAAAAAATTAATACATAAATAGTCGATTTTCCATGGATTCAAAGCAAAAAGCATTGAAAATTAAATATATATATACATACATATATTAGGCTTTTGAGTGAATATTGAGAAATACATCAACAAAAAATCTTAAATTAACATTTTTACTCTTTCTTTTTGATTATTGGAAAGTTATTTGTCTGATAAGTCTTTATGTCTTTTATATACCCTTTATTAAATTATTTGATGGATCTTTTTTCGAGTAATTCAAATTAAATCTACTAAATACAAAATTTTGAGCAATTTTACATTGAGTTAAGTAGCAAAATCGGCACGATTCAATGAAATATTATCTAATTTTTCAAAATAGCAATAGAAAAATTTACTTCTAGAAAAAGAAATATCATGGTCGGTCAACAGTTATAATAGACATTATTATCTCATCGCTGTCCCCATTAACTCTAAATACGTATATTAGAAAATTAAATTACACAAATGATTTCAATAATCATTATTTGGAAAAGCAGGTGATTCAAAAACAAAAAATCATTATTTATTTAATTAAATGATATCGGCGTTAATTTTTCTTCTTGTTTCGTATTCAGCATCACCTTCATTGATAAATTTGTGTGCATTCATTTCTTGGGATAAACTGAAAATTATAAACGTTATATAAACATAAGTTTTATAGATAATAATATATTCTGAACATAGTTATATAAAGACATACGTAGTAAAACAATCTTGGGATGTCTGCTTGGATGAATTGCAATAAAGCGATTGATTCAGCTGCGCTTTGAAAAGAAGCGTAAGTCCCAAAATTATTATCGGAAGACTGAGAAGCGCACATATCAATTCTCCACTTATTGTTGGTTCAACAATTAAACCACCATCTACAATATGAATTGAACGGTATTAGTTAAAAATAAAACTATGTCTAGATTGTTATAATTTCACTAACCCGTAGAGTGAGTGAACACAGCCCACCAAATACCGGTTAAAGGTAAAGCTGGAGTCATCATGGCAATTGTGAAAACAGACGATTGGCAAAGTTTCAGAAATCGAAGGGAACTTATAGCGAATCCAGTATAAGCGACAAATACAGTCCAACCGTATGCGGGAATGTAGTTACAGTAATTCTTCTCCACTTTGGTAATAGTATATAGAAAATCAGAGTTCACATGGTTGCTGAATCTATTAGATTGAACGGTATTGTTAAAAGTGGCCATTGCGACGACATCTTCCAATACAACTGTGCCGTTCTTAAAATAATGTTTTTTCACAGCCAAATGTTCAGATTCATTTGCCATGTTTATGAATGAGTTTGTATCCCTTTTATTTCTTTTGAAAATGTGATCCTTCTTCAGATGTTTATTCCGCTTGGAGTATCTAGTATTTTTTTTTGAATTCTTTCTCCCCAAACGAGTAGATTTACCTGTGATCTTTTTATTTATAATCTTGTCTTCTATTTTGCTGGACGGGGTTGTGTTCATGCCATTTTTATTTTTGCGTTGATAATACCACTGCAACGAGTCTATTCTCTCTTGATTCAATGTCATTTTATGTCCTTTGATTTTGGCGTTTGTCTTATTGAGAATAACGTGTCCCACCAAATTGGGATTAATTTTATTGGTTATTATATGATCTTTCAGGATGGAAATAGTTGGATGTATTATTTTGAAGCCGAGACCCAAAGTTTCCAGTGCATTACGTTTGACTCTTGTTTTTGTTATATTTTTCTCTAGATTATCAGTATTGTTTTGAGATGGTTGTTTTGTGAGATGTTTTAAAGTGGCATCTGTTGATGGTAGCACTTTTTCATTGTTTTTGTTGCTTTTATGGGTTTGTTTATTTTCATTTTTGTGTTTTCTGTTTATTTTCTTGAAGAATTTGTAATTTTTATTTTTGGCATGATCCGTTTTCGAGACGTTTGACCTTGAATTAGTTTCTCCCGTTGAAATATCTTGGGATTTTTTTTTTTTATGATTTTTTTTGGAGTAAAATAGAGGATCGAATACCTTTTTTGCAAAGGTTGTCCTAAAAATATAATTTTTTTCATAAATGTTAATTTATTATAAAAAGGGTTGAAATGTAAAATTATGCATTTCAGAACTAAGTCGTCTATTAATGACGTCACTCACACAATTTTGGGTATTTTCCCTCCCCCATTATAACATTTCGTCACAAAATCTTTTACCTCCTATCTAAATTACGTCATATTTTATGAACCCCTCCCCCATATTCAAAAAAAGTTTTTTTAGAGTAGTTAAGAAAGTAAAAAAAAAATGGGAAATCACATTATATTTAATTCTCAAAAAAAAAAATTATATTTTGAAGGTTTGGGACGCCATATTTTCCACCCTCTTTATCATAAATCATCACATTATATCAGACCTCCTCTTCCCATTAGGGCGTGACGTCATTTATGGACGACTCCTAAAAATAAAATATTTTTATTTCTAAATATTGATGATTTCAGCTATGGCCAGAGTTGTAGGTGTTTCGGTCAGATTGTATTTGGCAGTTTGACACTGACAGCTGTCAAATACTATTCGATCGACAGAAATTGAAGGGTTTACACCGATGTTTTACACAGGTTTGCATTTGTACATATAATAAACAATGAACATAAACATAAATTGAATTACCTGCTTTCAGTATTGAACAAATGTAGGTGTTCCAAATAATGTTCAAATTTACTTCTCGTGTGTAAGGTTATGTCTTCTTTATCAGAAAAACTTCGAAAATATAAGATTAACATAAAGTACGCGTTTGTAAACAAATATTTAACCGTAAAACTGTCGATTTTTTACTCACCCATTGGTACGATGATAATCTGCATGTTTATTCGCATCAATCGGCAGAGATGTGACCGAATGGTGTACCGGCTTTTGTAAGTGCAAATGAGGCAAGTGACACATCAGTCCACTCATGGTGATGTTCATGATCGATTCATTAGGTATATGCAACGTCTATGACAAATTAATAGGTAATTTTAGTTTATAACAAACTAAAGGTTCACCCGTTATAGATTAGAGTTGAAATGGCCGAATCCAATAAGAACGAATCCATTATGGCCGAACGAATAAGATCCGATCCGAAATGGTATCCGAGAGGATCTGAAAGAAAGCAAGGTAGACTGAGTGGACGATGGGCTGATGAATTGAGAATAATGTGTGGAGTCAAGTGGATGCAGATTGCTCAAGACAGACAAGAATGGAAGAGGATTGGAGAGACCTTCATATAGCAGTGGATGGTAAACGGCTGAAAATGATGATGTATTTTTTCGATATTTTTATCTTTAGATCAAATCCACTTTCTACATAATTCGTATTAGACTTTATTCGTATAAGATCTTATTCGTTCAGCCATAACGGATTCGTTCTTATCGGATTCGGCCATTTCAACGTTATATCTAGATTATACTTACTGTAAAATTCGACATGATTATGAGAAATAATCCGGATATTACAATAAACAACCAAGTGACACCTTGGATCCAAAGTGTAGTCAACATGCAGAGCTTCTTTGAATTTTTGCCTTGAAAATTTAACAAACACCACTTGTCTGTAAAATATGAAGTACCAAAAAAATTAATTAGACCCATTAGACAATTAATTAATTCCATTTAGACCCGGAAGATTTTTCGACAAGTTTAACTCAGAATAGACGCTACCTGTATCGAGCCTAAGCGAATCTTGAGATGCGTTGATGCTCGTTAATTGATCACACGATTCGTTGTTCGCCACCATCCTGGATACAGTCGACAAGAGGGAATCAGCCGGCGATTGATCCAACGGTTCCTTTAAAATCACAAAAAGTAGACTAGCACCATTTTCCAGAATAAACTGCTCACATTCTATGTACATGTAAACTTTCCATACCGTTGGGTGATGCATAATATGCTCTTCCGTCAGGGTGAAATGCAACGTGAATAGACCCAGTCCGGTCAGATACAACAACGTCCATCCGGCTCTCGCTTCCCAACGTCCTTCTACGGATTATTATAGTTTAACAAAATGGCACATACTATATTCGATCGAGTTGCATAGTTAACTCACCTAGATGTGACTGGGTTCCGCGACACTTGAACTCATCACACAGACCGTAATCGGCAGCTATGAATAGTCCGACGGCGAGGACCGACGCGGCAAACAGTTTCCTCAGACCCAACACTTGAATCGAACATACTTGAGTAAAGTTATAGCGTTCTAAATGTGAACATTGATTCTGACATCGTACGAACGATACTTACTCTTTTTACAGAAGAAGAAGTAGTAAAGGGGAGAGAACAGAATGATAACTGCTTTGAGCGGATCCTGGAGATGGCATGGAACTCGACCGGGAACCTGAGCTAGGACGACCAAGCCACAACCGATGGCGTAGCTGACCGCACCTCGGGACAATCTACTCCAAGTGGTCGGAAGTACTGATTTCATTATAACTGTATACACTGAATCATTTATATTATACAATATATACGAGGGCAAGTCAACGATTATACTCTGTATGTTGGTTTTCAGTTGGATGATCTGCATACGTATCTTCGGTGAAGATTTTAGCTTGATTGCTTACTTCTTGTACTATTGATGTACTTTCCATATGCAACCATCACACAAAACAAGACGTTAAAGAAAATTATTTTTCAACATAGCTCCATTGTACTACCGTTCTTAGCGTACTTAACATAACTGGCAAAAATGGGTTTTGGGGGTTTTAGCATCTTCTTGCAATTTTTCACATAAAAATTTACCTATCTTCATCTAAAAGTGACTTTTTTAAGCTATTCATTTTAGCGTATTTACCTACATATGTACAATGAGAAAAATTACCACTGATACTGTATCTATCATTTACATAGCAAATTCAACGTATCTGTGTACAGACAGTGTTTCAGAATATAAAGTTGGTTTTAGTTAATGAACTATGTAAGTATATAAAAAAATTTTGATTATGTGAATTTAAAAATAATGAGTTGCTTAGGAATTTGTTAGTCGAAAAGAAAAAATAATGATTTTGATCATTTTTTAAATCAAAATTTAGAAGATATCTTAAGCATATTTGTTGTAAGTGCTATATCTATTAATAGATATAGCACTTACGACAGTACTTACGAATTTATCTCAGTACTATCGTTTTGTCAGTTACATTAAGTACACTAAGGACGGCAGTCCAGTTTTGCCCAATTTGCTGGTGGATACAGTAAGAAAATCGTTTATGTTACACCTTAAAGGTTAATTAAAAAATTGACCAATCAAGCATAAACCTTCACCACAACGCCGAAAGCAATGTATTGAACCGAAAGAAATCAGACCTACATTGAACATAATGATTGACTCACCCCGGTACTCAATTATGTACATGTACGCTACAATCGCATTTTTCACAAACATTCTATTATTTCGCATATTCGAGGATTTAATCCTCAATGCACACAATGCACGTATAAATCCTTAGCCGCAACGCAGTTCGCTAAAATGCAATTTCGCTGTAACACCGACATTGTTATTGCGAACGGTAGTGCTATTATTTCAGCTCAATATGACGCAGAACGTGTCGTGAGTCGCATTAATGAACATTGTCGACGTTCGCTCGCAATCAGTGTTCCATTTTGTCACAAGCAATTACATGTATATGCAGTGTATGTATTATGCACGGTGTAATACGTTTGAATAGATAAGCTCTAGGGATACTCGGATGAAAATTTAATACACGTATGGCGTACATTCTGCGATTGATTATTTATTTATGTTATAGATCAGAATAGCGGTATTTTCGTCGAATTTACAGACGTATTAAAATAATCGAGTAAATTGCGAAGATAAATAAATACACACTTTATGATATATACATATATGTACATATATTACATACATACTTCGTATAGAAATATTAAACGCGTATTGCACATGATTCTATCGCACCCGTCGTTGCTTCGATGCATTTATCACGTTTAGAATTTATTTAAAAATACATTGGCAGGCGGCATAGCCGATGGAGCCCAGGGGTCTGTCATAATTTGTACATACAATTTTTAATTATTTATATTTGACAGATTACAAAAATCCATTTATATACCAAAACTTGTCGAGGTGATTTTTAAAGAGATTTGTATTTGTATTTTCAGGAGTTACTAGCTAATTTGGGAGGCGGTTCCAAACTTCAACCATTCCATTTGAAAAGAATGAGTCTCTTGACAATTTTGTTAGACTTGTCTTTTAGGAGTCTCAGAGTATGATCTCTGAGATGAGCGTTTTTATTGAAAGTTTTTAACATCGGTAAATTTACATTAAGGCTCACACACACTTACCACACCGCACGTGATGATTGTGTGATTGCGTGACGTGACGCTGTGGGATGGGATGTTGCATGTGGGTATCTACGCCATACAAAACCATGCAAATTCATGCGCTTAGGATTTCGTCACGTGTGGCACGGCGTGTGGTAAGCGTGTGTGAGCCCTTAAGCCGCATACCTATGTACATTTGTACATTAAAATGAAAAATAAAACAAACAGTAAAAATTGTTCAAGACTGTAAAACGTCCGAATAAAATTGTATACGTTCCGTCAAATTCCACGCATTATTTTTACTTTATACGTAGTATGGTGAAGTATTGTGATCGTACGAAAATTTGGCTTGGAAATTTTGACTGATATGTATCAGGTATTGGATGTGTGTAGAATGGCTATAACTAAAAAACCGTTTATCACACTGAAACTTCATACCTATGTACATATGTATGTATAAGTATATACATATATATACACCCTATTCTCTTTTTGCACTCAATTCAATTCAATTATTTTTTTACACTGATTATTTTGTTTTTACACGGTTACAAAAAAAATAAAAGAAAAACGGCAGTAAACGGGTACGTTTATTGTCAAATAGCGACACTGAATGAATATTTTTTTTTATATTAAATTAAATTTAAATCGAAAACCATGTAAATTTATTACTTCATTATGTATGTATATAACACTTATGGAAATATTTTTAAATATAAATAAAAAATAAATTCGATTTATTTTTTAGTTTGGTCATTTTTTTTTTGCACGGTAGTCCCTGGAATGTAAAAGAAAATCGGGTAAATGATATTTTTGTAATGAAAATGCAGATGTCGCTACATTGAATTGATTTAATCCTAGAAGCTTTTTTTTTGTCAATTTTGAGAGATAGGTAAACTGGGGGTATGAAGATTGTTAGCGAACAAATCGAAAGGGGTTACACGGGGAGAATGAAATTAACCCAAAAACTTCTTTGAGATTCCGTTGAAACTTTCAATGAATGTTTCCTTAACATCGGCCCGTTGGATTCGAAGGTTTCGCGTTACAAACTCACTAACCGTTGCCTTTTACATTCGCAGATTGTAAAAGGCAACTTGGATTGCTTCGAGCTGGATTTTCAAAAAATCTGCACAGTAATAAGTTTTACTGTGCCGAAATAAGGAGCGATTCGCAACCGCCATCAAGATAAATTGGGACGTGAAGCGGAGTAAGTGGACTTTTTAACATTATGAGACAGTACGTACGTCCCGGATATACAACAGTTTGTCTTCGTGTCGGGTTGCGAATGTTCTGGCATATTATGAGCGACTCGACCCTTGCGCAACGAGACATGGTCGCCAACGGGTTAAAAGTGAGCCGCGGCAAAGCCAATTTATAAGGCAATTTTTCCTTCGCAAAATAAATTACCACACACACACTCAAAGGCGTTAAATCCACCGGGATACTTGAGTTACCTCTACCCCAATCTAATACAATTTTTCTTCATGAAGTATAATAACACACGAAAGGCTTCCTGGCGGCTCAATTAGATTACCGGTTTTACCGTTACCGTTCAATTAACCCGTAATCTAAATTAATGACGAGAGTTTTTATTAACTTCATAAAGTGCGCCGGGCGAAAACTCCATTATAAACTCACTGAATTATTATCGCGCTCTGGGAGGACAAAAATTGTTTAACTTTGTGGCTCAGGCCTGGCAAGCAAACCCTCAAGTCGTTAGTTTCGAAAGCTGTACTATTACAAACTGTGCCCGTCAATTTTGATGTTTACACGTCGTAACTCGACTGGATTAAACGCATCAATCATTCATTTCGTATTGGCTATTTCCTGTACGATGTGTGCATACTTGTGTGTGTATGTGTGGAATTGTATGCTAGTGTGAATCTGAGTACTTTTGCATTTGATTCTGCGGCTTGGCTTCAAACGGAACGATGTCAAACTGTCTACGTACAGTTTGTTTTATTGACAAGACCGTGTGCAGTTTGAGTTTGTTCTAACCGCGTGTGTTGAAAGGGGAGAGATATACATATGTATGTACTAGAACTCAAACTGAATACCTACACCCGTCGCTTTAATTTGAGAAGTTATTCAAGTCGCTAGAAAACTGGAAAATACATACATATGTATATACTCCAACATTGAATGTGCTTTAAAGATTCAATAGCTAAAAACCATACATACAAGCAATATGAAAAAATTCACAATGATATGACAAAAAATATAAGAACGGGGGAGTTACCGTTTTTTCTCCATATGAACCAGAAATTTTAAATACATTTCTATTGAAAATCGTAGTTTTAACCAACAGTTATAAGGGAGAAGCGCGAAGACAACAGCGAAAATTCCGAATAAAATCATTTATTTTTTATTATATTGCGTATGCATACGTGTACATAATTTTTTTTGGTATGGTTTTTTTTGGAACATATCGCCCAAAATTGTATGAGTTTATTATTATGCCTTGATTTATGCGAATTTCGATATCCCCCGATTTTGTACGAGCTCCGTGTCATTTTTACGCGGTTTTTCGTGGAACGTATTTACCGCGTAAATCGAGGGACAGGTGGTACTCTCTTTTGTAAAAAAGTAGATCGATTTTGAAACCATCGATCATTCTTTCCCCATACAAAAAATGGTTACCTAGCATCTATCTAGCTGAGCAACTAATATGACACATTATGATAATCATTTTTTTTACATTGAATGTTCAATTTAATACTCAAGCTTATGATATTTTAATCATCCCCGTCAATGTCATGATAATATCTTGTCGTTGACCGTTTGAATTACTTTAACACAAAATATGTGGACGTACACGTACACGAGAACGCCAAATTATTATCATGAAAATACCCTGTATTTGGAGTGGTAATGGTAATAGCAAAAATAACTCAATTTGACATTAGCCTTTGCAGAACCGAGCTGCAGAATTTAATTTTATGCGAAAGTTTGAATTGAATTGTATGTGTTTGGAGGGGGGGATAGAAGGCGGGGTCATTTCCGGGCGGAATGTCGTTTATGGAACAAATTTGCGGATGCGAAAGGGTTAAAATGCAAAACGTGCACACCGCACACGTACCTACACGCGGATGCGAATTACGTAGCGTTCGCTCGACGTACGTCAATTTCGCTTGCGCGACCTTATTACTCGGTTTCCGGCGATAATTGAGCGACTTTCCAGAAGGCGAGGACTCGGGAGAAAATTCGATTTTCTCCTTATTTATCGTAGAAAATAGAGTGTAAAAATATAAGTTCGCTTGGGGTGGGTAGAAAGCATCAATAGTTGAAGGATGGAAATTAAAAAGATCGTCGCCTCTCCGAGCAAACGGAATAGAAAAAATATAACTCGATATTGAGAAAATTGAGTGTACATTACCTATAATTTCATCAACGGAGAAATTTTATTTTCATTCAGTAAATTAAAATTATCGAGACTCTTATAAGGCGCTTATCTCTTCCAGGCTTATTTATGTACATATATAGCGTTTTTTTTTAATGTATGTATGTATGTATGTATTCGAAATTAACTGACGCGTTAAACTTTGCAACGCAATTATGTATGTGTGTATGCATGTGTGTACATTCTGCGGTAAAGCGAATTTCAATATGAATTGAAACGATATCAATAGTCAATTTGAATTAATAGTAATAGTTTGAAATTTTCTATAATTTAAAATAATAAAAAAAAAGATTAATTTTCTCATCTATGTAAGTTTGTATACACGTAGCTGTAACGATTCTGTCTAACGACTGAAACTTATTTTCTCTCTATGAAATTTTTATTTTATCGCCTCATTACACTTCTTCGTCGTTTCAAAAGACTTTTTCTACGCCTTGGTTAAATAAAAGTTCATTTACGATCATTAGAAATTTTTAAAAATACTTACTTAAACAAACACAAAATCGATTCGCTTTAACTACTTTTCATTTTAACTACTCCGTGCCGAAACATAATATTATTAGTGAATCGGCAACGAAAAGCTTATTATATAATAAATATATATGTACAACGTCGAAACCTTTTAACATCGTGGGCTGAAATGTTTTTCACCATACGTCAGTAATTTAAACATTTTTTTATGCAAATTTACGCAAAAATTTTAAGTATTTTGCCAGTGTTAAAATTTCAATTAGAAAGTTTTAATTAAAAAGCGATTTAAATTGGAGAAATATTTTTTTGGCAAAATTAACGATAACATTTAATATTGTCACAGGCAGAAAAAGCAGCGCCAACGGTAAATAATTATAAGATTTCCAGAATAATTTATAACCTCTTGCTTTCACTTGCGAAGGATCGAATTTTAAACTCGCCTAATGAACGATCCGCTGATAAATAGCTTAATTAGGATTGCGCCACTGCCAAAATGTTGCATATTTTCAATTAAAATACACCAAAAAAATATTTATATACATACATACATAGGTACTTATGTATACTTACGAGTAATGTTACTTTCAATTCTGTCTACTCCATTTTCAAGTTCTTTTGTGGATTGAGAATGTTCAGAATAGAATAATTTTAAGAGTTCTTTCAAGGATTGCTTTAGTTCTTTTAGATTTGTGGATCAAGTATCCAATCAAAATGCTTTTTCTTTTCTCAGCATTCCGCTCTCGTAGTATGATAAAAGTTGAAGACTTTCAATGCAATTTTTCAGCGAACAATTCACTCGACAAATTTCGAATCAATCGGAAGTGACTGTGAAAACAATTCGACTCGGAGCTTCCAGAAAATGCGCGAAAACTTAAAAGCTTTGAAGCTAGTCTGAATAGTGAAGGTTTATTGTTATAATAATAATACTGTGGATCAAATTGAGACGATCGGCTTAGCGAGCGTCCCTCAGTCGCAATTTCATTCAATTTCACGCTTCGGCACCCTGTAGTCGATGGCTATATAATAGATGGAGATAATGGAGATGTTGTTACCTTCTTATCGGCAGTGGACACTTGGTCAATGGGAATCCATCGAAGCAGCCAAACCAGTGCAGGAGTGTTGCGATAACGAGCAGGGCAACGAAACACGCAGTGGACGGGAAGATAATGGCGACGAACGTGTTCGATGTGGAGATGACACTCCTCAGATATGCTGGATAGATGATGGTGAGGACGGTCGCCGACAGTGACAGTGACAGTCCTGTCACGCAAAAGTCGAACCTGTCACGCAGTGGAGACCTCATCTTCGGTGGCTCTTCTTCACCGCTCAAAGTAGACTCCCTGTCATCAATTCAATTTCAAGTCAACATACAATTATAAGGGACACGGTTGAGGCCGTGAATTAGTCGCATTAACGTTTTACCGATGGTAGAAAGTAATTATCCTCAGCTGAGCAACTTAAAAGTCCCCTTTCTATGTTTATTTTTTCATGGAACTGTGGCTCTTCTGTGCACATAATGGTAGCCTTAGCGAAATTACCATAGAACAATTACGCGGCAATTAATACTATGTACTACAGTGCTCACAGCGAGCCCAAGTTCATTTATCATTTGAAAACGTAGAAAAAAAATGGGACAGCAAATATAATTAATGGCACGCCACTTCTATTACGTAGAAAGATACGAGTATGTCCAACTGTCTATAGCAGTGGTCGGGAACCTTTTTCGAGCTAAGAGCCAAATCAGGGAAAACCCCTCAAAATTTGCAAATTATGGAGCCGCAACATACTATACATACATATATAGGTATTTTCGGATTACATATGTACATACATATTTAAAATTAAATTAAACGTTACTCCTTTATGAAATGGTATTCAGAAATAAGTTATTTTCGTGATATTTGCCAGTCAATTCCAGCCAGCCAGTCAATTCACGTTTGCCATTTCAGATTTTCAGCCGCTTCGGCTGAAAATCTGAATAAATAATTCCAATTCCATTATGAATTTTATACTAAATTCAACGAATAAGATAAAAATATAAAAAAAAAAATTTTGCTAATGTTGCGCGTTGGAAATGTATATAAAATATTTTCAACGAATTATTTGCATCTACATATGTACATACAGTACAAAAGGATCCGAGATAAGGAACCAAATATTGCATTGAAAATATGTTGTATCTACAATGTTATCGCTGACCATTTGTGAGTGTGTTCTCATCGTTCTGGCTGCCGCTTTGGCTGCTTGAACTGGGTGCACGTTTTTCTGGCCGCCGCGGCTATGGCTGCGCAGCCAGGCTGCCAAGTGCGTTACGGGCCTTACGGGCCTAAAAATGGCCCGCGGCCCGATTTCTCTTTTATATAGTTAATTTACAATCCAGTTAAATATTTTTTTCAAAATGTGCACAAAATGCGCCATTTGAAAGCGTGACAGAATTCCTAGAATTTCGTAATTATGTTCTTTTCGATGTTCTTTACCTGCTACGAGTATTTGACGCCAAGCTGGTCAAAGCAATGGCCAAATCTAAAACAGATGTTTTGCTTTCTTTATCCCTTATCTACTCTTACAATTGGTTCTGTTAGTTAGAGTACAAACGTTAAACTGGTCGGGTGTGTTTTTATTATTTCTTGTTCGTTGTTTTGTGCACATTAATAATTAATTTGTTGTGATATAAAACCATCGATCTGTAATGGCAGCACCAAGAAAAAGGAATTTTGATGGACGATTATTCAATGAACGCTGGACCATCGATTACTTTTTTATTCTGCACAATGGAAAACTATGCTGTCTCGTATGTCAAGAATCAATAGCTGTTATTAAGGAGTATATAGGTAATATAAAACGACACTACGATACAAAACATAAATTGATTGCCTTCAAGACGAATTGAGATTAATAAAAGTAAACGAATTGAGAACATCCCTCACCAATCAACAAAACTGTTTTAGAAATATTTGTAATCAAAACGATTCTACTGTACGTGCTAGCTACAAGGTTGCAAGAATGATAGCAAAATGTGGAAGACCGTTCACTGATGGAAAATTAAAAAAAAATGTAATGATTGAAGTGATGGATGAAGTTTGTCCCGAAAAAAAACATTTAATTAAGGAAATCAGTTTATCAGCTCGCACGAATAGAAGAAATTGGAAATTATGCCGAGGATATGTTGAAAGGTAATGCAATCAATTTTCAGTATTTTTCTATTGCAATGGATGAAAGCTGTGATATTAAAGACACTGCCCAACTGTTGATATTTATTTATCCGTGGTATTGACGAAAAATTCAATATTTTTGAAGAAATGGCTGCTCTTTGTAGTTTAAAAGGAAGAACTACAGGCGAAGATTTATTTATAAGCGTACAGAAAGTAATAAGGTCGTTGGGGTTAAAGTTGGAGAATTTAAAAAGTATAACAACTGATGGCGGATTGCCATCAGTTGTGCAAAAAATGCAAGAATTGGGTTTTGAAACTCCAATGATTTTTCAGTGTATTATTCACCAACAAGCTTTGTGTATGAAAATTTTAAAACTGGATCAATTATTGGATGTTATTGTACCAATAATAAATTTCATCAAAAGACACGGATTAAACCACCGCCAGTTTCAGGAATTTCTTATCGATATTGAAGCCCATTATGAAGATATTACATATATATTACACAGATGCTAGGTGGCTCAGTAAAGGAAATATGATAAAGCGATTTTTTTTGTTAAAAGATGATATATACATATGTATTTATGATTGAAAATGGCAAAGAAATGCCAGAATTGGTGAATTCGGAATGGCTTCTTCAGCTGGCGTTTTTGGTAGACATCACATCTCTAATGAACGATTTGAATTTAAAACTCTAAGGGAAAGGAAAACTAATTCATGAAACGTCTTCAGAAGTGAAAGCATTTGAAATGAAGCTCAAACCAACATAATAGAAAAAAAACTTCATAATTTTCCCTTTTTTAAGTCATTTTTTGAAAAAGATAAAATCACTTTAGAATTGCCAACAAATTTATTTTTAGAATACATTGAATCTCTTCAAAATGAATTTTCGAGGCGATTTTCAGACTTCCACAAACACTCCAAAGAAATTCGACTTTTTCAAAATCCTTTCGCTCCCAATATTGAAGATGTTCCTGAATATTTACAACTCGAAGTAATTGATCTACAAACCAATGACGTATTGAAAGACGAAGTGGTGGAGTTAATAGAGTTTTATACAGGACTTTCAGCTTCCTTATTTCCTGCACTGAAGAAATTTTCAGCTGGCATGATAACTATATTTGCCAGCACATATATTTGTGAACAAACATTTTCCCGAATGAACTATTATATATATAATAGCCGAAATCCGTCTGTCTGTCTGTCTGCTGATAACGCTCGCCGAGGAAAAATAATTAAAAAACCAGAACGAGTGGGGGATCGAACCCAGTACCCCAGGCTCGAGAGGACTCGCACTAATGCTAACCGCTGTCGCCGGTTGTCAATTTAGTCCTTTTTTTTTTAAACATTAACTATACAAGGGATCGTGACTCTGCTTTACCTATAAAAGGGTTCGTGACTGCTAATAATACATAGATGGCACTATAAAAACTATTATTTTTTTTGGTTTTTGATTTTTACAAAATTATAATTACTATATATGTATGTATATATAATAATTAATAATTATAATATAAATAGTAAGTAAAGTAAAATAAAAATTCAGCGAGCGTTGATGTTCAACGGGCTTATACTAGTATCAAAAATAAACATTGGACTAGAATTACAAATGGACATTTGCATGCGTTACTTCGAGTTAGCACCACTAGTTTCGATGTGGATTTTAATAAATTGGCAAAAAAATTGCAAAAACATCAAAGTTCTCATTAATTTTTATTTTTTTTTTTTTTTAATTTTTTCTTGTATTTTTATATTATTTTTATTATAAAATAAAATAAAATGATTTAAAAAAAAATCTCTTTTTTTACTAACTCATTATAAATCTAAAGTCACTTTGGTAAAAAAAAAAAATTTATATGTGGCCCGCCGACAAATCCCAATATCTTTATATGGCTCGCGTGTAAATTATATTGCCGACCCCTGGTTTAGAGTATTTCAGGGTGAAGAACGGTTTCCGAATTTTTGGTGGGTCGTAAAAAGTTTTTGAAATGAATTTTTTTTAATGAAATAAATCCAACTATCTAAAAATTGGATTTAGTGTTTAGTTTTTTCAGGATTTGGTGTTTTTTGGATTTAGTATTTAGTACTCCCAGAAATAAAATACACAGTTGGAGTTATGTTTGACGATAAGAGCAAAAAAAAACGATTTCGCTTTCAAATAACACAATTGCACGCAGAAGATGAAGATGAGCTGATCCAAAGAGTTGGTGAGAGTACATTTCTCTCATTTTAACTGGACGAGTCCACGGATTTATCTCAGCTGCTTGTTTTCGTTAATTGTAAATTATATAAAACTCTGGATAGTTATGTATAAAAACAGTATTAAATTTTTTTAATATCCCCCCGCTCTTCATGTCCACGAGTCGCGAAATTGTCGTTCTAAAATGTGGGTCGCGATACTAAAATGATCGTTCAGTTGAAACACTTTTATCTCACATTGGACTGTACTCGATGGTGAAATGATTCAATGCATTCATTATAAACATGCCTCGATGAGACGCCTCCACCCCCATATTCCTCAAGACGCTCAAATGAGGTCACCACCCCCTCACCCCACACAAATATAATTTGAACAGAATTGGAAATGCATTGGAAATAGCATTGGAAATGGATGGAGTAATTAGAGCAGTACGATAATTTCGAACGATGTTCGCTATAGTGAGGTTACATATGTACATATGTATGTATGTACGTACGTCCAACGTAGCCTTAACCAATAACGACAAAGCGGAATAAATGGAAAATTGATCTTGGTTTTTACCTGTTAAGGGAGGCTCTGGCCGAGCAGGTGGCTGGAGTGTCCTCGGAGTCCGTACTGCTATCAGTGTCATCCTGATGGAGCAGTTCGTCCTGGTCTGACAGGGTGCAACCCTCGCTTTCGCCAATATCATAAATCACCGGCATGTTGTCTAGTTCAGGAACAGCATCAGACAACCGAGTGCACTCTCGTACAAGTTCCCGAAGTGAAATTTAATTCAGTTAGTGGCGTGTTCAAGATAGGAGTGTGTGCATATTATCGATTCTGTAAAATAAAAATGTTCGACATCTCGTTAAGGTAACGTCCATATAGATACATATGTAACTGCGGTGTGTGGTTTGTGCTTTCGTGGACGGTGTAGTTACATATGTACAAAGTGCCTGTGCATGCTAGTTATGTAAGGGTTGTTTGTATGCTCTCCAGCCTCCTCCTTCTCGGTTCATATTTCGATACCCCTTTGGTAAATGTTTGAAGCATTCAAAATGAGGAGAGTTTCACAACTCTAGGAGAGAGTTTCACAACCCCTAAAAGCGCTATCAGGGAAGTATAATTCGTAGTGTGTATGGGTCGTATATCAAATATGGAGTCGTCTTTGATTGTACTTATATAAAACTGAGGAATACATGAGAGATATAGAAGAAGTATGACAGATATAGCGAAACGTGTGAAAACGTTGAAGTGGACACATAGCGAGAATAGACGATGGGCTGATGAATTGAGAAGAATGTGTCGAGTCGAGTGGATGCAGATTGCTCAAGGCAGACAGGAGTGGAAGAGGATTGGAGAGGCATTCATCCAGCAGTGGATGGTGAACGGCTGAAATGGTGATGATATAAAACTATTACAGAAGGACAATTTTATATACTGGTGTATGACGTACGCGTGACCCTCACCGGGAGCTTATTTTAAGCGTACATACTTCAGTACGTGGAGTTGAAAGGTTAAATGTTCAAAGAGTAAAATATGTATTCAGAAGATTAAATAGCTAATTTTTTATTTACACATGAGTACACATATAGTTTGTGACTTTTTGTTTTTTTTTCCCCCCTTTGTTCCCTTTGTTACATGATACTTCACTATGACAGTCGATAAAACTGCGAAAAAAAATCCTCGTAAATAACCGGAATTGTGTTGATGTGTCGAATTGTTATTAGTCAGATTAAACTATTTGATCGCTGTATTTTCCAAAGATTAAATACAAATTGGTTACGCTGATTTTTTTCAACTTTTTTTGCGCTAATTGGCCATTTCGCCACCCACCTCGTCTAATCTAGCGATGTACATACCTACATACATATAGGACACGTAGCCAGAATAATGGGTGGCAAATGGACCCAAGAATGCTACGTAAGATCCAGTGCACACAGAGAAGCATGGGAAGGTGTATGCTCGGTATAACAAGAAAAGATCGTAAGAGGAATACTATTCAAAGTGGCAGATATAGCGGAACGTGTGAAAAAATTGAAGAGGACACATAGCGAGAAGAATGGATGGCAGATGGGCGCGGAAATGCTGGAATAGTATCCGAGAGGATGTGAAAGAAAGCAGGGTGGACCGAGTGAACCATGGGCTGATTAATTGAGAAGAATGTGTGGAGTCAAGTGGATGCAGATTGATCAAGATAGACAGGAATGGAAGATGATTGGAGAGGCATTCATCCAGCAGTGGATGGTGAACGGCTGAAAATGGTGATGATATAAAACTATCATAGAAGGACAATTTTCTATACTGGGTTAAGTATGACGTACGCGTGACCCTTATTGGGAGCTTATTTTAAGCGTACTAGTTACATACGTACGTGGAGCTGAAAGGTTAAATGTTAAAAGAGTAAAATGTGTATTCAGAAGATTAAATGTTCAAAGAGTAAAATATGTATTCAGGAGATTAAATGGAAAATTTTTTATTTACCCATAAGTAAACTACATATGTACATACATATGTAGTTTGTGACCATTTCCTTACATATTACCTATGTACATATGTATGTATGTACATACGATATACATTTTTGTGCCTATATAGTATTTACCCTTCCACACTTGCGAAAGAGTATCACAGTAAATACAAGCATGCTAGAATTCCAACAAAATGTGTATGATTGTGAAAATGTCTCGCCTTATTAGTTTTTATTTTCTGAAAATCTTCTCATATGTACGTATCGCGTCTTCGGAGCACACATGTGACATTTCCAAAATAGTAAATTGTTCAGGGCGGCAGTTATAAAGTTTGAAATGGTCATCATGCATCAGGGGAACTTTGTATAAAAATGATAATTGTAGATATTGCGCTCTAGATTTTTAGATACTATTTCACTATTATTGAATTTACAAGCAAATTTTTCAAATTTTCATCGGTGATAAATCTGGACTTGTCACTTGTGATGCCAAAAAAAAAAACACTGTGACGTCATTCGAATGTGCCATTTGACGGCCCCGATAGAATAAAATTAAAGCTGCATTCATAACGCATTTTCGCAAAATCTCGGACATGTCACCTTTGTGCTTCAAGGATGCGATATTATAATTTTTTTTACAGCATTTACCATTTTGCAATTGCCAAAGAGTTGGTAAATAAATATATTAGAAAAAGCCAACGAATTTGAATGTACATATTAATTCAATTAAAAGTCCTTGCACGGCATAACTGCTCTTGCCAATTCACCGCGCAACAATATTACATACATACATACATACATTAAAAAAAAAAAAAAAATTATTAAACAATAACAGCAATAGCGTCAATAAATAATTAACTGAAACCCAAACACACTTCGTCGTATCGTGTAATACATAAATACATTTTCAACGTACATACATATTTACGCATGTTGATACAATCACCGTTGTTTATATCGAAAAAGTATAATTTTCAACATTAAACTGACGAATATCGTTTAAGTATTATATTTATCATTATCAAAACAGATTAAACGGAACGATACGCCGCTTGGCCGCGAACCGGTTCAACAAACGCTTGCCAAATTTATCGCATTCGACGGAATACTGCAGTATGACAAACAAAATGCGATATTGTTGAAAATTAACATATGTATGTACATTGTATAAAATATGTACACTCGCACAAAGTGACTTATTTACTATGTTGACATATTCGTATCGGACCGATTTCACATCTGCAATAGTTTCACAAACGCTTTTTTTACAACTCGAATGAGTATAATCAAAGTCGAGCGAGTTCAAAAAGAGTTGTACATACGTTTTCGCACGCTTTAGGCGACGCCGAACCGGTTGCACGCAAACGTTCCGATGCGAATCGAAATTTTTAGAACCGATTCGACTAGAAAAAAATAAATTATGTCACAATATTTAAGTGTGTGCGTGCCCGTGTTTACTAGGACGCGAATACACATGCACACGTTGCAGTTGTTTACTTAAAGTAGGGGTGATAATCTTGGAACTCACCTGGTTAACCTGGACTACATCTCCTCGCCTCGACCAGGGAGAACTGACTGCTTCAGCAGCTGCTCCCGTCGCCAGATATTATGCCAGGAGCCATTTTATCCCATCCCCTAGAGGGGTTGTCGAGGAGGAGTGGGATCGGATCGGGCACGCGTACAGGACCAGTTCCAGTGCGCAGATCGCCTCAACCTCCCATGCACCCACCCACGGACCAAACCACCCACCCACCCACCCACAATGCACCCAAACTGGGTAGCACCCACTATGAAAGCCTATACTGAGAGTATCGCGTCGACAGATAGTGAAATTTTTAAGTGATTCAGGATTTATTATAGTTTTTAAGGTGCCTGTAAACGATCAACATTTGTCAGCAATATTGACAGCAATATTGCTCGTCAACCATCCAGTAACATTTTCAGCATCGCATGCGCTATATGTGTGGCTCAATGATTGCCGGCAAGTGAATAGTTGCTGTTTTATTATTGCCCAGATTCTCCAAAGGTCAACACTCGTGTCGTGTCCTGTCCGCACCTCAGCGTATGTGAGAGACCAGGAAAGAAACATATACTGTCTCGTATTTTCATATACCGAGCGATATCATCGGTAATATGTCAACAATACTCGCCAACACACTGCCATACCAGCAATAGTGGAACAATAGTGTCGGGAAACACGACTGTATCCACATCACCATATTGCAGTAATATTACCGGCAATATTATGCTATGCCGGTGAATATGTTGATCGTTTACAGGCACCTTTGGGCACTCTTTGTTACAGGTGCTTAAATTCACGTGGAAGTAGAACATTGCACATTCGGTAGAACAATAGCCTCGTGAACCGAAAACTTGTGCCTTGTAGGACCCGTTTCTACCATCGCTATAGCTGCTGATGAAATTTCTTTCCTTCTCTTCTATGTACCTATGTACATATGTACATACATCGATGGGCTAGTGCACAGATATTGTACATACGTCCAGTTTTGACCAAAATTGAATTATCGTATCCATCTGCATCAAACCTTCACGTTTAAGAAGTATTGTATGTCCAAATACCTATATATAATATGTTCATTTCGTTCCATATTTTTCATGCAAAAGAGATGTACATATGTCACTTAAAATATTTTAAAACAAAAGTGGATATACAAATCTGTGCACTAACCCATCGACATACATAATATACGCCAAAGGGAAACTATGTATCTATCGTTAAGTATTTTTCCTTTGTAACTTAACTATCGTATGTATGTATTTTTCCTTTGTACTTCACAAAGTAAAACAATCGCTCTTTTGATGAGTACATGATACTTTTGTATCATCAATTGATGAGTAACATGATACTTTTGTAAAGAAAATTCAACCGGTTCATTTATTTTTCCAATTCATTTTTAGTGATATTAAGTAGCTGTCGGCTTGTGTGTGTGTCTCTGTGCAAACACCCTTAAAGTTGGCGGTTTCGGATTTCATTAAATGTATTAAATAATAAATGGGGGTTTGCCGTGGATTGAGAACAACAGGGGAGGAATGACCCAATAACTAAAGTTGAGATCTGGGTCACGCGAACACGCCTCAAACTTTCACTCGCCACGCACCCCCGCATCCGCATTCACTGTCACTGCCACGCGAATACTATTGGAATAATTGTCAACTTCAGCAATTGTCATTTTCAGCCGTTCCCCATCCACCGCTTGATGAAGGCCTCCAATACAATCCTCTTCCGTTCTTGAGCAATCTCAGATCCACTCACATTCTTTTCAATTCATCAGCCCATCGTTCACTCGGCGTACCTCGCTTTCTTTCACATCCTCTCGCATACCATTCAAGCATTTTTCGCGTCCATCGCCATCCATTCTTCTCGCTGCGTGTCCAGCCCATTGCCACTTCAATCGTAAGCCTTAACAATATAAAAATACATCGCTAGATTACACAGACGAGGTGGTTGGCGAAATGGCCCGACTAAAATCAGCGCAACCAATTTGCATTTAATCTTTGGAGTATACAGCGAACGAATACTGTTTATAACATAATTTGACACATCAACACAATTTTGATTATTTACGAGGAAATTTTTTTTTGCAGTTTTACCGACTGGCATAGTGAAGTATTCTGTATCACGGGAAAGTCACTTTACAATAGGACAACTCATACCGTCTCAGCCAATGAACTGTGTATCTTCTTCTACTGTATAAAATTCAATGATTATTTGTTGGTTTCTTTATTTCTGTGTTTGTCGTTCCGCTATGCAAATCTACAGTTTTCAACTTAGAACCGCCAAACTTGGTATACTATCTCACGATACCCTAACTCAGACCGTAGGTGGTTTTTTTTTTTACAAAAATTTTAATCAATTTTTTTTTTTGAACTGGAGAATAAATGTTTTCATTTGTTTGAATTAAAATAATTTTTTTCATTCATAAACTTTCACCCGCCCGAGCAACGCCGGGCAATTCAGCTAGTTGTACATAGATCTTCTTTCAGATCATCATTGGCTGATAACTTGGCTGTAGATTCTACAGCCAAGCTATCGTTGTACATGGTAGAGCGTGGGAATCGTGAAATTTTCTCGACGGTTTAAAGTATTTCAACAACATTTCAAAGTTAATAAAATTCGAATCCGTACCGAATTAATTCTTAATCAATTCTTCCCATCCATCTATTCGTCGTTTATTCCGTTCCGTCCCGTCGAAACGGCGACGGAAAACCGCGGAGTGTCTTCCGCTTGTTAATTCACAACACGGTGAACATGTGTGTTACAGAGTAAAGAAGCATTGTTTGTTATCGGATGGGAATCGGAATAATAGGTATAAATTCGATAGTGGGTGGGTGGGAACATTGAGAAGCGGTGGTTCTTATTCTTGCGCATGCTCCCACGCAAATCTGATAGGGATGGTGCTGGATCAGGCGTAGGTTCACCATTTTTTTTTCCTAATTCTCCGTGTCTGCCTCCTCCATTATGATGGGATGTTTACGATTCGGCGTATCGTCTTCGCACCGTGTTGATACGGCGTCGAAACTGGCGTCGCACCGGCTCGGCGCGTCCACTGTGACGTGTCCGGTTTGAACCGGAGCTGGTCGCCGGAAGTAGGGAAAAGTGGTGCACTTACCGAAGCTGAAGATTACGATGCTGGGCCGCAAGCAGAGTCTCAAAGGGGAACCGGTGCTGGCCGATTACGGACCCGAGGAGTCGCTCAACGAGAGCGCAGACATCGAATGGGTCAACAAGGTATACCCACCCCCCCTCATCAATTCATTAATCCGCTCGTCTTAATCCCAGTCTAACATTCAAATTTCCGTTGTTTATTACATAAGCGACTGAGATTCCCCCCCAAATGATAACGGTTCGTAAGCCGATTCGATAGATGGCACTGTAATCAAATCCATAATGTGTAATATTTTTGTATTTGTTTTGGTACTAAATGCTTTCGAGTACCATGTATGTATGTATGTATGTACTGCAAAAGGGGTTGCAAACTTTGGTGTGATAACTGAAAGATGTTTTATTTGTAATATTTTAAGCCTTTCTGTCCAGAGATGGATATATAATATGTACTAAAGTATTGCCCATTGACTATCCACGGGTGTGTTTATTATTGACATTACTAGTAAAATGCCCGTTGATAGTGTCATCGGGTGATTATCATTTATGTAATATACCCATAGTGTATTTAAAATACATGGGCAGGTGGCATAGCCGATGGAGCCCAGGGGTCTGATATAAATTGTACATACAGTTATTTATATTTTATATTCAAAAACTTGTCGAGGTGATTTTTAAAGAGATTTGTGTTTTCAGAAGATACTAGCTGATTTGGGAGGCGGCTCCAAACTTCAACCACTCTATTTGAAAAGAATGAGTGTCTGACAATTTTGTTAGATTTGTCTTTTAGGAGTCTCAGAGTGTGACCTCTGAGATGAGCGTTTTTATTGAACGCGGGGAGGTTTTTTATTGGGCATTTATATTTATTATTTATTACTTTATACACTTCACAATCTTCTCGTCCCCAAAGATGTGAGACTCATTCTCTTTAAGCTTTCGTTATATGATCGAAGTTCTTTGAACCTTTTCTAAACATCTACTATATAAAATTCAATTTTTGTTTGTTTGTCGTTCCGCTATGCAAATCTACAGTTTTCAACTTAGAACCGCCAAACTTGGTATACTATCTCATGATACCCTAAGTCAGACCGTAGGTGGGTTTTGGAAGGGGTCGGATCAGGGGGTCGACGGGCCCCCATATACAACCCCCGGCCGAGCAACGCCGGGCAATTTAGCTATAGTACATACAATGTCTTACATTGTTCTAAACATTTACAGCAAATTCTAGTTTAGGTCTAATATAGGATTTATAAATTTTTGACAGGAACTGGATACTAAAATTCTTAATACACGTTTGATAATATATATAAATGAATAACACTTATTTATTAAAGAATTTATATGAGTTGACCGTTTTAGGTCTTTTGAGATAACAACACCCAGGTCAATTTGTGATGCAACTTTTGAGACAATGCGTTTGTTCAGCCTATTTTAGATTTGGTTGTTCAAAATGTAGCAAAAATGTAGTAGGTGCCCGTGCTGTATGTATGTGTGTGTGTGTGTGTGTGTTTGTGTGTGTATGTGTGTGTGTGTGTGTGTGTTTGTGTGAGTGAGTGTATGTGAGCGTTCCGCGGCTACCCAGCCGGCCGGTCGGGCATTGCGCTACTATTTATAGTAACGATTAGGCTAACAATATGAGCTACTGTAAAGCTTTTCGTTTTTATGTTTCAGCTATGGGTGCGACGCCTCATGAGGTTTTGTGCCCTCGTCAGCCTCATGTCCGTATCCATGAACACACCGAAGACGTTCGAAAAGCTTCCGTTTCTGCAGTACTTTACTTTTTCGTGCGATTTCATAGTTACATTTTTGTTCACCGCCGAAATGATTGCAAAAATGCACATCAGAGGAATATTGAAAGTGTGTACCGTCCATATTAAAATACTATTTAGATCGAATACAGTCTTTATTTAGTATTTTTTCCAGGGCGAAGTTCCGTATCTCAAAGATCACTGGTGCCAATTCGACGCCTCTATGGTTTTCTTCCTTTGGGTGTCCGTTATACTTCAAATGTTCGAGATGCCCGGAGTTGTTCCGCGAACAAGCAGTTCCCTGAACATCCTTCGGGCACCTCGTCCCCTCATAATGATACGATTTTTGAGAGTATTTTTAAAGTTTTCAATGCCTAAGTCGCGCATCAATCAAATATTTAAGTAAATATTACCCCCACACACCTATCACATATGTTGTATTAAAATAATATTCATACTTCTGTTGTTATTCATAGGCGTTCAAGTCAACAGATATACAACGTGACACTATTCTTTTTATTCTTCATGTCATTATACAGTCTATTGGGTGTACAATTCTTCGGGGAATTGAAAAATCATTGTGTTTTAAACCTTACCGATCCCGAGTAAGTATTTGAATTCACTTTTAACGGTGCGAAATTTGCCTTTTACTTTTGTATTGATATATGTATAAATTATGTTTGCAGTGATATAACATTCAACTCTATGGCCATTCCTGATACGTTTTGCTCTACATTTCCTGGCTCAGGTTATCAGTGTCCTCCCGGAATGATTTGTATGAAATTGCATCTGTCGAAGTACATCATGGGTTTCAACGGATTCGAAGAATTCAGTATGTTTCACTATGTGTGGTTTATTTTATATGCTTAAGCAATGGTATTTGTATTTTTTTTTTATTTATTTTAGCAACAAGCATATTCACCGTTTATCAAGCCGCTTCTCAGGAAGGTTGGGTATTCATTATGTATCGAGCAATAGATTCGTTACCAGCTTGGAGAGCTGCTTTATATTTTAGGTACGCTTTTTCTTTGTCATTGATATTTATTTTATTGTATGGAACTTTCTGAAATAGTTAAGATTAACTCTTGAATTAATTATGTACGTTAAATTGTATTTTTTTTTGTATTATTACAGCACGATGATATTCTTTTTGGCTTGGTTGGTGAAAAATGTATTCATTGCCGTAATAACAGAAACTTTCAACGAAATCAGAGTTCAGTTTCAGCAAATGTGGGGAGTTAGAGGTCACATTCAAAATAGCACAGCTTCTCAAATATTGACGGGTGACGACGCCGGGTGGAAATTAGTAACATTAGATGAAAATAAACATGGTGGAATAGGTGATTTTTTAAAAATATTTTCATCATTTTCAGCCGTTCACCATCCACTGCTGGATGAAGGCCTTTCCAATCCTCTTCCATTCCTGTCTATCTTGAGCAATCTGTATCCACTTGACTCCACACATTCTTCTCAATTCATCAGCCCATCGTCCACTCGGTCTATCTTGCTTTCTTTCACACCCTCTCGGATACCATTCCAGTATTTCTCGCCTCCACTTCACTTGCTCTGCTATATCTCTCATTTTGGTCATACTTCTTACCCATGTATTCCTTACGATTTCTTCTCGTTATACCAAGCATACATCTTTCCATGCTTCTGTGTGTGCATTGGATCTTACTTAACATCCACGTTTCACATCCATACGTCATATCTGGCAGTATGCATTGGTCATATGCCTTCTTTTTTAAGCATAGCGGGATGTTGGATTTAAAAACTATGTTCATTATGAAATTTAAATGTTTTAGGTTTGGCGCCGGAGCAATGTCAACAAATCTTACGTTCTGCTTATTTTCGGCTTTTGGTGATGACCGTGATTTTGGCCAACGGCATTGTTACAGCGACAATGAATTTCAAACACGATGGTCGACCAAGAAGAGTATTCTACGAAAAATATTATTACATAGAAGTGCGGAAAGATTTAACTCTTGAAATAAATACTTGTATATTTCTTTATTTAAGTTTATCATTAAATTTCAGGTAGCCTTTACTATATTTCTCGATCTGGAAACAATATTTAAAATTTGGTGCTTAGGATGGAGGGGATATTTTAAGCATTCCATTCATAAATTTGAATTGCTCTTGACAATTGGAACTTCAATGCACATAATACCAACCCTGTACCTTTCTGGCTTTACTTACTTTCAAGTAAACTTAATCATCAATTATCAATCAGTGAAATATTTAAATTTTAATTACGTATCTAATTTTTTACTCTCTCATACCATAGGTTCTACGTGTGGTCAGACTTATAAAAGCGTCTCCGTTGCTCGAGGGGTTCGTCTACAAAATATTTGGACCTGGAAAAAAGCTTGGCAGTTTAATTATATTCACCATGTGTCTCTTGATTATTAGTTCGTCGATTTCAATGCAATTGTTCTGTTCCCTCGACGATTTTACGAAATTTGAAACGTTTCCGGAAGTAAGTGTGACTTATACGAGACATTGCATATAATATTATTTTCGTGTATTAATTATTTTGTTTATTAAATCCAACAGGCATTCATGTCTATGTTCCAAATTCTCACCCAAGAAGCTTGGGTTGAAGTAATGGATGAAACGATGATTAGAACAAGTCAAACGTTGACTCCGCTAGTTGCTATGTATTTCATTTTATATCACCTTTTCGTCACCCTGGTTAGAATGATGATTCTGCGTATACATAATATTAAAATTTTTTTTGATTCTTTAATATCACACTGTTATTTGCAGATCGTGCTTTCACTTTTCGTCGCCGTAATTCTCGACAATCTCGAACTGGACGAGGATATAAAGAAATTAAAACAGTTAAAATTTAGAGAACAAAGTGCTGAAATTAAAGAAAGTCTTCCATTTAGGTTACGAGTGTTTGAAAAGTTTCCCGACAGTCCACAAATGACGTGCTTGCACAAAGTCCCAAACGATTTCAACTTACCAAAGGTACGTAAAACTCCATGTCTTTGAATTACAAGTTGGATAAATAAGAGGATTGGTTCAATCGATTGATACGTTACAGGTCAGAGAATCTTTCATGCGTCAGTTCGTGTGTGATGAACAAGACGAACTCGATGGTCCAACGGGTAAAAAATGCATAGGAAGCTCTCCTTGGGATTGTAAAATTGTATATCGCAAACAACGACCCGTTCGCACTCTAGCTCCAGCGCCAAAAATTCGCCAAGGAACAACAGATTTGAGAAAAGCTGCCGTCACGATTATAATCAAGTATGTAAATCAAATTTTAAAATAACATATAAGTTCGAAGTTTATCATAATTTGAAATTTCATTCAACAGCGACTCGAACAATCAGCGTCTCATGTTGGGTGACTCTGCTCTCTTACCAGTCGGAGGAGCCGGTGGTAAAGTCGTCGGACTTAAGTCTCAAGGAACGGTCACGAGTGCTAAACAAATGCGGATTGATCAGAAAAAGTATTTCGACAATAATATATAACAATCATCATCATCATTTTTAGTCATTCACCATCCACTGCTGGATGAAGGCCTCTGCAATCCTCTTCCATTCCTGTCTGTTTAAAGCAATCTACATCCACACATTCTTCTCAATTCATCAGCCCATCGTCCATTCGGTCTACCCTGCTCTCTTTCACATCCTCTCGGATACCATTCCAGTATTTCTCGCGTCCATCTGCCATCCATTTTTTCCCTATGTGTCCACTTCAACTTTTTCACACGTTCTGCTATATCTGCCACTTTGGTCATGCTTCTTACCAGTGTATTCCTCTTACGATCTCTTCTTGTTATACCGAGCATACATCTTCCCATGCTTCTCTGTGTGCACTGTAATCTTAAATTCAGCATCCACATTTCACACCCACACGTCATTACTGGCAGTACGTATTGGTTGTATGCCTTCTTTTTTAAACATTGCGGGATGTTGGATTTATGTTCATTCTTCCAAAAGCGCTCCATCTTACTTTCATTCTTCGTTTTATTTCTTCTTCTTTACATCCAGTCATGTTCACCTAGGTTCACTACACTATTATGATGTATTATTTTCAAATGAATGATTTATTATAGATTTGGATCTCGGTCTATACGTCGCTCTGTTCGGTCAGGTTCCATCAAACTCAAACAGACTTACGAACACATAATGGAGAACGGAGACATCGGTGCAGCTCCTCGTGTAACGAGCAGCAGAGCCAGACCACACGATCTCGATATAAAATTATTACAAGCCAAACGCCAACAAGCTGAAATGAGAAGGTAATACAGTATTCATC
Source organism: Parapsyche elsis (assembly GCA_022651745.1). Classification (NCBI taxonomy): domain Eukaryota; kingdom Metazoa; phylum Arthropoda; class Insecta; order Trichoptera; family Hydropsychidae; genus Parapsyche; species Parapsyche elsis. The sequence continues at coordinate 3,362,889 of JAGVSN010000019.1, forward strand.
ACAACCGTGTACAATATTTATTTATAATTTAGTAAAATTTTCAATTTCTTTTTTACCATATTTAACATAGGAATCAAAGAGAAGAAGATTTAAGAGAAAATCATCCACTATTTGACACCCCGTTACTAGCAGTACCGAGAGAGTCAAAGTTTCGTAAATTATGTCAAGGAGCTGTGTATGCCAGATACGATGCTCGGCTCAAAGATCCACTCACCGGAAAAGAACGGAAAGTTCACTATAAAACATTACAGTACGCATCCTTTCCTTTTATTATTAACGCATCCTTTTGATTTTTGATCTCTTCATGATAATACTTTTTGAACTTGCAGCAATTTCCTAGGATTGGTGACGTATTTGGATTGGGTTATGATATGTGTTACGACTCTGTCGTGTGTTTCGATGATGTTTGAAACTCCATCGTATCGAGTCATGGAAAACCCCGCGTTACAAGTAATGTTAATGAACATTATATGTAGATGTATTACGATGTGTGCATTTATCATAGCGAATGTAATATTGTTTTACAGGTGGCAGAATACGGTTTTGTCATATTTATGAGTTTGGAACTGGCGCTTAAAATATTAGCCGATGGACTTTTTTTCACACCGAAAGCTTACTTGAAAGATGCAGCGTCGGCTCTAGATGTGTTTATATACGTGGTAAATAAAATTTCGTCTACTTTTCATTTTTTTTTTAGTGTGTGTATGTCTACGGAGAGTTTTATTATGTTTCTAAGGTTTCTTTGACATTCTTGTGGTGGATGCCATTAAAAGTACCATCTGGTTCACCGGCGCAGTTTCTTATGGTTTTACGCTGTGTACGACCCCTTCGTATCTTCACTTTAGTGCCTCACATGCGTAAAGTCGTTTATGAACTTTGTCGCGGTTTCAAAGAAATTCTTTTAGTAAGTATATTTCATACCCTGTATCAGATTGATCCAACTTCAAATTGCATACTGAAAAATTATTCGTATCATTCCAGGTATCGACACTTCTTATTTTACTTATGTTCATATTTGCCAGTTACGGAGTGCAACTATACGGCGGAAGGTAAATTGCATCATGTAAAATGTACGTTCAATCAAATTTTGAAATTAAATTCAACTTTTCAGATTGGCTCGTTGTAATGATCCGACAGTAGCCAAACGAGAAGATTGCGTTGGAGTGTTTATGAGACGTGTATTCGTCACCAAGATGAAATTACTACTCCGCCAAGATGAAACTTACCCGTCTATGCTCGTACCGAGAGTTTGGTAAACAAGACGAATTAAGCATTGTGCTTTTTATAAAATTGAATTTTGTATAATTATTTTTTGTTAAATCGACAGGGCGAATCCTCGAAGATTCAATTTCGACAACATCGGCGATGCTATGTTAGCACTGTTTGAAGTTTTGTCTTTCAAAGGTTGGCTGGATGTTAGAGATGTCCTTATAAAAGCACTAGGACCGGTTCGTATGAATCCTTTGATGCGATAACATTTTTTGGATTGCGATTGACAATGTCATTGTTTTTTAGGTACACGCTATTTACATTCACGTTTACATATTTCTCGGTTGTATGATTGGTCTCACGTTGTTCGTCGGCGTTGTGATTGCGAATTACTCAGAGAACAAAGGGACTGCACTGCTGACGGTCGATCAACGCCGATGGTTAATATCCACAAAAAACATTAATCAAGGATTTGAACCTTGATAATTTAACAATAGATAACTTACAACGAGTTACCGTATGGTTATCCAAATGTATATGATACAAATCTATGATCATTTCCATAGGTGCGATCTGAAAAAGAGATTGAAGATTGCTCAGCCGTTGCATTTGCCGCCTAGACCAGACGGACGAAGATTCAGAGCCGCAGCCTACGACATCACCCAACACATTGCATTTAAACGTTGTATTGCAATTGCAGTACTACTGAATAGCTCGTTACTTGCCGTTACTGTTAGTATTCCTATTATGTTTAACGCTTACTATGATTACGATTATGATTACCATACATAGCTTATAGTCAATTGGCCGCTTTCATTCTCAACGTCTCATCATTACATATATTGCTGTGCGAATGTACTATATATGGCATTTGCGTTACCTGTGTATTATTATTATAACGTGCGTATTATAATCTTATTGTATGGTTGTACATCGATGAAGTTTTATGTACTATGTAAAGTTTTGTTCATAATATTTATTATTCATTATTTAGTGGATCAAAGAGGAGGCGCATACTGAATGGCTCGCTTTGACATCTGCCCTTTTAACGTTAGTGTTTGTCGCCGAGGTTGTGCTTAAAAATATAGCTTTTACACCGAGAGGCTACTGGCAAAGTAGACGTAACAGATACGACCTTTTAGTCACCGTTGCCGGATGCATGTGGATATTCATGCATTGTATGCTAAAGGTAAAAATCCCATTATACTGAAAACACTAACAATTCCTTTAATTTACTTATTTATTCTTTATTAAACGCCTATTACGGCTTTTTCATATAAAATATATAATATATATATAGGTAATTAGAAAAAGAAGAAAGAGAAAAAAACTAATATGTTGAATGAAACTAATGTTGAATTAATAAAATAAATAATGTCGTAGTATTGAAAAAGGTATTTATTGCCATGACTAATCATTCTGGGGATGGGAGAATAATTATTACGTGAAATATTTTCACAATTCAATAAACAAGAACTACGGGTAACACGCACCGGTATTTTTTCAATAGAATACGAATGAATGGCAAAATGAGGTGACCAAACTATAGAATTACACTCTAATTTGCTTTTAACTAGCGAACAGAATAATAATTTAAAAGTATTAAGATTGTGAAAACGTTCGACAGTTCTGATAATGAAGTCAAGTAATCTGTTCCCATCCTCAGTTATATGATTAATAATATAAAAATAAAATGTTTGTTTGTTTGTTTTGTTTGTTTGTTTGTTTGTTTGTTTGTTTGTTTTGTTTGTTTTGTTTTGTTTGTTTGTTTGTTTTTGTTTTTTTGTTTGTTTGTTTTGTTTGTTTGTTTGTTTGACGTATTTGTTTGTCGTTCCGCTATGCAAATCTACAGTTTTCAACTTAGAACCGCCAAACTTGGTATACTATCTCATGATACCCTAAGTCAGACCTTAGGTGGGTTTTGGAAGGGGTTGGATCAGGGGGTCGGGGGTTTTTTCATTCATAAACATTCACCCGCTCGAGCAACGCCGGGCAATTCAGCTAGTATGATTAATATGCTCAACAAATGTAAGGCAGTAGTCAAAAATCACACCCAAATCCTGTATTTTAGAAACAACATGAAAATTTGTCCCCTCGATTGAATAAGTATAAACAATAGGATTAGAAATTCTTTTGAAAGTTATAGAATAACATTTAGTAGGATTAAGAAATAATGTATTAAGTTAACAACAGTCTTGAAGTTTATTGATATTATATTGAAGAATTAAGCAATCATTGTGTGAAAATGTTTTACGTTTCAGAATGACTTGTCGTACTTTATTGGATTCATGGTGGTTATATTGCGATTCTTTACCATAACCGGAAAGCACACGACACTCAAAATGCTCATGCTGACCGTCGGCGTCTCCGTCTGCAAATCTTTCTTCATCATATTCGGAATGTTTTTACTGGTGTTCTTTTACGCTCTAGCTGGCACGATTGTTTTTGGCAACGTCAAATACGGCGAAGGGATCGGACGGTACGCTTACGCCCCAGTATCCGACGCAAAGCTTTTATACCTATAGTATATTGCCATAACTTGTATTTGAATTTTAGCCGTGCGAATTTCAACTCGGCCGTGCACGGTGTAGCTATGCTGTTTCGCATCGTCACTGGTGAAGATTGGAATAAAATTATGCATGATTGTATGGTCGCACCTCCGTACTGCACACCGAAAGATAACTATTGGGAGACGGACTGTGGCAACTTTACAGCATCGCTCATATACTTTTGCACATTTTATGTCATCATAACTTACATTGTGTTGAATCTGCTCGTGGGTTAGTCAAACATACGGTCAAATTGTCGAATTTATTCAAATCTAAATGTGTGCTTATGACGTTTATCATTCTGCAGCTATTATCATGGAGAACTTTTCATTGTTTTATTCAAACGAAGAAGATGCTTTACTGTCGTATGCGGATATTAGAAACTTTCAAAATACTTGGAATATTGTCGATATTCACCAAAGAGGCGTTATACCAGTTAGAAGAGTAAGTTTTTCATAATAAACATATGAGACAAGTTAAATAATGCAGGTCTGATTCTATAGCTATACTGTGTAGATCAATGTGTGGAGGTTTTAGCCTTATTTATTTAATTTATTTTATTAAGATAGCTTAAGAAGCTAATTATAACAAACAGTAACTCAAAGCTAAAATTACTAACCTAAACTTAATTATCTATTCAGGCTGCCGGGAATCTATCAATTTTGTTTATATTTCTGATATCTTCTGGCAGGCCATTATATTCAACAACACCCCTGTACAAGATACTTCTCCTAGATCTATTTAATTTAAAATTCTTAATTATTAACTTGGACGGTTCTTGCGTTATTTACATACATGTTTTTAACGCAGACGTTTATCCGTTTTTAAATCAGTAAAACCAATTGTAAAAAAAAATTGTAACAAAATTGTAGATTTATCATAATATTAAACAATGTATATGGATTTGTCATTAGGTAAAATTCATTCTGAGATTGCTAAAAGGTCGCTTGGAGTGTGACCCGCAAAAGGACAGATTACTATTCAAGTACATGTGCTACGAATTGGAAAAGCTTCACAATGGAGAAGACGTAACCTTTCACGATGTCATCAAGTACGATTCATTCTAAATTCAAAAGTCAAATAAACGACGCCTTACAACTGTATAGTGTTGCACAATTTGCATTGTTTCGTTTTAGCATGTTGTCGTATCGCTCTGTGGACATTCGAAAAGCACTACAGCTTGAAGAGTTGTTAGCCAGAGAAGAATTCGAATACATAATAGAAGAAGAAGTAGCCAAGCAGACGATAAGAACGTGGTTAGAAGGCTGCTTGAAGAAAATAAGAGCGACGACGGTATTGCAACTTTCAAACATCTCAACGTTAATGCGAAATTTTTACGTAAACGTAATAAATATTATTTTACAGAAGCAGCAGTCGAGTCTTATGGCTGGTTTGCGCGCAACCAACGATATTCAGAATACTCTAGATGCCGACGATCAAGGGATCATGACGAGCAGTGATTCCGGGAACAAAGTAAACTAATACCACAAAGCGTCTGTCAAATTACACATGTATTGTATTTAATTGAGGCATCGTTACAGGTCACCACTGAACACATTCCTCATACCGAGCATCCGTCTATTATGAATATAATCACCGGATTTCATACTGAGCCTCTGTTGTCTTGTAACATACGTCCCGGGCTGCGAGTGAAGAAACCTGGACCGACCGTCTCTGCAACTACGCAAGGACTCAGCAGGCACATATATATTTATCTCAATTGATTTAAAACACATTTAAATGATTGTTTATTAATCCAATAATGCACTTTACAGATCTGATAGTTCGGGAAGTCAGGGTAGAAAGTTTTTGCAACCGACACTCAGTGACCCTCATCCGACAACAACTAAGCGTCCGCAAGGTATTATTTTTGCTAATGTTTAAATGTTTGCAATGGAATTCTGTCTTTTGAACTTTTATCCGAAGTAAACTAATAGTGCGCATTACCTATAAACTAATGATTGATTGAATTTAATAGCCTCGTCGAGCAAAGTAGCTGTGACTAGAACTAGTGCGGGTAGTGCTGGTAGCGGAACGACGGCAACGAACGGAGATGGACACATTCCGGCAGGAGAAACGGTTTCTGGAGGAAACTGTGCTGGTCCACGACTTCCACCAGCAGTTCACGAAGTTCGAGATTGGTGGCGAGCTCAACTAGCTCACAGACATCACATGCATTGTCATTAACGTAGCATTCTAGAGAGCAATACTGTATGAGTAGTTGTTATTTTAATAAAATAAAACTAAAACCAATAGTACTTTGTCCTTTGTCGCAGGAACTAAACCCTTAAAATATCATTTCAAAAAGCGTAATGAAAAAACAAGAACCACTGCAGTGGTGCAGTATTTCGTATATTAAACATTATGTATGTACATTTAAAATATTTATAAATTACGTTATTTTATTGTGGTCTCTTTGTGCTTCAATTTGTTTTAGTATACCTATACATTTATTTACTCGTCTGTGTGTTTGTTGATTGGTCTGTCCGTCGGGAATCAGTAAAAATCCGTTACAACGAAAAAAACTACCAAAGCGGAGACTAGTCAATCTTTATTAAGTTTGACCCACCGAATCCGAATATGATAATGAAATTTGACAAAAAATACTGACCAATCCTTATAAATGCGTTAAAATATTTTTTAAAAACTGGTCAATGTAACACATACATAATAACACCGGGAAAAAATCTGAAAGAAAAATACTATTTTTGACTTTTAAAATTCGCTAGACGATTACTTATAAGTATTTTAAAGCTTCCTATAATAGCAAAAACATCTGACTATTGCTTCCAATACTCATTTTGAACACAGAAGCACTAAATTTTGAGTTACAAACCGCAAAAGTCAACAAATGTAAAAATCGTCCATTTTTTTAAACGCTCATATCTCATAAACATGAGCTAACCAACAAATTTTATTATCATAGATTCAGTGGGTCAGAATTAGTAATAATTTTTGGCTCCACTCGGGTAACGCAAAAACGTGATTTTTTTTGCACAGTGTTATCAATGGGCAATTCTCTAGCAGTGGTTCTTAACCTATGGTGTTTTCCTCCCCAGAGGAGTAATGAAAGGTCTGCAAGAGAGGAATGAGGTGTCTCCTCTTTGTCATCCCAATGCCATCAGGTCATCCCAAAAAAAATCAATAATTAGTTAGATACTCTTCCGAATTGGATTCCGGTCGTATTGAGGGATTTGGAAAACCTAATGGAGTCCTTTGATGATTACTGTCAAGCTGATTAAAAAAAAATGAAGAGTGGATACGAAATCCTTTCGGCTTTAATTTGGACTCTATGGATGATGCTGACATACAGAAGGACGACTTCTTTGATTTAAAGAGCAAAATATCTGCTGTAGCAAGAATTCTCAAATCAAAGCCTTGATGAATTGTGATGCTTTCAAACAGTTTTATCTTTTATTTTTAAATATGTACATATCTTTATGTTTTTTTTTCTGAAAATAATTAGCTATTATTTTAATTATGCCATGATTGATTTAATGAATTTAAGATAGGGGGATGAACATTGTGTCCACTTCCAAGGGAGGAAATTGATGCATAAGGTTAAGAGCACATGTATAATAGCAATAAATTTTATTTTAATAATAATAATACTGTATAATAAATAATAGACAATGTAACCTAGGCTAAACAATCAATATTTATAATTAGTACACAAATAAATGCATTGAGTGATTATGAAAAGTTATCACTCACACAAACATTCGACACATTTATACAACAGAAAACTATTAATATGGACCCCTCACGAACAAAGCAATTGTATTTAAAATACAATTTAACATATTATAATACTATCAACGGTTAAATTCTTATGCACATTCTACGCTGCGATTTAGACACGTCTCGGAAGGAATTGGATAGCCTTTTGACCCCATCCTGTGCGATCACCTTTCTTAGATTTGCCCGATTTTTTGATTGCCAAATACCAGCCACGGTGAGCGTACGATCTCGACATGTACGTGTTGTACGATCCCAAAATTTCCTCCAACCACACAGTTTCCTCTTTATCTTTCCTCGTCTGGAATGATTTAAAAATACATATATCCTCATCATTGCCGTACATTCAAATTGTATTTTTATAATAACATACCAAATACAAACCTCCCCGTAAAGTCGACCCTTTTTATTGAACGCCACATACAAATTGTTTTGAATGCATCTCAGATAAACGTGTCCGTCCTGACCGGCCGATGAAATTTCGAATATTACTGATAAACAAAACAACAATACAAATTGCAAATTAGTTATATTATTATAAGGGTAATTCCCGGGCAAATGGACACTTTCTAAGACTTTTTTCTCTATAGTCTGTTTTTTGAGATGCGGGATTAGTGTCAGTTGTGGTCAACGTTATTGGTGCATTAGAATTTCAGCAGAGTAGGCGTCTCCACTTGCTTTTTTATCCATTTTTAACACACGCTATTGGAAAAGAAACAGATAGACCCATATTCACTTCTTTCGAAAAACAAACTATAGTTCCATACAAATTTTTGATTTGCCTCGGAATTGTTAAAATGCAATTTAAATGACAAATTATTCATTAAATAAACACTGATTGCATGAATGAAGCATATTATCATACATAATACATTTAAAGAAACATAATTCGCTGGCGATTACATCCATTTTCTACATTGAATTATTTACCTACTATGAATAAAGTCTGTTGGTTTGTCAATTTATCCGTACAGAACGTTCGTCACACTTCAATTGTGTCGTTGAAAATTTGAACTATTTTTTTCCCGTAATCCATACATACGTAATCCGTTAGCTCACAGGTCCGTTGATTGTCAACGGGCAATACAACACAGTAAATACTATTTGAAGAATGTATTCGACGATATTCACTGCAATAAAACATCGTATCTCCGGCTAGTAACTGAATATCTGTTGAGACGTTTTCACGAAAACAATTATTTATTGGGTGGTTACATTTTGAAACAGCATAAAATAGCAAAGAACGCAAACGCTGCAATAAATAGCAATTAAATACTGATTTCAATACCATGTGGATCGGATTCTTCTCTAACTCCGGACACTCTCCCGTTGGGATCCAACTTCAGGTGCCATCCAGTTCGACAGTACAACATCATTAAACTGTTATATTTGGGATTTCCGAATACGGGATCCAAATCGAAGTTCGTCGGACGCTCCTGAAGACGAGTCGACCTGAAAATTTACACTTACAATACTATTTCCAATATTTGCAGATAGAAGATACGGACGCTCACTTGAGAGCGTAAGCGAAAACTCCATGGGGCAAATGTCTCTTCTTTCTGGTAGTTTCTCTGCACGTGCCATCCATTTCATCGTCGCTGGAAGAGGATGACTCTTCGGTGTCGTTGTTGTTGAAGCACCTGGAGGAGTTTCCTCTCTGGGATGCCATCTTCATCCACGGCTTTCGCGACTGCTATCTCCATAGACGCCGCGCCGAGACTCGACTAAAAAGCGCCAGTGTCGGCTCGTGGGCGGTTTATTTATATTGGTGATGGTAAAAATAGACTACTGTACTGCTATGGGGAAATGAACTAGACTAGATTAACTCGCCTGTCAAACCAGAGAGCGAAAACAGGCCAAATCTGCGGCATCGATGACACATAGTCATTTTCGTATACACTTTATGTACATTTTGACGATGATTCAATATTGTTGATACAGCAAAAGTATTTCGTTATCTTGAAAAAAGAATTTACCCAAAGAAAAGTGAAGGTGAAGTGAAAAGTGAGTGAAGGTCGTCGCGATAATTTTGAAGAGAATTTTCGTTAAAATATTCGCCTTAAAAGGAATTCATATCACACATTAAAAATGGTTACCTTATGCGATCAAAATTGAGTATTGAAATCGAAGATAATTTTGATTATGAAGATCAATGAAAATCAAAGAAGTGTGTCGAACGTTAACACTCCCGATATAAAATTTCAATAGACAAATAGACTTAATAGACAGACAGACTTAAGTAATTTATGTATGTTATAAATACTAGAACTAGCGTATTGATCGTTGAACTATCAACACATGTTTATTATTGACATATGAGTGGGTGCGTAGTAACGGTACTATGGGTTAAAATTTCAACAAACCATTGCTGACGGACGGATAGGCAGACGACAGACTTAAAGTTTTATATACAATGTATGTATACATAGTCAATTGGTGAATATGACTGGATGTAAAGAAGAAGAAATGAAACTAGGATGGAGCGCTTTTGAAATAATGAACATAATTATGCTTAAAAAAGAAGGCATACGACCAATGCGTACTGCCAGTTATGAAGTATGGATGTGAAACGCTGAAAAATTGAAAAATGTGATGTTGAATTCAAGAATGCTACGTTAGATCCATTGCACACGGAGAAGCATGGAAAGACGTATGCTTGGTATAATAATAAGAGATCGTAAGAGGAATACATGGGTAAGAAACATGATCAATGTGGCAGATATAGCAGAATGTGTGAAAAAGTTGAAGTGGACACATAGCGAGAAGAATGGATGGCAGATGGACGCGAGAAATACTGGAATGGTATCCGAGAGGATGTGGAAGAAAGCTAGGAAGACCAAGTGGATGATGGGCTGACGAATTAAGAAGAATGTGTGGAACTTTACTTTACTCGAAATTTTAACTTAAACTTTACTCGACATTAAATATCACAGTAAATTGTACTCTTTATTATTGCAGATCTTACCCGTGCATATTATATGGTTTTCATGTTTTACGTGTTTTTAAAAATTACTTTTTTTCATACATTAACTTACTGGGACCATATGACGAACGTGCAGGTTTTTGAATGCAGCTGCCTGCATTCACCTGTTGAATTTATAACAAATCACAAACACGCGCGTACAACAGCCATCGTCAACATTTTAACACACGAATAAACAAAAAAAACATTACTTTATCCGATATGAATAGAGTAAAAATACTATGTACTAAACATATATACATCGTTCGATTAACTTACAAATGACACATATGTATGTATGTATGTACATTTCGACAAATGGTAGCATAGGTAATTTGCATCATAAGCATAGCATAAATTTACCATGCTATATAATTCCAGCTGAATGAATGTGCTTGACTGTTATGCACATAAATTCAAGTGAATGGAGCAGATTTGGGACTTTTCGGGGACAATTTAGCCCGAAATAATATATTCAAGCCATAGTGTATGCTAATTGTCGTTTTAATGATATATGTAGGAAGGTTTTGCATCGCTGGTGAAAGCCGGGCTCCATAAGCCGAAATATATTTCGGTATACCACGATCCAAAAATAGTATTACATTATGATATTGGGTAATTAAAACGTGATATCCTATATTTTTAAATTAATGACATTTCCATAGCTCGAGTGCTATAGAAAAATAACGTTTATCGGTAAACGTATTTAAACTATGTATTTCAAACGCAAAAACGAAAATTACACATTGGAAACAGTAGTCAAGTATCTGCTTATCTGCATTTCGGTACACTTATATTACTTTCATAGACGGCAACCGATAACCCATAGTTCTGAACTATGAGGTCATGAAAAGAAAGACCACTGACAGTTGTAAAATAGTTCAGAAGAAGAAAAACTCATAATCAGCCCGATCATACGTCAATAATAAACACTTGTCCCATATTGGTTTTTACTCAAAATTATGCAATATTTTAGGCACGCGTCGATATATCACAGTTTGCTCACTTTAAAGCGAACCTTACACAGTCAATAGTACTGTAATTACTTAAGTAAAGTAATGACAGTATTATTGATCGTGTAAACTCGATATTGATGGAATGACGGCAAGTGATGACGCGAATCCGGACATTTTGATATCGGAGCATCAGTATTGGCGAGTGGAGGGGTTACTGTCATTAATAATGTAATAACGGTATTATTGACCGTGTAAGTTCCGCTTACAAGTTAAAAGAAATCGCTCAATAGTATTAGGCCACAGTTTATATTAACAAGATTTGCTTTAATGAAATTTTATCTCGCAGCTTTAAACGTATTCCAGACCTATGCTCCGAGCCGATTGCAACGTCGAGTTGCAAAACAGTAATTTTACACATCACGTGTAGCTTTTGTACAAACCCACTTCTGTACAACAATTGAACAATTCCTTTCAGAAAATTACAGTACAGTACAATACGAGACAACTTCACAAGCAATCAAAAATCACGATTATCATATCCAATTATATTATTATTGCATCGCAGGTTTTAATGCTTGCATAAAATCCACGTGACTTTTGGCACACGCTGTAAACTCATCATACCGGTGCACATATGCATTGTGCTACGTCCAATCAATAGTGGACTAATTGGCACCTGCTGCCACCTCCTGTCCCACTGATATGATTGCAAAACTTTTATTGTCCGAATAAATTTAAACAATTCGTTACGGCCGCTGTGACAACCTGACAATTTGCAAATGCACTCTATATATGTAGATCAGGGGCTCTTAACCTGGAGTCCACGAGATTTAAGGGGTTCCAGGGAGTTTCAGAGGGTCAATGAGATAAATCAGGTCAGGATGCAACTGAAAAATTACAATTTTTCTTGGCTAAGTTACCAATATGGAGGAAGAGAGTAGAAGTCAACATTCCTACAAACAACTTCCCAATGCTAGAGGAAGTGCTTAACCAAGAAGGAGTTGAAATGTAAAATTCTGTCAATTTTTTTAAAAGAGACTGCGAACACTCACAGAACTATTTTAAAAGTTATTTCCATCGTTGATCTCAGGACAAAAGTTTACTAAATTTGGAGTTGAACTCGAAAAATTTTGGGAGAATTCTGGTGTTCCCTGAGAGTAGCATATCCTCGTCTTGTTTGCAACAACGTACCTATGCGAATCAGGATTTTCAACACTTGTAACAATGAAAACAAAGTCTCGAAATCGATTAGATATCCAACACGACGTGCGTATACGCCTTGTCAAATACCACACTACAGTTTAATGTTCTTATTCCAGATAAACAACAACAGCCTTCACATTGACATTACTTAATAAAGTACATATTACTATACCATATATGTATATTTTTTTAATTTTTTATATTTAAAAACATTATTTTGAGAAGGGGTCCGTTGCTTTCGTCTGACTGGCAAAAGGGTCCATAGAACGAAAAAGGTGAAAAAACCCCGATATAGATCTTCCACATACACATTTGTTTCAATTCACCTGTTCGTCTACGTATATTATTTGCGCTCGACTCTCGATGCGTTAATATTATAGTTCACAGGTCTAAATTCGAAGACGACGCCTAACAACATTCCCGCGCTTATTTTTGTAACTCAAGGTTGGCTCGATATGGCCCATTTTCGAAAAGTTTTTCATATCGAATCAGTCGTCGGCACATTTCGAAGTAATCGGTGCGATCTGCCGGAAGTTTGGCATTAAAAAATCGAGGGTTTTGGATATTTTGATTCGAGAGATTGTATCGGTGGACACGAACAGACGAACGCGGATGTTAACATTTTTGCTTTTTAATCCCCCCCTCTCACGAGTTGAGACTTTTCACTGTTCACATATTTAATTTATACACATACTCGTATTACGTTGACGTGTACATAGAGTTGAATCGATGAATTGAATTTCGCAGTGAAATTTCTTAAAAAAAAAAAAAAACGCGATAGTTTTTTGTTGCCTTCTAAAAGGATACAAAGGAATCGTTGCTAGTCAGTATTGAACATGTCTATTTAATCACATATGTATTTAACCGTTTAAAATCATTAATGTATTAGAGCGCGTATTTATGTATGTAGGTAGACTTCAATGGACCATAAATCATAAGCGCAGTTTACACTTGTTTCTCTTTTTTTTTCTCCCGGGGGAACTTACACGTATTACGTGCTTCAAATAATGGATAGCGTAGACTAAGTTCGATAGATAATTCCATTCTGAGAAAAAAAGTGCATAGTAGGTACATATGCACTTACATACAATGCATATTATTTTTGAATTTTCTACTGGAGAATACACGAACGTGTCTTTGGCCATAAATTGCATTCTGAGAAAAAATAGTACATATCGGGTCCTCGGAGCACAAAGGTGACATGTTCATAATGGTAAATTGTTCAGGGCAGCAGTTTTAAAGTTTGAACTCATCATAAATCGAGGGAACTTTGTAAAAAAGATGATAATTGTATATATATGTATGTAATGCATACAATGTTTGGAATCCCCATAAAAAAAAAGATATTCCTATGTCTCGAGAATGTCAAAGAAGAATTACAAAAATGCCATCCGAACTTCGGTCACTACCTTATCACGAAATATTGAAAAGACTGAATCTCTCCACACTGGAGACGAGGAGATTAAGAGGTGATTTAATTGAAGTATTCAAAATAATAAACAATCATTATTCATGTGAAATGACAAACTTCATTATGTTCAATGAGAACCCTCATCTAAGAGGTCATACTCTTAGACTCCGTAAAGAAAAATCAAATAAGATTGTTAGAGATTCATTCTTTTCAAATTGAGTGGTTGGAGTTTGGAATAGTCTTCCGGATTCAATAGTCACTTTAAAAATGTTAATTTATATAAAACTCAACTAGACATATTCTTAAAAACAATGGGTATTTGTAATTCTTTAATAAATGGACCATTATTCATTTTATTTTTGTTTTTATCTTATTTTTATTTTTGTACCAAACCCCATGGGCCTTTCGGCTATGCCGCCTCTCCATGTAAATATTAAATAAATAAATATTTTACGGTAGATTTTTGGATGCCATTTCATTGTTATTGTATTTACACGTGTAAAATTTTCAAATTGCATACAAAAACGTACAGACGTGTCACTTGTGTGCTCCAAGAATATTAGAATGTAGTACTTCGTGATGCTAAAACAATTGTGACGTCATTCGGATGTGCCACTCGACTGCCCTGATAGAATAATTAAAGTGGAACAAAGTTGCATTCATAATTTATTTTCGCAAAATCATGGACGCGCGGTGTCACCTTTGCGCACCGAGGACGCGATATTGTATACAAAAGGTGTTCTTTTATTGAGTAATAAAAATAGCTGCTGTCTCTTTAGTTTTAAGTTATTCTGTGATGGTAAACGGTCGAATATGATTCGACGATGAGGGTAGGCTGTTGATCGGCGCCACATCTGCACAGCTACTATTGACTTTTTGTATACCTACATACATATGTAGTATGGTATTAACGATTTTATTTATTTTTTTCCGACACATTGCATAATTTTATCCGAGTCGATGCATTAATGTCCGCAGCTGATACAGTGTAGATGTCGGCTAAAACGAAGGCGACAAGTGGCCAAAATCGGTGGACTGGTCGAGTCCGAAGCCAGTCCGACCAATGGCCGAGCCATGTTTGAACAGCACCTGTCCCTCGTGGTCGTCCCCGAACGTGTCCTCATTCTGCTTCGTCACCGCTTCTCGCTCTTTTTAACTTAATTACGAAGCGACAATGCCCGCTCGTATAATATTATCGCAATGAATTTGCATACCGAACGCCTCCTCGGACCTGCTGTTGTGCATTCGGTGAAACCATAAGTTGGCTAGGACGCGCGCTCAGCTCGAGATCCTGAAATTTTATCTTCAAAATTACTCGAAAACGGTCGAAACGATACCCCGTCTTTGGAGATCCGATTAAAACTAGTCAAAATCTCGAGTTTGAACCGTCACAGGAGTTTGGTTCCGACCGTGAATAATGTAACAAAAAGAATTTTAGCTCAGGTGCAAATTCTAATGCGTTCTAATGGAAACCGGTAATATGAATTGTCATAGTTTGCCGTGAAACGCTGTTGATTTCGTTTCAAATATTATAGGTATTATTTTTTTAGAGTCTGCAGAATTCCATGAAATCTACACTCAACCGATGTTAAATCAGGCGAGCATAAAACGCAACAGAATTTGCAAGCAAGCTGATGATTTCATTACATATGCGATCTAATTTTACATAATTGTAGATGCACAGTTTGACATGCAATTTATACCTTTTTATTTTGTTTAACATTTCAAAAGCTACAAATATTTCTAATGCAACAGCATTCGCAAGCGGAATGAGTGCCTTCCGTCATTTTTGATGGTATATATACATACATATATCACCATCATTTTTAGCCGTTTACCATCCACTGTTGGATGATGGCTTCTCCAATCTTCTTCCATTCCTGTCCGTCTTGAGCAATCTGCATCCACACATTCTTCTCAATTCATCAGCCCATCGTCCACGCGGTCTACCTCGCTTTCTTTCACATCCTCTCGGTTACCATTCCAGTATTTCTTGCGTCCATCTGCCATTTATTCTTTTCGCTATGTCCAGCCCATTGCCATTTCAACTTTTTCACTCGTTCGGCTATATCTGCCACTTTGGTCATGCTTCTTACCCATGTATTCCTCTTACAATCACTTCTTGTTATACCAAGCATACATATTTCCATGCTTCTCTGTGTGCACTGGATCTTCTTCTTAACATTCTTGAATTCAGCATCCACGTTTCACTTTCACACGTCATAAGTCATAATTGGCCGTACGCATTGATCTTATGCCTTCTTTTTTAAGCATAGCGGTATGTTGGATTAAAAAACTATGTTCATTCTTCCAAATGTTTCATTCTTCGTTTTATCTCTTCTTCCTTACATCCAATCATGTTCAACAATTGTCTTAGGTATAAATAATAATCAACTATCTCTACAATATGGTTATCTACTGTGACTAAGTTTTGCGTGCAAAATTCATTAAAAATATACATACATACATACATACAAACATACATATGTACATATATAGAAAATGATTAAAACATAAAAAATCGGAATGAAAGTGAGTAGTAAAGAAAAATCAGCACAGCGAAATAGTTCCTTCCGTCATTTTTGACGGAATGCTACAAATGACCAGTTTGATTTTCAGAATATACGAGGAGTTACATACATACATACTGTTGGAGAGTATCCGTCAATTTTGACGGAAAATTTGCATAAAATTTGTTCTGAAATGTACTCTCTTCGTAGCATAGTTACATGAAATGTGAATCTGTGCTTATTTGGGTCCATCTTGGGAAGTACATATGTACATAAACAGCATTTCAGATGCTTGGCACTTAACTTGAACGCTTAACGTCTTGAGTAAAAAACACTATGGTTCAATGTTTTGGGTTATTGAAACTATAGTTTGAACGGTATGGTATCATTAAATGCCACTCGATAGGAATCTCATGAGATTTTTTTAGTTGTTTTCACTCTTGGATGCTTCTAGCTGAAAGCTCCTTCTTTGAAGCCACAGACATTTCACCGGGTGAAATGCAACAGCTTTTGCTTAACACCACCACGACCTCGTCACGCCTGAAGTCCAACTGCTTGGGGTCGTTTAAGGTCGCCGTGGGTGAGGCCTTCTAATTTATTCCAGTAGTTTATATACGCACAATCGTCCCCTGTTTGGCCTTCGTTCAATTGAACCGAACTGGTTCCCCCTTACCCCAACAACACATTACGGTTCACTTCACTCTCTTCACTTCCGCTTGTGGCCATTTTTCCCCGTGTCCCGACAATCTCATATAATTTCATACCTACACAAACACATGAACGAACGTAATAATTGTCGACACGTATCCGGTTGACGGTTGGACGTTTCGAAATTTGAATTTCATCCGCAACCGTCGACTAACCGTCTAATCTGCATTGTTACCGTTCAACGTGCGGTAATGATTACAATGAAACTAGGGAAAAAAAAATCACAGTACTTAGGCTCGACTCCTTCGAGTACTTTATATTTGCGAATATGAGCTTCGAGCACCTAAAATTTATCTACAAAACCAAAGTATGCACAATATTTGGAATTCGATTTTGACGGAAGTGGTACATACATACATAGTTTCAATTTTTAGTACATACATGAAATATTTTTGATAAGTTTTACACTTTTCGCATACATATGTATGTATATACATAAGTACATGCATAATTTGGGACATTATGAAAAAAAAAATTAAGTACATACATATGTATATAATAAAAAAAACAAACATTTGTCAAGGTTAGGTACTGCGTTAATTTTTCCAAAATTTTCAAAATGGAATAAAATATCCAGAAGAACGCAGAAAAGTTCTAATTTGTACGAAAAATTGGGGAAACCTTAAGCTTTAGTTTTAGCATTTTGAAAATTTTGGATCAATTAATGCAGTCCCCAACCTTGACAAGTGTTTTTTGATCTTACACCTATAATTTTCTATTTCACAATGTTCCAAATTATGTATGCTAAGGCGAAAAGTGTAAAACTTATCAAATTTATTTCATGCACAGTTTCAAACAATTTGGCTTGAATACTATAAATTGAAACTACATCAAATTCCAAGTATTATAGTTTGGATTATCGATTTCACAGTGTGAGTAATTCAAAGTAGCATGCAAAAGGAAATTCGTGGTCATTCTGTAAAAACGATTTCGTGGAAAATTTCGCAGTTCACAGGAGTCACACATTTGATCTGTTACAAAATCGAAAAAACCTTTTAAAATAGTACTTGACTAATGTTTATTGCGATAGACCACGACTTTTTATACCTCGTTTTTAGTTTCAATTCGTAGATCTACATAGATACAGATAGAGCGTACTAATGCCACAAGTGTACCTTTCTTCGAAGTGTACCATTTTTTTCGACCTATTTTTCATTATGAAGGCTTCGATGGCAATGATTTGGGATACCTCGCATACCTTTCAGCGTCATTGCACCAAATTCATTTCGCCAACGATGTAAAAATGAACATATCAAAAGTTTTAAATACGCCCTTTTTTACGTGAGCCAAGACGCCTTACCAATGTCGAGCCGTTGCAAGAACGCAATTTATTTTCTTCATCGTTGACACACTACTATGTCTTCGGAGAATGCAGGTGCCGTGTGGCCCATCATCTCATCAAGACATTCCCCTTCGCCACAGGGCCCGTTTTTTACCCCAATTTTAACATAGGCGTATCAGATTGCAAAATTGTTATTGTAAACTTTTTTGCAAGGTCAATCGTGTCAATAGCACAATCGATTGCATTTTGAAAAAAAAAGGGTTCGCACGACGATAATCGTTAATGTCATAAATTTTATCGTGGATGCCGTTCGAAATGACTGATTTAATAGAGACAGGTATTCACATACTTATGTATGTATGTAACTATGTATGTATGTAATAACAACAAAGCACGTGCTGCGTGTAGGAAAAATGTTGCGTGCGCGATCGTCTTCACGCTTCGTTGAAATTCGGTTATGATAGATTCGCATGTGCATATTCTGTATGAAAACAACATTTGCGATGTGATATGTACTTGCAAAAGGTTAATTCGTCCTCGCTCAACTTTCTCGGTGCTTTGAATCACCGAATCGTTACAATGATTCGGTGCGATGATTTAAGAACCTCGCGTGATTCCGAAAGTGTCTCGGGTCTGTAGAAGCAAACGATAAATAGTATTTTTCTACATATTCGAGCATTAATTAGTGAAGTGCAGTGGTTTTATATTACTCTACTTTTGACTTTTTTGTTTTATTTCAAGAATACTAGGCCTGTGCAAAATGCGAAGGTAACGTTTATAGAAAGCACTAGAATTAGAGTATTGCCCGTTGATGATCAACGGATGCTTATTAAGTGGGCTAACAATGGCGGTAACTGTGAAACTACGAAAAATAATAATTGTTGATATTTCTGAATCAATTTTAATGCAATCGCTAACCGACAAATAAACAGCGTAATGTTAAGAATGATGTTTTAACGTACAATCTCCAGAATCCTTAGTAACTAAACTGAAAGAATGGTTTTGAAAACTTTGGTACATGAAAATTGAAAATAAGCTAATCTCATTTTACTCATGGTAAATTTAGCCAGTATGACCTCGGAGAGGTTAAATAATGTATGTATTTTATTTGCATCGTATATTTTATTATCCCACAAAGAAATGTATTGTACATACGTATTTGTATATTGGTAAAGGCAAATCAGTGATTTTGAATAGAAATTTCATTTCACCGAATTGATTCAATAGTCATTTACATTTTACCTCAAAGTCGAACAAAGTCGTTAAATACTGTCGATAGGTCGATACTGCTATGTACCTGACTAAAAAGAAAAGTAAACCTAAAAAAAACGCCAAGAGATCCACGCAGGTGATGGATGATCCACTTCTACACATCATACCAACATACCTACATACACAAGTAGAACCAGAAAGGTTTTGAAACTGTTACGTTAGCTTTTTTTCTCCATACCCCTCATCGGACTCGTGGACTTATAAGGATATATCTACCTATTGAAAATTCGGAGGCACGCGTCGCAACGAATAATTTACCCGGACCCCAAGGTTTTAAATGACGATGGCCACAAAAAAATACAGAATACACATACACACACACGGGGAAAGAAAATCGGCGATAGTATAGTAGTGGTTGTAAAATTGAAAGGTTTGTTGGCTATAGTTATGGAGGCTGTTGTGTTGGGTCGAGTACCTTCTGCGCTCGCGTAACATCTGCCACAGGTGCGCGCAACACCTTGTCCCTTCTGCCCTCGAACGAAACGAGCCCCCTTAATTTCGAACGAATAGTACCCGCGGGGGAGTACCTATACCAATGCTCTTCTCTAAAATCTAAATTTATCCAAAAAAAAACAACGGAGAAACGACTCAAATCCCGTACATTCCAATTAAAGTCCCTATTATGCGTTGCACCGATCAGCAGCCGCCGATCCAGTCACACTGTGTATTATCATCCTCGAGGAATATACATATACCATTAGCGTTGCAAAACGAGCTGCAAATTACACATGGCAATGGAGGAAGGAGGATCCGACCGGGATAATCAACGACAACGACGAAGCTTCTTTCAAGCATTATCTCGTTATTCAATCGCTAACGTTGTATTAATGCTAGTGTGAGTGGGCGTTGAGGTGTGACGCCGATATGTAAGCTAATCAGTAAATATGTTTATAGTAGTTTCACCAGTAAGGCACGTACTAAAGGGGACGTGTTTCAAGCTGGAATACTCTTAAGGTTACTGCAGCTAGCAGAGCCTTTCCATTCAAACAGATGGATCAAAGTATTCAGAAATGGCAACCCCGAACATCGATGGAAGGCCACCACAGAGATGGAAGACGATCTGTTGTAAGAAAGTGGGTGGAGTAAGGGGACTCAATGTCCTGGCTTAAGACATTGGTCTTATACTCAGTACTATATCGAGGGTTCTTAACCTTATTAACTCATTTCCTCCCTTTGGTAGTGAACACAATGTTCATTCCTACCCAATAGTAAGATGATTGTTGTTGCTTTTGATCAATATGTTAATAATTCGAGGGATGTTCTCGGATAAAGCTAAGGGTATATTACATCTGACGTCTAACAAATTCCTAGGTTTTTGCCGTGATACTAAATTTTGAAAATACAGATTCTCAAGGATAAGTCGTAGCAGATGTAATTATGATTGAAAGTGCTTTATTTGCCAAAATTTGGATAGACAACTGTTTGAGTGCACCAAAATTCACCAAGGTTTTTATTTGGAAAACCCGTTTCAGTAGAGCTTTGCTCTGTAAATCTATAAAGTCGCCCTTCTGCATGTCAGCATCATCCACGTAGTCCAAATTAAAACTGGGATGATTACGTATCAACTCTTCATTTTTTGAATCACGTTGAAAGTAATCGTCAAAGGACTCCCTCATCGACTCAAAATATCGCCTTGAATCCAATATAGAATGAATGATTATATCATAAGTTGGAACAATTTCACTGGAATATAATATTAAATATATATATATACTAAATATTACTGTATCTGCTCAAATATACAGTAAACTCCCTCTAATCCGGGCTAATACTTGGGAGAGATGATACGGATTAAACGAATAATATTAGTTTTCATCCGAATTGAATAAATAGGCTTACAAAAATATATACATATGTAGTAATTTTGTAAAAGTGAGTTTGTTCACGTCACTTACAGCAATCGTGTCCTTGTCACATTGTCTTTCAAAATAATATTTCGTGACAAAAACTAAATAATTTGATGGGGCGTAAATATGACAAAAATTTTACTACCTTTTGTGCTAAGTTTAAATGAATGATTATATCATAAGTTGGAACAATTTCACTGGAATATCATAATCAAAGCAATAAAAATATTTATACATAATTTATTGCTTCCAGAGTTAATAAGCAGAGAATTTCGCCGAAAACGTTCATGCTAGTAGTGCGTATGTTAAAACGACGAAATGACACAATCAGTGTCGTCAGAATGAAAAAAATGTCATTCAAAATGCTCTCAGACACTCTAGAAAGTCCTATTACTCCTATTAGGTTCTGAAAATATCCTAGAATCCTCTAAAAAGCTATTAAACTATCTAGATATGTTTTATAACCAAGGAAAAAGAAAATTCTCGAATATTCTCGGAGAATTATCTTTGGAGAATATTCTCGACCTACAACACTAGGTACACGTGCCCCAAAAGTTTAAAACCTCCTGGGCTTTCAGCTTGAGTACAAACTTTCACCGAATAATATACCATTGTGAAGCTTTTGGTAGTATTGTTGAACTGCCCTGGTCTTGGCTTGTGCTCGGGGTTGGTGTTGGCCAGGTAGTCGTCTGTTGCTGACACACCTGGCGTTTTTGAACGCCATGTGCGACACTCGTTAAAAACTGCCTGCCATTGCAAGCACCCTTCACTACGGAGCCGACTGCCGGCAACAACACACGTTTTTAATTTTCATCAGTAAACCGCGGAAATGTGGTCGCATCGGTACTTTGCGATGCTGCTGCTGCTGCTGACGACCGCAGCTGCCCAGCATAGGAACGAAGAGGACCAGCCCAACTATTTGGCGGCCAGGACGAACCGACTATCAGCTCAGCACTCCTTGGAACTGGCCATCATGAGGAGGGAGATGGATAACTTGAGGTACTATCATCTCATCATTCGCTAGTGTGATTGTTTAGTTTGGATCTGCTTGGTTCTTGCTCCTTTCAGTTTCTGAAAGGCAACATACAAAACCTTCCCACTTTTCACACTTTGGTCCACTAGTTCAGTGCATTCTGCAACTGTGCATCTATTCAATAGCGCAATAGCGTCACCCTCTTCTTATTTTGGGGTTGAATCTGTTTGTATTTATAAGAAACCAAGAAGGGGGTGTGGTATTTACAGATACTATGCGTCAACCTCACCCCAGTTAATTTTTTTTAGTTTCACCCGGAACTAACCAAGAAAAGGGAGAATAGAAGCGAAATAAATACATTGTATATTAGATATATAGATTTTTGTTATTAAAATTGTGTGCATTGCGATAGATAATTTTAATTTGTTTGTTAGTTATATAAGAAAATATTTTTGAATTTGTTAGTTTGTACAAAAGTAAAAGCGCTCCGATGACTTTTAACGAATTCATGTAAATTTTGTAACAAAATAGGTCAAATTCAGTATTTATCTCCACAGTTTGCAATTAGCGTTTTATCATTAGCGAAAACTACCAGATTTGACGAATTGATTACAGTGTGGTAAAAAAAATATGCCTATTTTGCGTCAAACAAGGAAACGTTGATAACATCGATACGTATTTACGTTGTATGTAATTGTGTCGTCGGTGTATTTTGTTTTATTTTTTTTCTTATAATTTTGCACAAGCCGGTAAAATTATCTCGTTTTTGTTACTTCTTGTTGTGTTTGTTGTTGCTCTTGTGCGAAGCAGGTGGCGATTTTTAAGTGCGATTTTTTTTACCTTTTCCCCGATGTGAAAACGCGTTCGAATCGCTTTGGTGAGCACCGTGCTGTGTTCCAGAACTGGTATATTAACGTGTCTGTAAATGTTATATAGCGAAAAAAATCTGTATGCTAATTTATATTTAAGGCGAATTGCATTTTCAAAAAAAAAAAAAAAAAAAAAAAATCTAAATTAAACAAAAAATAAATAATAAATCAACCAAGGATCATAGTAATTATAACCATATATATTTTTTTTTTGATGATTATGCTGATGATGAATTTTTTTTTTTGATGACTGAATATTTTATTTTGTTTTGCAGATGTAAGTAAATTACAAGCGTTACTTTGTCTTTTTTATTTAAATGTAGCCAATGTCGATTATATTTGATCAAAAATGTATTTATTAGCATATGCATGTAGTTTTTTGTTTTTGTTTATTGCGCAACTTTACATTAAAACGCCAAAACTGTTATTTTACGCACAATGCGGAACAAAGCTTACGATTTGCATATTGATATTAAAATATTACACACACGCGTTAAACTGACCAACACAAACAAAAAGTGAAATCTTCAGTTCGATCAAAGTATTACATACATATTATGTGTGTATGTATGTATGTATATAAAAAAAAACGATTGAATACAAATTAATCCGAATATGATAACGAGACTTAATTAATAATTTAAAATTATAATATTATATTATTCGCACAGCAAGGGCATATTATATTAGACAATTGGCCATTGTTTGATTTGAAATGACGAATTATTGTTGGAGATTTTTTTGGTACTCGGATTAGAATTTTTAGACTGTGTGGATGAGTAGTTGAACGAGTAGTTCTCAGGCTCGGTAAATTAACAGGAAAAATGCAAATGTTGCGAAAGACCAACGTACCACGTACGTTTTTTTTATTATTATTATTTCGTACACACACACACACACATATGTATATTTATTGTGTACTTTGTGGCGTTATCGTGTTCTGGGAACTAATTCCAATAATTGGAACGAAAAACGCCGCCAATTTTCAATTATTCGAACGCTGAAAAAAAAAAAAAAAAAAAGTAGAATAAGAGTGGTCTTTTCGGGTTTTTGATTGAACCGGTCGAATTGATACATTATTTTTATTAAAATGCAATCACCATACTGGAGTCATTAATGGTGGTGGTCCACCGAGCATGCTTCACTGGATGCGAATGCAAAAACGGTTCTCAAGCGTGGGTAAAAATCCGATTGCGTTCCCATCGAAGCGTGTATGCACACACACGGTATCGAATTTACTCGAATTTTTCGCCAACATTCCGCGAATTTTTCTTAAAAGGGAAAATCTGACGCGTCGTCAAGCATCAAAGGATTTGTCCTTGAAGAAGGAAAAACAGCGAATAAAATAAACCGCGTAACACCATATACACACATTAAATATAATGTATTCACAGATCGGGCATTACGTTCAGCATGTTAATTATGGCGCTGCAGAATCATTGCCGGCACTCGATGAAGCTTCAACTTCCAAAAAACCTTAATTTATAAAAGTTTTGCATAATACTCGTGTATTCCAAGCTTCTGCGATTCCGTGTCAGTGGTGGTTTCTAGTTTATCTTCAACAGTATCAAATATCCAATTATATCATTATTTGGCTCACTCGTTCACTACTCAACTCCTTTTTCTCACCGGATGACTAATGAGCTTAAGAGCTGTCTTCATTTAGATATGTACATACTTCTGCATATTGAAATATTTATCTAAGATCAAAGCAATAATTCAAATTTACATACCGGATGTTTATAAGTTTAAATTAAAAAATCACGAAAACGTGATCGGGCGATGACACCAGATCAGTCAAAATCGTATCGCACGATCACAATACTTCATCCGAGTAAAGTACACCTTAACAGTGAGAATAGTCGGATTTCATTGTACTATTGTTCAATACTGAAACTTTTCGGCCTGACAACCCAGGGCGGTTCTACCCTCCTCCAAGAATATATTCCATCTTCTCTTGTCTTGTGTCAGTGTCTTCCAGTTGGTCGCTTCTCGGATGACACAGTCCAGCCACCAAAGTTTGGGTCTGTCAATTGACCTGGGACCCTCTGGTCTGCTGTCTAGGATACTCCTCGGCGGCTGGTTACTGTCCATTCTAGCCACATGGCCTGCCTGTCTTAGTTTTTCGACTTTGACAAATGTGGAAACGCATTTTTCTTGGAAGAGACTGTAGAGCTCTGGGTTGTATTCGTCGTATTCTTGTACAGGCGCATATATCTTCCGCAGCAGTTTCCTCTCGAATGTGTCAAGAGCACGCTCATCAGCCCCGACAGGAGTCTAACACAGGTCTAATCAAAGTTTTGTACATCAGGATTTTTGTACGGCGTGAGGGAATCCTTGATTTCTGCTGTTAGGCTGCTAGGATTAAATCAATACACTCATGTAGCGACATCTGCATTTTCATTACAAAAATATTATTTACCCGATTCTTTTACTAAATTCCAGGGACTACCGTGCAAAAAAAAAATTTACCAAAATCAAAAATAAATTGAATTTATTTTTTATTTACATATATGTACATAAAAATATTTTCATAAATTACATACATAAATGAAGGAATAAATTGACACGGTCTTCGATTTAAATTTAATTTAATATAAAAAAAATATATAATCATTTAGTGTAGCTACTTGACAATAAACGTGCCCATTTACTGCTTTTTTTATTTTTTGTAACTGTGTTAAAACAAAAAAAAGTGTAAATAAAATAAATAATTGGTTCGTTTTTTTGGACCGTGCAAAAAGAGAATCGGGTGTGTATAAAATCGTACGTATGTTCATGTCATATCTATATCTATGGTTTATATATAATTTTTTCATCAGAAATGTCCTCATAAGTGATGTAGACGAAATTTAGCTTATATTTAGGAATATATATATATATATATTTAGGAAATATATATTATATATTTCCTTATATTTACCTTTCCTTTAGAACAATAAATTGGCTATATAGATTTACATCAAAGACAGCTTTTTAAGCCTTATGCTTATACGCTGTAGTGTCAGTGGGTATTCATGACTTCTGAGAACACTAATAGATATATATGTCATCATCGTCATCATTTTCAGCCATTCACCATCCACTGCTGGATGAAGGCCTCTCTAATTCTCTTCCATTCCTGTCTGTCTTGGGTCCATTTCAACTTTTTCACACGTTCCGCTATATCTACCACCTTGGTCATGCTTCTTACCCATGTATTCCTCTTACGATCTCTTCTTGTTATACCGAGCATACATCTTTCCATGCTTCTCTGTGTGCAGTAGATCTTAACTTTCTCGAATTTAGCATCCACGTTTCACATCCATACGTCATAACGGGCAGTACATATTGGTTGTATACCTTCTTATTTAAGCATGGTGGGATGTTGGATTTAATAACTATGTTCATTCTTCCAAAAGCGCTCTATCCTAGTTTCATTCTTAGTTTTATTTCTACTTCTTTACATCCAGTCACATTCACCAATTGTCCTAGGTATAAATAATAATCAACTATCTCTACAATATGGTTATCTACTGTGACTACGTTTTGCGTGCAAAATTAATTAAACAAATATCTATGTGTTTGTATTTAAACATATACAATGAGTTATTGTAAACGTTGTATTCAACATAAAATTTGTATTGTTGTAGAGAGGAAATGAAATCCTGCATGTCCTGCAACGAAAAGAAAAACTCTCAGTTGACGCTGGAATGGGCCATGGATACAGTAAGCGAGCTACGTCGGGAAATGCGCGAGCTGGAGGCAGCCAATAATGCCAGTGGATGGCAACAGGAGCTTCGCAATGAAGTAGCGACGATATTGGCTGAAGCTGAAGGTGTGACAAAGTTGGCAGCTGCCGACGGAGCACGTTTAGCAGCCGGAGAAGCTCGTCATGCAGAGCTGATGCTGGACGTGAGGCAATTGCGAGACTTCGCAACAGTGGCCAAGTCCACCTGCGACTCAATGAAAGCCGATGTAAGTTACAATACAATACAATACTTTAACCGGCCGTATCAAATCCACCATTGTAACGTTCCCAATGTATTGATTTCAGATTACAAAGATGAGAAGCGACATGAAGACTCAATTCAAAGTAATGAATAAGAAGATGTACCTCCAGACCAGGGAAGAATTTCCAGTTATGAAAACGGACATTATCGAAAACAATAAGTATGGACATCACAAGATACGTCATTTGCACTCGTTGCACAAACAAGTCGACGAACTGCGTCACGCTCACCACAACTTCTATCTGACCCAGAAAGAAATCAAGAGTCAGTTGAAAGCACTACAAAACAGTGTCGAATCAGCTTTAGAAACGAAGAATATACAAAACGACTTCAAACTCCAACAGCTGATAGACGATAACGATAAACACTCGGAAGCTATACAGAATGTGACGACGGAAGTGTCAAACTTTAACAAATTGCACGCTTCAATGCTGGAACTTTTGGAGAGTATGGAGGCTTTGGAGAACAAGGTAGACAAAACAGTGCCGGATTTCAGAAAGGAAATATCCAAGCTGGACCTGGACGTAGCTCAAATACGCTCTCACAACAGCTATTTGAAAGAGGATCAAGAAAACATACGTCAATCGATGAAAGCGGTAGCAGTCAGCGTTTCAAATTTGGTCGACAAGGTGAACGTTGATCATTCGACTGTGGAAAATCTCAATTCGACGGTCGATACCATCGAAAAAGAATTCAAAAGGTTCAAAGCATCTGATCAAACATCAGAGGTAAATATGAAATACAATTAAATCAATTTTAGCATTAAACTATTGTTTGATTTCATATAAATTGAAGCCATTTTCACTGCAAACATTAGAATAGTGTTCGGGTCATACTAGTATAGGTGCAGAGAACTTTTAGATAATATTTATTACAAGGGTTATCTTTGTAGTCGTCAACTGAAATAGTAAACTAAACAAAAATATTGACTATAATGCAATTTTCCTTTTTAATCGGTGTCGTTATGTTTGAATAATATTTTTTGCCCTTTTCAAATGTATCAGGGTCGCGGGTCACTTGGATTTTTATAAAAGGGGTCGCCACTCGAAAAAGGTTGGCAACATGTGTATTAGGGTATTGCCCGTTGATGATCAACAGGCGTTTAGTATTGATTAGAAAAAAATATGTAATTCAAATTTTCAACGATATCAAGAGTGTGTCGAATTTTTCTGACACACTCTATCCAACTTAAGAAGGCCGACCCGCACAACTAAAACAAATGTGACTGTCCGAGATTGAAGACTTTGATTGGTTATTATTAATTTTTATTAAGAAGTCGAGATGGTGACGATCATTTGTTACTTTTATCAACGTAACTATAAATTTTATTATATAAAAGTTAATTTAATTTCTTAACCTCCCCAATTAAATTTACAAATGGCTCAGACCCAGGTAGTCTGCGCAGAAGGAGTCTATATCGGTCAAAACTCTTGGGCTTCTTAAGTTGGATATAGTGTATAGTATTAGTAATAGCAGGTGTTCAGGAAAATTTTAATATACGAACAAAAAGTCTGTTTTAAGTTTTGTGCATATAATATGTCCAAGTACATCGTTGAATAACACTGAATTAGAATATTACATGGCATCTTTCACATATATTTATTTTGTGATTTTCGTAGGTGGTCTCGAATGAAATACGAAATACTCAAGGCAGGCTCAAATTTGAAGCGAGGCTTGATAAAATTGGCGAAACTTTGCCAAAGTCTTGCCGCGACGTCAACGGACCCGCAGACAGTTATTTAATATCTCCCGGAGAAGGTGTTCCGATAGTAACGAAATGCGACAACGGATGGACTCTGATGCAGAATCGTTTGAACGGTTCTCTGGATTTCAATCGCAAATATCAAGAGTACGCCGACGGTTTCGGATCGCCGCTAGGAGAGTTTTGGATCGGCAACGACGCTTTGCACCGCTTGACATCAGACAATTGCTCGTCTCTCCGCGTGAATATGGTGGCGATTGATGGCAAAAATTGGCACGCCGAGTACAATTACTTCAGCATTGGTCCAGCGAGTTCTGGTTATCGCTTAAGTGTTGGAGGTTACTCGGGCAATGCGAGCAACGCATTGGAGTATCAGAACGGTATGGAGTTTTCTTCTGTGGACAAAGACAGAGATATATCTAAAATTAACTGCGCTGCAGACTACGAGGGCGGTTGGTGGTTTTCGCATTGTCAACATGCAAATTTGAACGGGAAGTATGTGTTGGGATTGACGTGGTTCAACGCGGCGCAAAATGAATGGATCGCATTGTCGAGCAGTCAAATGTCGATTCGCAAAAGGGACAAATGTGACAGTATGTGATGAATATATATTACACACGTTAGAACAAAGAAAAGCACATTCACTCGTATACCAAAGAAACCAAAAATGTTATCGTACGTATTGACGAAAATTAAAAACGCAAAAAAAATGTAAAATAAATAAAATTTAACACGATCGTTCGTTAGTTAGTTAGTTAGTTAGTCAGTGACGTGGATACTCTTGTATAATGTAGATTATTAACGATAAGAATATTCAAGTGTTTATATGTAAGTGTTAGTGTGTACCATTATTTATTTTTTTACATTCCATGTATTGTGAAAATGATTTACCATTTATTATTTAACCAAAAATAGTTTACGTAAGATTATTTGTGTAAATTACTATAGTTTAATAATTAAGAATTGCATGAAGACTGAAATTGGATGTATATTTTGTATTACTTTATTTTGTCGGTTTCGCACTAATGAGTTGCTTTACATAGATACAATCTTATCACATACATAGTATATTAAGCGAAAATCACCACAACCTGCTGATCGAATAGATCATTTAAAAGTAATAAAATTTTGCCTTTCATTTACAACTGTGTAATATTTAAACGAAAAATACACACGTATATCATTTAAAACTCGATTGAAAAAATAAATTTATGATACTTCATATTAATGTTTATGCATTGTAAATAAATAAAACATAAAAAAATACACACAAAGGTCTTTTCATGCATAGTACACAAAGCAAATTGCAAAATTGCAGATTTATTGGCTTAAATTCGCCAACTATTCTATTGAGATAAATTGCATTCGAGGTGAGACTGCGTAGATTGAACGGGAGATAAGGTACAGTACGGTGCAAAATTGATTAGCAACGGGTCAATGTTTCAATATAATTTTATTTTCAAATTAGTAATAAAAATATACAATGCATTTTTAATTCATTTTTACAGTCTTAACACTATTCATAAATGTATTATATATTTGATGAATAAAGTTATTAACGTTATAAAATATTAATTAAAAATTTAACATTCAGCGCCAAACAGTGCATGTATGTACATATGTATGTACAAAAGACAAGACGCTATTCGACAGTGGCCTTTTTGACGAATCTCAAAAGCTGAAATTCAAAATATTACTGGGAGATATTTGTCGTTCTATATAAATTAAGTTTTAAAATAAGAAATGTGACCTCTACCGCAGTGCTTCCCAAACTTTTTAGTACCGCGATCCACGTTTTAGAAGGACAAAATTTCGCGACCCACCTAGTTTTAATGGACATAATGAGGGGGGGGGGGGGTGGTGTATTTAAATTATTTTTAATAAAAATTTAATATTCAGAGTTAATACATAGCTTATAATTAACGAAAACAAGCAGCTGGGATAAACCTTGTACATCCGTGGATTCATCTAATTGCAATGAGAAAAATGTTACTAACTCACTAACTCGGTGGATCAGCTCATCACTGGGTCATTTCATCGATTCTACGATAAGCGAAATCGTTTCGACTTCTATACTTCTTTCTTGCTCTTATCATCAAACATATGTAATTCCAACCATGTCTTTTATTGGTGGTAGCACTAAAGTCTTGCCAATTGTGTGCGGCTTACTAGCTTGCGCGATTTGCAAACTAATCAGGTTAGAGGTGTGGAGAGATTTTTCATTAATGCTGGTGTAATGCGAAAGCTTCGATTTCGACGACATAAGCTGTTCCAGTTGTCTTTCAAAAAATTCTAGTGGCTTGTTTTTAAAATCCGGATGCTTCGTCACAAAATGCCAACCCAATTTGCTCGGACGCATCCTATTCTCCGTTGTGCCGTCTTGTTACTTTATCCTAATCGGATAAAGTATTGTTTTTTTAAATTTTGTTGCATATTATTTTTACTTTCCCATTTTTTTCATATTTTACTTTTTAAATAATTAAAAAAAATCACATTCTTTGGAATGTGAATTTTTCGCAACCCACTAAAAATCGGCTCGCGACCTACAAGTGGGTTGCGGACCTACAGTTTGGGAAACGCTGCTCTACCGCATTTAAAATAGCCGATACAAATTTTCATAAATAATAAATGCGCACATGTAACATGTAGAAAATGGTTATTGCGAAATTTCAATAAATACATAATCGTATTGTAATTTGTTGAACGACAGTTTATACTTTGTATAACAAAAATAATCGCTAACACACATTTCATATTAACCAATTTCATACATATTTAAATAAACAATTAAGTATTACACCAACATCCATAAATTTTTGCGATACATACATACATACATACATATATATATACATATAATCTACATATTTTAATGAAAAGCAAGAAAACAAAAGACCTTTTAGCTGCAATGTATATACATAAATAATGATCTAACAAAATACGATAATAAATTAAAAATAAAGAAAAATTGTATAAATGGACCGTTTTTAATTTATCCTAATCGGATAAAGTATTGTGATTGTGCGAAAATTCGACATTGTGATTTTGACTGATTTGTATCAGGTATCATCTCCTGATCACGTTTTCATGATTTATGGAAAATGTCTGTTTGTCGGTGTACTTTTTAACTTTAACTTTTTCTCCGAAACTATCAAGTCTATCAAGCTGAAATTTCATAACTATTATTTTCACGCTTACAGTGGGCGAATTTTGATAAAAATCCGCCCACCTAGTTTACTCTTGCATGATTTTTTGGTTTTTTATTTTTTTTGACCTTTTATATATTTTGAATCTTCATAATATTATAAAATTAGAATTCTTATAGCAATGGTGAGTTAAGTTTCAAGTCTCAACTTTTCAAGTTTCAAAATTTTTTACGTTACTCTTTAAGGTATTCTTCAAATATATGGATAAAGTCATGGGTTGGCCACACCCGAATTTTTTTGTTTGTTCGTAAGTTTGTGATCAAAAATTATAAAAACCCGGCTCGGTTTATCGGAATGTTAGTACACTTTGTTCAACTCGACTATGGGGTTTTCATGGGAGGCGTTGAAATGACAGAATCCAATGAGGACGAATCCATTACGGCCGAACGAATACGGTCTACTATGAATCATGTCTCGTGTGGAAAATGGATTTGAGAAATATCGAAAAATTACATAAAAAATTGAAAATCTTACATAAGACACGAGGAGTACTTTCATTTAAGCTTTTAAACGGTGATTCTCCACCTTGCTTAATCGAGGAATACATTGATTGCTGAGACTAATATGAAGAAAAAAATTAGTTTTAGCAATGTTCTTATCTGACCGCATTCGTTCGGCCATTTCAACTGTAATCATTGGATTTTAATCATTTCAGCAAAAGTTCGAAGAGATAAAATAGATTATTATCAATTAATTTAATAATACACATGGAAAAATCATCATACTTTCCCCAACAGATCGTGCGCATACAATTTTTTTTTATAATTCTTCTTAGTAAAAAACAAACGCACAATGAAAATCAACAGTATAACGCAGTAGACGCGTAGCACGCAAATGATAGCCATATCAAAGTTGGACAAGTGGGCAGCCGGAGACGCCTGATGAGAGACGGTCCCCATCAGATTGATGTTATCGAAGGCGTACATGTACTTCAAAAATATCAACACCTGGGTAACATCCCAGTTGCCGTTGGCGTGCCGACACTTGGGACACTCCTTACCCGTGGGAAACTGCCTCTTCGGATGCTGTGGATCGTCGGTGCGATCACCGGTCAAACGGTGGTTCACTTCGTTGTGCGCGACCCACAGCCACACAATGGTACCGTCGTTCTCAGCCACCGTGTTCAACTTATTGCGAACGGCCATCGCTTGGAAGTGCTCCGAGCACTCCTCGCAACCGAAGAAGTACTTGACATAGTCGTGCATAGCTCGGAGTACTTCAGATGCGTCCGCCGAATTGACCGCGGCACTTCTAACGGTCAACGTGTGAAATATGGTCCACAGGCTGCACGTAAATCCCCGATAGTTTACCGTACTACCCTTACAACCGATCCAGTCCAAAACCGTGGAATAAACGGGACTGTGTTGCATTTTCAAGTCGGATATAACTTTAGACAAATCTTCACCGAGCCAACCGTCGTCGCTGTTTTCAACCTCCTCCAACAGTTTAATAACAAATACCTTACCGTTAGCCTTAAAAGGAAAATATTTTATCAATACTTTCAAGTAATTCTTAAGGGCTACCAAAGCATTACCGTTTATATGTTTCAAACGGGTTATTTCATGCGATAGGGTATACCGTAGGCCGGTCTCCAAATCGGCCTGATATACCGTATTGTCGAGCAATTTAGCACCGAGTCCTTCATCGGTGAAATTTTTCGCAACTACCGCGCGTTGGGACGGCGTCATCTCCTCGTACACCGTGTCGTAGTAATACTTCGGCACGTCTATATTGGAACGGTGCAGGTGGCTTAGGATGGCGTTTTTCAATTTGAGCCGAGACGAGCCGGTCGGAATGGCACGCGGATTGTAGGAATACTTCTCCAAGGCGTACAACGCCGGAAAGTCTCTCACGGACAGAACCTTAGCCAGGTTGTTCTGATCGGAGAGTCGCCATATCTTGACGTTGGATATATCGCGGAGGTCCAGGGCGACTTCGCTGCCCGTGGTCGATTCGGCAGATTCGAATATGAGATAGAGGACGTCGACCTGCGGCGAAACGTTGTCCCATATTTCGGCCGCGTTTGAGTAGTTCTGGACGGTCAGAATCGGCCAAGATTTTCCCATGTCGTTGGCTTGGTCCAGTCGCATTTCAGCCAACAAGAGTTGGGTCAATCGGTGGGCAGTGTCGCCCTTTTCGATCGACTTTCCAATGTTGTCCGTCGCCTCTTGGTAGTCCTCGTGGAAGTATTTGATGGTGGGGTAGGCGAGGATTTCGGCGTCTCGGCACACGTCATTGTTCTTATCGTCGGCACAGTCGATGGCGCCTATGGTCACCGCCGTGTGCCAATTGTGTACGCTGGTTGCGAATTCCTTCCACGTGGGTGCAAAGTTCTTGCAGTGTCCACACCAGCTGCTGTAGAACTCAATCAGCCAAGCGTGCTTTTTGTTGTACAGGGACGCTTTGAAGTTGTCCTTTGTGAGGATTTCGATGTTGTCGTGGGCTGTGTACAGCCCTTGGACGGCTAGTGCCTGTTTATACTTCAGTTGTTCTAAAATGTTGATACCTGCTGCTCGGGTGTTGGCTGACAGGCAGATGACGATTGTTGTTGTGGTCAATGTGAGGATGTGGAGTAGGTCCATGGTGGTTTCTGCGTCTTTTGTTACTGCAGACGAACGGTCGAATTGGAGAGTTTGTTCTCGCAGCTCGAGTTGTTCATGTCTGCGGTTTTGGACTGTCAGATAAGTTCGGTTGAGTGGAGATAAAATCTAGTGTGACAGTGGTCGTAACAGCGCTTTGTTCGGCCATGTGCGTGTCAATTTTTCGAGAAGTCATATTTTTCATGAGTTCACTTTTCGGATGCTCTTTGTTTATGCACTTGATGCCTTTGTTCCCGATGAGGTCGTATTATATAATAATGCGCATTTTTTATGTCTTTGATTTAGATTTGTTTCCGGGTGATGTCATGTATGTAAGTAGTTTTCAATGATACAAATGGTGCGTTTTTACTCTTTCAAAAGTCAATTATTTAAATGGTTGAGACGCTCTCCCTTTGTGTAGTGTTGTGCACTTGCGCAGTGGTTGAAAATCTTGCAATGCGAAATGTGTTCTTATTCTTATGTGATTCTAAAATCAAGGTTTAGATTCTTGAATGTGATTATTTTTTTAAACTTTTTCGGTCAGTGATACACTGACCTTTCTTTTCGTGACTTGACAGTTGTTATAATAAAAGCTATCTAAAGCCCCTACACACGGCGTGCAGCGTGCAGCTGTGCTTCCAACATGAAAACAGAATTATTGTGTTTATATGGTGCCGCGGCGATTCTTATCATTGAAATAATGAAAAAAAACAAAAAATAAATAAAAAAAATTCTGGGTGGTGGATGGAGAAAAATACAGTAATCATGGCATAATTATATAAATTTATTTAAATTATATAAATGACATAAATTGAGAAAATTCTTAAAATGTAAAATCTTTCCTCCTACTCTTCGTGTTCGCAAAGTCTTGGATTATAATTATCCTTCGTTTCCATTTAATTCGCCTTAAATTATGCTTCTATTGTCAATATATATACCGAATAATATATCGCATTTCAATTCGATATAACTTGAATTATTGGACGAAATATAAAAGTGTTAATTTTACTTTATAGTTAAAATTTTGGAGAATTGTTTTAATACTAGAATATTGCCTATATATTACTAAATGCCTATTACTATTGGCACTATTGCCTATATATGAATATTACTAAAATTATTATAAACTTGGATACTGAAAAAGCTACAAGACTTTGGACATAGATGGTGTAAATACAGTACTGAAATAAGGCATTTTGAAATAGTTTAAAAAAAATTATTTATATCGAAGATATTTTTCAGGACTAATGTTCTTTCTGAAGACTCTTTTTAATAGTATTTATTTTAAATTTTTAATGTGCTAGGCTTTTTTTTTAATTATCACACATTCAGTGATTTATTTACATATATCAGAAATTTGTCGTATTCTAAATCTTTCCAAAATTTGGCACCCCTGGTTGTGGTCGTTAAATTAATGACCTCGATTTTCATCCGCCATCTAACGACGACACTGCAACCAATGCAATGATGCTATTATGATCCACCATTGTAACTCAATAAACATTGTACACAACATAATTTGTACTCTTACATATGTACATACACTATCGTCACAGATTTTTTTGCTGTCTTGTTCTATAACTATGCATTGGTATAATATAAACTTTATTTAATTTGTTAAATATATTACAATGATTTCAAGGTTAGAAATTCTTCAGCTGAAAATGGCGCTCGAAAAAATATTTTCACGAAATACATATGTATTTCACTTATGTATGTACGAGTATGTATTTTTTTGTTTCTGTTTAATTCCGATTCAATGTATTAAGTAAATATGTATATCAATTTTAGAAATTCTTCACATCTAACACTTACATATGTAGGTACATATATAGGCGAATTTTGCAAATTACCATAATTTTTCGTTTGTTATCCAAGTGAAAAAACTCACGAAAACGTCATCAAGGGACGATGTCAGTTGGAAAGAAACTGTTTTTTTAAGGAAAGTAGTCACTGCCCGTTGACAGTATCATCGAGTGGTTATCATATATATATATATATATTGTATACATATGTAGGTCGCGCTACGCCCTCAAATCTATTATAAATTACATTTTAAAAATGAGTCTATTTTAAGTTAATACACGAATATACAAATACTTTATGAGTCTAAAGTCATTCATTGTCGAGAGCTTAGTAATATATGTACATTATAAAATTCCATGTATAATGATATCAAATTTAGTCGCTAGCCCGTTTGTCAGTACATTTACAACGCTCGCACATTTTTCAACTACCAGGAGTACATACATATGTATGTATATAGTGAGGAGTTATTTAATGCGTTACAAATTTTATTTATTTAAATTGAATGCCTATGACTATGACTATGAATCCCAATCACCAGTAGGTACTCTTGGTAGTTGAAAATTTTGCGAAAGTTCCGCGGCTAGGCCACCTAGCCAGCCAGGCAGATTTCTGCGCTACTACATATAGTAATATGACTTTTTTAAAAATACTTTAAAGCGCTTTTCATTATATTATTTTTTATTGTGTGAGTTTTAGAAATATGAAAGTTTGACTCATTACAATGAATGCACAGGTAACGTTTTCTTGTAACGACTTTTCTCTTGTTACATATTCTGTTGTTTTCATGTCCACGACAGAATGGTTCATAAGTAGGGATTATTACATTCATACATATAATACAATTGGATGAATTAAACTTTAAGCGGAAGCAAATCGCGGATATTTGCAATAAATACATATCGTCTAATCATTTTCAGCCGTTTTAGCAGGATGAAGACCTCTCCATTCCTATCTCTATCCACTTGATCACACATTCTTCTCAATTCATCAGCCCATCGTCCACTCGGTCTACCTTGCTTTCTTTCACATCCTCTCGGATACCATTCCAGTATTTCTCGCGTCCATCTGCCATGCATTCTTCTCGCTGTGTCCATTGCCACTTCAACTTATTCACACGTTCCGCTACATCTGCCACTTTGTTCACACTTCTTACCCGCGCATTCCTCTTCTTGTTATATCAAGCATACACATTTCCATGCTTCTCTGTGTGCACTGGATCTTAAGCAACATACTTGAATTCAGCATCGACGTTTCACATCCATACGTCATAACTGGGAGTACGCATCGGTCGTATGCCTTATTTTTTAAGCATAGCGGGATGTTGGATTAAAAACTATGTTCATTCTTCCAAAAGCGCTCCATCCTACATAGTTTCATTCATTTCAAAATTCAGTCATGTTCACCATATATATATACATATTTATATTCATAACTAAGTATCCAATTTACTAAATTGACTTTTATTGGGTAGTTCAAAAGTTATACGAAAAGAAAATCGGGTTTTTACTTTTGCGCCACACAGTGACTTAACGCGCTAAACACAACGCTAGATGACTTAATTCTTAGAAAATTGACCCTTTTTGCACATGTCACAGATTTGCACAGGCAATTTATACACATGTTCTCACCAATCCGTCTGTACATACATACACGTATACAGATGCATTTTTGTATATCGGTGGGTTTATAACTTATCTGATGTTCTCTCCTCTACTCTGTTCAAGTTTGCCAGTGTCGCTCGCGTCGGCGAGAGAGTCACACGCGTTTTCGCCATTACACTCTTCCGTCGAAATTCGAATATACGAAACGTAAAATCGTGACCGGATTGAAAATTTTATATGGATAAATAGTGTGTCGTTAGCTTTGTGCCAATATTTGCATTGATCGATTAAATTTTTTGAACAAATCTCACGCGTGTAAGAAAAGTTTGGAAAAGTTCGACAGGTGTTTGTTTCCCGCTCTATAATTTAAACAATTGTATTCGATTATTTTTTGTAAATGTATTTGCGTCTGTGTGCGTCGTTGGCCTTTAACTATTAAACGCATACACATAGTTAATTTTGCTTTTTTTTCGTTTTGCGAAGGAACACACAAGGCCAACTAGGTTTGGATGTTTATCTTTTTTTTTTTCGTTATTCTTGTTTAACTCTAGTCGTTTTTGTGAAATCGCACGTGTTTTGCGAAATAAATATATAATCTCACTTTTATTAGTCCATATTTTGTTAATAACGCAGTTTTAATATCATCGGTTTTATTTTATAATGATACAGTATTGTATCAACTGTGTGACTTAAAATAAATCGTTTTTCCAATTAATGAAAAAAGTTATTTTTTTTTCTATGGGTAATTTTGATACTTTTCATTTTTATGTTTGTTTGTAATAGATAGATAAATCAATGTTTGCTACGGGACTTATTTGAAAACAAGATAAGTACATACTTAGTAATCTTTTTTTAGTCATTTTTTCCCATCAGCGAAATTACAACAAACTAAAAGAGAATACCATGCGCGTTATAATTCACGTTGCTGGAAACGCTTTGCGTGCAAAAAATACACCATATATTCCACACACATGAAAAACTTTTCAGCGACGGAACGCGTCGGAGAGCTGGCATTTTTCAGCTGAAAGCTCGCAAAGGACGCGTTTGAACTGTTGAAACGAGTGCGAATATTTTCAGTCACTTTTGACGTGTACGTCGTATGTATAAAAGTATGTATGTAACGTTCGCGACGTCACACACGAGAATATTAATACGCATAAATCTAATATAAAAACATATATATAAAATATTTACATCTAATTCCCTCGGCTGAAGCCTTACAAAAAGTATTACATGAAAAAAGTAGGTAGTATAGAGGTACCTGAGCTTTGATGCGAATTATTCGACGGCGTGTGGGGCTTTTTATAATCGTAATTACGATTATTAAGTAAAATGGGAATTGAGTATTGGATTTAGAAATTCAGGATGTAAATACACACATACACACTCACAAAATTATAATAATTTTGTTACAGTCCATTCCTTCTTATGAAATAATTAAATATGTGGCTTTGTTCTAAAAATATCTATTTGTCAAATTTTCTTTTATGGATGTCCATTTTTGTATCTTGTATTAAAAATGTCAATATTTTTTAAAAATATAATTCAAATGAAAAATATCAAAAAATGTGCAAAGGGTGGGGCATTAAATTGAAGTATCATAAATTTTAATATTGATTGAAAACCTAATTATAAAATATTTCAAATGAAAACTTTCACTTGATCCCTTTCAAGCCCTGATTATTTTTATATTTTGATACGGGACCATTTAGAACCAACCCTCATATGTATATGAAATTAATAGTTATGAAATAATAAATAACCAAAGCATAGATAGAGCGAGTTTTCAGCGTGGCTATGACGTCAATGCGATGCGATCATTCCAATACTTAGCATGCGATTACCAAAATGCGATACTTGGCGCTGTCTAATTTATCATTATTTAATGTGATCTTTGCTGAATTTAACCAACGTTCAATGCTAAGCTCATGTCAATAGCTCGATGTAACTTTTAACATAATGTATGTCCATATGTATATTTAACTAACTGGCGAAATTTTCGAATGCATTCCTTATACACCATTAAGTGCGCTTCGATCAAAGTTTCAAAACCGCACCTTAAAATTTGCCCCCTCGAATAAAGTCTCACAATGAAACGTTCACTTAATTCAACCATAAAGGTTTTAAATTGGCACAAAGCGATCGACACCGAGCTAAATAAAGCTTCTCAATACTGAGTGTTTGAAAACCATTTTATTCTTCATTTGTAGGTATTTGCTATATATGTAATACATTCACATATAGAACTGTAACATGCCGTAGTGTAGCGCAGTAGAGATACACACTCAAGTGTCTCGAATATGAATAGATAGATCTGAAAATGCTTTGAGTGAAACTAAAGTCAATTTTTAGTATATTTTCAAAGTTGTGATATATGATTATATAGCATTTACGTTTCGAAATCGCAAAACAAACACCAAAAGCTCGATCATGTCGCCGAACTTTCGCGAAAAGTTCATGTCGAAGTTCAGCATGCACAAGTCGAGGAACGGGGACAAGATGCCCAACACTAAAGAGTACGATTTGGTGCCGAATGACGAGAGCGATTGCAGAATCCCGTTGCATCCAGAGGAAGCCTTCTTCTACGGCATCGAGTTCCAAGCAAAGGTTTGTAGTAACGATGTATAATTTTATCGGTGAATGTGAATATTGTGTGTGATTTTGATGTAACGCTCGCAGTGTCTGACATTGGATACTAAAATATGCGTCTTCTTCCTCGTTATACCATGACTTGGGTTCTACATACATACATATATTAACATATCGAGTTAGTTAACGTTAAGTACAGGCAAATAAGCAATTATAACTTGAAAATCTCATCAGTTTTATCAAATGAATACAAATAATATCTAAAAGTATCAAAGTGATTGTTAAATGACTGTTAAATGTTTAGCGAAATAATCATTAATATTTGAGTTGCTCCAAATGAAGATACACGTTTCGATACGAGTGCGGAATTGCGGATTCAAGTTTGTGTGCAACCTAACGGAAGAATTACTAAGAAGGATATCGCAAAAAATGTTTATAGAAAATATCGCCAAATGATATCGCATCTGCATCAAACCTTCACGTTTAAAAAGTATTGTATGTCCAAATAGTATACTTGAGAAGATATTGCCCTATTCAAATATATAATATGTCCATTTCGTCCATAGTTTTCATGCAAAAGAGATGTATGTCACTTGGAATATTTTAAAAACAAAACTGGACATACAATATCTGTGCACTAATCCATCGACATGTTCTACATATTGCATTTAACATGTCATGTCACATACATACTTCGATACAGCTGTTTGTTTAGAGAAAAAAATTTGAACTGCACAAACCAGTACATACGTAAGACAATCAAATGGGAAAATGTAGTGATTTTTTCTCGATTATGAACGACGTCGGATCCGACGTTATAGTGTTAATAAAATAATGGAGGAATTGTTAATACGCGGCGTTGCCGGGGTGCATTTTGTGTATGGGTATAGTTTGCAAACAATTTGACAATTTCGGAAGCGCCGATTGGGCGATACAAGTTTGGGTGTTTATTAATTCGAATAAATTCGCAGAATCCGATTGTCGACGTCGACACTACAAACGAGCTTTCTACTTCGAGGGTTAATTTATTTGACGCCGAGTTGAATTAGTCAAGCAAAAGCTCGACGACCGATTGAAGTGGTCCGTCGGGAAACGACGGAAGCGACGAATTGGTTCATCTCCTTACCCCAGGACGTCCGGTTCTCCCTGTATTTGCGAAATCCAGGGTTTTTGTTATTATAATTGCAAACAAAACGAAATTGAATCTTGCGGGGGAGGCGTTAAAGGAACTAGTTCACAACCAATCCTCGAGAATAATTGGAGACTCACAGTCGTGTGGGATTTTTTTTTCAAAATAAAAAAGCTCAAAGCTATTTACAGAGCTCACGGTATAATATTGTGGAGGATAAATAGAGGAAATCACCCCGAGTAAAATATTCATACAAACAATGGTTCGGAAAGCGACCGTTTAAACATTTTCGATTCAATTTGAATTTGAATGATTTATACGGTCGTTGGTACAAATTCAATTTTCTCTAATCTTCACATGTGTAAAACTTGATGATATATTCAATTTTCGATATACATATCCCCTTTTCACGACTATATGTGCGTATTCCTGTCATGTAAAATGCCCAGTACTAAAAACTAAACTTTAATAAAGATCGGATGAAAAAAGCCGGTTCAAATAAATTGTACTCCAGTACCAGCTGATCAGATCGGTTGGATAAATATTGATTCTGAAAGTTCACACTTCGTTCATACCTAAAATGCTTGGACACTTTATAAAATGTGGGGATTTGATACTTTGAAACGACACAATTTAATACGTACTCGTATATGAATTTTATTTTACAAGTGTGGACAAATTTGCCTTAAATATATACATAGAATGAATACGCAAAAGAGAATCACTGGAAAATTATTTAAATCATATTTGAATAAAACGACTTTTTTTTATATCTCATTGCGCTCTGTCTGTCTGTCTGTCTGTCTCCAACGGAAAGGTCAATAGACTATATTTGTTGGGAGGGGCTCATGTAAGGGTCTTGAGGGGAAAGGAGGTGGAGGTGCTCTCCTCAAGACGGCTTATACCTACATATGTATATGTAATCAATCTCCCATCCCCAGAATGATTGGATATGGTAATAAATACTCTGATTTTATTGATTTTTTTTAATATTAATCTGTCGTCCCTAAGGCAACGA
Organism: Parapsyche elsis; assembly: GCA_022651745.1. Taxonomy (NCBI): domain Eukaryota; kingdom Metazoa; phylum Arthropoda; class Insecta; order Trichoptera; family Hydropsychidae; genus Parapsyche; species Parapsyche elsis. The sequence continues at coordinate 3,406,003 of JAGVSN010000019.1, forward strand.
CCGATTATTTCTTTTATCATCTCAACATCATTTAATTATTAGTTTTTTTTTCTTTGTGATTTCTCTAATATAATATATGTATTACGTATTTTCTATGTAAAAGCCCTAACAGGTGTATAATAAATAAATATATATCTCACTAAATATTATATCAAATCTAGATTTGAACTAACTTAATATCATCAACTGGTATGTACATACATACATACATATGTATATATGTATATCTAATACAATTATACACATGTTAATTATTTTTTAGTTTTTTCTAATTTCATATATTATGTATTTTATATGAGAAAGCCCTAACAGGCGTTTAATTAATAAACAAATAAATAATGATATTTTGTATAATTAAGCTCGCTTTGGCTTCTTTGATGAAGCGAACTTGCGACGCGCTGCAAGTGATAAGAATATCGATGTCCCGTTTTGTTGTAATGATTTTGAACTATAAAATGTAGAGCTTTAACATGAAATAGCTCGCAACACTTCGATCCGGCCAGATAACGAGACAAAGTGCACAAAATATACCGACATATTTAAATTTTTACCTTTTGTATATGTGGACACTCGACAATAATTAATTGAAACGAGCGGCTTATACGCGACAGGAACGGCTTGAATAAAAAAACGCGCATAAATCCGATGGTTAGAATCCCTCCCCGCTTGCATATACATATATAATCATAAAAGTTGACAAAACTACTGGTTTTTTAAAAAGTACCCGGTTAAAAAGTATGAATACTTTACACCGAAAGCTCGCTGAGGACAACTTTGCAAGTTCCGCGCACGAATACATAAAAAACTATCGAGCATGTCAGTCAATTCGTATTTTTATTTTACGCGGTCAGAGAATATAAATATGTATGTATGTACATAAATTGCGGTGATATACAGACATGTCTGCGTATAAAATGTGAACGTATGTATGTACATAAAACTGCTTTGATGTGAAACGAATCGTAGCAACGGGCGCAATGATAATAATATTAGACCCATCGAAAATAGATCGCTTGATCCCATGCCGCAAATATGCAAACGAGCGGATTAATTGATTTCATTTATTGCGGCGTTCCGGTTCGCCAGTGCGACAATGGAGCGTTCCGTTTCGCATCGGAAAGGTGAAATTGTCGGTATTGTCGTGAAACCGAAAGCGATAAATCACAACGAGCGAAACCGGCGACGTGGATAATTCCGGCTAATTGACAATTAGAATTGAGACTATTCGTAATTTGGAATTTTGTAATTGTAACGCAAGCGCGTATACATAAATGTGTTGTACAAACGAGCGATTAGCCGAGTACGTACGTATGTAAATGTGTGTAATGTGAAACGTTTTAGTTTGTTAAATATGCGTGATCCGAGCATGCGTTGTGATAACACAATATTTCCGATTCAGTGCATTTCTACGTATTCATCTGTATGCATTGCTATGTTCAATTTTAATTTGTGACGATGAAAGTCGATTCCTTTTATTTTAGCTGTAATGCCGCCACTTCACCATCGCGCGAATGTTCATGGAATATTCGTCGAATGTTCGTGAAATATTGGCTTTAGCGTTGTGGTCAGTTGCCGCTGCTCGCCCGTCCCGAGCGCTACGATCGTATCGCTAGTGGCGCCACTCTAGTGTCAACTAGCAAGCGGCAGCGAACGAAGTGTCGCGTCACTGCCTACAGAAATGTCAAGCGTTCAAGACATCGCAGTAATCTATGCGACCACCTTGTGTGCAATAAGCACATACAATATTACTATCTGGCAGTATGCAATGCCTCGAAGGTAAAAAAACGGTTACTGAATTTGTCCACATGATTGCGCAGTAAACTCACAGACAACACTGAATTTGGAGGGGGAAGGGTTCGTCACCTTGCTTTTTTCGCCGTCGCTCGCCGTCGCTCAACTTCGCTCAACAACGCGGATACCGCGCGAATGTTTATAAAGTACATTGGCGTTAACGCGAATTAGCTCGAGCACATATCCACACCTTGGCGCTCGACACCGCTCGTCAGTGCTCGTTCAATATGAAGAGTCGGCATAAGAATCCAGCACAATCTGCAAGTCGTTAACAAACTGCTATGCCGGCACTTCACATTCGCGCGAATGTTCGCCAACCGTTGGCCTTAGGTGACGTCGTCGAATGTTGACGAGCATTCGCATGGAAGTGACTGAATGTGTCACACTGAATGTGGAGGGGGGGGAGGTCCACCATCTTGCTTTGTTTGCATTTTAGCATTCTTTCAGTGCGTTGACCTAAACGCGAATAAGCGCGAGCGACCTCCCACACATGGATGCTCGCGATTGCTCGTCAGCGCTCGCCGAATGTGAAGTGCCGGCATGATGAATCGGATACGGGTAGAGAGATGATGTTTCCCCATCCTGATTTGCAACCAAAAAAGTGGTGGTGCAGTAGCTGCCACCAGGACACCTTTCTGAGGATATCCACCCGAATAAATTATAGACATTTATCTTATCTTACATTTCGATTAGCAGTTTTATATTATTTGCTAATTTAAAAATATGCAATAATTTGAGGTTGTTGTTGAGGTACAGGTTGTACCCGTGTGAAATTCAAATACGCTATTTATATAAAACGCTGATTAAGATATGAAGTAATTCATTTTTTGAATAAACAATACAGTATTTAAATGTGAATGGTTCAAAAGTCGGTAAAATTACAGCGTAATGAGACAAAAATTTATAAGTAATTATAGTTAACATAAAATAAAGGCCAATTACATTATTTCCATCGATTAACAATAAATTAATAACATCAATGAGAGAAAATACTAAATGTGTGTGTAAGAAAAGAAGTAAGTGCATGTGGGTGCGTGAAAGTGTGTTTTTTATAATAGTATTAATATATTATTAATAATATAATTTTTATTTTATTATTTTATTTTATAAATTATCAATACAATAAAGTCTACATACACTTAGGCAAGTCATGGGGAGGGGGGGAGGGGGGAAATACACATTATACAAAAACAAGAAAATGACTAATTTGTATATCGCTTACCTGATATTTGTATAACCTTACGTTTCACCTGAATATATCGGATAATTTACGATTTAATCAAGTTTGCCGTTAAAATATAACCTTTTAAAGTGTATGTATATTTATTTAAACGCTTATTCAATTTGAAGCAATTATTATAATAGGTACTTTTTGTTGTTCTCGACGTTTATACGTGAAATTATCGGAAAAATATATTTATGTACCTTCAGTGAAAGTGCTTTCTTTCTTTCCTTCTTTCTTCCTTCATTAAATAATACTGCAAAGCTTTCGCTACTTTAAATTTCAATTAAAATTATGAATTCCTTAGCCGTTTGTTGATTTTCGTTTATTATTTGTTGATGCATTTACGTATTATCTTTCTTGCACTATCGCTATGTAAATGTTTGCTAGTGCAATCTATTTCTAGAAAAAGCGCTGTAGAATTTCAACGCTTTTTACAGTGATCTTGCTTTAATGCACACACGCTTTAATGCATTTATAGGATTATTATTAAAATTACCTAATTAAAATATATACTTGTGCCGTAAACGCGACAGCCGATTGCAAATTTTATTTTTGCACACCGTTACGTCGAGAAATTTCACTGGGAAAAAGTTTCCGTATTTATAATCGAAAGTTGAGAAAATTCAAACCGGGAGAGTTTTGAGGCGAAAGAAAACGTATAGTTTCGGAATTTATAATTGATTAACGAGCGCTTAATATCATAAACTTTTGAAATTCAATCTTCGCTTCAATTGTATTTCGTCGAAGTCGTTAAGAACCGTCAAATTTGTATATCGCGTTGAATTATTATATCAAATTCGAAAGTAAAATATCGCGTGCGCGCACATTGTTATTAATTTACCGAGCAAACTTCGCAAAATTACCCCGCCCTAATACATCTTATATAATAATCAAAAGCCAATTTTCTCAAATTTGCGGTTTTTAAGCCCTTTACGCGACGTTTGAACATGTCGAATCCACGCCAAGGCGTGTTGATACATTATAAACTGTACATTTACGAATAATCAAGTTTAAAATGTTCATGTTTGGAAAGCGACGTTAGACGCAGAATGGACTTGAATAGGCGTTATGATACCGCCAACTTGTTAGAATTTTAACGGCTAATTTACACCAGCGAACGCAAAGTTGAATAATAGTAATAATAATGAATCATCGGAATGAAAATAAGAGGTTTTCCATTACCGCTTCTATTATGTAAGAAAACAACAATTCCAATTTTATGAAATTGCCATGGAGCTGATCTATGATTTTCTACGCGACAGCGTACTTACTTTTGATACATTTGCAGTTAAATTACAGGGCTGTGGAGTCGGAGTCGGAGTCGTAAAAAACCGAGCGACTCCGACTCCTTTTTCCGCATTTAATTTTTCTTTAATAATGTATGTTCGAATCAAGGGGAATATTGTTTCTGTGCAAGAGAACGTTGAAATCCTAATAAAAGTGATGAAAATGCGTTCGAACGAGCCTGACAGGACGAATCTGAAAATGGCGGCCATTTGCGGACTATTCTTTTTAACAATTAATGTAAATTTTTCTCCCAAGTATTTATTAAAGTGTTCATAAATAAAAAATACAAAATATTAAAAGAAAAAAAAGTTATTAATGATGTAAATCCGTGCCACTCTGTATAAGATATAAGATATATGCGAAAATTAGCCTATTCGTCGCATTGGTTGGTGAAATTACGACTGTATTTCTGTACCTGGAAATGATCTTACACATATAGGAACAAAAATGTAAAAAATTCAATTTGACATTTTAAATTTTTTAAATCGGAGTCGGAGTCGGATTGTGTGAAAATGTCGGAGTCGCGTTTTCTTTTAACGACTCCACAGCCCTGGTTTAATATACAGACTGATTCATAGTTGGGTTCGGAAATTTGAATCACACATTTCTTTGCTCAATACGAATACCTGTAAATCGTACATTTTAGTCAATGTTTAAAGTTCAACATTTTAAATATATGTAGGTATATATATTTTTTAATTTTCTAAGAAAGCTTCTCGCGCAACGTCTCATTGAAGTTCTTCGAATTGTACGTAAAGAGAAATTTTTCAAATACTTTCTTGAAAACAGAGACATTCCACTGTCGAATATTATGCCGTGCCTCTCCTCTATCCTTGCACCATGTTAAATAATATGAAAAATGCTTTATTGCCCTCACTCAGTCACTGGGTGTGCCGTTCCGGCCTGTTTATCCAGCTATTACCCACGAAGCGTAAGAAATATAAATAAAAAACCGTCCAAAATAAAATATCACGAATCGCAGAAGCGCGAGAAGGATGTGCGTGTCTGTGCGAAAATCTCAAGTAATAAAAAAAAAAAAAAGCGAATCTTCAGGAATCTGGTTTTTCTCGGCGAAAGGAGCAGCAGCGGCTTCCCTTATAAGACGTGTAGTGCCCTCGACGCGACGCGTCCGCGTGAAAGCAAAATCTTGTATTGTTCGTTCGCCTGTTTGTTTCCTCTTTTGTGTTTTGTAATATTCAAGATAACAACCCAACTGCGGGGATGGAATGGGATGGGGGGTGGTGTGTAAACTGACGTGTACTTCTTGTTCCGGTGTCATTAGGGTAGTGCCGTCACTTTTCCATTCCAAGGAAACCGCTTACGAAAAACATTTATAAAGATTGCTACCGAGATGCGCTGACGTCAACGCGATCTGCACTTCTCAAACCTTTCGAAAATCTTTTCATCGACTTAGTTTTCCTTTCGAAGTACATATGTACGTATGTATGTAGTGTTGTAAGTCGAGAATATTCTCCAAAAGATTATTCTCCGAGAATATTCGAGAATTTCATTTTTTCTTGGTTGTAAAACATCTCTAGATAGTTTAATAGCTTTTTAGAGGATTCTAGGATATTTTCAGGACCAAATGGGAGTAATAGGACTTTCTAGAATGTCTGAGAGCATTTTTGAATGACATTTTTTCATTCTGACTACACTGAATGTGTCATTTTAACATACGTACTACCAGCATGAACGTTTTCCACGAAATTCTCACAGGAATACAATGCTTAACTCTGGAAGCAATAAATTACTTATACATATTTTTATTGCTTTGGTTATGATACTCCAGTGAAATTGTTCCATCGTATGATTTAATCATTCATTTAAACTTGGCACAAACGATCGTAAAATATTAGATATATATACATAATGAGAGAGAGAAATATTATCCTGAAAGACAATGACAAGGACACGATTGCAGTAAGCAACGTAAAAAAGTGAAGACAAAAATTACTGCATATATATTTTTGTAAGCCTATTTGTGCAATTCTGATGAAAACTAATATTATTCGTGTAATCCGTATCACCTCTCCCAAGTATTAGCCAGGAATTAGACAGACAGGAATGGAAGAGGATCGGAGAGGCCTTCATCCAGCAGTGGATGGTGAACGGCTGAATATGATGATGATTATGAAAAATGCGTACCACCAAAATTCACTCGCGGATCATCAGTGGACCGCCGGTTGGCGACCGCTGCACTATGCAACTGTTTGACGCGCGCTGTAATATTTTTGTACAAACCAGCGCGGCGCGGCGTGGGGATAGAGTCGGCCGTCACACGACGGGCAAACCGGCCAGCGTCGTAAACAACAATAACGAGTCCCCGCAAGATAGCAAGGGTCGTAAGACATTGTCACATTCTATCGAGCTTTGAACTCGTACGTGCGTCATCCGTAGACATCGTTCTATTCATACGCGATCGATATTGTTTTACGATGACAAATGGGACTTTTGCATGCACTAATTACAAAAAAAAAAAGCCTATCATAATGCACACACAACACACAAGGCAAACAAATAAAATATTTAGAAGTGTATTCCACGTACGGATGACGTGCACCTCATGACCTCACATCGCAAGCCTTGCGATATGAGGTTAAGGGGAGTGTATTGGTACTTTTCGGACTGTGTTTACTCCGTTTGCAAACGTTTGAAATAAAAATTACATGCCAATGTAAATGTAAACAGCCGTGTTATTAATTCCACATAGCGTCAGTTTCAAATTGGCGTTTTTATTCACAAATCAATCATATCGTCACAGACTGAACAGTCGGTAGAACAATGGAGTTTGCTTTTGTACGCAAGTACTCACCGAGTCGTGCCAAATGATAATTTGCGACGAAAGTGAACGTAGGCACTGCGCTTTACAGAGCAATTGTTGCAGCTGGTTGCATCGAGGTTAATGCACTCGAGAACCACCCTGGCCAGATGCGGTTTTCATGTTGCCTTGCAGTTGCAGGGGTACTCAATCGAATGGACCAATCTGATTGAAACAAACAACCAACAACGAGCAACTCCCCTGCCAAGCGAAAAATCCCCATTGAAATACATTGTACATATGTATGTACACAACTGACGGGTGCAATGTTTTAGAAGCTCTAGTTCAATGAATTGAAATGGTGATGTTATCAAGATGAAAAAGCTTTTGTTTAAAACACCTTTCACAATTGATTAATGAATTTTGCATGCAAAACGTAGTCACAGTAGAATTCAGCGTTTTTCAAACTTTTTTCACTACGATCCACTGCAAGAACTGCATTTTGTATTGCGACCCCAGTATGCCTATATGTACATATGTACATATAATACAAACTCTGTCCATTATGTTCCTTTATTTACTATTGACACATGATGACTATAACTAGATTTCAATTAGGAACTTTGTTTTTAATTGAGATAAAGTGGAAAATCCTAGTTCACACAAATAAGTTTAAGGTAATAGTATAAAGCTTGCTTTTTTTACTTAAAAGTGGAAATTCTCCTTTAATCTTTTAACAAATTTAATTGCTGAAAATAATTCTTCAGTGTAAATGAACCAAAAATTTGCAAAAATTCAACCTCCTCTTCAGGATCAAAGTTTAACTCAATTATTGATTCGAGGCTTTCAAAATCAAGTGGATTGTTTATCCAAAAGCTTTTCTCTACTGTTTCAAATTTCAGCACTGGAAAATAGTTATCAAAGCTTTGGGATAGAGAAGTGAGATGTGATGTGAGAATTGAGTTTTAATTCTTTTAAAATATCTTCATTGATAATATTAAACAATGATAGAGGAACTGAACAATCCGGTGTCATGCGAACAAGTCATAAAATCTACATATGTATGTATGTATGTATGTAGGTAAAGACGACTCGTTCAATACGAAAATGAATACGAAATCAATTTTTTTTTCTAATTTTTTCCGTTTGTTGCAACTCACTTTATTTATTTTGCGACCCACCAGCGAGTCGGGACCTACAGTTTGAAAAACCCTGCAGTAGATAATCATATTGTAGAGATAGTTGATAGTTATTTATACCTAGGACAATTGGTAAATATGACTGGATGTAAAGAAGAAGAAATAAAACGAAGAATGAAACTAGGATGGAGCGCTTCTGGAGGAATGAGCATGGTTTTTAAATCCAACATCCCGCTATGCTTACAAAAGAAGACCTTATAAGATTAATACGTACTGCCGGTTATGACGTATGGAAGTGAAACGTGGATGCTGAATTCAAGAATGTTACGTAAGATCCAGTGCACACAGAGAAGCGTGGAAAGATGTACATATGTTTGGTATAACAAGAAGAGATCGTAAGAGGAATACATGGGTAAGAAGCATTACCAAAGTGGCAATGGGCTTGACACATAGCGCGAACAATGGATGGGAGATGGACGCGAGAAATACTGGAATGGTATCCGAGCGGATGTGAAAGAAAGCAAGGTAGACCGATTGGACGACGGGTTGATGAATTGAGAAGAATGTGTGGAGTCAAGTGGAAACAGATTGCTCAAGACAGACAGGAATGGAAGAGGATTGGAGAACGGCTGAAAATGATGATGATGACCTTTCACAATGTGCGAAATAATATTTTAGTTCAAAGTGTGGCTTCATATACATACATACATATATGTATGTACGTTGCGTTAAATGAAATGCCACACTTTTTGCGTATGATGGGTATGTACAATTGTGACGTAACTTTTCAAGTGCACTGACTCTGCTCTTCGTAGAATCGACATAAAAGATGTCTCACAATGGGCTATACATAGTTTGTTCTCTCAGTTTTTATTATATTTAAATGCTTTTTGAATTACGAATGATAGCAGTGATGTTCAAAACGTTGACATATTTTCAGTGCGCTTACTAAAATTAATACCTTTGTAATTTTTACATTGTTTATTAAATGTCGAATAGTAAAGCCGTATTAAAGATTATCTCATCTGTACGATATTGTATTTTAAAACTCAATGCGGAATCTTGGCTGAGTTTGACATGGCCGGAAATAACTTCCGCCAAAACGATAGATTTTTATCAAACGTACCCTTCAATTGTATTCCAACTTGTACGTTTGACCCGTGTCCTTTCGAGAACATATTCGAGAAACTCATTTCGACCGATTCCATAAATAGGATATCAACTTTAAATATTAATATAGGTGAAACGTATCGCTAGGGGTGATATTTGTAATTGCAAAAAAAAAACGTATGGATGAATGGTTGGTAGCCCCTGATTTTGATAGACCAGTTTTCGCGTCAATTATATTGACCGACACAACTTGAAATGATTCAACAACATTCAGCGGTCGTTCTTTTAACTCAATTCGTCTCTATTGTTATATCAAACGGGTAGAAGGACTGTTTGTTTCTACGTTTCTATCTTTTTTTATTTTTATTGAACCTTATTCTGTTGACTTAATAGTCGGTCAATTTTGTCAATCGCGTCTAATGTCTATCGAGACCCTCCTCATAGCCTCTTTCGGTTTGTTTCATCCACTTTCATCCCGATTTATTTATTCCTACCCTACCCCCTCCTTTCCTCATCAAATAAATTGATTACAGCTTTCAGCATATATTATTTGGTCTTCTCCTATGTTTTATTTTTATTTATTTTGAGAAAAGGTTTCGCTTTTTTGCACGCCGAAAAAGATAAACGCACATTGCCTAAGGGAGGCGTACTTAAAATAATCTTCTTTACCTAAAATAATGTTTTTCATTAGAAAACAATACATTCAACTGCTGTCGTATATATGTACATACATATGTATGTATGTACATACATATTATATAATACAAACATGTACAATCGTTCAAAAACAACCGCACTAACGTGTTTCTTATATTTATGCAATCAATAGTGAGTAGAACCTTTCATCGTATTACATATTGATCAAGTGCAATTTGCATTTATATGCGATTTTACTGTCCCAACTGTACTTTATATGTATCCAGTTCAATCGAGTATGTACCTACATACGTCAGTGGATAGAAAAAAAATAGTCTAGTTTATTATGCATCAAAGAAAAACACGTCAACTTTGATGAACGTTTGATGTATTTTTGTAAATGATATACATAATATGACGCATTTAAATTATTATATATAATATTTAAATAAGAACTTTCGTGAATTGAAAACATTTTTGGTAAATTTCCATTGAAATTTGTATGTTTTCAAACGAGGCGAAATTTAGGTAGGCATTTTCATTGTGTTTTCTAAGCCACAGGAGATTTACGTTGGAAATTTATATTTATATCATGCTTTGGGATTAACGAGCAAGTCATAAGCACTACTTTCCACGAAAGATTTCAAACTGTATAATTATTATAAATCTAATAAATTTTGATTGAAATTATCCCCGATAATAATTATAAAAGTTACAAACAAACCAAAATTTGTAATAGAATATCGAAAAGAAGGCTGTCGATCGTTGATACTCTTGAAATAATTTCAATGTAATAACAAGATATGTATGTATATACATACATATATGAAAGACATACATACATATGCTCTTTCTTTAAGTTTTTTTGTCTTTTAAGAAGGTTAACCAACAGGTATAAGGACATAAAGACCCAGACTCAATAACAGGTTCACACAGGAATAATGGAGAGGTAGTGCCAATTTTTGGTGGAACCATCTCAAAACTGTTAGATTCTAACAGGAGACGGCCGATTAAGATTTAGTAACGTTCAGATTTTGCCAATGATGGTAATTTTGTTGGAAAACCGTCGGGAAACCTTTTAAACATACGAGGATCGACTTACGCTCTAATGATAATTAGAGCTTTAGTATCTTAGAGTCTAACCACTCTAACCACTGAGCTATCGCCTGGCCACAGCTTTATGTACATATAGTTTATTATGCAGAGTTAACCGCAGTTTTCTTGGATGCTTAGATAACACCAGTTTTATTCAATTTCAAGGCTTTGATATCCAATATGAAGTTCATTTGAAAGTACTAAGTATAGCTCTTTTAAATATTTATTTTCAACGGATGCGAGTGTCATTCAACGTGATTCAATACGAGGAAGGATGTCGTATGTTTTGAAATTCTCGTCTCACTCGAATTGACAAATATCTATGTATGCGCGGAATGTACGACTCTAATGATATTCGTAGGGAATTTTAATACAACATATTGAATATAATCACATTATCGAATCTTCCGACGGGCCTGCAGTAGTATCGACTACGATGATGATGATGATGATAATGATGATGACGATCACGTTCGCAATTGCCTTTTTGTGACTTTTCGACCGTGACACCTACATCGATGTTCAATTTTGAACAATGGAGTGAACATCACGATCGCACTGTCGATACGAAAAATGCCGTAATGAACGTGCATATGTGTGTTTTCGTTTTTTTTTGTGCAATTCGCACACTGCGTCAATGATATGTATAATTATTTTAACACTTGGCTTTTAATTTTCGCGATCGTTATTATTATGCAATGTGCGTATATGAAGTTAGCGGGGAATCGGCGTGTCTCGTCTCGTCTCGCGCAAACTTTTCGCAAACGCAATAAATCACCGCGCGTTACTTTAATTTAGAGGGTTAATTTTAACGAAAGGAACAATATTTCACGAAATGTTAATTTCTCGCGTGGGTTATGATAATTAGGGTAATGCGTTCGGACGTTCGAGATTTGACCCTTTAATTACTTCGATGGCTATTTTTACAGTCGGTCAGTGTGGAATTGTTCACTTTTGAGTTGAAACGTCACGATAAAATTGATAAAATTTCAATCGCAGACAACAAATCTGAGATGAAAATGGTTAAAACGTATAAATAACTTGAGTCGTATTATTACGAACGAGATTTATGCAACACCGGAAGAGAGTCGTTAATTTTCCATGCATTGATAGTGTCCATTTCACATCTTTCTTTCGATGTGCAACTTTATTTGGTAAAAAAAATTAAATTCTTACATAGCTTGGTTCAAAATGCGTAAAAAAAATGGGTTTAATAAACATTGTCAGTGTCATCGGGTGGGTGCCAACCCGTGTCGTGTGCGTGTGTGTGTGTGTGTGTGAGTGAGCGTATGTGTACGTGCCGTATCATAGTATGCGAGCGTTCCACGGCTATCCATGCCGAGAGTGTTTGTGAGCGAGGTTATGTAGCGCGAGCGCTTTGCACAACCCGTGTCGTGGTATGCGAGCGTTCCGCGGCTAGGCCACCCAGCCACCCAGCCAGGTCAGGCAGATTCCTGCGCTACTATCATCTTCATCATAATTTTCAACCGTTCACCATCCACTGCTGGATGAAGGCCTCTCCCCAATCCTCTTCTATTCCTGTCTGTCTTGAGCAATTTGCATCCACTCGACTCCACAAATTCTTCTCAAGTCATCAGCCCATCTTCCACTCGGTCTACCTTGCTTTCTTTCACATCCTCTCGGATACCATTCCAGTATTTCTCGAGTCCATCTGCCATCCATTCTTCTCGCTGTGTCCACTTCAACTTTTTCACACGTATCTGCCACTTTGGGCATACTTCTTACCCATGTATTCCTCTTACGATCTTGTTATACCAAACATACATCTTTCCATGCTTCTCTGTGTGCACTGGATCTTACGTAGTATTCTTGAATTTAGCATCCTCTTTTCACATCCATACGTCATCATTGACAGCGCGCTACTATATCATATATATAATAGCCCTATTCCGTCTGTCTGTCTGTGTGTGTCTGTCTGCAGATAACGCTCGCTGAGGTAAATAATTAAAAAACCAGAGTGTCGCGCGAGTGGAATTTGAACCCGAGATCACCAGGTCAGAACAGTGAGCGCTTACGCTATGACCCAACGCCGATAATGCGAGATCTCCTATATTTGAACACATAAATCCTTAAAAGGTTCGCGACTTTGCTATTTTTTTACGTTGTTGTATTATAACGCGCCATCTATGCAACAACTATAAAAACTATTAAATTTAATATTATTGATATAAAACGGGCTTACACTAGTACATACATATGTATATATGTAGTAATAAATGTTTTAAAACCTCGAAATGGATTAAGGCTCACACACACCTACCACACCACACGTCACGCGACAGCGCGACGTGACGTCGTTGCTATAAATTGTCACGTGGGGTGGGGTGTTGCAAGTGTGTATCCACGCCACACAAAACCATAGAAATTCATGCGTTTAGGAGTTCGTCAGAAGACGTCAGTGTGTGGCTTGGCGTGTCGTTAGCCCTTATTGTCGAATTAGTTACTTGAATTATTGTTAATGTTCAGTGTAATGTTTTGTATGTATACATACATACAATATGTTATTTATTTATTTGAAATACATGGGCAGGATGTTATGGTATGTTATACATAAGTTAATTATGTGCATACATACAAGACAGACAAAGCAATTGATATCCCAAATAAAATTTTGCATAATAAGCAAACTGTTTATGTACTTTCTTATGATTTCGGCATATCATTTTCAGCCGACTTTAATTTTCGAGCTCATTAAATCGAGCTTTGAAACTTGTCCGTAGGTTTACAGCGTCGCCGAATATTATTATTATAATATAGAGCGCATTATTAATAAATGTTTCGCAAACTTTCGGAACGTTATTAAAACATTATAATATCAGAATTACGCAGACGGAAGAGTAAGTACGTCAGCTCGGCGGATTGCACAACCAACCCTTTGAGTGCGGAGGCACACTCGAACCCACTTTACGCGCTGGAAGCTTATTTTTATTGCGTCATAAACTTACAGTTTTACGTGCCATGCAAAATGTTTCCGCGACACAAAGTTTTACGCTTTCCCCTTTGATATCTCCCCGATGATTGTACGACGAACCCACCACTCTTAAAGGGTTGCCGGTGAATAGTAGTTATTATATTTTTCTCGAAGTCGATAATACATAATTACAAAGTCTAGATCATAATTACATATGTACATATCGCACCCTTGCTGCAAAGGTCACAACTCAAAAAAAACATTCGAGTAAATATCACCCGACCAATCATCAAATGTAAACTAACTTAACTTCATTGTCTGATTGGTCAATAATAATTTGCAGTAAAGAATGAAACGTTCAAACTTATGTTTGTTTTACAACATTGTTGAAATAGTTTTTTTCCATTTATTAGCTTTATTTTTTTTTTGAGTTGTGTCACTTTTGAAGCTAATGTGCGTTGTGTACATTGAATTCATGGCTTTAAACAAATTTAGTCGAATCTTGTATAAAATTATTGATTAAATCGGAAAAAAAAAAATTTTCTATTGAGAGTTGATGTGCGCACTGCACTGTTTTCTTTACTCTGTGTTGTGGTTTGGCTCAATCGTTATATGTACCATAAAGTTCGTTTTTAAATATTTTAATTAATTTTCAGACTATTTGCTTTAATAAAACGCAAAAAAAAACAGTCTGCAAATTGATTAAAAAGTTAAAACGAAAGCGTAAACTATGTACCTAAGGTCACTGTAAATTTTTCAGTAGAAATATACATACATAGTCTTCTCTGGTCGAATCGATAATTTTACCTTGTAAGTTTATTGAAAAGCATGGATTCAATGTCTGCAATGATGACCTTGAAATGTATCATTTGTCTTTCTAATTAATTGTATAATACACACATTACGGATTGACTATTCCTAATACGATAACGAGAATATGCAAACGATCGAGCATTTAACTCGCCTTATATTGAAAATGAATCATTTGTCAAATTTAGTGTCGACTACGTGTTTGCGTTATGATTGATCGCACGGGAGTCCAATAATATAATCATAAAACATACTTTGGGACGTTCTTGTAATCGTTTAACGATGTGTCATGTGACTCGATTTGATGTATGATGTCACATTTTGATTTGAGCATACATTCATATGTACATATGTCTGTATATGTTGGTAGATTTTCGAACCGAGTGCGAGTGCATGACCTGTGCAAATATGCAACGATGCATAGTATGAGTCAAACAACAACAAAAAAAAATGTAAAAAAAAAAAAAAAAAAACAGGATAGATCTCACGTTGTTTGAATAGGGAAGACTGGTATTCCGTTGCAGTATCTGGTCGTGAACATTAAAGGATTTCCGAGAAATGCAGAAATGCGCGAGCCGTTTGCAAACAGTTCCGTAAATACTATAGGTATAATATGTACACATCAACAGTTTGAATAATAATAGTTCGTATTGTTGGAAGACACTCCTTGAATGTGGAATATAAAAATATAAATTGATTGCTGTATCGGATAATGAACGTTATTTTACCTTGCGGAAGAATGACTTTAATTGATGTTTTACATTTTTTACAATGTCAAAAGTAAGCAAAAAATGTAAATACAATGTGTTTTAGTACAGTTTAAATTTAATCAGTTTAAGTTTGTTATACTATGAGAGGCTAATTTGATTCACGTTTTCTATGTGTGCTTTGGAAACTCTTCTAGTTTAAAAACCAGTTGATTTTCTTGACAAAATTTTTGATTTTTGTCTAGTACTGATTCTAAAATATACGTATCTTCAAGATGTCTCGATGGTTTTGATGTATCTAAAAGCTTAAAAGAATGGACTTGAATTACGTATACAATTTAGACACCCTTATGCAATCTGTACGTTTTAGATTCATCTGCAAGAAAAAAAAGGGTAAAAACGTTCCACTCTCGCCGAAGAAGTGAACGTTCGAGAGTTCTCCATAAGAAATTTGATATATGTATTTTTCAGAAACGGTCCCAATTCGGATAGGGTTGCCACAGTCAAGCCGAACCCTTCGGGGAAAAAAAAAACCCTTTTTTATCAATCGTCAATATCTCATTTCGTAAAAGTCGTAAGGAAATTTCAAGGCGAAAACGGACCAACTCCACATCGAATCAATCTCAGACTTGGTTCATACTCGTATATATGTATGTATGTACATACGAGATAGTGCATGTACTTGCACGTTTAAATAAAATATAGGTAACCTTTCCGACGGTATATGTATGCAACTACGTGTTTATTATGTGCATATTTTGCAAATCCAGGACACCTTTCCTTTTCCAGGTTGGTTATACCTGGGCCGGGCCAGGATCTATTGAGGGAGTAAATCTGGATCTTGGCTCGGGACTACCATAGAAAAAGAAATCCTATTAACATTCAACGAAGGCGATGTCATTACATAAAAAAGGGAGCCGACATTCAAAGGTGAGCGCGTACATTTCGGTAGCGTGTCACTAGGGCTCGACTTAACCCTTTTGCGGCACCCACCTTAACACCTTTCCACCCACTCTGCAGAGACGACGTGATTTTCAAAAAAAAAAAAAAAGGAGTGACTCACTGTACTTTGCGAAAGCTGTGAAAAGTCACAAAAGGATATTTTCTGTCAAAAAATTGTATAAAAAAAAAATTATAAGTTTAATCCATAGTACATGAGTGGTATTTATTTTAAAGACATTTTTACAATTCGAGTTCGAGTGGCTTTTGACATTCATTTATGTCAATTGTTAAAAGTGAACAGTTTAATTCAACTTTTGACGTGAATACGTCTATACGCGGACCAGTATGGGGTACCAGTTCAGAAACGGCGGTGTTACGTTTGGATGGGCATATATTCCGACACTATAACTTCGTTACTAATACCACAATTGACATGAATCTTGTTTTATTCGCTCGGGTATACGTCTACGATGCATTTATGATCTTGAGTTGGCACTGTGCATGCGCGAGGCGCGGAGGAGAGGGCGTATCTTCCAACGGCGTATCTTCAAACGTTTTTGGAAATTTCCAAGCAGTATATCTCGTGACTCTGACATGCTAGCGCGGTGATTTTGCTACTAAACGAAATATCTCTTTAAGATCTATTGATTTTTAGCCGTAAAAAGTGAACGGTGTAAATTGTTTGTTGGTCTAAAATTTCACTATGTCGGCTCATCATCAGAAAGAAGGTCTAATCATCTATCGATCAGTACCAAAATGTCTGTGACAGAACGAGTGAGACGGTGTTGGGAACATCGGAAAGTCGACGCGGCGCGCAGGGAAAACAACGACGCGAGCACCTCGACCGCCACTGTTTACCACAGGCCAATGATAAATAAAATTGTAATCGATTACTAGTTAAGACTTTATTTATTCGTTATGCAAAATAAAAATATATTAATGTGTCCATTTCGATGCTTTCATTTCATTCTCATGTTTCAAATAAAATATTAGCCGTATTCACGAAAACCCACGGTCGTGTTCGACACAGCCACACCCCGAGCGCTTTCAAACAAAACGGTTCATATGTACATACATACATACATACATAGATGTAAGCTTGGAGACGTCTTGAATAAACCAATGTATGTACATATGTCCGTAGCTTTTGATGCATGATATGAAACAACAAGGTATAAATTGTATTCTGAAGTTAAAATTTTAAAATTTGATGCCTTATTTAACAGCAGCGGACTTTTTTACGAGGCTATTTCATGAAATGAGTGTACATAAACCAAACTTGTACTCTGTAGGCTCTGTGAAATAATGAAAACAACGTTAGATTTGAAATATTGAAGCGAGTTGTGAAAAATCACGCGTCCCGTTGCTGCAGAACGCATCACAACTTGTAGCCGAATATAAAATAAATTAAAAGCACCCACCAATACAATTCGAGCATTTAAATATTGGAATACAATTTATTTTTTTCCATTTGATTCAACGTTTCAAAAGTTACAAAGTTTTGGCCCATTACACTGGTCGCATTTGATTTCGAAATTTGGTACAAATTTAAGGGTTTGATATGCAATATCATACATACATAACGTTTGGAAAATGTGATTAGTCCGAGGTAGATTTTATGAAGTTGTACGTTTGTGGATTAAAATAGTCGGCCATTGTTTTTGCCACAGTAAGTCGATTTGTGTGTTTTTCCGCTCACTTCAGGGTAATATCCTGCGAACGAACGCTCGGTTATTACGAGCACAATGCATAATGACGACGATCTCGCTATATAGGAAAACCTATACGGGGCATTCGCCTGTACACGTATACAAACATAATTTGTTGTAGCTATATAAGGTATTCCAACAGGTTTCCATTCACGGAACTTATTGCCGTCGTGCAAATCCTGATCCCGGATTCACCCGTCGCGCAGCTGACAAATCTTATTACGTATCCGGCACTTACTCGTATACCGACATATGGATATTTTATCATTTTCACAATTATTGAAATCGTCAAGAAAACTACATTCTTTAAATGTTTTCTATCACGAATTAAACAATAATATATTTTTTAAATCGATTTTACTTTGTATGAGTTGTTTATTTAATTTAAATCGTACTGGAATATGCTCTGGCTTTTCTATTTACTATATATAATCATGGTATTTGTTAAGTTCGCTCATATTTATTTTAAGCCTTGGAAATTTTTATGTATTTATTTGTCACGCACAGTTAGGGTTACCAGAGTACCGATTTGAGCGGTACTGTTCCGAGTCCAACAGACAAATCCCAATTTAACAAAAATTGCATATGTAGAAAAATGTGTGTAGTTAAAAGAGGCTCGCTTAATATTGACCTATACGAAGATGTCTGTTTAACAAATTTATACTGAATAATGACTGAAGCAAACGAAAAAAAAACAATACATGAGAAATGGATAATATTTTTTAAAGATCATCCCGCTTGCAATAGTTTGTATAAAATCGTGACCCACATATGTACACTCAATTTCACATTCCAATGCAATTTGCGAAAGAATATTTAGTCTAACGAGTGCAGCCTCGAGAAAGGAGAGAAACAAACTATTGTTAAAAACAGTAGAGGCTGAATTAACGATCAAACAAAATTTTAATTACGATTGTAACGCCTACATAAATTTATTATCGAGAAAAGATGGCGATCGTATTTTGAAACAAGCTAAAAGCTCCGAAAATTACTTTTAAACTAAAGCTAATCAATATATTATAATAACTGTGATTCCTGCGAGTGATTATTCTGTGACTATTTTTTTTTTAAATTTCTTTTTTTTTTTTTTTAAGCGTTCGAAACGGTGACTGTTCCGATTTGTAATTTTGGAGATCTGGCAACCCTGCGCACAGTGCACTTTCTCGAACGTTTCATTTGAACTTGAACCGTTTTTTCAGCTCCGTTATCATTTTATTTGCATTGTTTGTTAACTAGGATTGTGTCTTTACCACACAATAGTGTGTACACAATGTTGATTTAAGTCACGCTAGCGATTTGTGTACATACATACATATATCACATTATGTAATTTAGTATACGACTGTTTACGAGAGTACCTATTGGTAGCTCTGCTTTTCAATGTAATAGTTTTAGCACGGTCGAAACAGTGGGTATTGAATGACACCGGAAGTAGGTTAAAAAAATGCAAATCTGTTTAGTACATTTTGCCTTTTCAATTTCATAGGGAAATGGCGTCTGAAATTATTATCTAAGTTATTTCCACGGTCGAACGAAAGATAATAATGAAAAAATTGAATGAATGGGGAAAAAGTCGAGAAAATCTTCACTGGAAAATTCTCTCGGTTACGCTCGACTTCGCTTTTAAAAATCTAAAGTTTCCTTTTACAGCGGTCGTTAACAAACGGACCCTGAAAGCATTCGGTTGTGTTCGTCCGGCGTTTATGGCTGCTGGAGTTTTCCCTTTTCCTTTTTTTTTTTTTTTTTTTTTTCATTTCACTCACGTTTCAAACCCCGAAAAGCTCTTTCACGATCGTCTGAAACGAGCTGATGATCATCCGTAATTGCTGGTCTATTGTATAGTCAAATTTGTTCTTTTATAACAAAAAAATAAACACGATTTAAATTCACACGTAACTTTGAAACACGAGACCCATAGAAATTCTAAACCTCAGATACGGAGTTTTCACTCAAAATCGGATTATTATCATATACCGAGTACAGCTCTCATCGACCATCAATAAGTGTTTATTATTGTTATTGTTATATGCGTGGGATAACAGTACCAGTTCGGTTACTAAAAAAAACAAAACGGTTTATATTTTTAATGAAAACGAAATAAGTGTATGTTGACAATCCCGATAATACGATTTCTAACGAATAGATAAACTGAACTTTAACTCTGTTTTTATATTACTAGAGTAATAACCGTTGAATATCAATGAATGTTTATTATTGACGTAGTAGTTGATCAACAACTATGGTCTACGGTGAAAAATGATCATTCAAATTTTGAATGGATGCAAAATATGATCAATGGGTTTTTCTATTGACATATGTTTGGTACAATAGAGGTAACAATAATTCCTAATAGGGTTTAGGCGTTTATGTCGAATATGACTTTTATTATCTGATTGTTTAAATTACCCCTTACAGTAATGGATCAAGATAAGTGGCATCGCCCTATATGTATTTCATATTTAAATCTTGGAAAAACAATTTTAATTTACATTTGATCACGCCCGACTTGCTGGCGTGCATAAATTTTACGCGAAAGCATATTATTTGAGATAACAGCTAAAGTAACTTCGCAAGTTTTGTTATTAAGCGTGAACTGAAATTACGAAAACATATTTTATGAAACGATCTCGGTCACGGATAGGAAAAGAGGGGTGTTAGAAGGAGGCATCTCGGAAAAGTGGTGAAAATTTCCCAAATTGTTTTCCAACGTTTGCGTAGGTTAAACCCTCAACTTACGGAGTTGTAAGATCGATTGTAACCATTTTTAGCGACTAGGAGAGCGTTTCGAATTGACGTGACAGCAGTCGCGTGTGTGACAGTTGACGTATGACAGATCAGAACAGACGCACATTAGTGTCGTGTCTTGTGTGATACTCGACGTGAAAAATATGGGAAAATTTCTTCAGTAGATAGTTTGTATACCTAAGTGGAAATTGTATTTTGATTAATGTTTTAACATAGTATCGTCCACGTTTATGCGAAACCTTTATTCATATGAAAGCTTTACGAAACAAATGTTTGTATACAAAAATACAAAAGGGTACTTATTCTGTTTTTTTCGTCATTATAATTTTTTTTAAATGAAATCATTGTTTTCTTCGAGTATTCGTTTCGCTGTTATCGTCTAATTGTAATGCATACTTCACGGTATGATTTAATAACTTGAACAAATATTCATGTCGCATGATACATATATTGTGTACATGTGATTGTATACATGTGATTGTTTTTTTTTTTAAATAAAATTGAGGTTTATTTAGTTTTGAGTGCAATATAAATCAACTCTGTTTTCATAATTGGTGGAATGTGTTTTTAATATTTTCAAATACATATGTACGAGTATGTACATATGTACACATATACATATGTATGTAGTTCAAATTAATGATAACATAACTTTAATTGTAAAATAAATTTTAATGTACCCACGGGGGTTCGTTGAAAAATATTCATATTGAAAAGTATTAAAAATTTCATACTAGGATAAATTTATATTTTGCCCATAAATTGATCTGATACAATAACAAAATAATGAATTTGCAAATATACTCTACTCAAAATTAAAATGGGTAAATATTTTCAAAATAATTTGTTTGCTCAAGTTTTTGAATGAAATATAGAAATTTTTTTTAAATTTATTTATCCGAATCAGCTAACAATTGGAAAAAAAAAAAAAATAATCAATTTTAATGTTTCTGACGGACAGACAGACATATAGATATACTTAGGCTATTATGTTTATGATACCGAAGCTGAAAATGTGCTCTTACATAAATCTCGCAAGTTGCCCTAGGATCTAGTTACTAGAAGGTCTGGAAATCTGAGAAATATATTTTACCCTGTTCAAAGCAAGAAGGACCGCTTTTTGCACTTTGTTTATCGTATAATTAAACAATTACGCTCGTTGAAGGGTTAACATTAGTGTTTATCATGACGCACCCAGAAGACAAATGTCCATCATTGGCCATTTTCGAAAAAGCATAATCTACAGAGAAACTCTCAAAATTTCTTATCATCTCTTACAATATACATACCTACATAAACCATTCTACAATGTACATACATATGTAGTTTCATTATTTACTCTGAAGGTATATGACACGAAACTCATTAAATTATGAAACGAAAATAGCACTCATCTTATGTAAAATTTTTATGGTATTAAAATAATGCTTTTGTCATTCAAACTAACACGTTAACTATAACTATGTAGCCTATAGGGGGTGTTTTGAAAAGCATTTTTTTTAAACAAAACAAATATGTATGTATGTGTGTATTGCAAAATCAAAATTTTCAGTCACCTATTGACCACCCGTATTAAAGAACAATTATTTCGACATGCTAAATTGAAATGTTAATCCAAATGATGAATACAAAATAAAATCAAAAGTAGTCTTGGCAATTAAAATAATAAAAATGCAACACAGTTTTGTTTTAGATATGCAATAGATATTGTAAAAGCGGCCGAAGAAGCTGAATGGCGAGAGCGTCAGTCACGTCACGTTCCACATCCATACGTCATAACTGGCAGTATGCATTGGTCTTATGCCTTCTTCTTTTAAGCATAGCGGGATGTTGGATTTAAAAACTATGTTCATTCTTCCATTATATATATGTGTGTACATACATATATGAATGATTAAAACCGTAATGGTAGCTAAAAATCAAATAATTAAAACAGTGTCAGACATTTTTTATATATTGAATGAAAAGACGCAAATGTTCGCAAAAAAAAGATCATAAAATGTGCAAGTTGACAATAACCATAATACTGATGATGATTCGGTTTGTTAATGTGGATTCATAATCACATATATACGTCATAACTAGCAGTAATTGGTCGTATGCCTTCTTTTTAAACTATTTATTATATAGGTACATATATCATCATTGTCATTTTCAGCTGTTCATTATCCACTCCTGGACGAAGGCCTCCCCAATCCTCTTCCATTCCTGTCTGCCTTGAGCAATCTGCATCCAATTGACTCCACACATTCTTCTCAATTCATCGGCCCATCTTCCACTCGGTCTACCTTGCTTTCTTTCACATCCTCTCGGATACCATTCCAGTATTTCTCGCGTCCATGTGCCATCCATTCTTCTCGCTATGTGTCCAGCCCATTGCCACTTCAACTATTTCACGCGTAGGTACTGCTATATCTGCCACTTTGGTCATACTTCTTACCCATGTATTTATTTTGCGATCTCTTCTTGTTATACCAAGCATCTTTGCATGCTTCTCTGTCTGCACTGGATCTTTCGTAGCATTCTTGAATTTAGCGTCCAAGTTTCACATCCATACGTCATAACTGGCAGTACGCATTGGTCGTATGCCTTCTTTTTTAAGCATAGCGGAATTTTGGATTTAAAAACTATGTTCATTCTTCTTCTTTACATCCAGTCATATTCACCAACTGCCCTAGGTATACATATGTAGATAACTATCAACTATCTCTACAATATGATTTATCTACTGTGACTACGCTTTGCGTGCAAAATCCATTAAACATAGTTTTATTAAAATTTAGAACCTGCCACAATTGGACAATATTAATTTCTAAACAGGCTCGCGACTTTGCTAAATCGTTACGTTGTTGTATTATAACGCGTCATCTATGCAACAACTATACTCACCCACACAGACACTAGATTTTCCTAGCGAAATTCGCTAGGTTTTCATACGCTCAGGCCTTTACACACATAAATCGGTTGAAGGTTCGCGACTTTGCTAAATTATTACGTTGTTGTATTATAACGCGCCATAGATGGCGCTATAAAAACTATTAAATTTAATGTTATTTTTCAGCATGGGCGATGAGGGCGCTCAGTTGATATTCAACGAGCTCACACTAGTTTATGGTATATTGCTAGATATTTTAGGGGATGCGCCGCCTTCGACAGCATCTATGGACGGCACGTTAGCCACATTCACTATACGCCATATGTACCACTACCGCTGACAGTAAGCCTGTTCGAAAATCTATTACGTACCATTACATCAAATACAGGGAGCTGTGGGGTGTACACGCAAATTATCACAACACGATTTTGCCCCCGCTATTACGTTCGCGTCGGATAATTCACTCGCTTCGGGGTCCCGTTGCGACCCCCAAAGCGAAATAATCGAGGACAGTGAGGGTAGGGGTTGCATCCTGGGGTATCCCTCATTCCCCATCCGGTACCATGGAGCGATAATGGGGACCTCGGCAGGGGTGGTGGACTCAGCAATTTGCCGGGGTGAGGGCGTCATTTGTCAATGCGGCGGGTTTCGCAGAACAATGGACGACGTATGGGACGCCGAGTTATTCGCAGAGGTCAGGGGTCGCCAACTGACGCCCGTTCTGCTGCTGTATAATACTAGTGTGAGCCCGTTGAATGTCAACGGAGCGGTCTCATCACCCGCAATGAAAAATAATATTAAATTTAATAGTTTTTGCATAGATGGCGCGTTTTAGCAAAGTCGCGAACCTTTTGAGGATTAATATTGTCAAATCGTAGCAGGCCCGTCATTACCTATTTTGGATGAATGCGTAAGCGCACCCTCTTCCGAACTGATGATCTCAGGTTCAAATCCCGCTCGCACGCGTCTCTTTTAATCATTTACCGAGGAGAGCGTTATCAGCAGACACGCAGACATTCGGAATAGGGCTATTATATGTATACTAGTGTAAGCCCCGTTGAACATCAACGCCCGCTGAATTTTAAATATCGTAAAGCGCTTTTTTAATGGAGATCACCACTGATCGCACGGTATCGATACCCAACTCGATAAAATATTTTTTTTTTACTTTACTATTTATATTATAATTATTAATTATTATATATATAATAATTATGATTGTGTAAGTGATTTTGTAAAAATCAAAAAATAATAGTTTTTATAGCGCCATCTATGTATTATTAGCAAAGTCACGACCTCAAAGCACCAAATTGACAACTGGCGATGGCGGATTAGCGTGAGCGCGTTCCTCCCGAGCTAGCGTCCCGGGTTCGATCCCCCACGCGTTCTGGTTTTTTAAAATTATTTTTCCTCAGCGAGCGTTATCAGCAGACAGACGGATTTCGGCTATTATATATATAGATATAATAATCATTGCCATTTTACCGTGAATTGATTTACGCCAGAACAACGCTTGCAAATTGTGCAAATTTGTTGAGCTGTGGTTTCAACAAGACGGAACAACTATATATTCATAATTCGAAATGCTTACGCATTCATCCAAACTAGGTAATTACGAGCCTGCTACAATTTGACCATATTAATTCTCAAAATGTAAGAAGGGCAGATGGAACCAATGAACCATGGAACCACGAAACCAATTGGTTTTGTTTATTTCGCCTATGCTTTCTTGAATTTTTAAATATTGTATCAGGGGTCGGCAAGTCGCATGTGGCTCTTCAATAATTTTGAATGTAAAAATACAAATAGCAATTTTGAGGTACTATATTGTTTTTAAATCCAACATTCCGCTATGCTTAAAAAATAAGGTATACGACCAATGCGTACTGCCAGTTATTACTGACGTATGGATGTGAAACTTGGACGCTAAATTCAAGAATGCTATGAAAGATCCAGTGCAGACAGAGAAGCATGGAAAGATTCTTGGTATAACAAGAAGAGATCGCAAAATAAATACATACATGGGTAAGAAGTAAGACCAAAGTGGCAGATATAGCAGTACGCGTGAAATAGTTGAAGTGGCAATGGGCTGGACACATAGCGAGAATAATGGATGGCGGATGAACTCGAGAAATACAGGAATGGTATCCGGGAGGATGTGAAAGAAAGCAAGGTAGACCGAGTGGAAAATGGGCTGATGAATTGAGAAGAATGTGTGCGAGTCCAGTGGATGCAGATTGCTCAAGACAGATAGGAATGGAAGTGGATTGGAGAGGCCTTCATCCAGCACTGGATCGTGAACGGCTGAAAATAATGACGATGATGATGATGATGTATAGGTAGTATCGTTGTCGCACTGTGTATTTATTCCCAGTATTTGCATACTTGTGATCGCGCAGTTAGGTGAAACAATGCGTTTGCGGTGTCTCTTCAACGCGTGTATGTATGTTTGCTTAGGCTTGGGGCTCAGATTCGCGCTCGACGAATCGAATGATTTCGACAAACGTGTTGACGAGACGGTGGTGACGTCACATATCGTCATAGAATTTTATAGAATTTTATAGAAACGCATAGAATTTTATTCGGCTCTTTTACTCTTCTGAACCATTTATTTAAATGTACATATTCATGCAAAAGTAAAAGTTGTAAGCGTCGAGCGCGAATCTGAGCCTTAAGATGATCAATTGTGCTGCCTCGTGGAGTATTATGGTCTATCCTGACATTCTTTTTCATAATTTTGAAAGAAATTTTCATTTTTTCATTTAAATACTTGAAATGCAAACTTTCAACAAAGTTACATATTTCACAAATTATACCATTGTGACATGACAGGTTGCCCCAATTCGTCACTATGGCGAGAAACTAGAAAAAAAAAAGCATTATATTATATTAAAAAGGAGTACGTAACATAAAATTAAAATCAAATATAATTGATATTAATATTAAATATAATCAAATTATAATTAAAAGATTATATAAAAAAAGGAGACGAGTAAACGAGACTTTTGATACTTTTGCCAATAAAATGTCAATAGTGCGTAGTGTTTTATATATTTATTTCAGTATCGTACCAATTGTTTATTCTCGACGACTCCACGCGTCTGTAACGCTGTGTACAATAATTTGATGTAAATTTGTATCTAGTTGCGATTGGTAATACAGCTAACGGTGTCAACGTAGTAGTACATAGTAGTTGTTCCAAGTTAATTTCTCGGAAACCGAGTTTACATAAACTATACTAACGCAAGTAGATATAAGCAGGTCCTTTTCATCGAAGTGCGCTCTCTGTACAACTTTGCCGAAATTTACATTGGTAAATTACAATACAACTGTAAAGTGAACTTAGTTTTCATCTGGTCGTGATACGGTCTCGAACTTATCACTGTGAGAACTTGTCACTGCTTTTGACTTGTTTGAATGGCCGCAAACGTTTGCGATCAACCGAATTTTCGCCTATACATAATTAAATCAGTGTAGGTTTAATACTGTCCAATTATTCATACGCAGCTGTTCGTTGTTGCTTCATTCGTTATCACGCTACGTTGCGTACTTATCGTGAGGGACGATCATTTACGTTCGGAAATTGACCGTTATCAAGTTATGTGTATACATATATACACATGTATATCAGCTTAAACAATCCCCATTAGCGTGAGTGATTTGCTTATTAATTGGTAAATTACAAATTTTCACTTTGTGCGATAATTTAATTGAATTTTCGTTCCAAATCATTCGAGTGCTCTAAATTAAGTTACATACATACAAGTTAGAATACGTTTCAATTATTATTATTAATGGTATGATTGTGTCAGATAATTTTAGTAAATAAGCAACTTAATGATCAATTCGTTTTCACGGTCATTGTTGGACAATGTTTTTTATTTTATTTTTGTATGTACATATGTATGTAATACGTTTACAGATGCAGCGCGACAAAAAATTTCACTATCTTTAGTTTGTATTCTATCCAAATACTTATTAACTAAGGATTGTTTTATTTTTGTTGCAAACTTATATTCTTAGTGCTACTTAACCGAATCAATACCAAACTTTGAAGTATTACTTCATATCATCCTGTGGTTCGCAGAATCAACATAATTTTAAAGTGAATTGTAACTGAAATTGGTCATTGTTTTTCAGTTCGCGCATACGATAGACTTCCGACAACATGTGTATGTATGTACATCAATCCTGTACTGTTTACATTGCAATGATTTATAATTTGATGCGCATTACGATTCTGAATTTTCGCATCTCTCCAAGTTCAATAACTTGGCTTGTGAATGTTGACAGTTTGCAGCCCCTGACTTTGTCGTCGAAGATGCGCACGTCGCTTTCATCATAAAAAGAAACCATCCTTCTTCTTTTTTATGTAAACTTACTCTTCGAGATCATTTTGTAAGGGGCGCTTAACTATATTAACCCCTGCGTAATACGACCGAGCATCCCCTTTTACGTTCGATTCATTCTGAAAATGTTCGCATAAGCGAAAATTATCCCATCGCACAGAGTTTCAGAACGCAGATCTGACTAGACAAAGCTCGATTTTAAAACTTTTGAGAAACGACTTATGCACCACTATATTAAGTAGTTTTTTACCTGAACTTTCGAGAAACAATGATAAAATATGGTTTTGCAAGCTGTTATGCACGTGTTAAATACCCAAACACGTGTACAATGGGCGAGCGCGGCCCCGCGAAATAATTCACAACAGTCTTAAACTGGATGTCATAGCTTCATACACGTTGTTACACGTTCTTACACTTATTATAGAATGGATATTATTAAAAAAGGTATGTACAAATATATTTTATAGAAAATTTAACAAAAATATCAATTGTTATTGTAGAAATTTTGATTCAAAGTCATGGCCCAATTTTGATTTTTTTTTTTAATCATATAAAGTTGGCTTAAGCTTTTAAAAGGGTTTGAATCATTTCTAAGCCATGATTGTTACACATTTTAAAGTTGAACTATTATACTTTAAGAATCTGCAAAAACCACCTGCAATAAGTTGCAACACTTTCATTTATTTCAATTTCTTTTAGACTCTTGCGTACCGCGGAGATGTTTATTCAATATATGGCACAAAGAGCATATTTCAGCCCAGGAAGACATTATGCTTGAGTTTCTTTTTTCATTGTATTTTATATAATATGTGCTATTCGATTATTAAATTATGTGCGTGTTTTAGAAAAAAAATACGAATGTTTTACATTTTACCAGATACTTCTTGAATTTGTACGGTTTTTTTTAATATTTTATTTTTGAATTAGTAGGTATGTACTTCTTTTACATTTTGTAATCTTTTTTAAATTTGTTATTATGTATGTATAATATTACAATATATATTTTACATATTATCACTAGGAATATTTATTTTTCATTCCATAACACAAATTTTTAATAAAATATATTTATAAATTTATATTATTTATAAGATATAAATCATTTAAAAGCAAAAAAATAATTTTCAGCTTAATATATGTAATAGTTTTCGAGAAATCGCGTTTTTAAAAAGTTTTTATACGCGTGTCTGGTCAGATCTGCGTTCTGAAACACTGTGCATCGGTTACGAATGCGCACGCACTACAAGCAGGATGAGAATGAGTGGCGATATATATATATACATATATATATATGTATGTATGTATATTTTCCCATGGATTTGGTTCCCTTTTTTGGCGAACGTTTCTCTTTATAGCCCCCATGCACTATGTGTGTATAAGAGTTGATCGATGGTCTCGCTTACGGACATGTATTATTAATGAAAACCGACCACGACAAAGGCGCCTCGAATGTTCCAATTCCGTAGACCTTTTATTGTGAACGATCCTTGACCGCTGAATGGAACGCGGCAATAGTGAAAATAGCGTTAACGTGTATATTAAAGAATCGAGAGTGTGAGACGAGATTTAGAACTAAGCGCTCGCATATACTTTGATGATGCGATTGTGATCGAGTAGATTTTGAATTTCACGATCGTCATAGTGTGACTCGGCACAAATCGATTTTTTCCCACTAGATTTATTATACATGAGGATTTGCCGTTCGTGTTATATATGGTAAGGTTATATACATACATAGATAGATTAGAAAACGAAAAGGTTTACGAACATTCGTTCTAAAATTCATAATTTTCAAGCATGTTATAAACGTTCGAATGTTTGCCCGATTATGCTACGTATATGTATGTATTAGAAAAGTCAAACAATTGTTATATTTACCAACATCAATCATGGTACGAAGCATTTGTAATCGCTTCTAATTAAACTAGCAATTTCAACAACAATATATGTCCTAAGGTCCTAATTATTGTATACTTAAACATTTGTCCAAATATCACTTTCCAAACTATCCAATGGAATTGCAATCAAACCAGTTTACATTACCAATATGTAAAATGACGATTAACTTATTGTACCTATATATCTATGTATAAGCCCAGTCATTTTCAATGTAAACTCATTCTAGATTTACCATCACTCTCTTACAGTACTTTATTAAATTCACACTCTTGTTTTTAAGTGTAAATTGTGAACATACTATTGTGGAAGTACTCTGTTAAAGCTATATTAATGATAGACAAGCCAAAAATCTATTGTATAATTTTCTGCTCTCCCGCTCGTCCCATAACAGTACATTCAGGTAATGAATTTTCGGAATCATGAATAAATTATGAAATCTACTTGGATGCTATTTTTGAATCATTGCTTTATTTAGATTCTCGTTTTAGTACTGATTTTGGTTAAGAAAACCATATAAAATTTTCCTCAAGTTGAACTCATGCCAATTTATTTATTACTGGTTCTAGTTTTGGTTCGAGCATTCATTTCTATTAAAATGTTAGGTTTTGGTTCACTAAAATAACAAAGTTTGGTTTAAAATGAGTTTTAATGTGTGATGAAATCACTCGATGTAAATTTTTTTTGTCAATTTATAGAGAAAAATGTTATCACATATCTTAAAGCAGTTCATGTGTGAAGGATCTGTTTTTAAAGTAATTGCCCCAGCTCACGCTCAACTACAGCTCGTTTTCCACAGAGTGGCTTTTAAAGCTCACACCGTAAATCTGAGAAATTTAACAGTTTTCTCGGCTCGAATGCACCGCTTGCAGTTACGTAGTGCACTTTGGATGTTTAATTACCGTGCGACGTTTTCCAATTAATTTTCGCGCAATGAGATTCTTGCTTTAAGAAACACCACAACGGTGTTCATCGTTAGTTAAACCCACAAAACTTACCACCACTCTATGCATTAGTATTGAGAGTGGTATTTAATTCCAAGATTGCACTGTAATAATAGTAACATATGGTGAAAGAGCATTGTCGAATCGATTTTAGAGGGAATTTTTCGTCGACCTTTCGCTCGTATACGTTTCGGCTGCGGGCTTTGTATGATAAGGTGGAAATTTATGAATTCTATCTCGAGCAGAGCGGCCATCCTCAATGATTTAGAATTTGAATTGGAGGTTGCCGGAAGCGTTGCGTTGGTGCGAAACTTCTTATCGGTGAAATATAAGCCGGTCGTCGAAGCCTGTCATCAATTGATGACGGGTCGTTCGATTTAGATGGAAATCCGACAGGATGATACCTCAACTCACAGTTATTACTTCACTTCGAACGTATACTTATACACTGTACAAACCAAGAAGGACAGCTTTCTGCTCCTTTTTTCATCGTATGATTAAATAATTACGCCCGTCGGAGGGTTAACGTCTGTGTTTATCTCGACGCACACATAAGAAAAATAATTATCATTGGCCATCATGT
Organism: Parapsyche elsis; assembly: GCA_022651745.1. NCBI lineage: Eukaryota > Metazoa > Arthropoda > Insecta > Trichoptera > Hydropsychidae > Parapsyche > Parapsyche elsis. The sequence goes on from JAGVSN010000019.1 coordinate 3,437,536, forward strand.
GAAGAAATCCACCAGGAAAATAATCCTACTTTTAAACAGGGTATGTATGAAAGTCTAGAAGTTTGATGGGGAAATTCAATTGTTCCTGTTTCTCTTGAAGGGTGGGTGATTTAAACCCCAAGAATCCCAGCAGGTGGATACGTTTTATGAGCTCATATTCTCAGGTCGGTGCGCGCGCTTGATGTCCATTATGTAAATGTAGAAACATCGTAGAATTCTGCACACAAAACCAACAAAAATGGGACTATGTAGTTCGGTGGCATTGTGTTTCTATTCAGAGTAGAGGGATGCTTTCGGCATGAGATAAAAACAAATGTAATTTTTGTACCCCAATCTATGGGAGAACGTTCGTGGTGGTTGAACGTTGTGATTGTAAATAAATAATGCTTCTCCTTGTTGTTTTCATTAACATTTTAGAGTCGGGGCTTTCAGCAGTTTTTTTATTTATTTTACAAATTATACCATAGTGACATTACAGGTTGGCCCAATTCGTCACTATGGCGAGACATGAAAAAAACATTATATTTAACATATTGATAGTAAAATTAAATATAATCAAATAATTCACAAATTTATTTCCTTGTTTTATATTGCAAATTTTTTCCATGGGATTTTTTGTCCTTTTTGGCATATTAATCTGAGCGGCCATGCTTAGCTGCATCTCGGGTTTAAAAATGTAACAATTAAAACTATTTTGTCTTCAAAAGAATCGAAAAACTCTTGTTTCACTTACGATAATTAATTCGAGCAATGCAAACCTTAATGTGTTATATTTCCGAACACGAGACCTTAAAATTTTATTTTTTGGAGTACTAGTGAGTTATTCCTTTTATGTATGTATGTATGTATGTATGTATGTATGTGTTACAAACAGTATGAAATCCCGTATTGTATAAATTGTATTGTACCAACACGTGTATGTATTATTTTTTAAAGCGTAGTACTGTAGTCCTGGCTATTCGGTTCACCATCCACTGCTGGATGAAGGCCTCTCCAACCCTCTTCCATTCCTCTCTGCCTTGAGTAATCTGCATTCACTTGACTCCACACATTCTTCTCAATTCATCAGCCCATCGTCCACTCGGTCTACCTTGCTTTCTTTCACATCCTTTCGGATACCATTTCAGTATTTCTCCATCCATCTGTCATCCGTTCTTCTTGCTGTGTCCATTGCCGCTTCAACTTTTTCACACGTTCCGCTATATCTACCACCATGGTCATGCTTCTTACCCATGTATGCCTCTTACGATCTCTTCTTGTTATACCAAGCATACATCTTTCCATACTGCTCTGTGTGCACTGGATCTTACGTAACATTCTTGAATTCAGCATCCAAGTTTCACATCCACACGTCATAACTGACAGTACGCATTGATCATATGCCTTCTTTTTTAAGCATAGCGGAATGTTGGATTTAAAAACTATGATCATTTTTCCAAAAGCGCTCCACCATAGTTTCACTCTACGTTTTATTTCTTCAACCAACTGGAGGACATTGTGGCAAAGCAGGTAAAGATGGAAGAAATTATTGAAGGAGGCTAAGACCTGCCCTGAGTTTTCAGGTTAATGAAAAATGAATGAATGAATAAATAAAATGCGGAAATGCGGTATTTAGCACTTTGCCTGTAACATGTATTTCCTATAGAAAATCTTACTGAATTTTATTACCGTTAAAATTTTAATGACCGTCCCTACTGATTCATAACAATTACTTTTCACGAAATTTCACTGCCCGTGGTTGCGGCACAAGTCGAAAACAATATATGCACATACATATTTAGCATTTGAATGCATTGAATATTATAATTCTTAAATGTAAACCAATTAAAAATATCCGAGCCAACCGCGCTTAGGACGTACTTGTTCATACGAATGATACGCCACTGTAATCGTATTTTATTCAATACACGTTCACTAAATTTATGCGTGAAAAGTCGCACATTCGCGCATTATATAACTTGTGTACACCCGCCGCAAAACTAAATAGCGCATTTGCATTTTATTTTGAAAATTTAATGTCGGGCACGGTGAAGCCTTCGTTGCAGTAAATTGAATAAGTAATGCACCGATGCATTCGAGCGCACTCCTCTAAATCGTTTTTCAACTCAATTCAATGACTTGTTGACGTATCAGGTATGTTTTATTTACGTCTGTTTCTATTAATTCAGCAGAAACGGGTTGTGGGTATCTTTAAAGTATGCTTTTATGTGTTTAGTCGTTGCTTACACAACGTTCGAGAACGCTGTATGTACATATGTATGTACATACGTACATATGTATGAACGCATAGCACAGTCAATTTGTACATCAAACGCATATTTAGATGTGTGTTTGTTTTATAAAAAAAAAAAACATAAATAAACATAGGGCGAAGAGATACGCTATAGATGCCTACTTTATTTTGTTCGCCCTTTAGTCGTGTAAAAAAATATATAAAATAAAATAAAAGATTCCGAGAAAACAACATCGAATATTGCCATATCGATATATTGTAATTCCGTACAAATACCGTTTTCGTTGATAAGTGATTTTAAGTTACAATTTTACGGTTAAACCTTTATGATCAGTTTGTTTTGTAGATCTTCATCATTTTCAACCGTTCACCATCCACTGCTGAATCCAATCCTCTTTGATTCCTGTCTGTCTTCAGCAATCTGCATCCACTTGACTCCACTTTCTTTCACATCCTCTCGAATACCATTCCAGTATTTCTCGCGTCCATCTGCCATCTATTCTTATCGCTCTGTGTCCACTTCAACTTGATCCACTTGACTTCAACTTGCATCCACTTGACTCCACACATTCTTCTCAATTCAATTACCATTCCAGTATTTCTCGCGTCCATCTGCCATTCATTCTTTTCGCTATGTGTCCAGCCCATTTCCATTACACGTACATTATCTATATTTACTAACATTAAAATACATCGTGCCAATTTTACTTCATTACAAGAAAAAAAAAGCAAATTTAATTTTCACAATATTAATTGAGATATCGCAAAATATATGTGAGGTCAGTCATATTTTTGCATGATTTTATCTATATTTCGTCATCATCCATATGTTTCCAGCCCATTGGCGGATCTTATCGTGTTTTAAAGGGACGTATTCTATCGTTGATACAAAAAGTAAATTTTCACTTAATATGGATCTAATAAAATTTGTACACTTCGTTTGAAAACTTGATCTAAAGACAACATTTATATGTATACATACATAGTACGAAAATAGTACAGATTTCAATTTTTATTTAATTTTAAATTGTAAAATGTGATTTAATTTTGTGTTGTGAGCTTTAGAAGGCTTAGTTGCCTACGACATTTGCAATATCGAATATTCAGAAGCCAAACTAAAATAGACTGACCTGACCTATACAGTTTGCATTTCAGAAATGGCATATGTAGGTATTCAAATATTTAAACCGTTTTCAACGATTTTCACTGCAATCATATATGTATGTATGTAGTATCATTAGTATTAATAGACAGTGCTATAGAAGTACATGTAGACTGTCCGGCTTGAGTGAACACGTTCCGATATACACACATGCAAAAAAGTATCTGTTCGAAAAATTGAATATACAGTAAAACACAAGTTTTAGTTCAATCCCATTCTCATTCTCGATATGCTTTTCTTCGCGGAACGTAAATCTGAAGATGCTGGCAGTCAAAGAGATAAAGCTCGTGGTTTATCCTGCGCTAGTTGATTGTGGTCTACTTCGTTCTGCTCGGAAACAATCACAACTTTCCAGGATGAGTTTATGATTAACAAACACTGCTTTACTCATGTGCTATCTATGTACATACATACCATAAATAATAAAATTGCATGATTTGTATGATAATAAAGTGAAAACTTTAGTTTGCTATTGTGTACCTGCATTATACGCTTTTTAAATTTAAATTTTGCTAAACTGCTATTACTGAACTGAATATGAATATATTAGTATGCACTAGTTAATATCGCGCATTGGTAAAAGCTCGTCGAGAGTGCGAGCGAGTATACGAGTTTGAATGAAGTTTTAAGTTTCGAGTGTTTCAAAACTGGGGTTTATTAGTATTACTGGATATAACCGCATAATGCACTACGATGTCAACATGCTTTAACGGCTCGAAAGTTTCCGGAAACTATGCACGAAAAGCTCCCGACGCGATGCCCTGAATATTTTCAAATATTATATAAATTAAAATTGAATTAGCTCAGGGTTAATTGCCGTGACCCACTACTACTACTACTACTACTACTACGTTCAGTTAAACGCTTCTATCCATTAAAATTTCGTCCTTAACGACTCGCTTTTGTGCGCGTTGTCCTTTTGACGACCCGTTGAATTTTAATCTACATACATAGGTCCTTGGAGAGTGCCTGCATCAATTTGCAAGGCAAATTGCATTTAGGTGACGGTTCAAATTGACCAAAGAAGTGAACTAATTGCATCCGGGATGCTGAGGCAGGCGTAATATTTCGTAATACTCCGTTTTACACCGTCGTATACAGTCTTAAGGGGCGAACGTCCTCCTTTTAACACGTTTAAAAGCTAATAAAACAAGTCCTCCTGTCTCTGGTTGAGTTGTAGGTTCTGGAATAGGCTTGCACTGACACCCATGCGCCAATTTATCATGAACCTCTCCGCTCTTTTATTGCGCGTTTTGTCCCTTTTCAACTCCTAAGTCACATCGTAACCATTCCCTCGCTCTCTGTCTTTCCCCGGCGGCGGCAAAATAAACCGGAAAATAACTCTCCGGAGAGTTTCTGTGCGAAGAGGGTCAATTTGAGATTCAACGCACTCGGATCTTCGTTATGGTGGTTCTATTGAAAAGTGACTGTAAGTGTCGGGCGTTGCTCGAGCTAGTCTCGAACGTGGTTCGATTTAACGAACAGTGATATGTACATACATACATATGTATGTACATATGTATGTACGTGTACAGTATTGTTCGGATTTACTACTCGCGGCAGGTCCATTAAATCGTGTGTCTTTAAACTTTCCTCAGCGGTAGTTTTACAGTATTGCCGATGGTAAAAATAATAACCTTAACCACTGTAGGCTTTTGCATTAGCTTTTCTGAACAAAAAAAACCTTTAACACTTTATTTTAACCGTGCGTAGTGAAGTTAATGGTGAAGATCAATAGATATAAAGTTCGATCGTGCAATAATCACCAGTGATCTCGTATTCTGTCGATTGTCTCCACGATTATAATCACCCAAACTTAGCCGCTTGATGTATGATTTTTTCAAACCGTTCGAATGTGATTCTAATAGAAGCTTTTATTGTGACTTTTGCCTTCATTGAAAAGTCTCGAAAAAATTCGAACTCGAACGTTTTTCGGAAAGATCTGTATGCGATTTTATGACATTTCAAAAATTATATACATATGTATGTATATACAAAAACTATATATATTCCGTCTGTCTGTCTGTCTGTCTGTCTGTGTGTGTGTGTGTCTGTCTGTCTGTCTGCTGATAACGCTATGACGTCACCCTCGCAAGTGTTTGCGACTTTGCTAAATTATATATATATATAATTATTATAAAGCGCTATCTATACAACAACTATAAAAACTATTAAATACACATATACTCAACCACACAAACACTCGGGGTACAGTACGGGTGATGAGAAACCACTCCGTTGATATTCAACTGGCTTACACTAGTCATTATAAGGTTTGCCTAATTTTTTGAAAGGCAGATAAGTAATAAATACCTTTCTATTGTATTTTCCATATTTAACAATTTTTGTCTCCATACCCTTTGAATGGATTTAACATTGACAGTATGTGCCGTATAGAGTTTCAAAGGCAAAAAAATATTTTTGAAGCTTTTCCTTTATCGGTATATGTATGTATGTATGTACGTCAAAGCGATGCGAGATATGAAACTGTGCGTTTATCCGAGCATGTCGCATTTGCATGTTTTCCAAAGCGGCTTTTTCCAACCCCACAATGTGGCCGAAAGCAGTACCGGACTGGGAGAGAAGCACCTATTGTGATTTTTCCGAGGGGGGTGAAAACGACATTGGAAAAACTCGTAAATTTTCATGATAAAAGCTCCCCTTCGGACGCGGCACTTCGCACCGTAGAACAATCCCACGCGAAACCTTTTCGCATTCGACCACCGTTTCTCAAATGCAAAACGAACCTACCACAATCCAATAGATACATATATAGGTACATATATTTATATATATGTACTTATTCGTATCCTCGCACAACTCCATATTTACAATATTTCCAATAGCCGATTCGCCGGAACTGAGAGATCATTTCGCGGAATTCATACGGCGTTGAGGGGGTAGATCCTTGCACGAGTCAATATTGAACTTGGAGAACGAAACCTCGTTCCACGTATAATATAATAATACTGAAATGTAGTTCTAAAAAGGGCTAATTTCAAATTATGATATATATGTACGTATATATGTATATATACGTAACAGCCCTTTTCCGTCTGTCTGTCTGCTGATAACGCTCGCCTCGGTAAATCATTAAAGACATGAACCGTCGCACGCGAGTGGGATTTGAACCCGAGATCATCAGTTCGGAAGAGGGTGCGCTTACGCATTCATCCAAACTAGGTAATGACGGGCCTGCTACAATTTGACCATATCAATCCTCAAAACGTTCGCGACTTTGCTAAATTGTTACATAGTTGTATTTATCGCGCCTTCTATGCAAAAACTATAAAAACTATTAAATTTAATATTATTTCTTTCTAAGCTCAGCACTTTATTCAATTGTCAAGTTTGAAGGATGCATTACTGTAAATAGTAGTGCAAGGGTCTGCCTGGTCGGCTGTCTGGCTGGATAGCCATACATACCGCACGTACACATACACTCACAGTACGGGTGATGAGAAATATTCAATATTCCGTTGAATATTCAACGGACTTACACTAGTTATATAAATAATAGCCGAAATCCGTCTGTCTGTCTGCTGATAACGCTCGCTGAGGTAAAGGATTAATAAACCAGAACGTCGCGCGCGAGTGGGATTTGAACCCGCGATCACCAGGTTGGAATGAGTCGTGCTAACATTATCATCCAACGGAGACGATGACGAACCTAGGCTCGCGATTTTGCTAAATTGTTACGTTGTTGTATTATAACGCGCCATCTATGCAACAACTATAAAAACTATTAAATTTAATATTATTTTTCAGTACGGGTGATATTTAACGGGCTTACACTAGTTATATATCGATGGGTTAGTGCACAGATATTGTATGTCCAGTTTTGTTTTAAAATATTGTAAGTGACATACATACATACATACATCTCTTTTGCATGAAAACTATGGACAAAATGGACATACTATATATTTGAATAAGGCAATATCTTATCAAATATACTATTTGGACACACAATACTTTTTAAACAGGTTTGATGCAGATGGACGTTTTGTGTATGATAATTCATTTTTTTTTAAACTGGACATACAATATCTGTTCACTAGCCCATCTACATATATATGTATGTATACATATGTGTCAAAAATGTTTAAAATAAGTGTTAAATTGCAAATGTTGACAAAACAAGTGTCGACTGAATTATTACAATTAAAATAGTCAATGGCAAGTATCACATTTAAATAAACTTAAGCATCGATTGAAAATCTTAACAAAACTAGTTGTGCAAATGTGCAGATCGTGTCGATGCGCCACGTTTCGACCCCAATTGTATTTAAACGCATTTCCTCATTAAACAAACAAGATTTTTTCATCAAATCGATTTGGTCGAAACGAAAGTTTGAAGTTGCATTGTAATTAGCTAGTCGAGCCTTTGATTGTGTACATGTGGATAAACTAAACTGTACATACCTACACAATAAATAGTTATTCAAACAATATATAAATCGAATGACGCTCAAAAATAAATAATTTTGTTCTCATGCGCATTTATGTACCTATACGATCCAAACTTTCGTCCAATTTTACAATCAAAATTTCTCTGATAGGCTCTTTTAAAGCCAAGCTATTGTTATAACGTCGTCTTGTTACAATTCAAGATGGGAGTGTCTCTTCGAAAAAATAGCAAAAGTACACGTTCCAAATTTAAAATATGTATAATAACAAGTAGATAGGTGGATGCTCTTTTTTTTCTCTCCCCGAGTGCTACAGTAAAAGTTTCGAGCGTTCGAGATTTTTAGAATTTTTTCAAAATTCAATTTGGACGCTGCCTCGAGGGCGAAAGGTTGCTACTTAATTTCGAAACGTTATTAGTCATATTTCAGCGGTTCCCTTTGATGTTATCGAACGTTTAAAAAATCGTCGTCATCCCGTCGAGCGGAAAATTAACTTAAAATTATATTCTTTGATCGGACCGAGACGAAGCTCGACCCGAAAACAAACGACCCTCCCTTTCCAGATGTGACAGACGGACGGACAAATTTGATTTTGGGAAAAGAAGAGAGAGAGAGAGAATGTTGGCAACAATAGACATTACAAGCGTTGCGCGTCTGCTTAATTAAAAATAATTAATCAAACGAACTGTCACAGAGTTAATGTACGGAATGAAGTGTACCTCGTGTATGTATGTATGTATATGTAATATTTACATACACACATCCTAGGAAAGTACTGAAGTGTATTACAACTTCAAATAGGTAGCTTAGCTATTTGTTGACATTACAAATATTAACGTTGAAGGAATTCTAAGTTATATCCTCATTATTAATTAACCCAATACTAAAGATAATTTTTTCCGGTCATAACTTGCTTCGATTGGAAACTACACAGAGCTAGCGAACATTGCTTGGAATAGTCGGCGTGTAATATGAATAGATTTTATTAACCGTGTCTAAGCTTAAGCTTAAGCTTGCCGTTTTTTTTAAAGTGAAATTTTGTAAGGTTTAACTCTTCGTGGGAATTGGCGATTCAAAAAAATCGAGCTTTTAAAAAAAATAAACACGTACAAGTGTAAAGTTACAAAATACATAATACAAAATTCGGCTTTTTCGTACAGTGTAGTCCCGAATAATCTATCGCATTTCAATTCGGTATGACTTTTGAATTAGGTAGGTATTGAAAGAAATGTAAAAATGTAAATTTTAATTTATAGTTTAAATTTTGGAGAATTATTTTAATACTGGAATATTGCCCGTTGATGGTCAATGGGGGTTTTTTTTGTTGACATCATCATCATTTTCACCATCCACTGCTGGATAAAGTGTTAAGCAATCTGCATCCACTTGACTCCACACATTCCTTCTCAATCCATCAACCCATCGTCCACTCGGTCTACCTCGCTTACTTTCACATCCTCTCGGCTAACATTCCAGTATTTCTTGCGTCCATCTGCCATCCATTCTTATCGCTATGTGTCCACTTCAACTTTTTCACACGTTCCGCTATATCTGCCACTTTGGTCATGCTTCTTACCCATGTATTCCTCTTACGATCTCTTTTTGTTACACTAAGCATACATCTTTCCATGCTTTTCTATGTGCACCGTATCTTACGTTACATTCTTGGATTTCAGCATCCACGTTTCACGTCCATACGTCATAACTGGCAGTTGGTCGTATGCCTTATTTTTTTAAGCATAGCGGGATGTTGGATTTAAAAACTATGTTCATTCTTCCATTATCGATATATGAATGTAATGGTAATGGTAGCTAAAAATCAAATAATTAAAACAGAGTGTGCCTGATCAACAGACAGACATACTTTTTGTATGTATTGTTTTATATATTGAGTGAAAAGACTGTTTCAGTTCGTTTATAAATTCTGCTACGCAAAAATTGACAATAATTACACTGACCAACAAAAAATCACGTTTTTGAGTTACCGGAGCGGAGACCCAAAAATTATTACTAATTCTGACTCACTGAATCCGAATATGATAATGAAATTGGTTGGTTAGCTCTTGTTTATGAGATATGAGCTTCTAAAAAAATGGACAATTTTTACATTTTTTTGACCTTTGCGGTCTGTAACTCAAAATTTAGTACTTTTATGTTCAAAATGAGTATTGGAAGCAATAGTCAGATGTTTTTGCTATTAATTGTGATATTTGAAAGTTTTATATACAAATATATTATAATGATATTTGAAAGTTTTATATACAAATATATTATAATGATATTTGAAAGTTTTATATACAAATATATTATAATGATATTTGAAGTTTCTATATACAAATAAATTAATACTTTTTATTAAAGCCAAACGTACAAATTTGAGCTGTAGATGATTTTTTCAAATAGCAAAAACATCTGACTATTACTTTCAATACTCATTTTGAACACAAAAGTACAAAATTTTGAGTTAAAAAAATGGTAAAATTGTAAATTTTTTAAAACGCTCATATCTCACAAGAAAGAGCTAACCAACAAATTTTATTATCATATTCGGATTCAGTGGGTCAAACTCGGTGAAGATTGCCTAGAAGACTCCGGTAGTTTTTTTTGTTGTTGCACAGTGTTACAATACTGATTAGGATTTGATTTGTTAATGTGGATTCACTTCACTGAAATAATAATAAAACTGCCGCATTTCAGTTAATGTTTCGAATACAATTATTTTCGCATCACAACAATTTGGAATGCAACAGCTTATTACGTATAAGAGACCACACTGTAATACATATTTGCACTTGGCGCAATGTGAAAATAGATTTACGCAAAACAAGAGCGAGTTAATTAGATTTCACACTTCGCTATTTAACAAATGTGTTTAATTGCTTTTTTGGCACTCCATACCCCCCTCCCCCCCTCTCCCTCTCTCCTTCCTACACCCTAATTTCTCCCCAAACGAACCGCGCATTATTTATTACAATATTCCGTATTCGAATTTAATTTCGAGGGTTCGTCGACGCGCACGTGGCGATTTTCGAACGTCGGCACTTTTCCGCGGCCGGTTCGCATAAATTTCGCGCGTTTTCCCGCGGCCGCTCTTCGAAATTATCGTTCGAATTGTTTGCGCGTTTGCGAATTTACACGTTTCGGATTTGAACCCTTTTAGCGCGTTTGTTTTCGCGTTACGCGAAAATTTATGCGCAACCGAAACACAACCTCCCCCTCACCCCTCTCTCCACCGCCTCTTTTTACCCGCTTCGGCGTTTCGCTAACATTCTCGTTTACTGAATGAAATCGTCGCGAAATGCGAAAACGACACCTGATCCCCGTCTAAGTTATCGAAAACAACACGTAGGTTAAGTAAGGTACGTGCGTAAATACATACGTATGTCTACTTACGTGTCGGTGAATATTTTCGAACGTTTCGGAACATCTGTTCGTTCGTGGCAGACGAGAAGCTTAAAAGCTTCCAGTCGTCAGTCTCGATGTATTGCAGTCTAATTCAATTTAAAGCGTAACCGTTCGCCATAATCGACATGCCCTATACAACAGAACAGAACAAGCTTAGTGGGTAGAGGTGTTCGCTGTATGCATATAATTTAATTATTTTACTATATAAAAGTGTCCCAGCATTTACGCAAGAAATAATTGTCATGAACAACACGGGTTTTTAATTAAAAATTGTAATTTTTTTATTGATTCATAAAGTATACAGTATAGGGTTATGTATGGAGTAGCATAAATAAAAAACAAGTTCACAACAAAAAAAACATAAACAAAAACAGTTCACAATTCGAAAGTTAATCACACTTTCACAACTCTTGAATTGAACAAAATTGAAATTGTTGCTCTGAATAGTCGAAGGTCTTTCTTTTTTATTCACAAATTATGCTTTGTCGTGACAATGTGCACTAGTGAGTATTTTTTAACTTCATACGGCATAAGGTTTAGGACAGTAGCTTACGTTCCATTGTACGACGCTTCTTGTTGGGAATGAACCCCGATATGCTACTCCATATATAACCCTATACTGTATACTTTATGAGTCAATAAAAAAAATTATAATTTTTAATTAAAATTTTCTGTGTTTTCTATCAAAATTACTTCTTGCGTAAATGCTGGGACACCTTTACAATTTGCTTTACACGTCGTAATATCGAATCGAACGTATGTACGCCCTTGATGGAAGATTTAATTACCGATGATGAAATTTGTTGCATAGAAATTAATTACACGCACGCGTGTTAATTTTACGAGCACTTCATATTTGAATAGTTTATCAATCGCGTAAAAAAGTAATTCAACTGTTGAGTAATTTGGCTCTAAAAATTCCACTTTTGCGTTCCGTTTTGAGCTTTACAACCAATTTGCGGGTAGTTTTATTTTTTGGCAACGATTGTACGTGTACTGCTTTTTCTTTTAACTATTCACAATCTACCCCAACCTAACAAACGAATGAGTTGGGTTCACTCGAAAAGAATTGTGTAATTGGTTCAGTAAGCATAGCTTAGTTTCTGGATATTTCGTACACGCGCGCTGCTTAGTTAGAAAAATATTTACCCGAGATTGGAAGCTCTGGAGTGAGGAGAGAGGAACGAGAAGAGGTCCGAGATCGAGATACGAGAGAGGACCTTGCTCCAATCTAGGGATTACTGGGCAAATTGCGGTAGCGGAAGGTTCTAAACTCGCAGGTACTGCGATTTGTCAGTGTAATCCAGCTGACGAAAAAAAAAAAAAAGGTTGAAATTACTCAAATCAAAGCCTGTTCAATTTTTCCACACGATAAATTTCCAACGAAAACACGTCGAATTTTTATACACCGTACTTACTCGTATTATTATTATTATATTATATTAAAATATAAACATAAAAAAAAAAAAAAACCAATTTCTAAGAGCAATCGTGAAAAAAATAGTTTAAGAGTTTAAGTTGACTCAAGAATATTCTCTCCTTGAGAGAAGTTAACCGAGCTGTAACTTTTCCTTAAAAATATACAAAAGTTTTTCGACGTAAATCTTTTACGTCAACTTCGAGTCGCTTACTGCCTTTGATGTTAATTTAATATTAAAAAAAAATGACGATTTCTTAAATTCTGCAAATCTTACGCAATAAAGTGTATCTTTGTCGCCAAAGTTTAAACGTCGATTCAAATTTGTTTTATACAATTTGAATTATTATTAAAACAGTAAGTTTCATCAGATAAATAATATTTTACGCACACGATAATGTGTATTGTGTAACTTTGTGAAATTTGGTGTATTCAATTTTGCGCAATCGCGTATTGTACAAGTCGCACAATGAAATTTAAACAAAAAGTGCACCCAGCTTGTTGGAAGTTGAATACCATTCAATTGTACATGTGTACATATGTAGTTTTGCTGCATCTATGTACATGTATGTATAAATTTAAGTCGTTTACATTTTAATTGAAAACTGCACAACGCAATATCTATCACAAAAACCATATTGACGACCTACATACATATACATTGAAAAATAAAAGCAAATGGGTGTAATTGAATGTCGAACCTTTGTACTGTTATCTGAATTTTAACGAGTGCTTTTTTGTTTTGTTGCAGGTACGTGTATGACGATAGGAGTTATTTATTTTGGAATTTTACAACCCGCAGGGCAAAAAATGTTCTCAGTGAGTATTCGGCAAACATCACGGGGACAAAAAGGTAAAAGTATCGTTAAAAAATCACATTAAAATTAAATTCACAAAGCAAACTTCGAACCAGAATGTATCTCAAGTATCAATTACAATTGTTTGGGTAGGTAAGTAACATTTTATAGTGTATATGGTTAATATTTTAATGTTTTCGGAATTGTGTATCTCCCTATGGATTTCCAAATACGTAAATTTCACTATGAAGTAAATAAATTAAATAGCGGTCCTTTTTCGCTACGTTAACCTACATATAACGGATTTACGATTAATTGGGGCTCGCTCGTGCAAAATTAGCGAAATAATCTCGTAGTTTTCTCGTTCTTTTGAACCCGGAGAAACAGTAGGTGGGTAGATACACCTCAAAATTACTCGAAATAGTCTGTAATTACGCCGTGGAGCTCAAACAAAATTCCGCTTCTTATAAATTTAACGTTTCAGACGATCTTTGACTTTGGTAACGGCCAATTTCGACGCATCTCGAAGTTGCGGTCTAAATTCCGCACATTTCACTTTTGATTCGTTGAGAGGAATTTGCGGTTTTCAGCCGAAGAATTATTTACAATTCGGTAGTAAATACTCGACGTCGGTGTTGTTTGAATTAATCGAAAATTTCCGCTGTAAATATTAATGTGAATGAATCCACGCATCGTATTAGATACAGGGTACATACATGTATGTACATACATACTGTTATACAAGATCTAATCCACGGGTTTCCAACCTACGGGTCGCGACCCCAAATGGGGTCGCAAAGGGTTTTCTGTAGGGTCGCCAACTGAAACGGTAAACTAAAAAAATATATTGACTATAATGCAATTTTCATTTTTAAACGGTGTCTTGATGTTTGAATAAAATTTTTTGCCGTTTTCAAATATAAACGGGGTCGCAGATCACTTGGCTTTTATAAAAAGGTTGGGAATGTCTAATATGCTTTCTAAGAATGAAATTTCGCGTACATTTTAAATGAAAATGTCTAAAAACAAACATAGATTAGATTATTATCATTATTTAAATGTCCAATATCGAAATATATTTTTACAATGTTAGCCTAGATATCGCAAATTATTATATATGTAATTGCCGAAATCCGTCTCTGTGTGTGTGTGTGTGTGTGTGTGTGTGTGTGTATCTGCTGATAACGCTCGCCGACGTAAATGATTAAAAAACCAGAACGTCGCGCGAGTGGGATTTGAACCCGATATCACTGATTCGAAACAGAGCGCTTACGCGGTGAGCTAAACCAGATGATGCGAGATCCCTTTTATTTTGAATATATAGATTGGTTGAAAGTTCGCAATTTTGCAAAATTGTTTCGTTTTTGTTATTATAAAGCGCAGTCTACTTATACAACAATTATAAAAACTATTAAATTTAATATTATTTTTCAGTGCGGACGATGAGAAACCGCTCCGTTGATATTCAACGGGCTTGCACCAGTAAAATATAAAAGGTCGGGCCTCATTTGATCCATTTCTGAACAGTAAATATTAAAATATAACAAACTTAAGTTTGATTGAATAAATATTTGAAATATTATAAAAACATTTTCTAGCTAGATATTTTAGTACCTGTATGTTTTTCCCATGAAATTTTCCATTAAATCTAAAGAAAATATTTCAGCATTCGCATTCAGCTTATTGAAGCTAGCGGCTCCCTAGTGTGAAATGAAAAATTGTCATCGCACTGCAAAGAGTACGAAAAGTCTTTGAAAAATAAGAATACATATAAGTACATGCGAGAATATTATATTGGTTCTCTCTCGCGCGAGAGCGTATTCTAATTCAATCTCCATTTTAATATATAATATATGAAAACATGTTGAGGAGCGTGCAGATAAGGTGGGGCCGTATTATTATTAAAATAAAAAAAAACAGCCATAAGAAACATCTGGCGTTTGTCAATTGGAAAATAATATATTGTGTGTGCATTCGGACATGAAACAGATTTTCCGCATAAGTATTTATTTATTCTACAGAGACGACCCGCGTCCTGGCTTTAAACGGTGCACATACTTATTATACATACATACATATGTATTAGGAAATAAAAATTACAGCAATTTGAGTACATAATATTCAAAGAGAGCGACCGCAAAATCGCGAGAAATGATCCAACGAATCTTATTAGACCGCAGTTTGATGATACTTGATTGTATTGAAAAAATTTTGCGGTTTGTTTACGACAATTATGTATGTCTTATTTGAGTATCGTGTGAATTTAACATTGAAATTCGGAGTATTGTGTTGATCTAAACATCTAAACTAGATACATACATACATACATATGTATGTACATACATATATGTATATATAAAAATTAGAATTTTTTTGATTGAATGTAGATACATACATATGTAGTTATCTATTGAAAATCTCCGAATTCAATATGTCTACTGTAAAAGAAATTATCTGTCTGCTTGTTTAACAATAAGTCTGATAGATAATTCGGGATCGGATAAGTCTCTTTGTACAATTCATATGTATAAAGGAGATAGAAGAGTGCAAAAATGTATGAAGGGTCAATTAAAATATGGGATTATGTCTATGTATTATGATTATGTACTTGTACATAATATATTCGAGGGATCGGTGGTTCTTAATAAAATATCCTTTTTATTATCAAGTACAGAATTATTTACTGTTTGAATTAATTTTGATATAGCTATTTGTTTGTTATATAGGTACATAAATCATAAATCAGGGTAATTGAAAAGTTTCTATCTATATAATAGAAAATTCCGAGTTTTGTATACATAGCTTTTTCTGTATTTGTTTGAAATAATACTTTTTATGAGTACTTTTTGCTTTGATCGATCAATACGATTTAATATTAATGTGTACCGATGCGTGGTTTTTAAATTTTAACTTTGTCATACTTTTAGTATTTGCACGTGGCTAATTTTCATCGAAAAAAAATAATAAACAAATCGCGTTTACGGAAGGAATGTTCATATAAATTTCGAAGAGCGAAACAATTAAACGCGTAACGAGCGAAGCAGAGCGTAAAACTTTTTTACTTTTTTTTTTTTGGGGTTCGTCGAAATTTATTCCTACCTAAATTTTTACAACGCGCGAGTGAAATTTCGATCCTCGAGGACCTATCCTGAAAATTTTTTCATATAAATAAAATAATTATCAAACTATTACATACATGTACCTTCCGTGGACCTTTTTATTATATTTTTTTCATTTAAGTTACACTCGGCCGCTTTTTCACGTTTATACTATGGGCTAAATTTTTGTCGTTTTTAAAACTCGAAACAGTGTTAAATACATTGTACAACAAATCAAATTGTACAAAAATTTTTATCATCGAAACTAATAACGTTAAAGACTGAAAAGTAAATAATTTAGGCCCGTAAAGCACTAGGCAGCCATGGCCAGTACGAGCAGCCAAAGCGGCAGCCAGAACGATGAGAACACACTCAATTTTTTAACACACATATTTTCAATGCAATATTTGGTTCGTAATCTAGGATCTCGGATCCTTTTGTACTGTACATGCACATATGTATGTATGTAGACGCAAATAATTTGTTGAAAATAGTTTCATATAAATGTTTTCTAGTGCGCAAAATTGGCAAGATTTTTTAAAAATATTTTGATCTTATCCGTTGAATTTAGTGCATAATTTATAATTTTTTGAAAACAATGAAATTGTTTATAAAATAATTGGTAAGCGGCTGAAAATATAAAAAATAGCAAACGTAAATCGACTGGCTGCTGAGCAGCCAGGCTGCTAGTGCGTGCATCATACAGGCAGCCACATATGTACATTTGCTTTGCTAAATATATCCCGTGTTGGCTGCAGTAGCCAGTGGCTGCCTGTCTGGCTGCTGTGTATCGGAGCCCGTGCTTGTAGCTGCCGCAACCAGAGTTTCCTGGCTGCCTAGTGCGCTATCAAACAGGCGGCCACATACATTTTCTAACATCGTTGTGGCTGGGCAGCCATGGTAAGTATTGTGATCGTGCAAAAATTCGGCCTGGAGATTTTGACTAATTTGTATCAGGTATCATCCCCTGATCATGTTTTCATGATTTCTGGAAAAAATTTGTAAATAGGTAGGATTGTTTTTTTTTGGCCATCGTGTATATGCAAACTAAATTTGAAAGCCGTAAAGCCGATATGTTCCAATTCAAATATAGCGAGACATTTGTTGAAAGCACACTTGTCGCATCACTAAATTCGTTCAAAATTTGACATTTGCCCTTTTTACGTACATACCATACATGGAGCCGAACCACATGAATACTGAAGAGTGTTGATTTTGGATTACGACGGCAAAACGTTGATAATTTCGTTTCGCATAATCCCGAGATCTATTCTCAGGCATTTTCTCCACTCGGCACGCGTTCGCCAATCAGCCCTCGACGTGAGGGATGAATTTTAAAACGACCCCCACAAAGGCGACCCAGTTCGTCTCTGTTTATCTTCTGATGATAGATTGTGGCCGGGGAACGCGTGTAAGCTTTCGTAGAATAATATTCTGCAGCTTTTGACTGAAAATGGCGTTCCCGCGAACCCGCGAAGTGTTTCGCACCGACCGAATAACTCTCCGAACGGGGCGAACAGGCCCTCTATCGTCCCTTAAAACGTGAATTTAATTTGGTTGAATTTATTCTTTATTTCATTTCTTTTATAGAGCAAAGGTGAAGTTTTTCAGATTCTTGCTTTTCTTTTAAATTATTATCGCATGCGTGTTTTTGTATTATGGATGTGCACGTACGCGTATAAAGTACGTAAACGACAGTATGTTTAGCTCTGAAAGGGGAAGAATGTTACAGGTTTCACTTTATAAACTTTGTTTTTATTTTTTCAAGATAACTCGCTGAAAGCTTTTTGTTTCTATTTTTTGCCCGTCCACGTAATAACTAACTTCAACGTGGAAAAAATTCGGCGAAATGGGTCGTAATTTCTTTTGCGGAATTTGTTTATTTTAGTGACATATAAAGTACAGTGCTGAATTCGAGAATGTTACGTAAGATCCGGTGCACACAGACAAGCATGGGAAGATGTATGCTTGGTATAATAAGAAGATATCGTAAGAGGAATACATGGGTAAGAAGCTTGACCAGAGTGGCACATATGTACATACATATGTACATATATCGGAACGTGTGAAAAAGTTGAAGATGACGCACAGCGAGATGAATGGAGGCGAGAAATACTGGAATGTTAATGTTTATTTCTTCTTCTTTACAGAAGAAGAAATAAAAAGACGAATGAAACTAGGATGGAGTGATTTTGGAAGAATGAACATTGTTTTTAAATCCAACATTCCGCCATGTTTAAAAAATAAGGCATACGACCAATGCGTACTGCCAGTTATGACGTATGTATGTGAAACATGGATGCTGAATTCAAGAATGTTACGTAAGATCCAGTGCACACAGAGAAGCATGGAAAGATGTATGCTTGGTATAATAAGAAGATGTCGTAAGAGGAATACATGGGTAAGAAGCATGACCAAAGTGGCAGATATAGCGGAACGTGTGAAAAAGTTGAAGTGGACACATAGCGAGAAGAATGGATGGCAGATGGACGCGAGAAATACTGGAATGGTATCCGAGAGGATGTGAAAGAAAGCAAGGTAGACCAAGTGGACAATGGGCTGATGAATTGAGATGAATGTGTGGAGTCAAGAGGGTTGTTATTCATTTGTGTATCGCACTCGTTTTAATAACGTGCAAGTTAAGTTAAGCAAATCTAATCGAGTGTGAACACTGTCGTCAAATACGCGTGCTCGAACTCACACCTCTCGAGAACAACACGCAGGATCGTCTCCTAATTACCTTTTAATTAAGTTTATTTGTTGGGTCTTTCAAAATTGATTAATGCTTAGCGTGTGTCAAACGGTCCGTATATAGAATGCTTTTCTCTTAGGGATGGTTCGGTTTGGGGGTGGGTTTTGTGGCATTTCCCCTCCACGTTTAAATATAGACGAACCCACAAAAGTTCGTTGATCACTCCTCACTAAAGATATAAATGGCCGACGTTATAACGCTTTCGTTATATGTACATATGTATGCTCACGTACATACATTATTTTATGTGGGTCAACTATACGCACCGTTCCAATCAATCAGGGACTGAAACAAAATGTTCCACATTGTTTAAACGTTTCCGCGTACCATATTAGTGGCATCGTCTCTTTCGATTTTCGCCGTTATTTTGCTGTGCGATTTGAAAATCTGAGTGCACTGGGATTCATATGTATGTACATATGTACGTGTGTGTGTATTATAATAACGCGTCATGTTTCGTATGAATAACATAGCATCGAGACCGCACGGTATCGTAATATAAATGCAAAATTTGCCATGATGCAATTTTTATTTGCGCGCACGCGACGCTGCATTGTTATCGGGGATGCTGTATAAAGCTATTTGTTTTGGTGGATTGTTTTTATTTAATTTTAAAATCTCACAACGCTGATAGTCTACCTATGTACATACATATATACTTGAGTATAAATTTTTTTGTTTTTTGTTATACAGTACATAGTTGATCAAACTTGTCACGCTGTCTAATGAGATTTGTACTTTATAGTAACGCAACGTACATTCCATTTAATTTTTATTGCCTTTTGAGAATAATTCTAGTATGAAATCTTGCCTAGTTGGATTTTAGTTTATTAATAAAGTTCAAAAGTGTTTGTTCGTTGAGCTTTCTTGATTTTAATATGCATCTGAATAATTTCATTACTTTTTCATTTAATTGAAAAAAAAAATTATATCACTTTCATTGCCTTAAGAAAGTCGAGCTATCTCTTTTATGTCGTAGGTATTGAGGAAATGGTCATTTGTTGGTTATTTATGAGCCTAACAAACGTTATATCTAACTGCTCAACAAAAAGTAGTATGATATTTTTTTCCTTTACGAAATTTATCAATTTAAATCTACTTTAATTTAAAGATTTATTTATTTATTTTTCGATAGCTTAAGAAGCTACATAATTACAAACTTCAGTAACTTAAAGCTAAAATTACAAAATACTCTCAATTATCTATTAGCACTTCTATAGTGGTGCATTTTTAAGGCTGCCAGGAATCTATCAATTTGGTTAGACCTTCTAGCAGTCTATTATATTCAACAACCCTGTAAAATATACAAAATCTTAGATCTACTTAATTTTAAATTCTTAACTATTAACTTATTCTTACCCCTCTAGTATTATAACTATGTACATATATTATATCCCCTTATTACATATTGAAATATCTTGGTAATAAATTTTTATCTAATTAAAAAATATATACTAACATGCACACTTTTAAGGTTTCATTTACATTCATCCAATCCAATTAATTCAACATACATATGTATGTATATATATCTTATGCCAGTTAATCTATTGACATTTAAAATACTCCGCATATTTTGCAACCTATCTTTAATTAGTCACTACAGCTTCTTAAACACTCATATATGTATGTATGTATGTACATAATTGACTTTGATAACATTTCTCATTCTATATACCTACGTATATAAAACAACCGATATTCAATTACATCTGATGAAAAATACCAATTTCAAAAAAGTGCTAGTAACTTTTTAAGTGAATGTATATATGTATGTATATATAGTACACATTTTCTTTGTTTGTCTCTTCGCCGAATCCTTCTCTCAACCTTCTCAATGATTAAATTTAGCTTTTATTTCACTTGGACTTTGTTTACTTGTGCGTCGAAGCCACCACGCGCGTCATAAACGCACTAACTGAAGGTTAAGTGATCCGTTTCGTAACCAAGGTGATACTGCGATTACGTTCACGGTTCACGACGGTCACTTTAATTGTTCATTAGGGTTGGATTTCTATATCAACATTTATACGTCCGGCTGGCCGACGTTAACTTTGCCATAATATTTTATATTGGAGTCGTGCCGTGCCAGCTTACTGACAAGTTCAGCATCGTGATTTTTTTCAGAAGGTTGACAATTTCATCCTTAATCGAAATTGAACCGTGGTGCGATTAAACCGGTTGGTCCCGAAACTGAGCCGAACCGTTCGATTGCGTATTTCCGTTTCGTTGTACAATATAATTAGATGAGCAGGATCGTTTGAGGAATGCGACAAGTCACAGACGAAAGAGAAACCCCACCGTCAGCTAGGCTTCTCGGCCCTCACAGTCGGTTCACCTGAACCTCCCGAAACCGGTTAAACCGGTCGCCGGTCAAGATCATTGAAAGTATGGCCTAGACCAGACAATGACTCGCGCTTCGACATTCGACCGACGCATTCAACATTTTTCCAAATGGCAAAATAAACGCCTAGCTAATCGCACACATCCCACACACTATGTAGAGTAGGTATATGCAAATTTAATTTGTTTCGCTATAAACCCACCCACATACGCAAACTGATTAAATTCGGCGATTCTTCACTGCGTGTGTTCACGTGGTAAGGAAAAAAGGGTAGAAAAAAGAGCGTCGACAAGAAAAAAAAGGTTCAAAGTGGAAAGACACAAAGTGCCGTGTTAATGATGCTACGTCGAAAGAACAACTGGCCAAATTCGCACCGTTCCTAAAAAGAGTGGTTTTTATTGAATAATGAGGGAGTGTTCTAATCAATTACCCGTAATGGATTCGGCACTAACGGATAATATGCTTTTTACCGTTTAGCGAAAAGAAATTCACCCCCTCAGAGGTTAAGAATGTAAATGTATAAGTGTATTACAATTTTATAATCAATTATACGCTGCCTCGTATTTAACGAATGTTTCATATGAAGCCTTTTGTTTTGTGTATGTATGTATATATCAATCGATGAATTTTTCTATTTTATAACATTTCTGCACGTCTAACGTACGTATACTGGGATGTTGTTGACGTATGTATGTATATTGGTATATTTCAGACAGATTATCTTATCTTATCTGCACAAATAAGTGTGTTAATAAGCTTAAATTCCCCCATGTTTACGTACAATGTACATATTAAATTTAAACTTGTTTGAAATTATGTGCATTGTAATTTTAATCTCAAAGTTTCGCGTGTAGTTAAACGTAAGTAATCACATTGTAACTCACGATTTACGTTCAAATTTGAAGGAAATCCAATCTGACGAAAATCAAATCGAACGCAAATTAAATCAAACGCTTAATAAACACTTCGACAGTTTGATGGGAACCTTCAAAATTACACTGCAAAATGTTTTTTGATT
Organism: Parapsyche elsis; assembly: GCA_022651745.1. Taxonomy (NCBI): domain Eukaryota; kingdom Metazoa; phylum Arthropoda; class Insecta; order Trichoptera; family Hydropsychidae; genus Parapsyche; species Parapsyche elsis. Next base: position 3,460,171 of record JAGVSN010000019.1, read on the forward strand.
GTGCTTTAATGACATTTTTACTGTTCTTGTGATTTTCACACAGTTGACTAATTAAGTTCAACTAATGAATAAATAAATACTGGAATGGTATCCGAGAGGATGTGAAAGAAAGCAAGGTAGACCGAGTGGGATGATGAATTGAGTAGAATGTGTGGAGTCAAATGGATGCAGATTGTTCGAGACAGACAGGAATGGAAGAGGATTGGAGAGACCTTCATCCAGCAGTGGACGGTGAACGGCTGTAAATGATGATGATTAATGAATAAATAATAATTAGGAGTTTGTACGCTAAATGCAATGTCGCTATAATACTTGTTCGATTTTGAAAATATAAATTGATTTAAACGAATCAATGTTACTTCGTTTCAGTTAGTCAGTTTTCAATGTAATCATTTTGAAGCTTTGCCGGTGAATCTTTTGAGCAATCAACGTTCCTTTTTAGACATTAGTGTCCTCGAGATGACCTCTGTGCTACGGTCATAAGCCTGTGGCCATAAAGTGAATCATAAAGCTGAATCGGGATAAAAGCGGACACAGAGAGAGATAGAGAATTATATAGAGACCCCCTCATTTGATTGTAGTATAACGCATTTTGTGAAACTGACCGTTTCGGAGACCGCTCGTAAACCGAATGTCTGATTTTAAACTTCAAAGTACATCTTGGAATCGATAATAAAACAGCACAGCCGTAAACAGTATATAATACTTTTGTATGGAGTGTAATTTTTCTCGATTTTGCATAGCTTCGCCACGTGATCGTCAAAATGGGCACGTTTTCGTTACCGATGCGATATTATTGTATGTTGCCAGCAGCGTGTTTCGGTTTTGCAACTGTCGTGTAAATTACGTACATAAATATGTAGTTATTGTTCGAGATTTGTATTTACACGTATGTAAGTTTCACGTGTGGTTGACCTTTGTACGTTTATATCTATGTGACTCAAAGGCAAATACCTCTTGTCGGATTGAAATCTTCGTGTCGAATTAGTAATTCAGACAGACGACGAACGAGACTTTGTACCATTGTGAAAAGTTCGCCCGATTGTCGCCGTCTTCGTTGTCGTCTTTAGGTTGAAGATCAATGAGGGCGAAAAAGAAAATTAGGTGTGGCCAACCCATGATTTTATCTATATATTGTATTTAATTATATGTATATCAAAATATATTTTCGTATTGAAAAAAATTAATTAAACCCAATTGTGTTCAATTATGAGATGTTAGAACGATTTTGATGATTGGTTTCTTTAGAGTAGACTGTACACTGTACAGTATCAAAATACTTGTGTATTATATATAACTCGTTGATGATCAACGGGTGTATTGACATACGAGTGGGATCAAAATAATGTCAACAAAAAAGTGTGTCAAGATTTTCTGAAAGCATAATACATAGAGAAAAACAAGGGTAGGCATACATACATACATACTAACAATAATAGATCGAAAAAGAAAACGCGACTTTCATTGTTGCACAAATTATGACTTTTTTGCCACTGAAATATAATTCTTCATATTGATTTTTTCCAACTGAATACGAATATGATAATGAAGGATTTTGACTGACTCTATTATATATGTATGTATGTATGTAGTTTCGAAGATATACTAAGATTTTTAAATGTGTGATTGTACTTGGAGTGCTTTTGAAAGAATGAACACAGTTTTTAAATCCAACCGTACGACCTATGCGTACTGCCGGTTATGACGTATGGATGTGAAACGTGGATGCTAAATTCAAGAATGTTACGTAAGATCCAGTGCACGCAGAAGCATGGAACGATGTATGGTTGATATAACAAGAAGAGATCGTAAGAGGAACACGTGGGTAAGAAGCATGACCAAAGTGGCAGATATAGCGAAACGTGTAAAAAAGTTGGAGTGGACATGTGTAACAAGAAGAATGGATGGCAGAGGGACGCGAGAAATACTGGAATGGTATCCGAGAAGTGGATGCAGATTGTTCAAGATAGACAGGAATGGAAAAGAGGATTGGAGAGGCCTTCATTCAGAAAATGATGATGATGATGACTGTACTACTTTAGTATTTTAATTATATTGATATTTTACAGCTGTTGAAACTTTGAAAATGATCGTTGTCTGGGTCAAAGGTTATAAATGGGTATTTTGACACGAAATTTAAAATCCACACATTGGAAATTGGTCCTATTGTATTACACGTTTTATTTATTTAATTCTTTTTCTACAACTGTGACCAATAATTGTGAGCTTGTATTATTGTCCGTTTGTGCACACAATGAACGTTACTTTTCGCGACAGTTTCCAATTCAATTAGCGCTAACTACCCTTTTATAAGACTTCATAACCGAATTACCGCGAATGGAAAACTTCGCCATTTTGCGAAAATTGCGCGAAACTTTTGACGAACGCCTCATCCGCCCCCCCCCCCCCCCCCATCCACTTCGCAACTCTCCCTTTTTTGCGAAACGTTCTCAATTAAAATATCGCACGAATTCGGATACCTACGTTTTACGAATTACAACGTTCGATAATAATGGAGATTACAAATTAAAATGATACAAACGGTTAATTTTTTATGACGCATTTAGATGTATGAGAGAGTATGATCGATGTGCGTCGAACAAACTCATCCCCTATTTTCGTCCTCGAATCCGGCCAATATCCTCCCTTGTTAAATAATTCAGCGAATTATGCTGCGATCCATCAAATTAAGGGTTTTCCGCTTATTCGCGATATTATTTACGCTCGTTCGGGAAAATGTACCTGCTAGGGGAAAATCTTCGCGAGGTTGTCTCGTTAGCGCGACACAACAATGGTGAATTATTCACGTTTCGATTTATTTTATTTTTATTATATTTATATATTTATGCGCGGTACTATTTTTGCCGATTCTGTTTCCGTCGACAATTGAATGATCGAATTAGCGTATTTCTTTTTTATAAATACCGTTACGTTGATTTTTTTCGCTTGCTGTTGATGATTTATTCAGTACATGTTTGCGGTATCAAATCGAATCGCCCGTTTTATTTATATTTGAAGTAAATAATTTAATAAAATGATTTTGTAGTGTTGGAAATTTTTTTATTCTTTGTGTTGAACTTTCTTTATTGCGTTTAGCTGTATATAACTTTTAACGGTATTGAAAATTAATCCATTTACTCAATTTGACTATTTTTGTGTTGACATTTACGTGATAATGTTATATATCACTTCTTTAGATTCGATCATACTTTTGTATGATATCTATATTTTATCATTATAATTTTCAGCCGTTTACCATCCAATCCTCTTACATTCCTGTCTGTTTTGAGCAATCTGCATCCACTTGACTCCACACATTCTCGATTCATCAGCCAATCGTTCACTCGGTCTCCCTTACTTTCTTTCACATCCTCTCGGATACCATTCCAGTATTTCTCGCGTCCCTCTGCCATCCATTCTTCTTGTTACACATGTCCACTTCAACTTTTTTACACGTTCCGCTATATCTGCCACTTTGGTCATGCTTCTTACCCACGTGTTCCTCTAACGATCTCTTCTTGTGATACCAATCATACATCTTTCTATGCTTCTCTGTGTGCACTCTATCTTACGTAATATTCTTGAATTCAGCATCCACGTTTCACATCCATGCGTCATCTACATACATATGTACATACATATATACATATTACTAACATTAAATTACATCGTGCCAATTTTACTTCATCTATATATATAAAAATCAATGTCTGTCTGTTTGTTTGTCTGTTTGTCTCTTATAGGCTCCTAAACCACTCAACCGATCGCGATGAAACTTTCAGGACTTATTGTGATCATGCCGGGGATGGTTCCTGTAAAAAAAAATCGGGATAAAACGGGAACAGGAACGGGAACGGGCCTGCTCACGCGTCAGATAACGTACTAGGAACGGGACCGGGAACGGGAACGGGATCGGGAACGGGCCTGCTCACGCGTCAAATAACGTACTAGGAACGGGAACGGGCACGGGATTGGGAACGGGAACAGGAGCGGGATCTGGAACGGGAACGGGATCGGGCATTGCAACGCATGCCGGGTTAGCTAGTTACAAGATAAAAAAGGCAAATTTAATTTTCACAATATTAATTGAGATATCGCAAAATATTTGGGGTACCTAATAAAAATTAACAGTTATTAATTGAACATCTTTCATATTATAAAACTGGTGTGTGTGGACAACTCACGAATGGGGAAACGCTTAGGCCAACGCACCTACGTTCACGTATGAGTTCCATGAGTTGTTGATCGGTCGTTATAGTAACGCTTCAGCTAGCTAGCAGGCGAGTTTTTGTTTATATATATGTAGTACTTATTCGAGTGAATTTTATAACCCAGATTTTTCGACAGTGGATATTAAGATATATGTATACATATGTATTTTTTTTTATAACTGTGGAAACATCGACATTTAAACATCGATGGAAACATCGACAGTTAAAGTGCAATAACGTAATGAAAATCAATAGTTAATTGGATAGGCGGGCGAAAGAGGCATTCCAAAAACCAAAACAGCCACGCGATAATATAATTAATCAAAAAGTGCGATCGTACCGATCGCATTTTCCGCATCGCAGCCGGTATACATACATACATACATACATATATACGTACATACATACAAACATACATACATATACACCCGAAAGGGAAAACTTGGGTGGGGAAACTGTTACTTACGTTTCGTCGACTTCTCCACGTCTCACCGCTCTCGTTTCGTTTTAATTACGCTATGGCGTAATTAAATACCCATCGGTTCGATCGAAATTTAAACAAACGAGCCTTCCGTCGCCCCGACACCACCAAAAAATTGAAATTTGAATCGAGCTCAATATAAATATGTCGGAGAAAACAAACTCGGAAGTGATTTAGATCTTCCGCCGGTGAAAATTCATTTAAAAAATAATTCGTTGCTCGGTTGGTTCTTTGGGAAATGAAAGACCCCCCTTTCGTTCTCTTGATACTTTTTTTTCGTATGCTTCGACAATTTTCACGTCCACTTGTCTTGAATGGCGTTGAAGTTGCCGAGCACAATTGCCAGTCGGGGGTGAGTTGCGTTTCCCTTTTGTCTAATTTGTATGCTCCCTAAATAATATACAGGGGATGGTGTGGGTCGGTCGGTTCGCATTACTTTCAGCCGTTGAGTCAAATTTTTGAGCATTTTTACGCACAGATGCACGTACTTCGCGAACAGTATCACGCGAGTGACACTGCAAATACACCATGCGAAGAAAAAGTTTTTTTAGAAAGGATAAAGGCGCCCGCACACCGCTACGAAATCGTCTATGAAAACCTAGCGAATTTCGCAAGTCTACCGGCCTGCGCATGCGTCGGTTTCTGCCACTCTGACATAACCTATCAAACTACCATCTGTCACCTTGCATTCTGAACGCTTGTATTTCACTCACGATTCTCAAGTCAGAGTTATTCACATATAACTTTTCCACAATCGGAAATATTTATCGGAAATCGGTTGTAGAAGCGTATTCAGTCATTCTATTCGTGCAATTAATGCCACACACGCGCGTCTTACATTATTTATTGCGAATTTGTTTCAATTCTATTGATAATCAATTGTTTTTGCTAACTAACTAACAAATATATAATCGCCCCCGCCATCCCCTACGCCCGTTTCAAGGCAAACTAAAGTTTTCACCACGTGGTTATGCCCGAATATTTAGCGGTTAAAGCCAACTTTGCTGTCCCCGCGCTCTGTTTGGCTTATTAACTGAATAAATCGCGATTATGCGATACAACTCCCCACCGTACCACCTTTGAGATTTTCGCAGCGGTGTGCGGGAGCTCTAAAACGGTGAAACGTACGGACATACATGACTATTATTGATTAACTAGCCGGATTGCCCGTCATGAGACAGTAGACTCTGACCCTAACCCCCACCCGTGTGTGCTGGTTTGTACAATAAAAATACAGCCCATAGCCCGTTCGACAGTACTGCGTGAAACAATTGTATAGTGTACCGTTAATTGAATGGGTGGAATTTTTGTGGATAAACCTAAAAACCACGTATAACATTGTATGTATAGGTAAAAACTGCCATGTAAACGGACTGCAGTTCATCTGTGTATTGGTTCCGTTGCAACTTCCAATCTGTTCCAGTCTGCCGTGAAATCGATTGCATTAAACCGGAGCGAGGATAGGGGCTGTAGGTGGAGGGGGAATTATAGATTGCAGACGTGGCCTATGCGATTGACGAAAGCTATACATACATACATAAATGTATGTGCACTTGGAAGATTTAGTTGACTTTCGATTATAGTGCGCGATATTTGTATAAATGTAAATTGACAATTTATTATGTCACACTTTGAAGAGCTACATACATACATACATATATATATATTGAAGATTTTTTTGTACTTTGAAGAGCTCATGGTCAACAATGATATTAATTTTGAATCTTTTTACTTGTTTACTGATCAAAATGTACAACTTTTTCGCACTTGCCAAGTGTGATTTATAAAAATCATACTCTTCTGAACAATTCAATTATATATATGTATGTACATATGTACGTATGTATGTGCATATAATAACCCAATTCCGTCTGTCTGTCTGTCTGCTGATAACGCTCGCCTCAATACACCTTCATATTCAACGGGATTACACTGGTATATGTACATATAATCGTATTGTCTCGGTAGGAGAAATTACCACCGCACATAACAAACAATGAAAAAAATCTTCCAATTCACGCATAAATGTAAAAAAATTACGGCCTTTGAATATTGTTAGAGCCTTGCGGTGACTTTGTACTTAATTTAAATATTTTTTGCTACTATGTGAATACCACACACCGACCACTTTTTACTTTATCTAAATATGTGCATAGCGCCGGTTGTTTTAATTTAATACACATTTTTTTCTCGGCCGTATTTATTATAATATTATATTGGAAAGAGTAGCTTTGCACCATACAACACAACAACAACGCCAATAAATCGACAATAACATTATTCACACGAAATGAGAACTGCGTTTTTATAGAGCGCACTAATTCAACAGAGCAAACGATCCACTCATCATTTTTATATTACACTTTTATGTATCATTCTCCACAATGATCACATACATATCAAAGAACGCAACCCCATCCTGTAATAACCCCAAGGGCTATACATATGTATGTACATATGTAGGTTCGTGAGACTCTCACGAAGAAGATGAACGATTAACAAAATTGTTAACCTCTCACCACACACCCACCTCGTATACGATCTTAGTGGGAAATCCTACTAATAACCGGTCGTACATTTTCCGGAATTAATGACGACCGCTCGCACGCAAGCGTTGTTCCGGGAAAACCGGGTCTTTTGTTTTGTTTCCATTGTTGGGCCTACGTACATGTCCCCATTCTCCATTCCCACTCTCAAAGTGTCTTTCGTCGAAATTCTAAACTTTGTGTCCGGAAATAATGAGGATTGTCGGACGCCGAGTACCGGATAAACCGGCTAGCGTCCGTTCCGGTAATCCCGCCAACGATTTGAGACTCCGTGAAACGCGAAAGTCTCACCATGTGCAATATTTTAACTAGTTGAAAAGGCTGCTAGTGCTTTATCACCGCTATGTAGCCTTTAACGTATCACTGTGTTGTGAAATAACAGAGGATATCCCATCAACACTTATATCAAACTCAAGGAGGGCGATTAAAAAGCTTAAAGTCCATTGTACCATTTGACTCTATTCCGTGAACATTTTTTTCAATTCAATTCGGAAACTTTCACGTTAACCTACATATATGTACATATGTATGTATACCGTTAAGGTGTATAAAAAGTAAATGGATCCCGTACAGTTTTAGGTCGAGCGTGGCTCGAATGCAATTTTGTCTATTTCCTAGTAAGGGACAGTGCTTGTTATAAATCGAAGAAATAAAAAAGTGCAATTGTAGCGCAAAATTAAAATTGATCCATACATACATACATAGACGTAGCACGGATGCAAATATTTCATAATGTAAATATAAAAGATGCCAGTGAAAGTTGTACTATCTCACTAGGACATACGTAAATATGTATATACATATGTAGATGGATGATGACACTAGGTTTTTTTTGTTTTTGAGAAATACACCCGATTCCCTTTTTGCACGGTTTTGAAATGACACGGTCCAGGAAAACGGAACATTTATTTTTTTTTACTTAACACGGTTATAAAAAATTATAAAGAAAAACGGCAGTAAAAACGGGCACGTTTATCGTCAAGTAAGCGACACTGAATGAATATATATCTTTATATAAAATTAAATTTAAATCGAAAACCATCTCAATTTATTACTTCATTGTGTATGTAAACTTATGAAAATATTTTTATGCATAAATGAAAAATAAATTCGATTTATTTTCGATTTCGAGAATTTTTTGTCGATTTATTTATGTACGTACATATATTATATGTATGTATCTCTTTTAACGTGTTTTTTTTTCTTTACACGGTAGTCCCTGGAACGTATCCCCCGTGCAAAAAAAGAGAATCGGGTGTACCCACAGAATTTATTCATTACTTTATCCCAATCGGATAAAGTATTGTGATGCGAAAATTCGACCTCGAGATTTTGACTGATTTGTATCAGGTATCATCCACCGACCATGTTTTCATGATTTCTGGAAAATGTCTGTATGTCTGTGTACTTATGTGTGTGTGTGTCTGTATGTGTGTTTTCTCCGAAACTATCAAGTCTATCAAACTGAAATTTAATATCTATAATTTACGTAAGGTGTAAGAGACATAAGGAATTTGGTCAACATCAGTCAACCGCAAGTAGGGTTTTTTTCTTGTAGAAAATTCAAAAATCCTGTTACTACAGAATATTTCCGAAATTGCCCCGGCGATCAAGTCGAAATTTCATATCTATAGTTTTCACGTTAGCCGTAAGAAATACTGTGATTTTGGTCAAAATCCGTCTTGCGGAAGTGACAGTTTACTCTTGAACGATTTGTTGTTTTTTTTATTTTTTTCGGTCTTTTAAATATGTAGTATCGTCACAATATTGTAATCCTGAGAAAAATTGCTAGTTACGAAAAAATAAATCATTAAAATCAGTCAATCGGAAGTAGGGGTTTTTTTTGTCGAAAAGTTAACCACATATTTATAATTTCCATATAAAATTTAAGTGTTGATAAGGTTTTGATCAAAATCCGCCGACCGGAAGTGGTAGTTTTTCCTATTTGAATATATGCCGAAAATCGTATTTTACATACGCGCGCGCACTCAACGCAGTAATTTCATGATATGTATGTGTGTTGATTGGTGTGGTGGTGTGTATGCGTTTTATTTACTTACGTACTTAAAAAAATAATTTCGTTACTCTTTGTGTTCCTCAAATATATGGATAAAGTCATGGGTTGGCCACGCCCGATTTTTTTTGCTATACTATACTGTCGATTCGTCAAAAGCGCTTGAAATTTCGTTGTCTTTCTAATAATTAATAGGAAAAGTATGTAACTGAAGGATTCCCGTCATAAATTTGTCAAAAGACTAATGAGAATTAAATTAAACCATTTCTGGAATATTTTTAAATACATTCTGTAACTTATTCGAATGCCGTTCGTATTAACGAGATGAATTTTAGCCGCCCCAATTTTTTTTCTCTTTTCAATAATGGCGGACGAAATTAGATTTGAGAAGCGCCCCAGATGGAAATGGCATCAATCCATTCCGCCTGGGGACATTTTAATCTGTTCCGAGAAAAGCGTCTTCGTTTGCCATAGTTGCATTTTCCGTTCGTTTTCAGTGCGTTTTTCATCCGGCTTCGCTCGAGAACGCCGCAAATTCAATTTCGCTCGTCGCAAACCTGGTTATTTCCTCGCTTTTATTGCTGTGTGCGTCATTATTGGCATACACACCGACTCTCCGCAAACGTAAATTACAATTTTAATATTAAATATAGTACACTCCACAATACCAGACACACTCACCATTTACAAGTGTATTATTATAATATAAAGATTTGAATTCAACCGATCGACTAAGTGAAACAGTATATAATAAATATTTGACCTCAACATCAACATTAGATTTTCTCGAAGGTTCGTAGTATTAATATAGGTGATGAGAAGATTTGAATGTTATTTCAATCCAGATCGATCATTTCCTGCCAAAATTCGCTCATGATTTAGAATAATACAGTCACCTTGTAACGTTCTTTAATATTTACATATTCATCGTTTCCTTTCTGTCCCTTTCAAAAAGTAACGACAAATCATTGGAGAGCAAGAGTGGTTTCTATTCCCTAGATATTTCACTATGACAAACTCTTTAATGTTTATCAAAAAGTGAAGCAGCAACGTTTGAAATCAAATACCATTACCATTTGTATATGAAAAATTCGGGTGTGGCCAATCCATGACTTTATCCATATATTTGAGGAATGTGAAGAGTAACCAAACACTGAAAAAGTAAAAAAACCGTGTACAAAGAAATATAACAGGATTTTTTACTTTTTTACAAGAAAAAAATTCCACTTCCGGTTGAGCGATTTTGATGATTTTTTTTTCACAGATTGTAATTAGCATAATGATTATAGTTTTGCAATATTATGAAGATTATAAATATTTAAAAGGCCGAAAAAAATATATAACGAAAAATCGTTGAAGAGTAAACTGCCACTTCCGGTTTGTGGATTTTGACCATAATCATAGTATCTCTTACACCTTACGTGAAAAAAATAGATATGAAAGTTCATTTCGATAGACTTGGCAGTTTCGGAGAAAAAGTTAAAGTCAATAAGTACACCGATATGATGATAATAATAAATGGCAAGTCGGAAACAACGACAAAACACCTTTTGTCTCGTACAAAATCGTACACCGCTCTCTCGCAGCGTGTGAATTGATTAGAGGCGAACAAACTTATATTATATTTCGCGTAACGTACGGAAAGTGTGGCAACTTTTCGCAAACAACCGGTTCAAGTAAAATAATACACAGAAGTCGCAAAACGGCGATATTGTTGTTTGCCGACGAAAGTTGAGATCGCGCTCGCACCCGAAAAAGGTTTACCCAGTTGTTACACATCGTCTCCGTTCAGGGATCATCAATCTTTTCAAAATAACGAGACCGATTCCTCACTGTCAGCCGACATTTTTCACCGGATGCGTTCGTCCGTTGATATTTTCGATTTTATCGACTTCTATTTTTCTAAATTCTATTTTTCCACGCAGGAATGTTGCCATTATAGAAAAGTTCAAATCAATGTAAGTTTCGGGAAAGTTCTACGGTGCGTTTCGTTTAAATTTACATAAAATGCACGAAAACTAATTTCTTGAAAATAATAATACAATACATTTTTTTAAAACTATCAACTTTAAACATTCACAACTTGTGAATGACATAAAATATATGACGTATTATATAACGTTCTCGTTTTTTATTGGATTGTGAAAATATTTCACGTAATAATTATTATCTCCATTCTCCCATCCCCAGAATGATTAGATATGGCAATAAATAATCAATTTATTGATCTTTTTAATACTAATCTTTCGTCCCTAAGACAACGACTTCTTATTTATTTTATTAACTCAACATACTTTATTTACTAGTTTTTTTCCTAATGTAATATACATATTATGTATTTTACATGTAAAAGCCATAATAGGCGTTTAATAAATAAATACCAAAAAAGAGCACATCTTTAAGTTTATTTGTATGCACCGTTTATTTTTCGCACTTTTATGCTTTCAATTTATAACTTCTATTATACCATAGAAGTAAATAAATATCAAAATAGAAACATGTAGGTAAATATTTAATAAAAGGGTATAATATACATACATACATATGTATGTATGTACATAGTCATAATAAGTTAAAAGTTAATAATTTAAAATTAAGTATATCCAGGAGAAGTTTCTTCTACAGGGATGTTGTTGAATATGATGGCCTGCCAGAAGTTCTCAGAAATATAAATAAAATTGATAGATTCCTGGCCTTAAAACAGCACCACTGTATAAGTGCTAGATAATAAGTTTATTTTGTAATTTTAGCTTTAAGTAATGTTTGTTTGTAATTAGCTTTTTAACCTATCTTAAATAAATAAATAAAACAAATAAAAGTAGATACCTACATAAGTTGAATGCTTTTCGCATGTTAAAACTGTCGTTAAAGAAATATTTCCGAGTGTTATTCCTTTATTTTCCTTTTGTCGTTGGTTTTGAGACATTTTCCAATAGAATGTACGCAAAAGTTAATTTTATTTATATATTTTGTAATTTTGAAGTATGGTAAGGATTTTTTTTAATCATTTTTCCACCTCTCAACCCTAAAACTGAGGAAAAAATAATATAATCCGATTAACACAGGCGTCATTTTTATCGAATATTGTTGTAGTCACGTTAGCCTCACTCGTACCAGAGGTGACTTTAATGTCTAATTTATTAAAATTAACCGTATTAAATATTCAAAGCTCGTGCTCAAGGATTTGTCGAAATTCTGACAGTCGAAAGGTTAAGGTTGTCGCGTCGCCTTCGACGTGTCAGTCACCTCTGTTGGCACTTCCATAAATTGGCTCGGAAAAGTTTCCAAGAAAGCGGAAAAAATTGTCGTGAAAATCCCGAAAAAGCTCGTTCTCTTCCGCATATCGTAGAATTTAAACGAAAAAACATGGAACAGGTAGTGTGGCGCAGGGAAAGGGTTAAAATTCGACCGTGTCCGTTATCGCAATCATTTACGACACGCACGGGACTAAGTTTGCCCCGGAAAGTTGATACACTAAACAACGGGACTTTCACATTCACCCTCAGCCCCCACGTTTCTTTCTTGTATTTGTATTTTTTTTTTCGTATAAAAACTTTCCTCTTCATAGATATAACTTGGTAAAAGGTGGGCGTTAATTTGGACAGTTTTCGCTTTTCTTTAACCGTTTCGTTTTTGTTTCTCTTTTTCAGTTGAAGACTAAAGTTGTTACACTTTAGTGACTCGTATTTGTATTTTACGTTCAATGTTTGGGCTATTAAGTCAAAACGTGCGCTATAAATTTTTTAATACCCTTAAAATATTTATACTACTGTAAAATTTTGCAAATATAATGCACGCAGTATAGTTCAAGTACACAAAAATTTAAACCGAAATTGGTTGACGGTAAGTGTCACTTTTCGTTTCATCAATTCCGAGTATGTAAATGTCGTAAAGCAGCGTGTTGCTTACACTAGAATTTTTCTGCTCGTTTATAAACCGCCGCTTTTTGTGATCGATTCTCATCGACGTGATGTGTACAAGTATTTTTTTTTTATTGTATACATAGGTATGCGTGTTCGATATCCTATTTTGTATTGGTAGCGACGTTGGCTCATTAGTTCAATTGGACGTGTCCTTTGCCCGTAAGGGCCTTAGTCATATAACGAGTTACCTTGTATGTGATTAGAGCTAATATATATATACATATATATAAAGTAGTAATAAAATACGCGTGTGTAATTATCGAAAGGTTCTCATCGATGAATTTTCCCAGAATGGACTTGTCTTAAGTGGATTTAAAAATGTTTTGGAATCTTAGATTTAGGTAGATTTGTTTTTGTTTCGTTGCTGTATTTGAATACGTGTGACGTATAAATTGAGGATACTCGAATTATACACTCAATAAACTCGTGATTGTACAAATATTAAATAAATGGGGCATCGTTACAGATCAACCAATTGTGAATTAAATATTACATATGTAGATTGATAGAGTCTGATATACATACATATGTACATACATATGTACGTATGCCGAAAAATTGAATGCTTACTATTATGTTTACGACATAGTATGTAATCATACCACCTTATCCCATATGCGTAGTTTTCATTGTTGATATCATTTTCACAGAACTGAAGTGTGTGTGTAGAAAATCAGAAAATTCATTCACTTTTTATTTTATGACAGTTCGTCAGTTTGGCGTGTGAAAGTTTAACTTGGTAACTTGCTTTTGAAAGGGTCAATGTCAAAATATTTAGTTCGGGGAAATCGGGGTTATAAAATCATATGGAAAGTTTTCAACTCAAATATTTTATCAGCTTATATTTTTAACCTTTCCACGTTTGCGACCCGACATTTTAGTTACACACTTTTTGCGATGTCTTCCCATTCACATCATAATTTTCAGCCGTTCACCATCCACTGCTGGATGAAGGCCTCTCCGATCCTCTTCCATTCCTGTCTGGCTTGAGCAATCTGCATCCACTTGACTCCACACATTCTTCTCAATTCATCAGTCCATCGTGCACTCGGTCTACCTTGCTTTCTTTCACATCCTCTCGGATATGTTCAAGTATTTCTCGCGTGCATCGCCATCCATTCTTCTTGCTATGTGTCCACTTCAACTTTTTCACACATTCCGCTATATCTGCCACTTTGGTCGCGCTTCTTACCCATGTATTCCTCTTACGATATTTTCTTATTATACCAAGCATACATATTTCCATGCTTCTCTGTGTGCACTGGATCTCGCGTAACATTCTTGAATACGTCAAAACTGGCAGTACGCATTGGTAGTATGCCTGATTTTTTAAGCATAGCTTGATGTTGGATTTAAAAACTATGTTCATACTTCCAAAAGCGCTCCACCTCAGTTTCATTCTTCGTTTTATCTCTCCTTCTTTACATCCAGTCATGTTCACCATTTGTCTCGGTATATATAATTATCAACTATCTCTACAATATGGTTATCTACTGTGACTACGTTTTGCGTGCAAAATTCATTAAACACAAGCTTAGTTTCATTAAGCTGCGTACACACCGACAAACCGAACAGCGAACGACGAAGGATTGCTATTGTGTGGACCGCTCCACACAATAAGGTCCGATGATTTATGAATGTCCACACAATGGCAACCCTTCGTCGTTCGCTGTTCGGTTCGCAGGTTCGGTACGCAACTTTACAATTCTAAAGTTAATCCCATTAATATTGTAAAAAAACATTTCGACACTTGCCGTTGGAATAATATTCCAGTATTCCAGCCCAGCGGTCGCCAACCGGTGGTCCGCGGACCACCGGTTTTTTCATAATCATCATCATATTCAGCCATTCACCACCCACTGCTGGATAAAGGCCTCTCCAATCCTCTTCCATTCCTGTCTGTCTTGGCAATCTGCATCCACTTGACTCCACACATTCTTCTCAATTCATCAGCCCATCGTCCACTCGGTCTACCTTGCTTTCTTTCACATCCTCTCGGACGCCATTCCAGTATTTCTCGCGTCCATCTGCCATCCAGTATTCTCGCTATGTGTCTACTTCAACTTTTTCACACGTTATGCTATATCTGCCAATTTGGTCACGCTTCTTAACCATGTATTCCTCTTACGATCGCTTCTTGTTATATCAACCATTCATTGTTCCATGCTACTGCTATCATAGTACGTAGCATTCTTGAACTTAGCATCCAAATTTCACAACTATACGTCATAACTGGCAGTTTTCATAACGAATAATGAATATATCGTTTATTTATTATAATTTTTCATTGTCATTATAAGGTGATATCCAACTTTGTGCAAATACATATTTAGAATTTTATTTTCATTGGAATAATTCATGGTAGTGATCCGCGGGATTCGAGATTTTGAGTTTAGTGGTACGTGAGGTCCAAAAGGTTGGCGACCACAATCTAGCCGATCGTTTTTAGACGTTAGCGTATTAGCGTGACGTGTATAATTAAAACTACATATTTTAGGATCAGCATAGAAACACTGATAACGATCGATTTTCATATGACTTCCTCCACGTATGTACATATGTACATATAACCCCTTACAATTCCAATATATACTGTGTATGTATGTACATATATGCTGTAAATCATACTGGGTGCGTTTGCAATGTAATGTAATATCTTTTGAAAGTGATAAGTTTGCCGAGAGAGAGCCCATTGTAGTATCCGAGACTTTGTTCCCGCACAATAGAATGTTCGCTCTCAATAAAAGGAAAGGTATTCGGAAATCCTTTTCGAGTTAATGTCATTTAGATACCACGTTGACCATAAAAGACACACACACACTCAAGTAGGTACATTTTCACGGCACAAAGTGAGTTAATCTTGGCGACTGAGCTCGGCGTGTTTTAAGGTAATTCACCGTGTCGCGGTCCGTTGTCAGTTGGGCCCTTGGCCTTTTGCAATTTATCTCATTGGACCCCCACACTGTTCGTTCTGTATAGTTCGTGTCGTTGGTCGTCCCTTTTCTGCTCCATACTCCGGTGTCGGTCCTTTTAGTGTACCCGAATCAACGTAAAACTATCCTGTGGGAATGCTCGCCGAATCGTTTGCCGACGTACGAGAGTCCATCGCGACTTTCGATGACCCCACAATATCCCTTTGATTTATCAATGTTAAATGAGGCGAACGTGTCACATTTGAATTGTTTGATTTGTCGCGTTTAGGATCCATTAATATTGTGGTCCTTTGAATGTTAAGAATGCGACTATAGTTAATGTTTGGCGATCGTACTAGGGAAACAAACTTACACACGTGCCGTTTCGAAAATGAAGAATTTGGGTGTGATTTTTGACGAGTTGCATTTGTTGGGCATATCAATCATCTAACTGAGGATGGGAACGGATTACTTGGCTTCATTATCAGAACTGTCAAACGTTTTCACAATCTTAATACTTATAAATTATTATTCTGTTCACTGAAGCAAACTAGAGTATAATTCTACAGTTTGGTCACCTTATATTGTCATTCATTCGTATTCCATAATAACTTTATTTTCAATAAACCTACTGAATGTTATGATTCTCTTTTATCAAAATTAAGTAATAGAAGAATCATATTCGATGTAATTTTATTTGTATAAAATAATAAACTCTTATTTTTGTATTATTCTTGTTCATTCGAATTTTCGTTTAAAGGTGCGTATTACCCGTTCTCGTTTTTTATTGGATTATGAAAATATTTCACGTAATAATTATTATATTCAATCTTCCATTCTGAGAATGATTAGATATGGCCATAAATACTATGAATTTGTTGATTTTTTTTAATTCTGATCTTTCGTCCCTAAGACAACGACTTATTAACTCAACATACTTTATTTATTAGTTTTTTCCCTTTGTTTTTTTTTTAATTTAATATATTTGTTGAATGTGCGTTGAAATATTGCATTTTCGTTTTGTTATACAATTTTAGTGATGTCACATTGTGTCTTTTACACCGTTGAAAACAGATGTAATTTTTAATGATTGATTGAAATATCAGGATTATGAATCGTTCTGTATATTTATAATCTCTGTATTGAACGTAATACGATTTTCTTCTTAAGCTTCGTTTAAGCGATGAAAAGATTTACATAATTTAAGAAAATGATCTTCAACTTTATAAACTTGTGTAATAAATTAAACATTTAAAAATCGCCTTAATCTTGCCTCAACTATTCCAACTCAACCTAATCTTTGAAGCGGTAATTTTCTAGTAAAAGACGTTTGATATTTTGTATTCAGGAAATTCTGAAACTTTTTACATAAAGTTAAGCGTTTTAAATCGTGAATGGGATAAAGTCAACCATAATTGTACTTGAAAATTTTAAATATAAATCTTTAAATAGTTGAATCGATACATCAAAACTAAACAAAAATAAATTTTCAATGAAATGACGTACAACTGCAATACGAACATTGATGTTATTGGAAATAATTTTTATACGCGTTTTATTGCTATTTTCGTTCAATTGGCAGTATATATAACTCGATACGATATTATCACGAACGGATTCGTTGCACGGTGGTTTCAAATTCGACCACTTCTGCTAACTAAGTTTTCAAACTAGTGCAGTTTACCAAAGTTATCATAAGTTTCGCCGAAGTTATCGAGTTTCGATATTGAAGGACAGCTTATTATGTTATATGTTATAATTATTACAATCGTGTTTGAATCAAATTAAACAGTATAATAATAAATCGAGTTTATCTTTGAATTCAAAATATTTCATGGTTGATAAATAATGGGGTTGGTTTTTTTTTTTTTAGGATTGCGATTGGGGAGTTAGCTTCGCGGCCGGTTCGTTTAATATTTGTTCCGCTTTGTTTCATCTCTTAATTTATTCTTGCTGCCTTTTTCATTTAGAAAATTTCATGGCTCATCTTTCGTCGTGTTTTTAATAAAAAATTGATATTCGGTAAAGAGCACTTCCTTAGACTTCCGCGCGTGCCATCTTGGTTTTTTGCCTTTTCTCTTTCTTATTTATGAGCGCACTTCTATTTCGGTAGTAGCTCTAGTCATTTCGACTTTGTCCTCCAGTATAAGACAAGTACTCGTAAAAAGCGAAATGAGTATGGGATCCCTGGCATATTGAATTATATGTCGAATGTGTCATTTATGCGTCAATGAAACCACGTTAAAGTCGATCGAAATTTTCCGCGAATGCGCACGCCAAAAATACACGTCAGGAAATGTCTACAGTCATTGGGAATATCAGAAATTTACGATTTTGAAGATTGTATTGTGCTAAACGTAGTATGGACGTCGTAGCTTAAAGGTTCTCAAGTGAGGATTCTTCAAGTGAATGGATCTCGAGTCGAATAATCGAGCTTGAAATTTTTTTCACTTATTTCACTTTACAATTTTTAAATCAATTGCCCTTTTTTTGCCCTATGTCTAGAAATTTCATTAATTTTTAACGTAAATTCAAGCGTACGTTATGTTTACCTACTACATTCATTAATTTTTTGTTTGATTTACGATAATAATAAAGATTATGACATGTATTAAAAAAACCACATATTTTATTTCATATGTACATGTGTCAAAATCTACATAGCTTTAGCATTTTCACAGTGAAAACGCAGAAATAAGTGAGGTTTGATCTGTAACCAAATACATACATACATATGTAGTCGATTTAACTGAACGGTTAGACATTTGCTATTTCTAGAGATTAACAACGCGGATCTATTCTATCGTTCTCGCATTTATCGTTCTTTTTTCATAGTTCCGACCAAAACAACCATAAGAACAGTGTTAAATGATCCCGCATTCATCGTTCCCCGATCTATCATCTAAATATTATGGTCACAAATTTGACCCCGACTGATTGATGTATATACAGCCTTGGCCAAAAGTCTGAAGCGCCCCATTTTTTCTAGAAATTTCTAAACAATTGCACTGTAGATTGCAATCTATGTACACCAAAGTGGTGGAAGCAGGTAGTTGATATTAAAACGGTAGATATCTTTTTTTTTTTTTTGTTTACTTGAGTTGAAATACATAGGTTTTTGTACATACTTTTGCTCGTTTTAGTGAGAGCGATCGTGGTGCTAAGTATTGTGACCGTTCTCGCATTCATCGTGTTTTTTGGTTGAAAAACGATGGATCGGGATTCCACAGTACACAGTTGACAATTGTGACGAACGGTGACGCAGCTCGTATTTAGCGTAAAATGTAATTGTAACATTCAGCACACACAGGCAATCGGCATTGTTCAAACGTTGCTTTGTTGTGTTTGAATCGAAACAATTTTTTCTCATTAGTTCTTTCGTCGGCTTCATAGTCGGGGTTGGAAGGGAATTAGGTTTGCTTGCTAGCCGGAGTCTGGATTAGCGAGGCGTCCCTGCGGAAAATAATGAATTTGCACACGGGGCACGGCGCCCTTATTCCGGTCTAAGCCAGCCATAAAAACGTCCCTGGCGAACCCCTAGGCACGGCCCTGTGGGATTTTAGTCGTAGGGCACGATCCGCCCTTACAGCCCACCGGACGCTTCATTGTCGCTACATCCGCCCGCCTAACAAACTATGGTCCACTGCTAAGGTGAGCGCGGGAGATTTCGTACGTTTGTTATCGAAGCTCTTCTACAAAGCCTCTATATGTACATACATATACAAAAAGGTGTAATAGGTTTGAATAGACGAACTTCAAGCACACGTATAGGACATTTTCTTGATGAAAAAATGGAACGTGAACAAAGGGTCGACTGCCATTTTCTTATTGAAATGATACCTGGCGTTGCTCGGATACGTTTTGAACTGCAAATAGTTATACTTTTGACCAGGGCTGTGGAGTAGGGTGGAGCGACATTGCAAAAATTAAAAATCGGCATTGTAATACCTACCAAAAGTTACGTTGTATCATCCGTATTCTCGTAAAAATACTGAAAAAAATCTGTGAACATATATGTCTTCGGGCCTCTATCTGAAGGCGAAAAATGAAAATTTGCCTATTAATTTCGAAATCTGTACACGGAATTCAAAATTTTAGATAACACGCTCATAAAATTACCCCAACTTTATTGAATATAAGTACTTTTTGTAAAAATCTAATTTATTTACGTATTCCTTGAATTATTCAAATAAGTGTGAATTTGTGAGGGCGGTGGAGGGAGGCATACGAGTAAATACGTATAGTAAAAATAAATACTAATTTTCCAATTAAAATTGCTATTTATTGAGATTGGAAATTTTCATACAAGTAAAAGTATTAAGATAAAAGTGCTGGCCAGAAAAACTTTTTTTAATTAAGCAGATTTTTTTTAGAAAGAAGAGGTATCATGATGTAAAGGCAACTTTTTATAACTTTTTCAAAACGAATATCCAAAAAAAAAAAAAAAAACGAAAGTTCCATACATCGTCGCTCCACCCTACCTGTGGAGTCGGGAGTCGTAAAAAATCCAGCGACTTTTCCGCATTTAATTTAATTTTTAAAACTTTCAATTGCTGGTATAGGCTCTCCCCGCACACGGGGCAACTGTTTATCAACTCGAGTAACTCAACAAGCACACCGTCATGACTTTCATGATTCCGTAGCCCGTCAAAGTATGTCTCTTTTTTTGGAGGAAATTTTGATGATCGAATAACATCGTGATTTTTCGATCTCTGGGTCTGTGTCTTCTCAAAGTCTGGGGTGAATGTGAATATACCAATAACCATCCAGCAGCTGAAGGCTGACATCAGAGAATAGACTAACAAGCGTTAAGACCTGAAATTCTAATAAAAGTGATGGAAAATGCGTTCAAATGAGACTGACAGGTTAAAAATGGCAATTCGAAAATTAGCCTTTTCGTAGCATTAGTTGCTGAATCGGAATCGGAGTCGCGTTTTTTTCAATGACTCCAAAGCCCTGCTTTTGACAGGTTAGAAGACAGTGTGATTGATAAATAATAAAATTTAGAAATCCTCCCGGTACGCCAAATCGCTCATAATTGTCCTAACTCATAAAAGGCTTACGTTTGAAGAATAAAAACAACCTTTAAACTCTTCCGAAATTCTGCTGAATCTTTCAGTGAAGTTTGTTGGAAATATTGGCCTCAGTAAATTCAAACTCCTTTATATAGAAAAACAGACTAATTTGTGCTTAAAAATGTTTCGTCGTTATTTACATAGATGTTAAATTAAGGAAATTCTTAATAAAATAGAGATTTATGTAATTTTAAGTACACCCGATTCTCTTTTTGCACAAGGGATACGTTCCAGGGACTACCGTGCAAAAAACACCATGTAAAAAAAGATACATACATATGTACATCGACAAAAAAAAATCTCGAACTCAAAAATAAATCGAAGTTGTTTTTTATCTATACATGAAAATATTTTGATAAGTTATGATAACATAATGAAGTATCGTTTTGACATGGTTTTCGATTTAAATTTAATTTAATGTTAAAAAAATATATTCATTCAGACGATAAACGTGCTCGTTTACTGCTGTTTTTCTTTTTAACTTTTTGTAACCGTGTAGAAAAAATAATTGATCCGTTTTCCTGGACCGTGCAAAAAGAGAATCGGGTGTATTTTCGCGTCGGCAATATGCAGAGATGCATTTTATTTACGGCTACTGCAATGGAAATGCAGATGCCGTTATAAGAGAGTTACTCTATTATGTATAACCGCCGTCTCTCAGCAAAAATTTCACATATTTTTATTTTTATGAAAAAATTAATTAATTTTTGGGGTTTAAAATGAAATAAATTCAAATATTCAGCACGACGACACGCAGATACTTGGCTATTTATTTATCAATTCATAAAATGAAATATGTATGATAATCGCCGAGGAAAAAATACTGTAAGGTATGTGTCGGAATTCTCGGCACATAAAATTACCATTTAAATACGGCGAAGGTTAAGCAAAGCGACTTTGTGTTTAGAAATGCACCAGGTGTGTTCTGTAAGATAAACCACCTGATGATGTACCCGTAGTTATAATTATTTATTGTGAAAATCGCTTCCTGATTATATCGACATTACTATGCAGATTTACATATACCTACGGTACTGAAGCCAATTGTATTGTGTACTTCCTATATACACTTTAATAAGGACACTACAGGTCATTATTACATTGTCCATATACAGTTGTTGATTCGATTTTTCTCCCCTATTTCGGATATTGTACATATATCGCAGAGGTTGCCAAACTTTTACTTTACAAACTTGAAATAAATGACATTAGTCTACCATAGGCCACAAACGATCTGAGAATTTTTCTTTCTGACCTTTTTGACATCCACGAATACTTCTTATACCATTGGCTTTCAACTCGTTTTAGCACCGTAGTGGAAATTTTTTTTGACGGTGGACCATGAGTAGGTTATAAAATATCATCGAATATATAGTAGCGCACGAATCTGCCTGATCGACCAACTGGCTCGGCGGCCAGTCGGTCGCCACACACACACATGATGAATTTAGCTAGTTATCATATAACTAGTGTAAGCCCGTTGAATATCAACGGAGCGGTTTCTCATCACTCGTACTGTGAGTGTTTGCGTAGTGAGTATATGTGTACGTGCGGTATAGTATGCGAGCGATCCGCGGCTATCCAGCCTGACAGCCGGCCAGGCAGACCCTTGCGCTACTATATATAGTAATGCATATGTACTTCAAACTTGACAAATAAATAAAGTACGTAGTATTTATTTCTAATAATAAAAAAATAATATTAAATTTAATAGTTTTTATAGTTTTTGCATAGACAGACGGTGAGTTTATAATACAACAACGTAACAATTTAACAAAGTCGCGAACCTACTCACGATTAATGTTGTCAAATTGAAGCAGTCTCGTCATTACCTAGTATGGATGAATGTTTAAGCAAGCCCTCTTCCGAACTGGTGATCTCGGGTTCAAATCCCACCCGCGCGCGACGGTTCGTGTCTTTTAATCATTTACCGAGGCGAGCGTTATCAGCAGATGGACAGACGGAATAGGGCTACTATATATATGTATAATAATCCACTGAAGATATGCCGCAACTCTATACATACTGACATGACGGACAACAGTCTTTGACCCATTGGAGTTTTGCGTCTCCACCTCTTTCCCACCTTCGTATATATAGCGACGCCTAAGGGACTACGCTCTGCCGAAGGGACTCATGAGTTTAAAACTGTACTTTTTGCGCCACGCGAGCTCTCCTCTATGCGGAGGGGTGCTCGCTCGTCACGGTATTTAATATGTAGAGGGGGGGGGGGCTTTGCAAATACTTCCCCAGCCTCATTGCAAAAGAGTGATTTTAATAGACTGCCCGGGAGGATTCCACCCTCGGAGAACGAGCGGGCCGATCTGCGAGGACGGAAGCCTGCCGGTCGCGGGTGTTTAGTGAACTATATTTACGGTTATAACTAGGTTAGTTTAGTCTAACTACTTATTGCTAGGTTAAGATTTATTGTTAAATTAGTCTTAAGCTGGCGTACAGTGGTGTTAGTAGTCCTGACGTCGACCGCTATAGCCGACGACCTACTCTTATTGTTTATGTTATTGTTGTGCACTTACAACACCACGCTTAAAGCTAGAATTATGGAAGAGGCGGGACGGGAATCCTCGCCTCGCTACGTAATGGGCTGAGCCCGGAGCGGGCGGTTTTCGGCGGAGTTCGGCGCCGGGAGGTTGGAGACTAAGTCTCCGAAGGAAGTCGCGAAGCGACGGAAGGCCCTGAAGGCCCGCGGGGAGGACACGAGGTCCTCGTGGTTGAGCGACCTCGCGCCCGCTTCAAGCTTCTCGTGCAAGACCCTCCTAGGCTCGCTCAGGGCGGGCACACCCACAGCATGTGGTCTGCACTTTGCAGGGGTGCCCGCACTGACAGGCTTCGGAAGGCTGCAATTTGAGGCTGAAAAGCTTCGCATTGAATGCCCCGTGCCCGGTCACTAGTTGAGATACCCAGTGATCGGGCTCAAACCAGCTGGCCGACAATCGCTTCTCGACTGTCGGGAAAAGAGGCGGGTGTGGTGACCCGTCTCAGAGGCCAGCCACCTCGCCCCCCCAGGCGGCGATGGCGGCCCCGTTGACTGCAGTCTTGAATTTTGCCAACGTGTATCCCGTGGGATCGCACGTGACGTCGAGGAGTTGTAGCGGGCGAGAGTTCTTATGATAGAATCTCGCCGCGATAACGGGAATTTTCAGGTCTAGCGGGAGGGTACCGGCGATTATTTGAAGCGCGTTTGTAGACACACTTCTGTATGCCTTGGTCAGGTTGATTAGAGCTCTCCTCTGACCGGTGGTCAGTGGGGATCTCAACCTGAAGAGGTGACAGCGGTGAGCCCAGCAGCCTGCTGCGTAGGCCACCTTGCTGATGAATATCGCCTCGTAGGCGAGTTTACGGGCTCGCCATCCGAGGCCCCAGTCAGAACCCGCCAGACGAGAGATGAAGCCAAAGCCGCGGGTCGCCGCGTCGGCCGCAATCCTCGCGTGGCGGGCAAAGCTGCCCTGTCCGTCGAGGTGGAGGCCGAGGAGTCGAACCGGTCTTTTAATTCGACACGCAGTTTGACTCCGTCGAAAAGGATAGAGGGTTTCCGCATGGTAGCGTTGCCCCTTTGAGGTAGGTAACGAGGGTTTTGTTGGCGGCGAACTTCAGTCTCTTCCGCTCGCTCCAGTTTAGTAACGAGATTAGGGGATTGGGAGGCCTTCTGCTCGAGGGCCTTCCTGGTGTTGGCCTGAACGACCAGTGTCGCGTCATCGGCGTATGCATAAAGTTGGCACCCCTCCGGGACGTCGATTGTGAAAATATCATCGAACAAGACGTTCCACAGGAGGGGCCAAGAATCGAGCCTTGCGGGCAACCCATCGTCATCGGGCGTGTTATCACCCGCTGACCGATGTCCACGCTAATCGTTCGGTCGGAAAAGTAACTCTGAAAGAGCTGATAGAGATTGTCGGGTATCCCTCGAGCTTCAGCTCGTTCAGGACCCGGCCACCAGGCGCTGTCAAAGGCGCCTGATATATCTAGCATAATGGCTGCTACGTATTTATATTTGCTATCCTCGACTTTGGTAAGGATAGCGGACAGAAGGTCCTCCGTGGACTTACCTGCTGTAAAACCGAATTGATTCGGGTGCAGAGGGCGGTTGTTTTGAGGTGTAGTAGCAGCCTATTTGCCATCAGCCTCTCCAACACCTTGCCGAGGCCGGGGAGGAGGGTGATGGGTCTATAAGCCTTCGGGTCGTTCGGGGGGTTTATCGGAGCCCTGCTTTGGAATGACGGTCAGGAGACCGTTCTTCCAGCAGGTGGGAAAGATGCCTCTTTCGACGCATCTTTGGAAAAGAGTGAGGAGTTCCGGTCCGGCCGCCGACCACGACCGCCTCAACGTTTCATTGTCAAGGCGGTCGGGACCAGGGGCCTTACCGAATTTTAGTCTGCCGAAGGCGGCCTCCACCTCTCCTCTCTCTGAAGAGAGCAGCGGACGCCGGTCCGCGGGCCGGTGAGAACCTCCGACCTGATTTGCCTGTGCTCGATAGTGTCCGTGGACGTATCGTCACTCATCGTGAGGGCGTCCACGTACGTTTCCGCTATCTGTGATGCGGAGACGGGCGCAGGGCTCCCGGCTGGGGTTCTCAGCGTTGAGAGGACCCGACAGCCCGTCCTGTTCCTGCGCACCATGTAGTACGCAGGTACCCACATTCCTCCGTCCGCCTGTAGCGAGACGAAGGAACGCCAACTCTGTGTTTTGGCGGTTTTTATACCGTTGAGGTAGGCTTTACGCTTTCCTCGGAGCTCCGCAGTACGGACGGCAATCAGATCGTCATCCGGCCCGCGAGTGCGCCGCGCTTTTTGGAGGGCGTGACGCGCCCTCCTGAAATCTCTCTGCAGCTCGGTGAGCGGGGAGACCACCATGGCGATGGGGAATCTTGGGGGCGACAGGGACGCCGACGGCCCAGGCAGCTTTCGGCGGTATCTGTCAGGTATTCCTGAACAGTCGCCGCTTCGGCGTGTGGGTCGTCGGTTTGGGAGTTTATAGGCGCATGTTCCAGGAGCGCTCCGAGTCTACGACTGAAGCTCTCCCAGTCAGCGCCCCTGGTGTTAAAGAGCGGAGGAAGGACGCTGGACGCCGTCGGGGGGGTTCGGCCTTGCCGATTGCGAAGGTAATTAGACGATGGTCGGAAGTCGACGCATCAGCGTGCACCTCCCACTCGCTCGTCGAAAAGAGTAGGTTGCGAGAGGTGAGGCTCAGATCTATATGTGACGTGAAGCCCGCGTGCCCGCTGAAAGTCGGCGGGCCGTAGGGGTCGTTCAATATGTTTAGATCAAAGGATGCGATGAATTCCTCCATCGTTCTCCCTTTAAGGTCTGTGGGGCCGGGGCCCCAAAAGTCAGAGTGAGCGTTGGAGTCGCAGCCAATCACCAAGTGGCGTCCGGCTAAGCGGTCCAACGCAAAAGCTAATTGCCCAGTATGCACAGTGAGGTCGTCCTCGTACTGGCAGTACTGGGAGATAAGAGGCATATCGAGCCGCTCTCCCAGGATACGTCCGCGCACACGAGATGGTCCGTTGAGATTTCTCGCAGAACCACCACGCGCGCGCCGGGCACCGCAGAAACGACCGCCGCTTTTGGGTTGGGGCCACCGACCGCGACCGTGACGTCGCCGTCCAGACCGCAGACGGTGGCGCCAAAGCGGTACGGCTCCTGTATAAGCAGGAAATCCAGCTTGTGCTCATGTATGAGCTGCCGCAATTCCTGCGTCGCCCGGGCGGACCCACCTAGGTTGAGCTGCCCGATCCTAAACTTATTATTTTGTGACTGGCCGGCTAGTAGTCCGTCCTGTCTATTGCATTCCGCTCGGCCTGTTTCCGGGCCGGGCAGTCACGGATCCTCCGAGAAATGGTCGGACGGCTTTCTGTAAATTGTGCAGGCCGGACACTTGCGTACTGGAGGGTTGTCTTTTAAGGGACAGTCCTCTTTTGTGTGGCCGACCTCGCTGCAGTGTATGCAGGTCGGCTTCTTCGCGAAGCACGTGTTTTTTTGCCGTGGCCGTAGCCCAGGCAATTGGCGCACCTCGCGACGCCGGTGAAGTCGCGCACTCGGCAGCTTCTCCAGCCGAGGTACGCGACCCCGGTATCGAAGCCGCTTGCGCGCAGCTGCGGGCACGTATACAACGACGTGGACCGTCTTGGCCCCCCCCCTCGGGCCAAATTTGTGGCTGACGCAAATTTTCGCCGCGTCAGCCGGGGAAAGGGGACGCCCCGAGGTTCTGAGAGGTAAGAGCGGCTCTCAGCTCCTCTGGTTTGTCCGCGAGTGTGGAGGGACGTGCAGGATGCGCACTCTGGGCAGTCTTTTTTCATCGACTCGGGCCTTGAAGCCTTTGTCGGTGAGGGACTTTTCAGGCGCGCCGCCTGTGTCTGCGGAACGGAGAGGTAAACGCCGGAGCCCCTTTTGTTTTCGCAGCTTGACGACTTGAAAGCCGTCAGCTGCGGGGTTTAATGCACTCATAATGTCCTTCCGAGTGGACTCGGAAGTCTGGCTACCATCGGTGGTCACTTTCGTGACCACCAGCATGAACCTTGCCGGCTCAGATGCTACCTTAGCCGCGTAAGAGGCGGGGCCTGGCTTTGGCAGCGGGGCTGATGGAGGGTTTGGGGTGACTTTGGCCGCCTTTTTTTGATGGCGGCGATGGAGGACTCCGTGATGGCTTTCACCATCCCGGGAAGGGCTTTTTCCGATGGCCGCCACCACTCGATCTTCGATCGAGCGATCGCTGACAGCGGCGGGGGCAGGGTGGGGAGGATGAGTGTGACTGACTGATGGTCTCGAAAGCCGCGAGAACTCCAGCATACATCCTTGTGAAGCACGGTTTCCGATTGGGACAGGTGAGGGCTAATGGTGGATGGCGTGATGAGCACGTCCATGACGGTGTCCATCAGGACTCGTGCACGCTCGGCGCACTCAGAAATAGTTTCCGCGTGCGTAAGCGGTTTTCATGGGGGCCAGAATGGGTGGGATCTGAGTCTGAGGGGGGACGGAGAGCGGGAACGCTCCTTTGAGTGGGACGGAGAGCAGGAACGCTCCTTTGAGTGGGACGGAGAGCAGGAACGCTCCTTTGTGGGACGGAGAGCAGGAACGCTCCTTTGAGTGGGACGGAGAGCAGGAACGCTCCTTTGAGTAGGACGGAGAGCAGGAACGCTCCTTTGAGTGGGACGGAGAGCAGGAACGCTCCTTTGAGTGGGACGGAGAGCGGGAGTGCTCCTTTGAGGGGCGGTTTTCGGCGTGTGTTTTGGTTTTTTTTTGTTTTGGTGTGTTGTCGAGGAAGGGGGATTTCTCCATACTTACTTTGACTTGACTGCGGAGCTGTCTAGCCTCGACGGCAGTCTTTTTATTTGCCTCGGCCATTTAAGCGGAGGTCATTGTGGGTGGGGGAAGGGGTTCAATGTGTTGGGCAGTGCGCACGGTGATGTTGCGCTGCAGGTGGACGTGGGCGCGTGGGTCGCTCCCAGGTAGCCGGGTTTTGCCGGTGACTCAAACTGGGGAAAAACCCAGTGCTGAGGGGACAAAGCCCAGGTGGGGCGCTTGGCACAGGGGGCGGAGCCCTATGGGGCGTACAATGGGGCGCACGGGTCGTAAGACAGGAGGCAGGGCGAAGCCCGAGGAGGGCGCTGCGGCGGGCGGAGCCCTACGCGACGATAGCTGTCAGCGGGGCTGAAGCGGGGGCTCGATGGTGCGGGGCAGGTAGCAGCTAGCAGGTAGCAGGCAGTGGTCAGCGGTGGGAGCGGTCAGCGGAACACGTCCGCTCGCTGCGGCTGTCAGGGCCGAACTCACTCTATACATACTCGTAAATGGAAATAGTTTCTAAAATCGTCTTAGGCTGATATTACACTTGGCCACTCTACCAACACCCGATTTTTTTTTACGGTGGCCAGCATCTTATTACATTGTACCACTTTTAAAATCACCAGCTACCTGCTTATCTTCACACAAAAAATAGGGCTACGAAGCTATTCGAAAACTACTCTATGTAGTTAAGTGTAAAAAAAAAATGCAAGACGATTTTCAGCCAATTATCATCGTTTTCGAAACAATTTTTATTATAAAAAATGGTTCCGAAAACACATCTTTCACATAGTACGCGTTCTCGAAACAGTGAATCGCACAGTGTAACAATACGCAATCTGGTAGTCGAGATTCAAAAAAAATCGGATGTTTGTGGAGTGGCCAAGTGTAATATCAGCCTTACATTCTGTTTTTTGTGATGGAAAAGTACCTATTTAGTCCAATTTTGAATTTTTTTTTATTAAAAAAAACCTTTTTAGTGTATGTGTGTATGTACATTGGCCACTAGATTTTCATTAGAACGCGCGGTAGGAAAAATTCGAAAGCTTCACACTTTCATGTTACGAAAAACACTCTGTACGCTGCATTTTAGTCACCTTTGAAAAAATTTTCAATTCAACCATATGTTTCCACATCGATGGTGGCGACTTTACATGGCTTTGACCACCTCTGCTATATGGCAATCGACACTGGCGTTCTCATATTCGAAATGGTCGCAATTTATTGGAGTATGTCGGATATGTGAGAGTGTGGGGAGGCTGGGTTGTTGTGTAGGCGTGGGGGTTAGAGTTCATACATTTGTCGTTGTCGCCGTTGCCTTGAATGACAGGTTCGTTAAAAGTTGTGAAGGGGCTGTGAAAAACAAACACAGAACTAATTTCACACTCCCATCAGAATGTATAATCCGGGCACTTATCCAGCGAGGGTGGACCTGACCCGCAAAACTGGAACGCTACAACGCCAGTGTTTGTCTAAATGGTATGGGGAAACGGAACAGGTGAAACCCCAACCTCCCCATTCTCACACTTAACCGCGGATCGATACGTTATCAATTGCGACAAAAATTCCATACGATATTTTGACGTGAATACGTCTATGTATACGCGGACCAGTATGGGGTACCTGTTCGGAAACGGCGGTGTTACGTTTGGATGGGCATACATTCCGACACTATAACTTCGTTACTAATAACACGATTGACACGAATGTCGTTTTATCCGCTCGGTTATACGTCTACGATGCATTTATGATCTTGAGTTGGCACTGTGCATGCGCGAGGCGCGGAGGAGAGATCTTCCAACGGCTATTTTGGACGTTTTTGGAAAATTCCAAGCAGTATAACTCGTGACTCTGACATGCTAGCGCGGTGATTTTGCTACTAAACGAAATATCTCTTTAAGATCTATTGATTTTTAGCCGTAAAAAGTGAACGGTGTAAATTGTTTGTTGGTCTAAAATTTCACTATGTCGACTCATACTCACCAAAAAGCCAATAGAAAATACCAAAAACGTATATAATCAGAAAGAGAATCTAATCATCTATCGATCAGTACCAAAATTTCTGTGACAGAACGAGTGAGACGGTATCGGGAACATCAGAAAGTCGATGCGGCGCGCAGGGAAAACAATGACGCGAGCACCTCGACGGCCACTGTTTACCACAGGCCAATGATAAATAAAATTGGTAATCGATTGGCACTAGTTAAGACTTAATTCGTTATGCTAAATAAAAATATATTATTGTGTCAATTTCGATGCTTTAATTTCATTATAATATTTCAAATAAAATATTAGCCGCTAACGCAGACGTATTTTTAGTTTATTTTGGTATACCATAGTGTAATTTATTGTAAATGTATGAATCGCGCAGACTGTAGATGTCAAATTGTCTAAAAGTAAAAAGCATACTTCGGTTAATTTATTATGTATGTATGTACTAGCCGGTTTGCCCGTCATATGACCAATCCGTGCACGCTGGTTTGTACAATAAAAGTACAGCCCGTAGCCCGTTCGACAGTACGTGAAACAATTGTATATGTATAATACACCCGTTGATTTAATGGGTGTATGGCCATAAAGTCGCGTTGTCGACTCAAACCAGCTTTGACGGATGGCGGCGCGTTGCCGAGACAATTTTGTTTGTTGTGTTGGCAATGATAAGCGTGACCACAACGACACAGGCAATGTTTTTGTTTCAATGAAAATTAATATGACCAACGTTTTAAAACATTACTGTTATGTGACTTCGCAGAATTACATCAGCTATCAATAGCTATTAAAATTCATTAGACTAGTTAAAATTTAACAAGCGTCTTTCTTATGAAATTTAAATATTTAACGATAGGTAAAATTGATCAAGCCTAATAATTTATTATACGAGTCTTGCATATTCAATTTATGTATATCGAAGCGACAACATTGGCATTGGCTAACTTTTTGGTTGTTTGCGATTAGTTTATATGTACATAGTTCAATATGAACTATGTATGTACATACATATATTAAAAATTTGTATCTTACGTCAAACTTCTAAAACTTTTAATGGCGGAAATTTGCTTTTTAAGTGTCCGACAAATTTCGCTGAAACTACTACCGTGTTTTTTCACTTTATCCAAATACGCACGTACCATATATTCGTACACGAGACGCCTTTCATATTTTCAATTCCGATGAGACCTATTGAAATTCATTTGAAATTATCATTAGAAAACTGCTTACTATTTGTCGATGTGTGAAAAATTTTCAATACCAATTTAGAATGCTACATCAGCGCGTCTGAACGATGGATTTCAGTAATTTTTTAGTAAAGCTTTTCACGAACTTTTTGCGTCGATTGACAGGCGTTAATGATCGTTTTTTTACCCTTCCTTATGGTGAACAACGACTGCCTAAATTGGGGTAGATAGGATGGCAGTTAGAAATTTTTCAAAAAAAAAATACATATTTTTTTGCTTGTTCGACAAAAATAAAAATGGCGAAAATTTACCGTCAACGGCGTAGTATGTAATAATAAAAAAAAATGAAATTTTCCCGCGTGAAAAATGAAATTGTGCCGGAAGTGATACCGGACGCTTTATCTCCTTTTGGGCGTTTGCTCGCGACGAATCAATTCGCCGTGCATCGTTCGCGAAATGAGACCCGCGACCGTTTCATTCGCTCGAATTTATTTTTTCAGCTGAAAAAAAATTGGTTTTCCTCTCCGTTTCCGTTTCTGTCGGATGTCGCGTGTCCGCCGACGCTTTTAAACCTTGTAATCGTGGATTTATTTGCGATTCCGCAAAGCAAATTATGACGCACACGTTCTTAACGGTTGAGATTCTCATTAATTTATTTTGATAATATTATTCGGTGATTTTTATTCAAATTAAAATTTAACGAATATCATCGCAGACACAAATTAATTGTCACAAGTCAAGTTTATACTTGAAAATTTATCATTACTTTTTTTGTTAACGTTTTATCGCAACCAATCGATGGAGAGACACTATCGCGTCCGTAGAGCACATATGTACATACATAAGTGACATGTGTATGATTTTACGAAAATGGGTTATGGATGCAACTTTGTTCCTCTTTAATTATTCCATATCTGGCACATCCGAATGACGTCACAATTACATATATTGGCACAAAAGTTCCAATAATATTCTGGGAGCACACAAGTGACAAGTCCGAACTTTTTGCATGCAATAACTATGAAATAGCATATGTAGTATACAAATGTATGTACAATTGTCATTTAAAACATTCAAACTGCTGCCCTGAACAATTGACCATTTTGGACATGTCACCTTTGTACTCTGTACTCTGAGGACGCGATATAACAACATTAAATGTATAATATAAAGAAGTAATCATTTGGAACATCCATAACTGTTTTATTTGATTTCGAATGGCACAAACAGTGTTATACATTTTTTCATGACTGCAAACAACATTTCATTACATACATATATTACAATTTTATTCAAATATAATTCAATACAATCAAAATGAGAAAAATAGCATATTTTGGTCACATAATAAGGGGAGGAAGATTCTCGTTCCAGAGACTGATAATGGAAAGAAAGATCGAAGGGAAAAGAGGAATTGGACGAAAGCTACAGTCATGGCTGAAATGGACGAGGATAAAGGACATTGGCGGATTGTGTAGATCGGCTAAGGAGCGAAGAATGTACATAGAATTATAGATGGTCGACCACGTATTGAACAGTACATTGCACCAAAAGAAGAGGAACATATTATAATAAAAATATTCTGCGAATTTCCAAGACGGTGATATTGAAACGCTTTTAAAACTTAACTTAAAAGGTACCCGTGCAAAGTTAAGAACATACATATACATACATATGTATGTACATACCGAATATATATCAGAACTTGAACCACGAATCTTTACCTCCAACGCATCACTTCAACCGCACTTTGGCGTTGATTTGGTGTTTATGGTAATATCGAAGCATTTCACACCATAATAATATACTACATAGGTGCTTACAATTGATTATTATCACCGTTTCAAACAATCGACACTTTCCTCTTCGATACGCACACAAGCAAACGTACCGTTTGCGTAATAGTCACCAATGCGACATTCAAACGGTTGATGATAATAATCGGGCATACATTTTCTTGCACAACCGCATAATGTTCCCTTTGTATTCAAATCAGACTTTTCGAGCATGTGGGTGAAGCAGCATCCCGGCACGCGGAAATTTCCTACGCGAATATAATACATTTTGTGGTTTTTTTTTTTTTCTGGTATTTTTCCACTCTCCTTTTTATTTGTAATCACCTTTTGAGCATTTCGTCGCAGCATGAGCGTCTCTTTGTCATATTAATGAGTGCCCGGGGCTACAAACCGCAACCGACGTGTCCACACGCGTTCCGTTTGCGTGGGGATTCTCGTACCCCGTAGGTGAAATGTAATTTGTCGATTCGCTTATGATGAAGAAACGTAAAACGGCCACGGCTAAAAGGTGCGTAGTTTGTTTGTTTGTTTTTGTTTTGCGCCGAAAGAGATTAGATGGAAACTTCGCCACGGAAACCATTAGCGGGTACACACGGGCACAGGTAGCGCACACGGAATATTTTACGGGGATTAATTTCACTTTCGGATTAAGCGGATTGTGTGTGTTTAGAGCGTATTATTTATGTGTGCGCGAGCCGACGAAGAGTCTGCGAATCTGTTTGTGAATCGAAAAATCGAATTAAAAGTTTCGCGTCCTTTAAGGCGCGAACACTCGGAAGCGAAATCGCTTGCGAAAATTTTCGCCTCTATCGTCGTCCCACTCGCGCCGATATAATTCGCATTGGTGCGAATCAACGACGATAGAGCGCGAAATTTTTCGCAAGCGATTTCGCTTTGGTGTGCTCAAGCCTTAACAGTTCACCCGCACTCTACGTATGTGTCGCTACATATCAAACTATGTTATCTCAGTGTTTTCAGGTCATATGACGATGGATTCTCACCCCTTCACCTCACTACCCCCAAACCTTTACCCGGAGTGCCTCTTTGTACAATAACAGTACAGCCCCTAGCCCGTTTGATAGTACGTGAAACAATTGTATATGTAGTGTAACGTTGATTGAATGGGTCCATAACATCGAGTCATTGGCTCGAATCAGCTTTGACAGCGACTTGTTGCCAATACACAGTAAAAAATTATGTTTTTTATGTACATAGTATGACTGGATGTAAAGAAGAAGAAATAAGTCAGAGAATGAAACTACATACATATATATCTATGTAGGATGGAGTGCTTTTGGAAGAATGAACATAGTTTTTAAATCCAACATCCCGCTATGCCCACTGCCAGTTATGACGTCTGGATGTGAAACGTGGAGGTTAAATTCAAGAATGCTACGTAAGATCCAGTGCACACAGAGAAGCATGGATAGATGCTCGGTATAACAAGAAGAGATCGTAAGAGGAATGCGTGGGTAAGAAGCGTGACCGAAGTTGCAGATATAGCGGAACGTGTGAATAAGTTGAAGTGGACACATGGCGAGAAGAATGGATGGCGATGGACGCGAGAAATACTTGAACGGTATGCGAGAGGATGTGAAAGAGAGCAAGGTAGACCGAGTGGACGATGGACTGATGAATTGAGAAGAATGTGTCGAGTCAACTGGATGCAGACTGCTCAAGACAGACGGGAATTGAAGAGGATCGCAGAGGCCTTCATCCAGCAGTGGATGGTAAAACGGCTGAAAATGATGATGACGATAATGACTACAACAAACTACATAGACAGGGAGGCAGATTTTACGCAAATAATCAAAATTTTGCTGTTTTGTAAACACAATAACGATTATACGTGTACATATAAACAGTTTTTCTTAAGAACGTCAGTGCTATAACTTTAAAACGCAATTCATTTTTAAACATAATTTATTTTTATTAAATTTTACTTTTTATTAAACATGAAAAAATTCGTTATTTATAAGCTTTAAAAGACTTGAGATGCTTTAATTAAAAGTAAATTGGATGATTTTATATGTAGTCCCTTTATGAAGTTAGAGCTCTAATTAAAATTTCATTACGTGAATGCACATAATAATCACCCAAATGGTCTCAAATATTAAAATGTTCTTAAATAATTAATTACGTATAATATAAATTGACTTAAAAAAAATAGTTTTTCCTCGTATTGATTGCTTTATTATTTTGACCAACTGCTTGAGTGAATATTGAACGGTGACTTTTGTATTTTATATTACATATATGTATATGTCGATTTCGCCTTGTTCGCGTCCAAAATTAGCTTGTCGTGTTAAAGGGCGACAAGTAGTACCTACGAACTGAACCGTACCTTAACCCTTAGCGCGCGCGCGTCCCCTCCTCACTCTCTCCGTTTCAAATCACATTCAAATTAACCGCTCGGCAATAATAACGGTAATAATTTACAAAGTGGTGGATCAAAAACGAGTCGATCTATCTCGGCAACTTAATAATAGGCTCATTAATTACGCTCCGATGGCGGGGAACTACCCTCCCATTTCTCCCACTTTTCCCCTTTCCTCGTCCCTTTCCTTTCCCCTATGGGAACAATCGTTTCTCAAACCGCGCCTCTCGCCTCGATAATGATTAATGACACTTTGTTGGCACTTTAATCTGTAGTTGTGCGCGGCGAGTTAACTCGTTATTTATTTTTCTTGTCGTTTTGAATTAAAGTGTGTTTCCGTTTTCTAGGCGGAGGCGTCCCCTTTCCGGTCTCTGTTGTAGGATTGATAGTTTTTTTTTTTTTTGTTCAAAGCAATGCTCTAAAAGTGTGTTTCAGCTAGGGTGAGTGAACGATCTTGTTTGTTTTTCCTCTTTAATGTTTAAAATAACCAATGTAATTTACATAGTTTTCAATGTCGTATATAATTATGTATATTTGTATGGCCCAAATCCGTCTGTATGTCTACTGATAACGCTCGCCGAGGTAAACGATTGAAAGACACGAACCGTCCGCGCGCGAGTGGGATTTGAAGCCGAGATCACCAGGTCCGAATGACACTTTCATCCAAACGGAGGCGATGACGAGCCTGCTACAATTTGACAATATTAATTCTCAATAGGCTCGCGACTTTGCCAAATTGTTACGTCGTTGTATTATAATAACGCGCCATCTATGCAACAACTATAAAAACTATTAAATTTAATATTATTTTTCAGTACGGGTGATGAGAAATCGCTATGATATTCAACGGGCTTACACTAGTTATCTATATTTGTGCATATATAAACAATATTTCATCGATGTAA
The DNA here is from genome assembly GCA_022651745.1 of Parapsyche elsis. Taxonomy (NCBI): domain Eukaryota; kingdom Metazoa; phylum Arthropoda; class Insecta; order Trichoptera; family Hydropsychidae; genus Parapsyche; species Parapsyche elsis. The sequence goes on from JAGVSN010000019.1 coordinate 3,496,882, forward strand.
AAATTTCTATGTAAATGTCATTTTGAGTAAAATTTGATTTTAAACATTCAATATAAAATCTATACAATTGTTTAATGAATTTTGCACGCAAAACGTAGTCACAGTCGTTAGCCAAATTGTAGAGATAGTTGATAATTATTTATACCTAGACAAATGGTGAACATGCCTGGATGCAAAGAAGAATGAAACTAGGACGTAGCGCTTTTGGAAGAATGAACATAGTTTATTAATCCAACGTCCCGCTATGCTTAAAAAATAAGGCATACGACCAATGCGTACTGCCAGTTATGACGCATGGATGTGAAACGTGGATGCTGAATTCAAGAATGTTACGCGAGATCCAGTGCACACGGAGAGGCATGGAAAGATGTATGCCATAACAAGAAGGGAGGAATTACTTGGGTAAGAAGCATGACTAAAGTGGCAGATATAGCGGAACGTGGAAAAAAGTTGACACGTAACAAGAAGAATGGATGACGATGGACGTAAGAAATACCGCAATGGTATCCGAGAGGATGTGAAAGAAAGCAAGGTAGACCGAGTGGACGATGGGCTGATGAATTGAGAAGAATGTGTGGAGTCAATTGGATGCAGATTGCTTAAGACAGACAGGAATGGAATGAACGGCTGAAAATGATGATGTATGAGATTATTTAAATCGTATAATCCTGCACTTCAACGCAATTAATACAGCATATATCAAAACTCTTCGTATTCGTCGGAAAATACTAATCTCCAATCATTTTTATAAATGTTTTCATATTACCAAGGTATTTTAACCCTCCACCAAAGTAACAACAGTAATATCAAATCTATATAAGTGGATCAGATCCAAACTTGCCCAACTCACAAAAATTGTGGGTAGGATAAGTTTAGAACTACATATGTACATATGTATGTATAGGTACATTGTATATACATGCATGTAGACTTGATGACTCATCTTCGCATTGAACAATTGTAAACGTTAACATAATAAAGTTTTGGGAAAGTCAGGAAAATTTCAACGGATGACGATGTGAGGTTTTCCATGTCGAATTTTCTCCGGTCCGTTGGATGTATTTGGCAAATATGAAGCTGCTTTATGCAAATCCGTGATCACTTTGTACACATCGCGCGGTCCACGAACGTTATTAGTCCACGTGATTTCGGGCTTATATCCATTGAGTTCGGCAGTCTGAGCACGACATACTTCAATATAATACTATATATATATATATATATATATTTGTATGTGTTATAATATGAATACCCTTATTGATGAAGTAGGTACACACGCTCGCATCCACATGCGTGCCCAAGGCAAAGGATGTTGAGGTTCAAAACCAGACACCGCATAGTTATAGTTGAAATCGGTTCGCTTTCAGTTAATTGAGCGATATCGCAGTGTATTGGGAATACTGAAAACCGGAAAATTTCACCGGCAATAATGTCAATCCTTCAGTAGTGATTTTGAATTAACTCAATCTCGATACGCAATTCGATACAATGTACTGATGATTTTTTTTTTGTCTGTTTCAGGTATGTGATGTCGCATTCAAAACATATCCAAATTCAAGTTCGATTGAGTTGAACTTTTCACGTTGAAGTGAGTAATTGATAACTTGAAGATTTACGTAGATGAATTTTGAAAGGTTAAAGGTATAAGCTATAAGCGCGTCGAAGTATTTTAATCTGTAAAGTCATATTTACAGTTGTGGCGCTTTTTTTTTTTTAAATTGATTATGTTTAAACGAATGTATGTATAATGTTTTCAGAAACTATAATACGTGGCGTATCAAGTCGAAAATCCACATTTACATCCAAGGTTCATCTCAAATTATTCACATCGTCACAATAATCCAAACTTTTATACGCGTTTTTTTTTCAAATTGATATTGTCAGAAATCATTCAATTGTGTTATTTACATCTTGAACAATACAATGGAGTTAATTCAATCGCGATTATCTCAGTTCTTGTTGAAAATTGATTAAGAAATTCGAATTCGAAACTACACTGTATTGAATGACTTGTTTCTATGGGGGGTTTGATTTAAAATGTTTCACTAAAATTGAGTTACATTAAAATGTTCACATTATAAATGTCTAGTTTCATGTATTTAAAATGGCATTGCCTCAAAACAAGTTTTTAATGTATTGTTGAAATTTTAAATATGACATATTTTCGTTGCGTATTAATTGTATGTGAGCAATCTCCGAACAGGGAGAATTTCATTATTATATAGAATGTAACTGAACATCTTATTATAAAATATTTCAAATGAAAATTTTTACCGAGTAATTTAACCTCGAGTTCGAGAGAATATCAAGGTAAAAACATCAAGGTTTGAAATGGTTAAAATGTAAAGCTATGTAAGAAGCTCGATATTTTAACCTTTTATTACCAAAGCATAAATATTCACTATGGGCTATAAAAAAAAATCAGATAATTTCACCGGCTATGTGCGGGAATAATGTTAACTTTTCCTCGATTTTCCCAGACATCGGGCAACGTCCGAATGAGAATTTTCCATTTTCCATCGACGACGTGTAAACGATGTTGTCGAACTTGAAACGATTGCAGAACGTAAGTACGTTATCCGCTCTCGAAATGTGGCGAAAGGGCGAACGAACAGACCGAACACTGAGCCAATTTTCCGAGGCTTTTCGCACCGCGGAAAATCCGACGACGCGATATCGGATTTTTCATTCGGAGACGTTAACACGTGTAAGACAAATCTCCGGCTTTCGGTCCGCACATCGCTCTTCCGGCTCGGCTCATATAAGAAATCACGTAGGAAATCTCGATAAGTAGGAGCGAAAAGCAGCGCATGAGCCATATTTTGGCACTCGTCCGTGATGCATAATGTATCACCATCCACTATTCCTGGCCCTCGTTCGAGATTCTTTTATTCTCCTGCCATTGCCGAAACGACCCCTTTTATTTTATTCAGGGCGAAATTTTCGTCCTTCACATATTTATACGGAGGCGAGGCGAAAAAAAAGCAAGGTTCTTTCGTTTAACTTAGACAAAAAAGCAAGTAAATACGTGCGGTGCCTTTGAAATATTGCATTGTATCGAATTTTTTTTTTTTATAATTGATTGTCCGCTTGCTTGCTGGCTTATCAGATTTTGCTTATTTTATTTATGCTTAAAAACATCATTGATTATCCCATTTTATAATAATGCATGAAAGATATAATAGTAGTTTATGCTTTGAGATATTTGCCGTTTGCCCCAGAATACGTATACATACATGCATATGTACATTTTTTTATCATTACGTTAATATAAAGACTACGACGATGTCAATATCGTTAATAAATTATATTTTTCAATTGAGTCAGTTAAATTTATTATTTATTTATTTATATAATACTAAGTAGCTAAAGCTAATTACATAATCCTTAACTAAGCACCTACACAGAGATGTTTTTTTAAGACTGCCAGGAATTTATCAATAGTTTTGGAACTTCTAATTCCACCCGGCAGTTAATGTTAGAGTATCTATACAATATTATTCTGTTGCATAATTTAATCAATTTAAATTACAATTGGATATTGTATATATATAAAAATTGAGAGATTTATCTCATTTTCAGTTTTTTACGGCTAAATTTGTAAATTTTTAATTACAATATACCGATATATTCAGCATATCGAATATATTGTCAATGAACTCAAATAATGATTAAAATTAAACGGCAGTTTTGTAAATTTAATAACTTTCGGGTTTGGAAAGTTCTACTGGAAAGTTTTAATAGTACACTAATTACCTCGTTAATGCGTAACACTTTTCGATTGAATAAATTGCGGTTATCGTTTCGCTTGCGCGAACCGAAAAAAAAAATTCACTGTGAATATTTGAATAACGTTTAACGAAACATCACCGGTGCGGCCCCTTTTACATTGAAAATAATAATCTATTATACCTACATACCTACATCTCAATTTCGTTATTATGTTTTTTAGTATTTGCACAAGATCGCCGTTCGCGTTCGCTCGTTTCAATATTGTAAATACGAGCGAAAAAAGCTACCGAAGCTCATTCCGGATTTGAATAATCGTTAATTAAGACCTCGAATTTAATTACTTTTTTTTTCTTTGTACATACATCCTTAGTAATAAAAATCGTACGACTACTTTCATTTTTGATTTGAGCGTATTAGGGAAATTTTACCTTTATGCGAAATTTACGTATGGAAATTACCTTGCTTGGTTTGTCGTCATAAATAATGGCTGTTTCGTGTAAAAGTGAGCGGGAAGTGCATCGCCGAGTATTTTAATGTGTCATAGTGCAGAAGCAGGTGCAGTGGTGCACGTGCCCTGCATTTCGCACTAAATTTGATATGTACGAGAGTACCGCAAGCTCTATTACCCCAAAGAGGATAAGAGGAATCTTGATAAACCGACCGAATGCAGACGTTTTAAAATGTACGTATGTACATACATATGTACGTCGATGGTGATCTCGTTATTATAGACGTGTTATATTTATGAAGGTTTTAGTCTCTACTCTCGAAGACGACGAGCTTTCTAACCATAACCAAGCGATCGATTAAAAATTAAAATTCAATTTGCCTACAATGAGAGCGGTATGCTTTTGTGTGATGTTAACACTGGCATTGTATACATATGTACATACATATATGTATATTTTACCTGCAATTATACGTACGCATGAGTGTAAACGATTTCGTATGCACGCTGTATCGAATCAAGATTGAAATTTTAAATTAAAAAATATTGTCGTACGATTGTCTCGATTGATTGTATTGTCGTTTATTTGAAAATTTACAAAAAATGTGTATTTGTTTGTATGTATGTATGTAGGTATATTTTGCACGCAAAACGTAGTCACGGAAGATAATCATATTATAGAGATAGTTGATAGTGATATCGTTGAAGGAGAAATGACGAAGAAAGAAAACTAGGATGGAGCGCTTTTGGAAGATTGAACATAGTTTTTAATTCCAACATCTCGCTATGCACACTGCCAATTATAACGTATGGGTGTGAAGCGTGGATGTTAAATTCAAAAATGCTACGCAAGATCCAGTGCACACAGAGAAGCATGGAAAGATGTATGCTATAACAAGAAGAGAGTAAGTGGACACGTAGCAAAAATAATGTATGGCGATGGACGCTAGAAATACCGGAATGGTATGCGAGAGGATGTGAAAGAAAGCAGGGTAGACCGAGTGGACGATGGGCTGAAGCAGGTATCTGCTCGACTAGCTGGGTAGCTTAGCCGTGGAACTCACTCACTCACTCACACGACACGGGTTGCGCAAGTTGGCCACGCTACATATGTAACTTCACAAACACTCTGTGCATACATATGTACATTGTAACTACCCGATACATTGCCAAAGGGTAGTTGCTAGTTTTTGTTTAAATGTATCAAATGAACAGACGAGCGAAGTTTCTTAGTATTGTAAAATTTAATTACACGTTTCAAGTCTTGCAAGGGTGTGCAATTTAATTTTCTTTTGACCGGTTAACTATCGGTTAACTAGTTGCTTTAAAATCCCGTTAGATAATAAATTGCGGGTTCAAAGCAAACCTTGATTCCTTTTTGAAACTTTGCATATCTAATCACACTTTTACATACGCGTACATTTACAATCAAATATTAGGAATTTTAGAATATATTTATTGTATTAAAAAAAATCATATTCATATATCATCAATTCATTTATTTAATGTTTGTAAGACGTACGACACTTAAATGCACTATGTACTGTACCCATAATAAAACTTTTCTTCTTCTGAAGGTAGCGTACTTGAATATTAACCGTTGCCTTTTCACTATTTGACAAACATTATACCGTCTGCCATAGTGAAGTAACTAAGGAAAGATAATCTTAAGTGGTTCCCCATTGCTTTCTGGGTGGGAGGAAGGAATAGAAGGAACGGACAGTGATTCGGGTAGGTAGTAAGGAATTGTTTCGGTGGTGCCACTTTTATGGAACCGTCTCACAATCAAGTCGGATAAATTGGCAAATTCTAACAGGAGACGGCCGATCTAAATTTACGTAAGTAATATCCAGATCTTGCCATTGACGATAAAACGATTGATAATGTCAATTGTTGGGATGGGACGACGTTTTCGTGTATTTAATTTTAAAGAAAGAAAGTACAATGCTTTTTACCGTTTTACATTTTGGTTTTGAATGAAAAATATTCTAAGGAGATTTTACCTCAATAAGAAAATCTTCCATTATAATTGATGGAGCCGTGCACATTAACTATGTTGCTCAGCTACGAATTTAAATACTCAATAATAAGATCTGGAACGGATTATTGCGTTCAATAGCGATCCGTTGTCGGAACGGAGAGCTTTTCTTTGACGGGATTTAATTCGATTACGGCTCTCGTTGCTGTTCGGTTTCTAAGTTTCAATTTACTACGAGATGATAGCTTTTGTGAGTTTCACCATAAGCACATATATATATATATAATTAATAAAGGCGAAGTCCTCGCCAAACAAGACGCATCCCTTACCCCCACAACGGACTACCTTAGAGGTTGCACAACTTTCCAAAGAGTAATTCTTCTTTTAATTCAAAAATACACCATCAAAGAGGAGGCCGGAAAGGGAAAAGGTGTGAGTGTGGGGTTTTGTGCGCTTGCGAGCTTTTGCGCCCCTTTTTCGCTAGAACAGAACATGTTTGTTCGCGAATGCGGGCCCGTAATTAAAACGTCTACAAGGCTGAGTATCGCGTGCCAAGCTTGTCGTTCTTGTCTACGCTGCTAATGGAAAATCGCGAGTGCCATTTGCATGCAAATTGGACCATTCGTACGCCGCGGACGACTAATGGAGAAGCCTCCTCCACATAGACTTTGTTCCCGTTGCGGTTTTCGGAACGATCCAAAGGATGAGAAAAAAAAGCACAGTAGGTATCAACATCGCTCGTCTCACTATGATATCTCGTAATTGTTACGATTTCCATTTTTCACGACGCGAAATCTTAAAATGAGGGAAAAATCCGACGAGTCGTCTCCGCCGTCGTAGGATCTATGTATCTATGAGACGTAAAACCAAAAAAAAAACCATCTAAGAGCAGAGGGGGGGGAAACCATCGAAAGCTTCCGCTCGTGTTTTTCCAGTCACGACCTAAGTAAGAAATTCCTACGAATCCTGTAGGATTTCGCCCGTCCCGAAAGCTCAACGTGTCGGAAAAACTACATATTTTTTTCTCGTGTCGCGTTCTCTAGAATTTTAACTCGAGCGCAAAACTTCTGAACGTTTATTTACAATCTATTATACCGCCCGTTACGTTTTTCTGTTCGATTGAACGTGAATTGTGCTATACAATGTACAACAATTGTGCCGTATGTATGTACGTATATTTTTCATCAACATTTACGAATAAAATATGACGGCCGATAGTTGTCCGTTTTTGTATTTAGGTATAACTAGACAGCAAGGTATAGCGAGTGGACGATGGGCTGATGAATTGAGAACAATGTGTTAAGGCAAGTGGATGCAGATTGTTCAAGACAGACGGGAATGGAAGAGGATTGGAGAGGTCTTCATCCAGCAGTGGATGGTGAACGGCTGAAAATCATGGCATAAAAACTATGGCTCAAGTTATATATGAATTTTAACGTCAACACCAAGATAACGCTAAAAACGTGCAATTTATTAATGCGTCAAGTCATTTATTTAGTGTATGTATGTACATATGTACGTCTGTTAGGGCTTTTACATAAAAAAATACGCAATTAATTTTTTTTAAAGGAACACCTACATATGTACATAACAGATTAATCAAATCGTCATACTGGATAAAATACAAATATAATAGATACATAGAAAAAAACACAAAAGGATCATAATATATTAATTACTACATACATAATGCAATTATTTAATTAATCAAAAAATAAAATGAAAATAAATCAAATCTATAATATTGTGGATTTATAGCAATAATAATAGATTTATCGACACATGAATTTATTTTTTTTTTTCGACTATCGTCGTATTAATTTTTGCTTAAATTACACTCGAAATTACTACCCCCCCCCCCCCCATGCTATAGTTTTTTTTTTTAACGAGAGAGTTTCCACTGTACATACCTATCTTATCTTATTCATCTAACCGCGTGTGTTAAAAACACACAAAAACTGCTTTATTGGTATACGCACGCGGTTAGAAGAAGAACAGACTATACTTGTTCAACATCATTATCATTGTATGTGTTACGCCGAATCCGTGAAATCGCCTATTACATGAAATCTGCAAAAAATTGTCTAATTCATGAAAAGTGCAAGCCCGTTGCTTAATTCATGAATTAGGCAAATTATCTGCCGAATGCGTGAATTGGACAGTTAGGAAGTAGTGGGAATCTCTATTAAAAAAGCGCTTTACGATATTGAAAATTCAGCGGGCGTTGATGTTCAACGGGCTTACACTGCCGTCCTAAGCCCACTTAACGTAACTGACAAAACAACAATATCGAGATAAATGGACTTGAAAGTTTTATTCTAAATTTGTGTTTTTCTTCATATATTTATTACTGATTTATTTAAACTTTTTTTAGTGGATGAGGTTATTTTCTATTGTGTTTTGATAATTATAAGGAAAAAATTTAAAAATAATGAATACTTAAGTAGTTACGTCACTTCATTATTCATTATTAATGTATACATATGACTATTCCAAGCTTCAACCACTCTATTTGAAAAGAATGAATCTCTAACAATCTTATTTGATTTTTCTTTTCGGAGTCTAAGAGTATGACCACTTAGACGAGGGTTCTCATTGAACATAATGAGGTTGGTCATTTCACATGAATAATGATTATTTATTATTTTGAATACTTCAATTAAATCACCTCTTAATCTCCTCGTCTCCAACGTGGAGAGATTCAGTCTTTTCAATCTTTCATGATAAGGTAAGTATTGGTGATACTATTTCTCTGTGCATGCAGGTAGCTAAAAAAAGTCACTTTTGGATGAAGATACATTAATTTTGATATGAAAAATCGCAAGAATACATTCCCATAACCCCTAAAACACATCTAACTCATTTTCGTAATTTTTGTCAGTTACGTTAAGTGGCCTTAGGACGGCGATTATATGTACATAATAATCAAACCGTATTCACACCTGGTGCGTCTTCGTCGTTCGCATTGTAAATTACGGTTACGTCGTCGTCTTAATGAACGCATTCACCCTTACGACCGAGAGCCTCATATATAATATATAATAATAATATGTGCGTCTTTTACCCACCCATCGTGCGACATATCGGGGGTGAAAATCGATACGTTGTTAATTTGGAAATCGCGCGCCAAAATGAGTTACGAGCCTATGTAGGAATAATATCTCGCGTCGTGGTGTCGGGCCACGGGATATACTTTCAATTTATTACCGAAAACTGGTTCTCCCCTTCTCTCTCCATCTCTCCACCCCCCGCATTCCCCTGGGGATATTATTTTCCCGGGTGTATTCTCGACAAACACAATTAATTATTCGGGTGAAAATTTCCGGCTTGTTCATTTCCACATTGAAATATTTATCTTGAATGATTAGTACGCGTTGAGGAATGTTGACACTGAAATGCCGCGACGAAAAGCGATGGCCATTCTCGTGTCTTTCGAGTTTGATTCCCGAAAAAAATAGCGTTGTGGATATTTCAATGATGCAAGGTGTTCCGAAGTAAACATACCATTCATCGTATCCTCGCGCTTAGACCCGTAAGGCCCGTAACGCACTTGGCTGCCTGGCTGCGCAGCCATGGCCGCGGCGGCCACAACGATGTTAGAAAATGTATGCGGCTGCCTGTTTGACAACGCACTGAGGCAGCCAGGAAACTCTGGAAAATCTGAATAAACAATTCCAATTCCATTATAAATTTTATACCAAATTCAACGAATAAGATAAAAATATAAAAAAAAAAAAAATCTCGCTAATGTTGCGCGTTGGAAATAATGTATATAAAACTATTTTCAACGAATTATTTGCATCTACATATGTACATACATACAGTACAAAAGGATCCGAGATCCGAGATTACGAACCAAATATTGCATTGAAAATATGTTGTATCTACAATGTTATCGCTGACCATTTGTGAGTGTGTTCTCGTCGTTCTGGCTGCCCCTTTGGCTGCTTAAACTGGGTGCACGTTTTTCTGGCCGCCGCGGCCATGGCTGCGCAGCCAGGCAGCCAAGTGCGTTACGGGCCTAACAGTTTGTAATTATAAGACCTCGGAATTTGGGATTCTCGAACCTTTTGCCGCAGGTATTGTATTTGGGTGTTGCCGGTGCCCGCCTGAATTATCGTTGGAGATAATGAATATTATGTATTTATTTGTTAATTTAATATTTACGTTATACGCATATATATATATGTACATATAAAATAAATGCTATATTTAGCTTAATATAAACGAAGTATGAAACTAGGATGGAGCGCTTTTGCAAATATGAACAGTTTTGGAATAAATAATAAATCCAATATTACGATATGCTTAAAAAATAAGCCATATGATCGATGCGTATTGCCAGTTACGATATATGGATGTATGGATTCAAGAATGTTACGTAATATCCAGTGCACACAGAGAAACATGGAAAGATATCGTAAGAGGAATACATGGGTGAGAAGTATGACCAAAGTGGCAGATATAGCGGAACGTGTGAAAAAGTTTAAGTGGACACAGAGCGATAAGAATAGGTGGCAGATGGACGCTGGAAATACTGAAATGGCATCCGAGAGGACGTGAAAGAAAGCAAGGTTGACCGAGTGGAAGATGGGCTGATGAATTGAGAAGAATGTGTGGTGTCAAGTGGATGCAGATTGCTCAAGTCAGACAAGACTCAAGAGGATTGGAGAGCAGTGGATGGTGAACGGTTGAACATGATGATGATGATGATATTATATAATGTTCAAGTTAATGGAATAAAAATGTTCAAGGAAAAACCCTCATATTTCAAACAGCCAGCATTTCGCAGAATTTACCACATTTCGTAATTGGTAGGAATATTCGGAAAAAATATAGTGCATTTAAGAGCATTATTCTCTCCAATTTAAGACACTAAAATACTAATACCTCATTATTAATGGGTATATAAAAAATATACAAATAATATTATTGAATAATTATATAGATTTATGTTACATATTATAGGTTAAAATATGTTATTATAAATAATTGTTTTGTAAAGGATGGAGAGAATGTGTTCATGGTCGAGAACGAACGTGAGTTCGGGTGGGTAACGGAATACCCTTAGAAGTGTTTAGTGTTCAAAGGTCGCACGTTATCAAAGGCATCCATCTTTCCGCCGTCTAGTAATTATTCGTTTGTACGTTCGGTCAATTGATTGGCTTTCATATACAGGATGTGTAGGAAAAAAATGGACCGATGGATATTGTTGATATTACTACGATGTAAAATATGTGGTAGGACTAAATAGTTCGCTAAAATTAGTTAATTTACTTGTTTTTCTTTTACTTGGCTTGACAAATTATGTTTCAAATTCGTCAACGTACAATTAAATACACACTTTGTTTGCATTGTTAAAGAATCAAATGTATTTTATTCAACCGTATCGAGATTTTGCGTATTTATATAAATACATACATACATACATATACATATGTATGTATGTATGTACATACATACGTCGAATGAAAAAAGCTACTTACTCAAAAACAACAAATTTGATCTGATCCACTTTTGCACTCGACGCAACGTTGTCTACGTGAAAAAAATATAACACACATACATACATACATACATCCAATATCAATTCATATTTTTTTTATACGTATGCACGTACATATGTATACATATATACTACACAAATGGAAGAATGGTACACGTGTGCGCTCGTTTCACGTGTAATATTCCAAATGGATACAGAAAAAATGATTTTTTTTTTTTCACTTTTACTCGCAACTCAAAAGGGACGATTTCTTTGGGGTGCAATATCTGTAATGAAAGCGAAACCCTTCAGGATTGCGCGCTACAAGTTGGAAAGTATTCACTAGTCTAATGAGAAAACCAGGTCACGTTGACGATGAATACATTTAAACATTATTACCAATCGGTCTAATACAGGGATGGCGAACCTAGAGCACGCGTGCCAGAGGTGGCACGTACGAAAATTTAGCTGGCACGTGAACGATTTACAAATCCAATTTTTCTTTCTAAATAATTTATGCATAAGATTTTTAGATCATTAGCAACAACAAAAAAAGTAATAGATATTTGGATTAACAAACGTGGATTAAACAAACATAAATTTTTAGAGTTATTAAATAAGGTAAACTCGGTGTTCAATGGTTTACTTACATATGTACAACAACGTGCGATGGCTAAGTCGTGGAAAAGTTCTTCAAAGATTTGTTGAGTGTATAGATGAAGTGAAGCTTTTTTTAAATAAAGAGGAAGTCACTGAAAAATATAGTCAGTTAATGGACGTCGAATGGAATAGTAAACTGCAAGGTTTTAACAAAACAGTAATTGTAATGTTTGATTTGATCAAAGCATTTGAAGCAAAATTAAACATATTCGATCGTGCCGTAGTATCCAACAGCTTCAAATATTTTTCGAATACAAAAAAAATTTTCGCAGACGAAAACCGAGATAAAATTAAATTAGCACAGAATTTGCTGCAGTTATTCAATCAATAAAGAACGAGTTTTCTTCAAGATTCAAACAATTCAAGAGATTTGAAGAGATATCAAAGTTTATTCTATATCCAGACGTTGTGTCGGCAGAGATACTCTCAATTTAGAGATTTCAAAGTGGCTGAATCTGGAAGATATAGAAATGCAATTAATCGAATTCCAATCCAGTTCTATATGGAAACAAAAGTTTGTCGATTTGAGAAATGACTTGGAAAAAATTGAAAATGATCGATTATTATCGAACATAATTAAAAAGAATGCAGAAGAAGAAATAATGAAAACTTGGAACGCCATTCCAGAAATGTTTAGCTGTTTCAAAAAACTAGCGACGGCGATATTAACAATTTTTTCTTCTACATATGCTTGTGAATCATTATTTTACGAAATGAATTTTATAAAATGTAGTTTAAGAAATAGGTTGACTGATGAATCCAGTTGGGTTTGTATATTACTAAAAGTGACGAAATATAAACCTGATATAAAGCATTTGGCATCGAATGTACAACAGCAAAAATCTCATTGATAAATAACTGATAATGGATTTTTATTGGTTATAAGTTTTCATGAAACAATTGTAATTTTTAAACTTATTCAATAAAATTCTAAAAAACTTTTTTTTTTATCATTAAAAACTGCTCGGCACGTCAGACAGTTGATGAATAATATTTGGGAATTTTTGGCACGCGAACGTAAAAAGGTTCGCCATCCCTGGTCTAATACATCAACGCGATTTCATAAGCGCTAAAATACACCGTGAAAAGTTTTCACAGTTTAGTTAGTTATATTATGTACATATTTCGGGTTGGCCGAAAGTTTTGCTTCGATCAGTTTGGATTTGCAGCAGACACAGAGCACATAATTAGTTAACTGACGTTTGCACGAATCAAATGTCACTTCTGGTAAACGTAGCCCCGACTTTGAGAGTGGCCCATTCAATCAGCGGTACTCAAACTACGAACGAACAATTCCACACGTGCAAAATCGGCCAAATTACATTACGCAGGTGTATAAATAAATACACCTGGCTGATTTTATTTTTTCACATTTGACATTTATTTTGTTATTTATATGATCGAATGCATACATACATACATATGTATGTATCATCATTTTCAGCCATCGACTGCTGAATGAAAGCCTTTCGAATCCTCTTCCATTCTTGTCTGTCTTGAGCAGCGATGCACATGCGACCCGAAATGACATTTCATGGGACCCAAAATGACAAATACTTCATTGAATATAAAAAAATTCTATGTTTGATATGTTAACAAATTATGCACTACCAAAGGAATATATGTGTGTACATACATAATCTGAATCATCACTAATAGAAAACCATACAGTGCTGTTTTATTTTTATTTTTATTTAGTAGATACGACTACTTTTTTCACGGGTAGAGATTTGCGACCAAAATTAATTTTTTTACAAATGTCTCACACTCTCTACGATGCAGTTGCAGTCTATTTTTAGACATTTTTTTTCATGACACGCATTTTAGTGTTAGTTCTCACTAGAATTTCGTCAGTGCACAACGTTTACGAAACAATATTGAAAATTCCCATTTATTTATAATGGCAGTAAATGAATATAATGATGTATTGTACTACTGCAAAGTTCGTTGGTTTTGTGTTACTTTTAAAAGAAATCGAAATGTTTCTTGTTAACAAAGGAAAGTCTATCGATATTTTGGAAGATCATTAATAGCTGTGTGACTTGGTATTTCTGGCAAATATTACAACACACCTTAATGATCTGAATTTTTGATTGCAAGGGAAAAATCATTACATCTCAGACTTCCAGGAAAAACTTTCAAAAAAAATTCACAGCTGAGAGAAAATTAATATCTTTCCGCACTGCAAAGAAATATTATCCTTACATGGCATTGATTCCAGCCAAAAGTATGCTTGCCACATCATCCGAATTCAAGAATCTTTTGAAAGGAGATTTTGTGCGGCTCGTGAACAATTAGAAGATGGATAAATTGGCCCTTCTATCAAATAGGTTGTGCACCACTGGTCTTGTGCAATCTGCAATCTCCACACATTCTTCTCAATTCATCAGCCCCATCGTCCACTCGGTCTACCTTGCTTTCTTTCACATCCTCTCGGATACCATTCCAGTATTTCTCCAGTATCCATTCTTTTCGCTGTGTCCACTTCAACTTTTTCACACGTTCCGCTATATCTGCCACTTTGGTCATGCTTCTTACCCATGTATACCAAGCATACATCTTTCCATGTTTCTCTATGTGCACTGGATCTTACGTAAAATTCTTGAATTTAGCATCCACGTTTCACATCCATACGTCATAACTGGCAGTACCCATTGGTCGAATGCCTTCTTTTTTAAGCATAGCGGAATATTGCATTTATAAACAGTGTTCATTCGTCCAAAAGCACTCCATCCTAGTTTCATTCTTCCTTTTATTTATTCTTCTTTACATCCAGTCATATTCAACAATTTTTCTAGGTATAACTATCAACTATCTATACAATATGATTATCTACCGTGACTCCGTTTTGCGTGCAAAATTCATTAAACATAATTTTAGTTTTATTAAAATTAATTTTTAAACCTACTTTCATACTTTCGTTGCTTAATTCAATGTCACATATATGTACATACATATGTATTGATATACATTATTCACCACAGTCTTAAATAATATTATAATGGGTATCGAAACATTACAAATACGCCAATTAGAATATCGCATGCCTGTGTAAATATAAACGCGCAAACTATGTATTTGATTACGCGTATCAGATATTACACATTATATCCTTTAGTAATAGTCTATACGCACTAGAATTGTCGAGATAACGATAGTGTAAAATCGATAGTTTCATTTACATACATACATACATACAGCGAGCTCAAATGCATTGCGAGCGAGTTGAACAATTAATTGAAATTCAATATTATTACACGCTCATCCATGAATTGCAACGAAATTCGTTTAATTTACATATTCATATACATATGTATGTAGCATCCATCATGACCTTTTATTAAAATTTTTGGAGGAGGCGGAAAATTTGAAATGAAAAAGATATAATAATTATTTATTGGCTGGAATTTCTGTACTGGAATTAAAAAAAGCTGAAGTTCAACTTTATATCCCAACACAAACAAAAACTGAAGATTTTGAAGTCAGAAAAGCTGTGAGGCAGGGATTGTATCCCATCACCCATGCTTTTTAATCTCTATCCTGAAAAAGTATTTAGCGCAGCTATTATTTTGATCCCCTTGTCAAGATCAGCAGTCTCTGGTCTTGACAAGGGGATCAAAATAAAAGTTCCGATACGTTTTACCCGTTCTCGATTTTTATTAGAATATGAAACTATTTCTCGTAACAATTATTATCTCCATTCTCTCATCCCCAGAATGATTAAATATGTATGTAATAAATACTACAACAATTTAAACCATCTTTTCAAGTGGTCTTTTTCAAACTTTCAATTTTCATGCGTCCTATTTATATTTCATTATATGAAGCGTAGTATATTTATCACTTCGCCTGGACATTTTTGGTTATTGTATAAAATGCCTAGGCATGATACACCCATACAATGCGGGATTCCACACTTTGCCTGTAACACAGAGCGCGCGGAATGAGTGAGAGCCGATAACCAGACAACAGAACACAAGACAATTGCACACAAGACAACTGCATACTGCATAGTTTTCGATCGTCCAAGCCGATAACTACCTTGAGTAAATCCATCTCAAATTTTAATCGAATTTTTTTTAGGAATCAGGCCTGCATAGTATTCGATATTCCACTGCCATAAATATCTACATACATATGTATGTACATATACATATGTAGTGTTGTGGGTCCAGTGTTTAAAAGTCAATTACAAACCCAAATGCAATTTGAAATTATTTGTGTTTATGGCAAATGTTTATGGAAATTAAAGATTATTAATGTCACACGCCTGCTTACCCTTTTTTTTTTAACTGCATATTATTATTTTTTTTTTAAATATTTATTATTTAAAATAAAATATATAAATCTATACAATAATTAGGTAAATTCATTTGAAAACGTCATAATATTTGTCTGTGTTCAGTTGGCTATGTGTGCAAGTGTCTTTTGTTCAGTTGCGATGGAACCAGTAGAGTCACATGGTTGCTCATTCGTCAGTTTGCACTTATCTGGACGGTCAATCAGGATACATTTATATTGATAACCAGTGTAAGCCTGTTGAATATCAACGGAGCGTTCTCATCACCCGTACTGAAAAATAATATTAAATTTAATAGTTTTTACAGTTGTTGCATCTATGCAACCAAGCGCCATCTATGGCGTGATATAATAACAACAATGTAAAAATTTAGCAAAGACGCGAACCCTTTTAAGAACTAGTGTTGGCCAATTATAGCACATCCGTCATCGCCTCCGCTTGGAAGATTCTTCCCAACTTCGCGATCTCGGGTTCAAATTCCACTCGTTCGACGTTCTGGTTTTTTAATTATCTATCTCAGCGAGCGTGATCAGCAGACAGACACACACGACGGAATAGCGCTAAAATATATATATAATAATCGGGTCACCAACCGGTGGTCCGCGACAGAATTTTGATGGTCCGCATTTTTCATAATCATCATAATTTCACCATCCACTGCTGGATAAAGGCCTCCCTAATTCTCTTCTCAATTCATCAGCCCATCTTCCACTCGGTCTACCTCGCTTTCTTTCACATCCTCTCGGATACCATTCCAGTATTTCTCGCGTCCATCTGCCATCCATTCTTCTCGTTACGTGTCCACTTCAACTTTTTCACACGTTCCGCTATATCTGCCAATTTAGTCACACTTCTTACCCCTGTATTCCTCTTACGATCTCTTCTTGTTATACCAAGCATACATCTTTCAATGCTTTTCCGTGTGCACTGGATCTTACGTAGCATTCTTAAATTTAGCATCCAAGTTTCACATCTACATATACATACATACGTCATAACTGGCAGTTTTCATAATGAATAATGAATACATCGTTTATTTATTATAATTTTTCTAACATTATAGGGTGATAATCCAACTTTTTGCAAATAACTTGGAGTGCAAATACAAGTGTAATTACCATTTCATATTTGGAATGTTATTTTTATGGAAAAAATCATGGTAGTGGTCCGCGGGCTTCGAGAATTTGAGTTTAGTGGTCCGTGTGGTCCGAAAGGTTAGCGACCGCTTACATAGTACATGCATACCACATATACAAACATATATATACATAGGTATGTAAGTTGTCTTGTAGAATTGAAACTGGGCACGTCTCTCCGCGGGAAAATTCGCATAATTCTCGTTTACGGACGGTTAAAAAGGCCCCGTTTTCACCAAAATAGGGTGGTTGGTGTTGGCTAAGGGTAGTAGGGGAACCGGTAACACTACGCAGGGACCATGAAATTCAATATTTTGTTTATACGACCGGAATAGCAAAAGATCAAATAAAGCAGCGGCAGCGTGGTGCGCGCTGCCGAATAAATTTGAATAGACAATGGCTGGTTCCGGTGACGACCGGAAACCGGAAATGGCAACTGGCGGGTCGTGAAATCGACAACGGTAATTAAAAAGCGAGCGATATCGTCGATTTAGCACCCCTTCTCTTATTAAGCGACACTCGACGCGTCTTGAATGCCTATTCTGCGGCGTAACTTACGCCCTCAGCCGAATTTTAGCGTTGATATGCTCAAGACAGACGGGAATGGAAGAGGATTGGAGAGGCCTTCGTCCACCAGTGGATGATGAACGGCTGAAAATGATGATGATGAATAATTCACAACTGCACACTACCATCTAGTATTTTTGCTAAATGTTTTGATGTGATCGAACCGTCGATAGATATTTGACACGAATTTGAAAATGTACACTTGTAGCGTTTAATCGTGAATAAATCATATTTTGTGTGTAATAATGTCCCCCGCATACGTTTTTATCATTTTTGAATCTACATACATATGTATGTATGTACATACGTACATATACGATCTTTTAAACATAACACGTTCAAAGTTGAATAATATTCAATTACAAAAAAATACGCCTCATAATATTATATTGCATTATTTAGATACGCCAATATTGTGCATACGTTTTGAAAAGAAATGGGAAAAATCGTTACATTTATCATTAATTTTGATTTTGTTTAGATTTTTCTTCGGCAAAATCTAATGAATTTAGCCATACACTTCAAATTCATAATATCACCTTAATGTGAAATCATATCTGTCCAAATTGAATTGAATCTCTACAGCGCAGGCCAAAAATATATAAGCTACATACATATATAAAAATTATAAGATATCTATACAATGTGGATTGAATTGAATTGAATGAACGTAAGTAAAATCAAGTATATGAGAATTTATTACCAAGTTATTTCAATAAGCATTTAATAAGGGGGCGTAATATACATAGTCATAATATTAGGCGTATGAATAAGTTAATAGTTACGAATTTAAAATTATGTAGATCTAAGATTAGGTATCTTTTACAGGGGTGTGTGTTGTCGAATACAATGGACCCGCTAGAAGGTCTCAGAAATATAAACCAAATTGATAGATTCCCGTCAGCCTTAAAACAAAACCTCTGTACAATTGCTAATAGATAATGAGGTTTATAATTTTAGGTTTAGGTTACTTTTTTGTTTGTAATTACCTTTTTAAGCTATTTTAATTAAATAAATATAATACGTAGCATATTATTTATTACCTCACTATTATTTTTTAATCATATAATATTTTAAGTTTACTTATAAATACATTGCGGTAGTTCAATTTAAATACACACACACGTTCACATTGTACGTGTGTGTGTGTGTGTGTGTGTGCAATCTAAATGTAAATCAATTACCGTGTTTGCGGTTTCGGAAAAGCGATACCTTTTGCTTTTACAGAATTAAATTAACCCTGCTCGTTGAGAGCGAGTGAAACTAATGAAAAACGATATATTCATACGGCGGCTGGCTGTGGGTTAATCTTAACGGCAGAGGTTCTCTGACTTTAGCAAAACCTGCACCCACTTTAACCCCCACACCCCACCATACTATTCTACTCTCATGACCCCGAACTAATCGCCATTTACGACAGTGTACCCACTAATGGAACACTGGCCGAATCGAAAGCGCAAATTCTTTCGCGTGTTCGTCCGTATCGGCGGGTTAACGCTTCGCTTGAGTTGCCTCTGACCCGTCGCTAAAGAGTTAAAAGTCCGCGATGCGTGAAAAGACCCTCTCCTACCGTATTGTCGTGGTGTTTTTGCCTTACCGTTGTAGCGGTTTCAATTCACGATTTTCATCTAATTTTTGGTATGTCTCGTAGACTGAATTGAGTGTAGTCCCTTTTGGCTATATTTAGAGAGTGACAACAATTAATCCGAGTGCTCGAAATGTGGACGTACCGTGTCTATGTATTTGCGGAGTGTATAAGCCAAATTAGATATTAATATTATATATATACTAGTGTAAGCCCGTTGAATATCAACGCCCACTGAATTTTAAATATCGTAAAGCGCTTTTTTAATAAAGATCACCTATCGACATATAGAGCACGGTATCGAATCCCAAATCCCAAATTTTTTTTTACTTAACTATTTATATTATAATTATTAATTATTATATATATGTATAATAATTATAATTTTGTAAGTGATTTTGTAAAAATCAAAAAACAAAAAAAATAATAGTTTTTATAGTGCCATCTATGTATTATTAGCAGAGTCACGATCCTTTGTATATGTAGGTAATGTTAAAAAAAAGGACTAAATTGACCAAGGGCGATGGCAGATTAGTCTAAGGACGTTCTTCCCGAGCTTGGGGTCCTGCGTTCGATCCCCACTCGTTCTGGTGGTTTTTTACTTATTTTTCTTCAGCGAGCGTTATCAGCAGACAGACAGACGGATTTCGGCTATTATATATATAATATCATCATTTTCAGCCGTTCACCATCCACTGCTGGATGAAGGCCTCTCCAATCCTCTTCCATTCCTGTCTGTCTTGAGCAATCTGCATCCACTTGACTCCACACATTCTTCTCAATTCATCAGCCCATCTTCCACTCGGTCTACCTTGCTTTCTTTCAGATCCTCTCGGATACCATTCCAGTATTTCTCGCGTCCATCTGCCATCCATTATTCTCGCTGTGTCCACTCCAACTTTTTCACACGTCAGCTATATCTGCCACTTTGGTCATACTTCTTACCCATGTATTTCTTTTGCGATCTCTTCTTGTTATGCCAAGCATACATCTTTCCATGCCTCTCTGTGTGCACAGGATTTTTCGTAGCATTCTTGAATTTAGTGTTCAAGTTTCACGTCCATACGTCATAACTGGCAGTACGCATTGGTCGTACGCTTTCTTTTTTAAGCATAACGGAATGTTGGATTTAAAAACTATGTTCATTCTTCCAAAAGCACTCCATCCTAGTTTCATTCTTCAATATATATTATATATATATATATATATATATATATTTATATAATAGCCGAAATCCGTCTCTCTGTGTGTGTGTGTGTCTGTGTTTCTGTCTGCCGATAACGCTCGCCTCGGTAAATAATTAAAAAACCAGAACTTCGTACGAGTGGGATTTGAACCCGGTATCGCCGATTCGGAACAGAGCGCTTATGCGGTGGGCCAAACCAGATGATAATGGGCAGGCTTCAACTTGACTATTTATATATAAAAAAATAGGCTCACGACTTTGCTAAATTGTTACGTTGTTGTATTATAGCGCGCCATAGATGGCGCATTGTTGCATAAATGCAACAACTATAAAAACTATTAAATTTAATATTATTTTTCAGTACGGGTGATGAGAACGCTCCGTTGATATTTTCAACGGGCTTACACTAATATGCTATAATAACTTAATATGCTTAAAATTTGACGTGAAATCAAGACGACAGCCATACATCGATCTTTTGTTTAAACGATAAACTACATATGTAGTAAACGTAAACGATTGTTTCACCTCTCCTCTTGAAGTTTTACTATAAAATAAATAAAGAGATAGTGTTTGCATTATCTCGAGTTAGGTCGTTGGGAGAACTTTAGAGTTCTATTTTTCTTATCGCAAGTTAAAAATTCAGTTTAATTATTTCGTTATTAACCTTTGCAGTGCCAACGGGGGAAAAAAAACAGTTACCGCCAACCTACAGGAAGTGGCGTTTTGCTCTTTCGTATTTGTGTTTGGCAAAGCCTCTTCTTGGAAATGATCAAGCGTGGCACAAATTCTTGTTTATTTTAATGAATTTCGTCTACATTATACCTACATAAATATTTATGTAGGTATATAATACCTAGACGAAATTCTTTTCGTCATATATATGTATGTACATATATTGGAATGATTTCACCGAACGGAAGTGGCGTTTTCTGAAAATATTTACTTAGGAATCGTTTGAAAGTCTGTCAAATTTTCCATTAATTTTCTCAAAATCACAAACCAATACGGATCAAAAATCAGTTAGGTATATTACCATTATTGATCTGTAACAACAGTCTACAACTCTACATAATCACATATATAGCATTAACCGCAATGCAAATTTTCATAAGCTCTCGAATAATTCATTCGATAGGGATTTCCTCATAAACGGCGACCAGAACGCGTCATCATCACTTATCCTCTTACTATATTAAAGCACACACAAACGTAGATACTATATCTATATTATCACACACGAATATATGTGTATAATTGCGTCAACATCTTGGTAAAGCTTATTAAGGTTTGCGGGCGTGGATAACGCGAGGCTTTAAGCTCTCCGGTAACGCGGGTCCGCGAAAATCCACACATTGTTCAACTGTGCGACTTGAAAGCTGGACTTACGAACGAAACTATAATCCCATATGGACAATTTTACTATTTATAAATATTATTATACAGGATATTGGATGTTTTATGTACGTTTGCGTGTGCCTGTATGTGTGTGTGTGTGTGTGTGTGTGTGTGATCATTATTTGATGTTTGCATTGGATTCGATTAATAATAATATTTGCTACAGGGGAGCCACAAGAGTGGTTCGCTGGCTTACTTGGGTATAATTAATTCGATGGGCATACACTGTAATCCTTCGGTATATTGCGAAATACCACGCTAAATGCAATGTGGAACATTTGAAGCTTTCCGCGAATTTGTGTAATTCATTGTCTTTCTATACAGTGGTATCTTGGTATAAATTAAATCAACTGAACTTGCATATTACACAATTTCAAACAACCCTCGTTTTTATGTTGTAAGAAATACATTATTCCTTGACTGTATTTTGTTATATAATATTGTACTAATATTCTTCAGATTCAGCTAGCAAAAGTGCACTAAAGAAAACTTTTTGATCAAACTTCAAAACAAAGTATTGAAAACTATGTGGTTCTAGGTTAAAAGAGTTAAAGTCTATTCAGTGGAACTTTTTTCAACAAGTTTTCAAACAAAACTCTGCGGCTTGATTCTACAAGGGCAAACTTTAAAATAGTTATTTGGTATGGTTATTAAGGTTATGGTTATTATACAGGTGAATTGATAAATTATACATTTATTGCAATATCAAGCATTGGCTAAAACAACAATAACATTCAATAGTTAACATCACATCATCATTTTTAACACATATGTACATAAGTACACATTTGCCATTTAATTCTGAAATTCAATTCAACAACAATAAGACGTAGGCTTGGGAAAATATATCATTCTTTACAACCTTAGCGATTTAGTTGTTTAGCTTCCAAATAACAATGACCAAACTTTTCAAACACGCTATGAGAATGGTTGACTTTTTCCTGAGACCGCAGAATAATCGACGCAGTTTGCAAAGCTCAAACACAAAACGACACAAGACTTTGACTTAATTCTGCACCTTCCATATAGCCGGTTCAGATTTGACTCTTGGAATATGCAAATCATTTGCATACGTCGAGGTTGTGTTCGCGACGTAACCATTCATACATTATTCAGACGAGACACGACTAAAGTCAAGTGATACAACTGAGCCAGACCGATCAAACGAAGATACACAATCCCGTCTCAAATCTGCAATGATATTAAATTATAATAAATAAATAGAACTAGCGACGTCGTAGGTGGCAGCCCTGAATCATATATCGATTCTGGAATTGTGTAGAGCAAACCTTTCGTATTAATGTCAATTAGCCGTGAAGACGGCGACCGCAACTCGTCATCTTCAGATTTCAACATTCTCGTGTTGTATTCTTACATGGATGTTGTTAGTGAGGGTGTATACAGGATGATTCACGGGATGCGATATACATTGTCAGGGTGTGATGCATCGCAGCATTTGGAGAAAAATGAGTTATGCGGTGTGTTTTTTTTCACCAAGTTTGAATCAGCTGTATGTAGAAATGTACATATGTACATACATATGTGCATATGACGTATAACGTGCATTATACAATAAATAAATAAAGATGGGCGCGTTCAAATAATAATAAATTGTGTATCTTTTGAGGTAAAAAATGTGACTTTAAATAAAAAAACTTTTCCATAAATGGAAAAGATTGTATAATAATAAAAATTGGAGTGTAATGTAATCTGATATATTTATATGACACGTCAAATGCCAGTCATTGATCCTAGGACCAAAAAATTCAGCATTTTTTGAAAGCGGACTACGGTGATTTGTTTCGTTTTGAGAAAATACTGCAACAGTCACAGGTTCCCAACCTTTTTCGAGTGGCGACCCCTTTTTATAAAAGCCAAGTGACACCGATATATTTGAAAAAAGGCAAAAAACATTATTCAAACATCAAGATACCGATAAAAAATGAAAATTGTATTATGGTCAATATTTTTTTTTGGTTTACTGTTTCAGTTGGCGACCCCATTGAAAACCCTTCGCGACCCCATTTTGGGGTCGCGACCCATAGATTGTGAACCCGTGTACAGTTAACTGAACAATTAATTATGTTAACTGAAAAATCTAGTTGAAAGTTTTTTACTTTTTTTGATACGATTGTTCGCATTGCATTTATATAATTATATTTCCTTACCAAAAAAAAAATTATTAAACCTATTTTTTACTATATATACCTATACTTTTTTTGTAATTTTGAATACATACATACATATATTTAGTTGTGTTTCAATTTGCTTTTCCCACAACACCAAAACTTCTCTGACCACTTTTTAAACCATGTTAAAATTTTCATATTTTCACAAAACTTCGATTCTTTAAACATATACCATTTAAAAAAAAAAACTTGATTTCAATATTATAACGGTTGTTGGACGACAATCTTCAGCTGAAGTATCTCAAACTTTCATCCGTTTAAGCACGTTAACTCGTGCACAGGAATACTACCGATTCATCACCAAATCATCCCTTGACTTTGATCGTCTCGAATGCTCGCTCTGAATTAGGTAATTAGGTAATTAGGTTTTGCGCAAACAGCCAAACGCGATTCTACAATGTAATACATTCCCGATTCGAACGCGATCGAATCTAGAACGACAGCTAGAGCACTTAGGCCACTGGAAGTGTAAAACGGGTTAATAAGCACTTACGACAGATTTTACTTAACGCGTCTAATCGAATTTCAGGACAGAAGAAAGGCTTCGAAGACTTTCATTAGACGTACAAGTCGAATGCGAAACTTTAATTAATATTATGCGTATGCGAACGGTGTTCTATAAACCGTACATTGCGGTCGGTCCCTTCGTCAGAATTATCACTGGCCGCATCGTAAGGGTCAACACGGTAAACTATTCCGTCAAATCTGTTCCTGCGGCCGGCGGATTGACCCTTTAGCCCCCCCCTCATCACCCCCCTTTCCCGTTGATTGATGATGACATATAAATTCGAAGCCGCAAACGGAACACTAATGAATATTTGCGAAGCGTATTTATCGTGACGCATTCTTGGCCGGACGTGTTGTGAGATCACTTTCAGGGTGTGCATCAAAACGACAACTCAAAATTGTATAATGTCGTTTTTTCAAGTGTTTGCTTATTATCGTGTTTAATTAATTAACTGCGGATGCGATTAGGTTGTTAGTTAAGCGCGACAACTGCCCGCAAATGTCAGTATTAGTTTAATTTATTTTACTTTATAATGTACTAACTATAATAGCCGATGTTGCTTGTATACATTTGATTTTTTGTCTACAAATAGTCGATGAGTTTAATTTTTTGGTTTGGAATACTCAATTCGAATTTTTTTTAGTCGGAGTCATCGAAAAAAGCTATGTATGTATGTATGTATGTACATATGTCATCATAATTTTCACCATCCACTGCTGGATGAAAGCCTCTTGAATCCGCTTCCACTTCTGTCTGTCTTGAGCAATCTGCATCCACTTGAGTCCACACATTCTTCTCAATTCATCAGGCCATCGTCCACACGGTCTATCTTGCTTTCTTTCACATCCTCTCAGATACCATTCAAGTATGTCTGGCGTCCATCTGCCATCCATCCTTCTCGCTACGTGTTCATAATTTTTTTTTGGTTTGGTCATACTTCTTACCCATGTATTCCTCTTACGATCTCTTCGTGTTATACCGAGCGTACATCTTTCCATGCTTCTCTGGGTGTGTGTACGGTTGTTTAATGAAAAAAATTGCACTAGTTAGGTCGTAGAACGTATGTAGCTCTTGATAGTTCAGTATGTGTGTGTGTGTATATAAAGAACAGCAGATAAACGAGGATTCAATTTTATATAATTATATACTTAGATACGGCTACGAGTGTATGAATCGTGCAATTGTTCTGTAATGTCTTTTCATACGCGATTTCTCTTGCAAAATTGTATGCGTAATAATTTAAAAGTTTATACGCCAAACGAACAACCAAAGTGTGTACAATTTTTCAATTGGATAAATTGCATATAGTTACAGATATTCCTAATATATATGTATATGTTTAAATATCATTTCCGTAAATATTGGTGCTTTAAATCCTAAACATTTTCCTTCTGTGAATAGTACGGATACGATGTTGTATGTATTCTGTTTCGAACTTATAAAATACGGTTGTAAAATCAGAAATTCAATTCAGAATTCCCGAAATTCGCATTTGTAAAATTTCAATACTTATTTCCAATCACACAAACAAATAACTCGTTCACGCAATAAAATTAGTTTAAATTTAGCATTATCGAATAAGTTGACGCTTGCGATTTTAAATTGAGGATATTTTCCACATTGAAACAGTTGAAAATAATTTTTAAAGCTTGCACGTTTATTGTGTATTTTCGAGAGATACACTAGTTTATATAATACATATTATGATAAATCTACGGCTTTGCAAGTGAAATCGTTCGTCCAATGTTTGATTTGGTTTCAATCAAAATTCATCCGTTCATCGAAATCGAGGTATCCAGTTCGCAAGATATTCGCTCGTATTAAGCGAAAATTCGTGTGCTTGAATGTGAAATGATGGATAAATTCCGAATTTAGCATTTTTCGCTAATTGCGTTCGCATCCGATGAATTTGATGGGGTTCGGCGATTGGACGAAGGCCCGTCTTATTAGTCCAAATTGGCCCCCTCTCGATCTTTGGGTTTAATCCCCGCGGACGAAGACGACGACGTCTGCTAACGAAGAAGCGAACCATGAAAGCACCACTCGGGGACAAAAGATTAAGTCTCCCAGCTTCCCTCGTAGACAATATTGGCTCGCGAGCCCATTCGAGCTTGAGACCCTATGATTGGATAGTTGAATACTGACGAGAAAACTGTTGTTAATATTCCACATACTTGGCTTTTTTGTACTCTCTTGTAATCAAATAACGTTACGGTGCCAAAATATAAATCATTTTATCGTCTCTCTAATGATATTGTAGTTTTTCTCGGACTGTAACTCAAAATTTAATACTTTTGTGTTCAAAATGAGTATTGGAAACAATATTCAGATGTTTTTTCTATTAATTGTGATATTTAAAAACATTAAAATACTTATAAGTAATCGTCTAGCGAATCTTAAATATCAAAAAGATTTTTTTTCTTTCGGATTTTTTCTTATAAGTATTTAAATGCTTTTAAATATCATAATTAATAGAAAAAAAACACCTGACTATTGCTTCCAATACCCATTTTGGACATTACATTACAAGTACTAAATTTTGAGTTACAGACCGCAAAGGTCAAAAAAATGTAAAAATTGTCCATTTTTTAAACGCTCATATCTCATAAACGAGAGCCAACCAACAAATTTCATTATCATATTCGAATTCAGTGGGTCAGAATTAGTAATAATTTTTGGGTCTCCGCTCCGGTAACTCAAAAACGTGATTTTTTTTTGTTGCTCAGTGTTATTATTGCCACAATTAGCGCTTGAAAAAAAAAATGAATTGTATGAGGGAATTTCATACAATAATATATTTTAGTTCTATTTTGTTAATGATATACATATATTGATTTTTATCATTTAAGATTACATAGACACTTGTACTTATGTATATGATTATAGTATACACACACAAGCCCTAATTTCGGATTTATAATTATCCGTTTGGGGAAAACTACAACATGTATCATTAGAAAGACTATAAAATGATATATATTTTAGCACAGTAGCGTTATTTGTTTCAGAGATATAACTTGTTAAAATACAGGTGTCGTTTTTTTATGTCCATCGATGTAAACAAAATGAACATATTCTGTTTGACTCATATTCCAGATAGAATACATATATTAATTTGTTTGAAAGAGACTAAAGTCGCTCGAAAGATATTAAACTATTTAAATCGAGCATTTTGTAAACTTTATAATCAGGCCTTTACTTTATTTTTCAACCCATCCAGGTATAATATAATACATACACAGTCCAGTACTCCAGACAAAATATGTATATTCTAATTATTGTCTATGTATAATGTATGGATGAATGGCCTTTTATATATTTTGAATCTTCATAATATTATAAACTTAGAATTATTATAATAGCAATGGTGAGTTGAAAAAAAAACCCCATCAAAATCGTTACAGTAGACGTGACGGTTTATCGTGTTTCAGTATGCGTTGATTTCACACCGTGATTTCATACTATGCGTTCGTACGTTGCTCGAGGCAATATTCTCCGGCTCAAGAGCATAATTTGATTTTTGACTTTTCAAGTTTCAAAATTTTTTTCGTTAATCTTTTTATTCCCCAAATATATGGATAAAATCATGGATTGACCACAACTCAACTTTTTATGAGGCGGTTGTTAAATCGATACAATTAACTAGAGTATTGCCCGTTAAAAAAATCAGCGGATATTTTTAATGTTGACATATTATAAGGATTACAATGGGTTACGTTTATGAAAAAATACAAATTCAAATTTTCAACGAAAACATGAAAGCGTCAAGCGCTCCCAACGGATAAACAGACAGACTAAACGGCTTAATATATGTAGTTTATCAAGCAATGCATCAAACTTTATCTTCTTCTTTATTGTATTAAAAATGCCTCGAGGTCGAATTGCAAACGTGCGTTTTCTTTAGGAAGTTAATTGAAATGAATGAAAAGACGGAAGAGGGCAATGTTGAAAATAATTTAGAACGAGAAAAAGAAGCAATTAACAAAAATAACAGTAAATCGCCAAGCGATCATTTTTCGCCATTTTTTTTTTGTGAAAATTATCTCGTGGGAAGAAAATCGGACGAGACATGAAAACCAACGACAAATTGTATAATTTAATATAATAATTTAATTTGCACATTATAACATTCAAAGCGTAACGCTTTATCCAATTTTAATTGCTGGAAATGTAATTTCTAATTATCAACAGCATCCGCAGGAATCGAATTCCTGAAATTTTCGTAGATTAAATGAGAGTTTCGCAACCGCGACTTACTCAACCGTAAATTCAACGCGCAAACAACACAAACATTCCACTTTTCATTAGTTATATTTTATTTTTTATGATATTTTAAGATTTAATTTAAATAAAATTGGGTTTTAATTGCGTCTTGAACGTTCGCGCTTGATCGAATCCGTATTTAAAAGAAAAGGTTAACGTAGATATTATAATTTATGTATTTTTCACTTTTCGCTTTCGGCTTATATAGGCAATTTATTAAAGCGAAAAATACCAAGCTTGCGTTAGGTATTTTTCCGTAAATAAAATTAATTCGCCGAATAAAATATTCGAAGGTTATAATGAAATGCGCGAAAAAATTGCCTTGTTTATTTTTAATATCGTATTTTTGCGGCGAAATATTTTCCACCAACATTACGGGCGATAATTACAAGAGAACTTTCGGGCATTGTTTTTTTTTTTTTTGTGTTTTTTAAACCCACCACAGTTTATGTTTGAGATTAGCGAAATTTAACCGACGACAGGAGCTTACCAGAGATACCGGCTATAAAACACGATGAGTTTCAACACAATTTATTATACATTCAACGATATGTTCGTGCGGTTTACATTCGGCAGTTTTACCGCGGATATTTGCCCCACGTTCCCAGTAGTATTGCTCTAAGTTTACTGTTGCGTTAGACCGCATTTGGCGTATACAACATATCTTCCGGTATTTCATGTCGGATAACTTCAATGTTATCCCCGCAAACGGATAACGCGATACGTTGTTGTACATATTTTAACTATCCGACCGTGAGTGTGTGTACGGACAGTGTAAAGTTTCAACGCTCCGCTTGTTTCGAGCGTTTAATATATGTAATTGTACATATATGTATATAATAGCCGAAATCCGTCTGTCTGTCTGTGTGTGTGTCTGTCTGTCTGCTGAAAACGCTTGCTGAGGTAAATAATTAAAAAAAACCAGAACGAGTGGGATTTTATCCCGGTACCACTGATTCGGAACAGAGAGCTTACGCGGTGAGCCAGACCAGATGGTGTAGGACAGGCTTCAACGTGACAATTATAGCCGAATATATGTAATATGGCTCGCGACTTTGCTAAACTCTTACGTTGTAACGCGCCATAGATGGCGTAATATATTATTGCATAGGGCCATAGGCAACAACTATAAAAACTATTAAATTTAATATTATTTTTTAGTACGGGTGATGAACGCTCCTTTGATACTCAACAGGCTTACACTAGTATCATCATTTTCAGCCGTTCACCATCCACTGCTGGATGAATGCCTCTCCAAACCTCTTCCATTCCTGTCTGTCTTGACCAATCTGCATCCACTTGACTCCACACATTCTTCTCAATTCATCAGCCCATCTTCCACTTGGTCTACCATGCTTTCTTTCACATCCTCTCGGATACCATTCAAGTATTTCTCGCGTCCACCTGCCATCCATTATTCTCGCTGTGTCCACTCTAACTTTTTCACACGTCAGCTATGTATGTATATCTGCCACTTTGATCATACGTCGTATCCATGTATTTTTTTTGCGATCTCTTCTTGTTCGCTGTGTGCCCTGGATCTTTCGTAGCATTCTTGAATTTAGCGTCCATGTTTCACATCCATACGTCATAACTGGCAGTACGCATTGGTCGTATGCCTTCTTTTTTAAGCATAGCGGAATGTTGTACACTAGTATATAATAGCCGAAATCCGTCTGTCTGTCTGTCTGCTGATAACGTTCGCCTCGGTAAATAATTAAAAAACCAAAACGTCGCACGAGTGGGATTTGAACCCGTGATCACCAAGTTGGGAGGAATCGCGCTTACACTATCTTCCAAACAGAGGCGACGACGGTCGTGCTATAATTGGCCAATATTTATTCTTAAAGCGTTCGCGACTTTGCTAAATTGTTACGTTGTTGTTAATATAACGCGCCATAGATGGCGCACTATTGCTTACATGCAACAACTATAAAAACTATTAAATTTAATATTATTTTTCAGTACGGGTGATGAGAACGCTCCGTTGATATTCAAGGGGCTTACACTAGTACTTTATATTGTTAAAATTTTCCGCATATGGTGATGCCAAGTGTGGTGGTGGTTTCTCTTTGAGTGTTCGTACTATTTTTGGGTTCCGTGAAGGGTTCGCGTAATTTGCGAAAGCTGCAAAATCTACTGCCGCGGTCGGATGTCATTAGACCACTCAAAGAAAATGTCCCATGAATAATGGACGGTTGCCGTATGAAATTATTCCAAATGACATGACGGGACGAAAGCGGATTGCTCCGCATATAAGGAAATTCCCCGTATGTACGTTTTAAAATTTTAATATATTGTTATTCATTTTCGGTGGGAAGTTTGCCAGCTAAAGTTAAAGGTAAGTGTATATTTCCTATTCAAAAAATTTCGATTTGTATTTGCGTGAACGAATGATAAATTTTCTCGTAGACTAATCATCATTTTCAGTCGTTCACTATCGACTGCTGAATGAAAGCCTCTCCAATCCTCTTCCATTCCTGTCTGTCTTGAGCAATCTGCATTCACTTGACTCCACACATTCTTCTCAATTCATCAGCCCATTGTCCACTCGGTCTACCTTGCTTTCTTTCACATCTTCTCGGATACCGTTCAAGTATTTCTCGCGTCTATTTGCCATCTATTCTTATCGCTCTGTGTCCACTTCAACTTTTTCACACGTTCCACTATATCTGCAACTTCGGTCATGTTTCTCACCCATGCATTCCTCTTACGATCTCTTCTTGTTATACCAACCATACATCGTTCCATGCTTCTCTGTGTGCACTGGATCTTACGTAACTTTCTCGAATTCAGCATCCACGTCTCATTTATATACGTCATAACTGTCAGTACGCATCGATCGTATGCGTATGTTCATTCTCCCGAAAGCGCTCCATCCTAGTTTTATTTCTTCTTTACATCCAGTCATATTCACCAATTGCCCTAAGTACAAATAACTATCAACTATCTCTACAATATGATTATTATCTACTGTTACTACGTATTGCGTGCAAAATTCAGACCTAACCTACAAAGTCACGACGCATTGGTGAGTCGCAAAATGAATGAAATGGATCGCGACAAACGTTGCAAATATTGAGAATGGAACGAGTCGTCTTTACCTAGATTTTATGATTTTATAGAATTTATGAAAGGGCCGAGCCGTTCGCATGATACCTTAATGGTCAGTTCCTCTATCATCGTTTAACATTGTCAATGAAGATATTTTAAATGAATTAAAACCCGAGATCACGTCTCACTGCTCCATCCCAAAGCTTTGAATCTTTAAAGCAATTGAATAAAAAAATCCATTTGATTTTGAAAGCCCTGAATCAATAATTGAGTTAAATTTTGATCCCGAAGAGGAAGCTGACTTTCTGCACCTTATTAGTTCATTTACACTGAAGAATGATTTACAGCAATTAAATTTGTCATCCTTTTGGATTAAGGTTAAAGGAGAATTTTCACTTTTAAGTAAAGAAAATCAATCTTTTACTTCAACTTATTTGTGTGAACTAGGACTTTCCACTTTATCTCAATTAAAAACAAAGTTTCTAATTGAAAACTAATTTCATCCATAAATATGCATATATGTACATATCATGTGTCAATAGTAAATAAAGGTACACAATCAACAGAGTTTGTGTTTGATACATTATTATATATGCATATTGGGTCGCAATACAAAATACAGTTCTTGCAGTGGGTCGCAATAAAAACAGTTTGAAAAACGCTAAAATATGTAGTGTATTATACAATACTTTTCAGTGGAACATTCAATGTTTACTGAACCAATACGATGGAAGCATTTCGTATAAATTTCCCTTCACATATATGTAACAGTCAGATACTCGTACAACAAAAAAATTGAATGCTATCACACAACGTTATTGCACTGGAGCGCAGGAAACGTATCCCGGTTTACTTTCAGGAAGGTGGAGATTTTTCTCACCGACGAGGTCCCATGGGTCCAAAGAGCGGCACTCTAACCCATTTTCACGACCATTGAACTGAACAATCGGAGTAAATAGATATCGCTTTGTGTGACCGAATAAAATGCAGTCAGAAATCGCTTCGGGTCCCCCAGCCTCCCACATCGTACATATGTACATACATATGTATGTACATACATACAATGACGTTTGATACTTGAGTCGTGTAAAATTTTGGAACAAAAATGAATTAAATCTTTGGAAATGTATCACACATATTAGATTGTAATATTTTTTCAATAAATTTAAATGCTCGTCGACTACTGCTTCATAATGCCGGCACTTCATATTGGACGAGCGCTGACGAGCGGTGCCGAGCGCCAAGGTGTGGGTAAACATTCGCGCGAAGGCCAACGTGCTTTATAAACATTCGCGCGGTATCCGCAAAAGTAAAGCAAGGTGACGAACCATTGTATATCAATGTGACGAACCATTCCCCCTCCAAATTCAGTGTTGTCAAATGTCATGTGGACAAATTCAGTAACCGTTTTGTTACCTTCCAGGCATTGCATACTGCTAGATAGTAATTGTATGTGCTTATTGCACACAACAGTGGTCGCATAGATTACTGCGATGTCTCGAACGCGACACTTCGTTCGCTGCCGCTTGCTAGTTGACACTAGAGTGGCGCCACTAGCGATACGATCGCAGCGCTCAAAACCTCGCGAGCAGCTGACCACAACGCTAAGGTCAATATTTCACGAACATTCGACGAATATTCCACGAACATTCGCGCGATGGTGAAGTGGCGGCATGACAGACTATATTGTCACAGTTCAAATGTCAAAACTAATAAGGTTCAATGTTTGAAAATTTGCCAAAAATACAAATATACTGTGAATTGCTGTAAATTTGCATTATTTTAAAGCGTCATTAATCAGGTTGAGAGATGATTAATTTGAATAGATTACAATATTTACTTACATGTCAAAACGTTAACTGAACTCAGAGTCATAAATTATAGCAGTATTTTCAGTGATAGCGTGGTGCGTTAATTTTATATGAAAATATACCGGCGAAATTTAAAATTCATACTATAATAATACAAAACAGAACACGTCGCGTTAAAGAAGCGAAATTTTAATGGGGACATTTCGCGCAGTAAAAATACAACCGAACAAAACGGTTCAGAGTGTACAGAATTATTATCTGGCAATTTCCGAGAGCAGAGGTCTAAAACCGACACGCGGACATGAAAATAGGTCTGTTTTCGCGACATTAAACACCCCTAATCAAATTTGACCGTCTGAGGGGATGAAGGGGGTTGACTCTTTCACCACCATCCGAACCGAAACTGTGGAAACTGTTCGTTCGTTTAAACGTAAACATCTCAGTTTAACCCAATCGCGACCATCGTCACCGCAATATATTTAATATTTATTACGCAATCATCACCGAGCGTCTTTAATAATATCACCCCCGAAACTGCCTTATAAGGTCGTAAAGAATATTATAAGTGCGTATTTTATGCGACAATCGAATCGATCGTCGTGGATCGTGACGTATCTTTGTGAGTTGAAAAATTAAATGTGCACTTAAACGATACGAGATTTCGGCTATCAATATTAATATACTCGCGATATATGTATGTTATAAAACGCCGATGCTCTGCGCCATTTTTAATACAAGGAAAAGAGGTACGTTTTTATGGTTGGTTTAAAGCGAGTGTCGTGGAGTTATTTTTATTCCCAAAAGTTCACCTGTCAGTCGTGGAGTAATAACGGGTATTTTATCCGAGTATGTACATACAGGTATCTGAATAGTATCGTGCCATCTGAATGTGCGTTTTAATTTTTGAACACTTTTAGAGGGACAGGAACGTGTGTTTGTAACTAGCCACACTTTAGTATAGTGCAATTCGATGATTGAAATGAAATAAGTTTGTTTTGAATATGAATTTATATTTTGTTGATCTTGACTCTATGTAAAATTGATTTAATTTTTGTTTAAATCCAAATAGTCCGTTTCCAATCATATGTAGTTTAATAAATAATTAGAGGAATGTTAGTTATTAGTTTCTATAAAACGTAGACGTATGACGATTAAAAATATGAATGCGTTGAAAATTTACATTGATTTATTTATTAAACGCCTATTAGGGCTCTTACATGTAAAATACATAATATATTAAATTAGAAAAAAAACACAAAGGTAAAAAAAATTAATAAATGAATTATGTTCAGTTAATAAAATAAATAATAAGTCGCTGTCTTGGGGACGAAAGGTAAGTATAAAAATAATCAGTAAATTCTGAGTATTTATTGCCATATCTAATCATTCATGGTAGAATGAAGATAATAATTATACGTGAAATATTTATTATATTATATTATATGTTATTTATTATATTTATTATAAATATTTATATATTTATAATAATTATATTAATAAGAAAACAAGAACACGCACCGTTACCTTCAAACGAAAATTCTAATGAACAAGAATATGACTATTAGAGTTTAATATTTTATATTTTTCGTAATATTCGATGTAATATTTTTATATTACATCGAATATGATTCTTCTATTACTTAATTTCATCATTTTTAATTTTGAAAGAAGAGAATCAGAACATAAATGTAAATAAAGTTAATTATTTCTCAAAAATGTATATTGTATTTTTCAATAGAATACGAATGAATGGCAAAATAAGGTAATCATATTATAGAATTATACTCTAGTTTGCTTCTAACTAGCGAACAGAATAATAATTTTAAAGTATTAAGATTGTGAAAACGTTTGACAGTTCCGATAATGAGGCAAAGTAATCCGTTTTTGTAATTTGGTGTAAACACTACATATATGTATGTATGTATGTACATATACTTGCTTCTTTGTTTTACACTTTGACTGGCTATTTTTTGGATATTAACTGATTAATATTAACAGGAATGTGACCTTTTAAACCTACGACGAACAATCTGGAAAATGATTCAATAATGTTGTGAAAAATTTACATGTGGGAGGGATATTTTATATTAAAAAGCCGATGATTATTTCCCCATAGAATTATAAATCTGGTGTACCTTTCCCAAAATAAGTTGAATTCATAATCCTCGTCACAGAAATAATTCACCTTTCAAAAATAAATTTATGATAATACATTTTATATGCAAATCCCAAATCCCATTCTGTCATTATCAAGTTAAAATTTGACTTTTGTTTGAGTGGTTTCTGTACTTAAGTTTAATAACACACGTCAAAACAAAACAAATCCCATACATTGTACATTATAAGTGGACACTAAGCAATTGTAATAGAACAGTGTACGTTTAATTACTAAGACGTGACACGCGAGTAAATGCGAACGTTTGAACTTTCACAGCATTCGCATGTTGCGCGATAGTAATTTTTAAACAGGTTTCAATCAAATTTTAACACCCCAGTTTTAAGCACGTACACATCGGATGGAATAATTTCATAAATTTTCCATTAATAATAATGTAGTAATGCGGAAGTTTTTATTAGAGCTTTTGCCGTCGAGGAAGTGTACGCGTTTCGTGAAAGCTCTTTGCATACGCCGAAAGAGCGTTGTCTTGTTTAACGTTCATACCCAATTTCCACCTTATGGGAATTATCCAGCTTGCTGAGGAGAGACTTAACTTTTTTACTCGCTTCTCCATCCCATTATGTTTCTGGATACTAACGCGCCTTTTGAGGATGCCAACCGAGTGACAGACCCTTGAGGATAACCTCCCTCACTGAAGTGTCTCGAAACCCTTAATAATATCCGCAATATCGAAACTTTGTACGCGGTAAAAATCAACCCTACAATCGCACAGGGAGTAATTAATCGCGCCCAACTTAATCTTGACAATTTTCCGTTTACTCGTGCGCAGATCTTAATTCGTGGCTATTTTATTGCAAGCACTTATTAAGGTTTATTTAGGCAAAGTCGCAAAACTGCTAGCACTCGAGGACCGGCTAACAAGTGACGTGGGAATGGAAAAGTTTCGCTCGTTATTCGTCATATCCGTTTTAGCGTCGTCGCATTTTGCACATTGTAAGAATTTCAAGAATACTGAACAGCCCCTGGAAGTAGACATTGGAAGTAGACACTGGAAGTATCAATAAATCTAGTCAGAGTAAAGTTTACGCGAAAAATCTAACGATACACATACGAATATTAATTTAAACTAAGATCCATAGTTTAAAAGTTATTTATTTGATTAAATTTCTGCGACGGAATGTGTGGCTTGGTTCTAAATGGGCCAACCTCAAAAATATTGAACGAATTGATTCATACGTCAAATACGCTCAAGTGTTCACTTTCATGTGAGAAAATTCCAATGTATCCACTACATTATTCAGATGTGTACAAAATCTCAGATTTCCATATACGTAGGCTTAAAATATCACCAGTTTTGGATAAGTACATAGGTATACTATTTATTATGAAGTATTTTAGACATTGGTCTTTTTAGAACCAAGTGATTAAACTAATTCCACTGCGGCTTACATTTTTAAACGATGTTATCTTTTAAACCTATTACAATTCGCTGGACTGTATATAAGATTAGTGCGAGGCTACCGCGCGTGATCTCATTTCAAATGAAAACATTTAAACGCGATTAAACATATTTCAGATGTCCGTCTCTATGTACATATATTAAGATTGAATATTCAATTAATCGTACAAACATAATAACGTCTGTATGAAAGTGTAAATCAGCAGTGCTCCACGCCCTTTCCCGAGTATGTTCGAATTAATAATAAAAAGGGTCAGAATTTCTCGCACCATAATTTCTAGGCGTTCGGACGTTACCGCTGTTTTTCTCATTACAAAACTCGCATAAATCTCTGTCGAATGATTTCATTATCTACCTAGTTACTTCACCTACTCTAGAGAGAGATATAAGCCTAAGTATACGAAAGACGTGAAATTTACCGGAGGAATCGCCTCTCGTTCTCCCCCAACTCACCTTCGAGTATTTACCGAGTCTGCATTCTATGTATTACTAGATGCGCATTTGCGAGTCAGCGATCGTCAACCTTTTTATTTTACAATCTCACCCCATCTGCACCCTTGGCCTCTTAGTTTGGCGTCTGAGATCCCGTCGTTTTTAATATACATATTGTCGAATCGTAAAATAAACGCAGCTTTCGCCTGTTGTAAGTTTCCCGCTTTTACGACGCGTCTCGTACAATATTTTACAACGGCTGGTTTTTACTGAAAATATTATATATAAAAATATGTATGTATTTATCTTTTTTATATTTGTATATACATATGTACATACACATAAAAAAAACATTTGTATATACATACAAGAAAAAAAAACCGATTCAAATCATTGTTCTTCAGGATCAACTGGTTAGATTGGTGAGATAAAAATGATTGGGACGGCAAAATTAATTAATTTCATACTGTTACGAATCGGAGGGAAAGATGATATTTCTGTCTCGATCCACAACTGGAGGTCTGATAAATTGGGTAGTGGTGAAGTATAGCTGCCACCAGGATACCTTTCATGGGATATTCGTTAATGCAGTAGAAGTTCGATTACACTTGTAGGTGTATGTAGATGAAGACACGCACAGGTGTATACACAGGTACACTCTGGTGTATGGTAGAAGGGACACTTGATGCATAAAAAATTAATAATTTAAGTAACCCATAATAAGATATTATAAATTAACCCGAAAGGGTAATGAGAAATTAGAAATGTTAACCCAATGGGATAACTGGAGGTTCTCCTTTTATCATTTATGATTAGCGTTGCATAAATAATCTTCTCGCGATAAATATAGCTCAACGCTGATTGTGGAAAATGTGAGGCATTGCCATCGTACTGAACGCTTATGCATTATCAATTTATAAAATATGCAATAATTTGAGAAGTTTGACACGATGTACTCGTGTGAAATACATATACGCTATTTTATAAAATTTTGATTAAGATATGAAGTTCTTCGATTTTTGGATAAACTTTACAATATTTAAATGTGAAAGGTTCAGGATATAACAATGCTTTGCAAAAAACACATTTTATTATTATTTAAAAAAGCTTTTATTGTTCATATACTATGTTCACAATACATTTCAAATCTATTTTAATAGCTACTGGTCCAGTGACCATTATCTATTTTACACATTGTTCATTTTGTTAGTATTTATAAAGATTCTTTTATTTTGATGTTAGTGTTTAGAGCATAATAGGAGAAAGAGCTCAAAAACCCATTTACAATTCTTATCAAATGTTTATAATATATTTTACATAATTAAATACTTTTTAGAGTCAGCGATCTAAAGAAAATTATGTTTAGGTAATTTGTATACACATGAGATATTATCTATCTACATACAAATATGTTTATTAGAATTTGTCAGTAACGCCAGATACTTTCAACTAGTACCTATGTACATATAAATAAAGTCGAATTCGCTATTTATGTACTTAAATGTTGGTATATAGTTTGTGTGAAATACATAGGGATAATAGTGGAAAATAAATAAGATTTAGTATTATTGCATTTACCTTGCGTTCAATGTGCTGTACATACTATAGATACATATGTGTATGTTTTGGTGAAATTACCCATACGTCACGCAATATGACAGAATTGGAATTCTCCGCTTTCAGAATCGGGTAAAGGCACGATATCGTAAAGGACAAAGGGGTACTTTCTCTACCCTTTAGGCAATTAAGGATAGCTCATCTTTCACGCCAAGTTATCCTATCCGTCTTGTATACACGAGAACAATATTTACAGTTGTGTTACACGGGAAAAAAAACTAACGATCTATGAACGCAAAAGGAACACGGAAGCATTATATTTTTATCACACACACACAATATAAGTTTAATTTTAATATTGTGTACACAATGTATTACTATATACATACATACATAGTGGCGCGGAAATCCTGATGGTTGACCGGCTGACCGACCGACTGGCTGCGTAGCCTAGCCGCGGAACGTTCGCGTATCGTGACACGGCACGTACACATACACTCACGACACGGGTTGCGAGCTACTTAGTCCCACTAACTCCCACAAACACTCATGGGAAGCGCGAAATGACAACCACCCGATAGTTTATAATTGT
Organism: Parapsyche elsis; assembly: GCA_022651745.1. Classification (NCBI taxonomy): domain Eukaryota; kingdom Metazoa; phylum Arthropoda; class Insecta; order Trichoptera; family Hydropsychidae; genus Parapsyche; species Parapsyche elsis. Next base: position 3,537,341 of record JAGVSN010000019.1, read on the forward strand.
GTATTGTGTATGTATGCAAGTTATATTATACCCATCGAGCTTTAGATAATAATGTTCAATATCCAAAAATATGTACAATATAGAAAAACAAATTATTCAATTGTCTAAATTTAAACATACATACATATATGGGCTTCTCTCTACGGCACAATTCTTTACGGTTTTGTGTATTGTATGATTCTGATTTCTATTGTTGTCTATTTTTGAATTATAATGGAATCTTTTGTTCGAAAAGCAGCTTACAATAGCATCAAGTACATGTATATGTATGTTTTTGTTTATTTTTAAATATAGAAACACTCGTATTTTACATATTGATTTGTATTATTTTTTTGATCACTATCACAATATCGCTCAAAATAGTTGTTGAGCGCTGATGTAATTAATCATTGCCGATTTCAAATCAGTTTATTCGAGAATTAATTCGAACAAAATTCGCAGTAGGCACAGTTTTAGATTCGCTTGCGACCCAATACGGACGAACGTTCATTAACTGTTTAATTTTCATCGGCGAGCCCCGTTTTCAGGGGTAATAAATCGTGTGGACTCCTACCGGTCGTACATCTTCATTGTAGCTCAAACTCGCTAATATACCGGTGGATATTTGTGTCTCTCTGTATGTCTGTGTGTGTGATGTGGGTGTGTAAGTAAGGACAAATCCATTCTCTCCAATAATGAATGTACCACTTTTGCTTCACGTAAGACCTACCCTTAATCCACCACCCCTGAGGAGCAAACCCCGTCCAAAAGTTGGAACTTGGACGAGTTCTCGGTAGTCCTATCGAGTGTTGGGTTATTTTGTGTCGCTTTTCTTTTCTTTTTTTTTTTTTGTTCTCTTTCGTATGCTTTTACCGTTTTTTTTTTGTCTCGGCAACGGAAAACTTTTATCGTTTAGTCGCGAAAAGTAAGCGGAATCCCACCGAGTGAAAATATTAATGATAATATATTTTATTTTGGAGCAAAAAGAAAAATTACGCAAAAGTATCCAACTCCCGCAGCTTACCGAAATGGGTCTCTCCATCTTGCGAAATAAAATCCCATTCTAAAATAATACGAAACTTTTGTATATTTTTGCATATAAAGTCCATATAATATCGTACGAATGTTGACTTCTTTAGTTAATAGATCACTTTTCAAAATTGAAGTTATCAATCACTTACTGCTGCAAAAATAAGTGTTTGCTTGCTCATTTATGTAGACTTATAGATTGTTTGTGTCGTATAAACTTTAAACTTTGATATACAATGCTATGGCAAAGAAGTCTTCTATTTTTAAGCACTTTAGTACGAAAACTATGTATAAACAATAGACGCACAATATTTTATTTTCACAAGATGATGCCAATAATAAGCATGTACGCACGTCGTAATGTATTTTAAATACTGTGCTAAGATTTATAAAAATGTATACATACCTTTAATTTAATGCTGAATGGGTCATGCAGTCGTCTTTCATTATTTTGTATACTGAATCATACTAGATAATTAACATACCAATAAAAAAATACAACTTTTTTGAAAAAATTCTATCCATACTAGTTATTAAAATTGAATTATTTGAATCAACGATTGTTGACAGTATTTTTTACATTTTTTAGTGCATTTATAAATCGACCTACCCTTTTCCTTTCAACCTTATAATCGAAATTGAAACAGCGGTACATCGTACACAATGCCTTGTTAGTAACGTGTTCCGATTTACATATTTGGCGTAAATATGTTATTGTAAATGAAACATACACATACATACCTACATACTACGTTTAAAATGCGACAAGCAATAATAATATCCCAAGCGTGAAACTTTCATCATGAAAACTTGTCAAAGCTTGCTCTCTCCAGACGCCATTGTGCACATTTGCTACGATAACTTGTTTAATTAAGGGCGAGAGAGCCTTTCCTTTTGAATTTTCACCCGTTTTCACGGTATCCGTGACTTCAGACAATATACTGACATATTTCTCAAACTTGAACCCATGACAACTGTCAAACCGAACGGGACCCCCATTATCTTCGACGAAACAGTCAAAAGTTCGCACTTCGAAATACAATATCAACACTGCGAAAGCGCAAATATTTCTGTTTGTAAAATTCATTCACACATACACTCCAATATCCACACTCCACACATACGAATAGCTATTATTTTATATAATATCATACGTGCATACATCAGACGCAACCAAACTAGGCCTCTTTCAAACAATTGATACTGTGACGCTTGAGAATTTTAGATTAAAAAAAATACACTTACTTGAAAAAAGACTCGCCTACAAGGCATTCTAATGAAAAATTTATGAATTTAAATATTCGTCTGTTTCTGATTAAAAACGTGCTTACTTTAATTTTTACAGCACATTTTTGAAACAGTGTGCCATCCTATAACATACATACATCTATATACTATATTAAATGCTAGTTTGTACGAAAAATACTGCATATAAAAAGCATGTATGTCTGTTTGTCCGTCGGTAAGGCTCGAAACACTGCTTTTTGCTTTCATTGACATTTATGTGTTATTATTTAACCTTTTTTAGTTAAGTAGCGCTAGTAAATGAGCTTTAAATCCTGACGGTTCAGTTTTGCATATGAGCCATGTCTACTTCTGATTGCGACTCTCGAAATCCTTAAGCTTATATAACAAAGCTGAAAGTATCCAGCGTGTACATTTTCAATTACATATGTACATTGCTATTCAAATCAATGCATGTACATCAGGGTGGAGCGACATTGCAAAAAATTAAAAATCAGCATTGTAATACTTACCAAAAGTTGCGTTGTATCATCCGTATTCTCGTCAAAATACTGAAAAAAATCTGTGAATATGTCTTCAGGCCTATTAATTTCGAAATCTGAACACAGAATATAAAATTTTGGATAACATGCTCATAAAATTACCCTTATTTTATTGAATATTATAAGTAGTTTTTGTAAAAATCTAATTTATTTACGTATTCCTTGAATTATTCAAATACGTGTGAATTTGTGAGCGCGGTGGAGGGAGGCATACGAGTAAATATAAGTATATACGAGTAAAGTAAGTATGAATAGTGAAAATAAATACTAATTTTCCAATTAAAATTGCTATTTATAGAGATTGGATACAATCAATTGGAGATTTTCATTTCAAAAGTGTAAAGATAAAAGTGCTGGTAGAGACCAGAAAAACTTTTTTTAATTAAGCAGATTTTTTGGACAGACGAGGTATGATGTGGAGGCAACTTTTTAGAACTATTTCAAAACGGATATCCCAAAAAAAAAAGTTCCATACAAACACATGTATGTATGTACAAAACACCCTAATGTACATACATGTGCCAAAAAAGACACGACAAAACCTTTAAAATTGCGCACGATAAATAAAATTCCAAATACACAATGACTAAATCATAGTTGGTTGATCGTGCAGTGTTTGACGTAGGTAATGTATGGCCAACGTAAAAAGTTTAGTGTTTTGTAGATAGCGTGTACATACATACATAGATACGAGTATGTATGTAATTTTTACGTTACAAAAAAGTTTGGCCACCCCTGCAACGTATACGTTTACAATAACCGAAAGAGTGAGTGGCAGTGAGGAGCGATAGAATGAATATCTCATCATCTGGTTGCGATACCGTGAACTCGTGACGTGTGAACGTGATTTCGGTGTACTTTTCCGGATATTCCGGCTTTTTTTTCACCGGTTTTTGCGGTTTCGCGAGGCGCACGCGATCCGGAAAAACATTTTGAGTGATAAGTTAGTTACGCCCCTGCTATCACCTGCTGTTTTCCCACAGCGCGCGTAAGGACAAAAAGGATTTGCGTTGACAGTAGCCTACCCGTGATAAATATCCTCGCTATGTGGATTCTTCAATCGCGGCTCGCGTTAAATACAAACAAAACTATACACACAGACATATGTATGTACGTATATGTACGTATGTACATTGTACATACACGCAATCGAATGAAATTGAACCGAAAGTTAAAAAAAAGGCGCTTTGCGCCAACAGCGTGCAATTTCGCGCATCGAATATGACAAGTCGAATATTGCGTTTACCTTTCTTTTTTTTATATATATTTTTTTAATACTATAAGCCCGTGACGTGTCGGAAAAGTTTGACATTCATAAAAGTTGTCGGCGGCATGTGTCGCTGAAGAATAACGTGCTCTACCTACACAAACACACTCACTCTATATAAGCCGAATTTAATATTGTGCCACTGCGATCTCGCTGAAGAAAAAAAAAAAAAAGCCCTTTTTGCGTATATTAAGTGTCTTATAACCGTTGAAACGCGTCTACTATGTACGTGTCCGCGTCGAAATACATACACATACATATCTGGTGTGTAACATTCGGAATAAAATGTCGAAATGGAATTTCACCTCAGTATAATATAGTCGATGCAGTTACGTTTGCGTATTTGAAATATTTTATCTATCTAGCCATTTGGCGTATCTATTTCGTTCGACTAATATTGTACATGTGAAATGTACGGTATGCGTGAGGAATTCGCTTTAAGGATCGATCGATCATGTGCTATTTTGTTATGGACGGGAAACTATCTCGATGGGATATTTCAGGCACTCTCCGAATACATTTCGCTCTTTATTATGTATCAGTTACGGGCAATGTGTGAAGTCCCCGCATTGTATAAAATGGCAAAGTATAAATTTTGGTGTCTGGATCATTTTTTATCTAACCAATCTGACCAGTTGATCCTGAAGAACAATTTGAACCAGTTTTTCTCATGTGGGATGATCTTTTTGGGACATTCCTAGACATTTTATACGATGCGTGATTTCTATGTATGATTGTACGTTTCGGTTGATATATGTAGGTATGTACATATGTAGTTTTGTGCCGATTTGAAATCAGCTGTTTCTTTTGAGAAACGTTCCGTTTTGCTTACGGATAATGTGTAGCGAGTTACAAAGCTTAAAATTCGATTGAAAGGTTTTTGGAAATTAGATTATAGCACTAAAATATTTTAGGATGGAGTCAATAGTAATTGCAGATAATAATTAAAATAAATAATTTGTATGAAATTTCCTTTGCGTTGATAGAATGATGGATGTCAATTGTTGATATAAGTTTATTTATATCTACCGTTAAAAATTTAGTCTCTGAGAGTCTCTCTTAGTCTCTCTTAGAGTCTCTGTAGACGAAAAGTCAATCTGTACATAGAAGACAAGCCACAAGTACGAGTAGGTATCGGTAGAAGAGAAACAATTCCATTGATATTTTTTTGTTTAGAAAGGGTTCAAAGAAGGATGACAAAAATGCCACCTGAACTTCGATCACTATCCTATAATGAAAGGTTGAAGAAAATGAGTCTCACATCTTTGGAGACGAGAAGATTATAAGTCTACAAAATAATAAATAATAAATATAAATGCCCAATGAAAAACCTCCTTACTTTCAATAAAAACGCATATCTCTGAGATGTGATGGCCATACACTGAAATTACTAAAAGACAAATCGAACAAAATTGTCAGAGACTCTTTTTTTTCAAATAGAGTGGTCGAAGTTTGGAACCGTCTGCCAAATCAGCTAGTAACTTCCGAAAATACAAATCTATTTAAAAATCATCTCGATAAGTTTTTGAACACAAATGGATTTTTGTAATCCTTCAAGTATAAATAATTAAGAATTGTATGTACAAGTTATGTCAGACCCCTGGGCTCCATCGAATATGCCGCCTGCCCATGTATTTTAAATAAATAAATAAAAATATTTCAAAACCACTAGTTTTCGAACTTTTTATTACAAATATAAACAATCAAACCGTTTTTTATGAGAATATCTAAAAGTTTTTGTGATTTTTCTTAAAAAATATGATTATCTACATACATATTAATATAACCATTTTTAAAACCACTTTAAAATTTATATAGGTACATAGCGTCGCGCTCCCATTTTAGATTTTAATTTTAAATTCAATTAATTAATTGATTGATTAATTAATTGATTAATTAATTAATTCAAGTCAATTTTTCCGACGGGGCTTAGTTAAGCTTTATATTAATTCTTCAATTTCCACCGATACTCTTTCACGTTCACTTTGAGATGAAATTTTTTTTAAGCCCCACACGCCAATCCCACATAAACTCGAAAGTATCGATACTATTAACGCCTTCCAAAGGCACACACCTGCACCGGTCGGATATTTATATTTTATTCATTTATTCTTTTTCGTTTTTGTTGTAACGGGAGAAGTCTGCTTACGAATGGAGCGAGGTGTGCATTTGACGTTGATCCACCGAAGTGTGTAATTGATTCTAACTGAGAACTTCGCACAAAGTTTGCACACGACGACGCGCGGAGAAGAAACTCGGGCGTGCAAAATTATCATAGAATTTACTTTCTGCGTACAATATGGGTTTATGTGTATTGTATAAATAATCGATTCGCCCTTTTCAACCTGTTCGTGTTACACCGGTGTGTTTTCTTATTTTCTCCCCTTTTTTTTTTCGCCCTTCCTTTTCTCATTTTTGTTTAGACAATAAGCACTAGGCGCACAATAGCGTCTGAGCCTCGCGTCGAATATTATCGTCTCTGAAAATTGTATGTTGTCGAGATGCGGCTTTCGCCCATTATTCGACGAAATTCGATATCCACCAATCGCGTATCTTCTAGCAATATAAGGAGATTGTAAGGGGGGGGGTGGCTTTATTCCTCTAAAAATCCCCCATTGTTGGCGAATGAACGCGAATAGCCAGATGGCCCGTAGGAAAAATTAAACGGCAAAGAATGGTCCGAATAAATATAACTCGAGGGGGGGGGTGAGAGGAAAATTTTGGCCCTTTTCCTTTCCGGGTACCTAATCCCCGTAAGTTAGCCTTAGTATACAACAGAATGATACTGCCGCGAGGATTGTTCGAAACTCAATTGAAACTCCGTTTATGAGAAAACGGCCTAAAGGATATCCACTGCGATACAAAACCCCTGTAACTTTTAGGGGGCAAAAATTTTATTATAATTTTGACGTTTATTTCGTTTTTTTTAACGTCTACTTACATAGAAGTCAATTCAATTTGAAATTTGTTTGATTAACGCTACATTTTAATTTGAAACTTTGTACTACTACTTTCGTATGTACAGTACATATGTATACATATAGCCATAGGCAGATTCCCAGTGTGATCAAAAAATATGTATTCGAATGTTTAGTGTACAGCTGTTGGCAAGATCCAGATCGGCCGTCTCGTGTAAGAATTTTTATCTGACGTATTTGTTGAGATGGTACAGAATAGGCAACATTTAATAGTCATATCCATTCATTCATAGATTCTTGTCCTTTTTAGTTTCGTTTCTTCGTAAGGCAACGTTAAACCGCTAGGGTATTATATTCCCCTCGTTACTTGCACTATTAGGCAAAAGAAAAATGGTTGACTTTTTATGTGCGTTCAATTTAGGAAATGCTTAAAATGAGATACGACAGTTTTTTGGTGAAGTATTCCGCTTCTACTTTTTTCATATTGTCCTTTTGTTTCCGACTTACATAATTTATCCAGGCCCGTCCAACCCTTGTCGACCTCTAGCTCCCACTTTGGTTTTTCAATTGTAATCTTAAATTTAAATTATCCATGTCTAGTGCCTCGTTTAACGTGTTAATTTCCTATTGTTACAGGTACGTAATTCGACAGATGTTACTTGAAGTCTTCCTCCAATTCGTCACATGAGTATATCTACATATACATATATGAAATCGTAAGAATGTAAGTATTCCTTTTAAGCAACTTTCTTCCTTGTGCACTAGGTAGGAAGGTAGTAAATTGTTTGACAAAAACGTTTCAATATTGTATCGAAGCAATATTTAAACGTTCTTTTGTTTATTTTTTTTATATTGAATTAATTAATAGGCGGCCGGATCCGGGGCCGAGACCCATTATTTTAATAAATTTACTCAACCGTTGAATAGGACTGGCCCCTCCCATAATGTGCAATGCACTAGGGTGGCCAAAAGATTTGTCAATTTTTTATTCTCATTTAATGTTACCGCCGCCCTTTATGTAACAAATAACAACAACTGTCATAAATCTATACATACTAGAAAGATTGTGCTGTGAAATGCACCAAAGTAAAACATGTGTTTTGGTGCATTTCACATCGTCTTCTTCCGCCGACAACATCTCATAACGTAATTTAAAATCATTTGCCGCTCGAATTAGTACGTTTAGATAGAATAAAAAAATATTGAAATAGATAAACAATCCTTATAAATGTGGTGAAATAAAAAAAAACTGGCCAAATAAACGCATAATAAATAGCACGGGGAAAAAATATACATATATTTTTGACTTTAAAATTCGCTATATAATTAATTATAAGTATTTCAAAATAATAAAAAATCACAATCAATAGGAAAAATATCTGACTATTGATTTAAATACTCACTTTGGGCACAGCAATACTATGTATATTTTGAGTTATAGACCGGAAAAGCCAAAAAAATGGTTATTTTATACATTTTTTTTAAATCGCGAATATCTCATAAACGAGAGCATATCAACAAAAATCATGATCGGATTCGAATTCAGTGGGTCAAACTAAGTAAAGATTTAACAATCTCCGCTCTGGTTTTTTTTTTTGTTGCTCAATGTTATTATTCGCGAGCGGAGCGGATGTAATGCTGTATCACATGTTGCACATTGTGATACAACCCCCACCACATACCACCGATCGTATTTATCCGCTCGCGAATAATAATCGGCTCCGGCTTGTTAGGCTAAGCTTTTTTTGTATTTCTTTCATTTATTTTCTTTGATTTTGATTTGATCAAATTAAAAACATTGAATGGTAAATTTGAAAATTTCTTTTACTTTTGATTCCTATATATAAACTTTGATTTAATAAATAATATGTTTTTTAACACCTTGAATTTTATGTTTGATTTAACTTTAAATTAAATTAAATATAAAGGTATATGCGCTAAGCCAGGATACTTTCTAGTCACCCTGTTGTTACTACCAACTGTCACAATTGTTTTGTGCGACGACACCTACGTGGTTTCTTTTGTATATAATTTCACAGATAGATATTTGGAAAGCTGGTCACGGCTATAAAACACCCCGCACCCCTCCTTCCCTTGTGGCGGCGGCCAGCTTTCCATCAATCTGTCAAATTCCATGTAAAAAAAACCACGGGGTTGGCGTCGGCCAGGCTAACGCACTCTCGAAATCAAGCCTTTAACGAACTCTAATATATTATTACATATTCTGTTTCGTTGGAAATTAAACGGTTAATTTAGCGCCATCTATCAATAATATTTTAGTTGGAGCAATTGTATATAGATGGCACTAAATGCATTTATATGATATCGGTCGAACAAAAAATCAATAATTTTAGTACAAAAAAATATCGATAGACTTCACAGAATTTTTATTTACATATTTTCCAATGACACGTGTAGCGTACTCTTACATGGGATATGATTTTATTTATTTTTACATATGTATGTATATCCAATATGTAAGATTAAAATGTCGAATTATTTTCGGGAAGTTCATTTTTTATTTAAAGAAAAAAATCGGGTGTGGTTAACCCATGACCTATCCATATATTTGAAGAATAAAAGGTAACGGAAATAAGTAGTAAATGAAAATTTTTGAAAACCTTACGAATCGTAAAGATCGGTAGCAAACTTATGAAGTTTCAGTAAGATAGAGTTTTGAGATATAGCGAGTTCACACACACATACAGACATTTTCCAAAATTCATGAAAACGAGATCGGGGGACGATACCCGGTACAAATCACTCAAAATCTCGAGGTCGAATTTTCGCACGATCACAATACTTTATCCGATATGGATAAAGTAATAAAATATACCGTACTTTGTACATGTACATTTCGTTGAATATTTCATCTTACCTACTCGCGAAATCCCCGAGTCTTTTGCTATATAAAACACAAAGCTCGTGCAGCGAAATATGTACGGTAATATGAATTTATGGTCCAGCGACAATATTGTTGCACTCGTACGCTTTTATACATACTCTGCCTCACATTCTCAATTGAAATGAAGTGCCTGTTTGCTTTGCATAGTCGCCAGGCATGTTATTATCGCTTCAAACACACATAAATAAAGATGCGGTCTATAAATTCTTCTACTCGTAAGCCAAAATCAATAATCGAGGTGATGGGCTTATAATAACATTGCTAACAAATTTGAATTGGTATGTTTTATCGCACGACAGAAACTTTAATAAAGATTATACAATAATTGTTTATCGGTCATTTTGACAATTTACACATTATACTATTGAGTATTATTTTTTCTTTATTAACTGTTGACAGGTCGTATTCTTTTAATTATAAAACAATAAATTAAAGATATACCTATCTACAGTTTTGTCTTTCTGTTTATATCGTGTTTGGTTTAGTTATTTATTTTAGGAAGTTTAAAAAGCTAATTACAAACCAACATTAATTAAAGCTAAAATTACAAAATAAACTTATTATCAACTACCACTTGTACAGACCTCAGATCTCATTTTATGTATTGTGGTTCATTATTAAATATGTTAGATAAGTCAACTAGAGATAGATTACAAATATTACAAAATAGAGGTATGAGATGTATTTTAAATGCGGATAGGTATGCTAGTATAAAAAAGATGATGGTTGAATTAGATTGATTGAATGTGAATGATACTTTGAGCATTTGTATGTTCGTATTTATATTTAAGTTAGATAATAATATGTTACCATCATATTTAGTAAATTTATTGTGAGAGGAATGAATGTATGTGAATATAATTTATGGAATAAAAATAATTTAATTATAAAAAAATGTAAAAATAAATAGAAATAGGAGAAGCATCTTGTACAGAGGTGTTTTGGAGTATAATAGACTGCCGGATGGAATTAGAAGTTTCAAAACTATTGAAAAATTCCTGGCAGTCTTTAAAAAACATCTCTGTTAGGTGCTTAGTTAAGGATTATATAATTAGCTTAAGCTACTGTATTATATAAATAAATACATAGACAATAATTAGAATATACATATTTTGTCTGGAGTACTGGACTGTGTATGTATTATATTATATCTGGATGGGGTGGAAAATAAAGTAAAAATAAGATAAAGTTTACAAAACGCTCGATTTAAATAGTTTAATATCTTTCGGGCGACTTTAGTCACTTTCAAACAAATTAATATATTCTATATGAGTCAAACAGAATCTGTTCATTTTGTTTACAAGATGGACACAAAAAAAACGACACCTGTTTTTTAACAAGTTATATCTCTGAAACAAATAACGCTACTGTGCTGAAATATATAACATTTTATAGTCTTTCTAATGATACATGTTGTAGTTTTCCCCAAACGGATAATTATAAATCCAAAATTAGGGCTTGAACTTTATATGTGTGTACAATCATATATGTATGTACATAAGTGCAAGATCGTATTTTACATACGCGTGGGCACACTCAACACAGTAATTTCATGATATGTATGTATGTATGTATTTTGGTTGGTGTGGTGGTGTGCATGAGTTTTATTTACTTACGTACTTAAAAAATTAATTTCGTTTCTCTTTGTATTCCTCAAATATATGGATAAAGTCATGGGTTGGCCACACCCGAATTTTTTGCTATTGCGACACATTTTTATGCCCACTTAACTTTTCGTGTAACAACGAAACTAACCAAACTAAGATCGAATATTCATTTGCTGTAAAATCAATTCACCTATCAGACAATTTATTACGTTATTGTTTTCATCAACGAGGATTTGGATGAGAATCGAATCGACTCGGAATTCAGCAGGGTATCGTGCGAAATGAATGCGACAGTTGGGATTTCGTCCCACCAGGACCATATCGGCCGTTCGTAAGAAAATCGTCCTGGGTGGGGTACTTCACCCCAGGACGATCGTAAAGGGCGTCTGTCCTCATCCTCCATTACCCCCTTTCCACCCCTTCGTCTTGTCTTCACTCTGGATAGATGTCACACGTGGCAATCCTTCATTGTCACTTCCTTTGTCGGCAAGTCTCTTATCGCGACCGACTCGCATCTTACATTCGCCTTTTGTTGTTGTGTCTGTCTGTCCGTCTTTTGGCCGCTTTCTAACCCCCACCCTCAACCCTCTGATATATGTATGTTACAGTGAAAGCATATTTCAAGTGAAAATATATTTCCACTGGCGTTTCAGTGAAATCATATTCAAGTACATTTTCACTAGTAGATATGTATATATTTCTACTAGTGAAAATATATATTTAACTGATGCTCACTGGTGAATTTATATTCGTTTCCGAACTATCATTGAAATCGAAATGATAAAAACCGAATGAAAAATCATATGACCAATCGAATCATATAATCTGCTGAAATATTCAATCCTACATATGTACATACATAGTTATTTTGTTGCTTCTTCTTCTTATGGTGTCGTGCCCGCGTTCAGGCGTAGACTTTTACTAGTTAGTACCAATTATAGTTTACAATGAGTCTTTGTCGATTTTATAACAATTGATAAGAAGAAAAGAGCACGTGTTGCTACACGTGTTGCTAGAATAAATTCATATGTACATATATGTATATAAAAATAAAAATTTCTTTACTTTTTAATAGTCCTTTTTTAATATTTTGTAGTTAGATTCACAAGTCTCAGGTATAATAATAATTGAAAGTGCTTGTTTTGAAATTGAATACACATATATTGTAAATCAGTGTACGATCTTCCAGTAGCTAAATATCTCTATGTAACTTTCAATCTTTCATTAGCAGATATAGTAGCTTCTCTCATTGGTGTATCGTTTTTCTCGATTAATGGTTTTACTAGATTTAGTAAATGTGAATAGAGTTGCTCTGGCATTCTTAAATAATTTTTAAAGTCACTAGATTCCAATTCTTTGACGAGATTCAAATGAGTAAATTTTCCACGTCTCTGCAGCCAACTTTTAGTCCAATATTTACGGTTTTTGCCCTATGTTTATTTTTTAGTTAAATATAAGCTAATACCCCGATCATGCAAATCAATTGATCGTCCATATTATAAAGAGTCACACGTTCACTTTCGTAGAACGAACTGGACGCTTCGAGTCGTATGTACGAGTATATTCGCGTCAACTGAGGTTTGGCTCGACGGGTAGATGTGTGTCAGTTTTACTCGACGTTATAAAAACCTATTGTGTGGACTCGATGTAGCGCTTACTCGATTCAATCTTACTCGTCGAGTAAGTACGCTTGTGTGGATCCACCATTACACATACATATGTACATATAACTCGACTGTTTTATCGGTCAGAGACCGGAAACCTTGCGTGAATTTATTACACGTATCAATCGTCTTGTTGGCTGTGTCAGGTTCGTTTGAATGTCACATATGTACATAGATACATAGAGTATAGTTTGAATTTTAGTATATTTTTTTGTCGTGTTTCGTGTCGAAGGCTACTCTCGCTAGCCGTCGAATCTTTCTTTGCGAGGAAGCTGCAAATAAACCAAGTTTTTGTCGGCTAACGAACGAGTGCTCATCAAAAGTGCTTCTGTATTCGGTGTCCTTTGATGAAGTTACGCTCGATTCCGGCCACGCAACGACTTTCCCCCCCTTTCTCTTTTCGGTAAACTTTTCACGGCTTTCCACTCGGTTTTCCACTTTAAGGGTAAACTTTTCGTATACTCGCCGGGCTGCTGACCGGCCGGCTCGCCGCACAGCTTCTCACACACTTTCAACTCGTTTGACCGTTCCGCACTAACAATTTCGTATGTTTATCAGAAACAATACGAGTAGCTGCATTGTACATACATATGTACATATGTATATGAACCATTTGTAGGCCCGTGTCACTTACTGTAAGTTAAAATAACAATAATTTCGCACAGATAGTGAATACTCGTACGTGTACGTACATATATATGTAAATACATGTTGCCTTATATAATTCGTCGCACTTTATATAAAACACTAGTGTAAGCCCGTTGAATATCAACCTCATCACCCGTACTGGAAAATAATATTAAATTTAATAGTTTTTATAGTTGTGGCATCTATGGCGCGTTATAATACAATAACGTAACAATTTAGCAAAGTCGCGAGCCTATTTATTATATAAATAGTCACGTTGAAGCCTGCCTATTATCATCTGGTTTAGCTCACCGCGTAAGCGCTCTGTTCCGAATCAGCGATCCGGGTTCAAATCTCACTCGTGCGACGTTCTGGTTTTTTAATTATTTACCTCAGCGAGCGTTATCAGCAGACAGAGACACACACACACACACACACACACATAAAGACAGACGGACGGATTTCGGCTATTATATGTACATATATATAATATTTTATCACACTAAAAGTAAGACCTACAAATCACAGTCTTATCGAGTGGAATTGGTTCGATCTTAATTCAATATCCGTACATTTTTATTGTAATTTAATTAAGGGGGCATCTCGCCTCTGCAATAAATAAGACATCTTAAAAAAATGATCGGCCCTTGATTCGTTTCACGCTTCAGTGATTTTTCAGTGACGATTTTATTCTAATCCGTTAATATATACATACAACATTATAATTTAACATCGTTGCAATATCAAATTCCTCGATGGGAAGGGGATGAACATTCTCGTCTGAAAATGCCGTTCGTATTCATGAAATCTGACGAATTCGCCGTTCCTCATTTTATCGCGTTCCTCGTATCGCAACTTCATACATATAAATACGTGCACTTTTTCTTTTATGTTTTATTTTATTTTCGTTCGTTGTTTTTGTCCCTTTGGAGGAAGAGCATTCTTCGGTGGTGAGAAAGACGACGATATCTCATGAGCGAACATCACCAGCCACGCCCAACATTTTCGCCTTAATAAATTATTCCCCCGAGGAGACGTCATCTTCCGCATCGTGTGACGTATAATATCGACCCGTAGAGGAATAAAGAAATCGACACCCTAATCGGGACAACATGTGCGGTTACCCTACATGAGGTGAACGTCGAAAGCCACCGCACCGTTGACAATTACCTTCAATTAAGTTAACGACGTCGATTCACTAATTCAAAGGGTAATTAATACGCGCCATGAGTGCTAAAACTTGCCACGTTTAGAGATCTTTAATCCCCTGGAAAGGCTTACATAAATATATTATATTAAACTATGAGTACCCGACTTCGCCCATATTATACAGTGCATAGTTGAAAATTAATTTATGAAAATTTGAGGGGTGCTATTGAACAACAATAATACACAAGGTACAAATAAAGAGGTATTCAATTTTATGGAGTAATCTGCCAGTGTTATTCGACTAGTAATTCGGTTGCAGTGTTTGTAAACAAAAGGCAATGCTTCACTTTTAACGACAAGTCGTCGGTGCTTTTGCCAATGTGTATACCTTGCTTTATATCATCATCATCATCATTTTCAGCCGTTCATTATCCACTGCTGGATGAAGGCCTCTCCAATACTCTTCCATTCCTGTCTGTTTTGAGCAATCTGCATCCACTTGATTCCACACATCAATTCATCAGCCCATCGTCCACTCGGTCTACCTTGCTTTCTTTCACATCCTCTTGATACCATTCAAGTATGTCTCGCGTTCATCGCCATCCATTCTTCTCGCTATATGTCCACTTCAATTTTTTCACACGTTCCGCTATATCTGCCAGTTTGGTCATGCTTCTTATCCATGTATTCCTCTTACGATCTTTTCTTGTTATACCAAGTATACAGCTTTTCATGACTGGCAGTACGCATTGCTTTATATATACAATTTACGTTGGTGTATACATTTATAAAACTACATTTGTTCCGGGTTGTGAATATTATGAAATGTAAAAATCTGTACCTACATACTTGATATTTTAAAGTGTAGCATATTTTATATTTCTAAAAGACAACTCGTCTGAAAATATGAGTTCTTTTCATAAAATGAAGACGAGTACTTAAATTGTGTAAGTATCCTTTTTTTCGTAATGTAAAATCATCGCTCTTCTTTATTGCGCTGTATAATACCATTGAGTTTCTCTTCTCCTCGTAATGTGATTTTTCACTTAGTCGTAAATGTTTTTTAACTGTAAAAATTAATCGGCGTGAATTCGATTGAATTTTTAACGAAAATCGTTTCAGCTGGAAATCTTTCGAATTTACTTTTCGATTAAAAGGTTTGATTTTGATTAATGCAAAGATACTCCCCCGAGCGCTTACGGAGTTTATCTTTTATTTTTACTTTTTTTTTTTGCGGCGTTAATTGTTCGGCAAAGTTCGTCTCTAGATGGGGAGATGAGGTATATATTTATATAAGAGCTAATTTAGCCCCATTGTGACGCTTCATTTCCACTTCTTAATTTCCCCTTTTAAGCGAATCTCATAAAAGGTTGACTCTACGTATAAAATTGTACGATGGGTACAGGGATATAAATTAAATTCATAACATTTCACTAGTGTGAGCTATTCAATTTCTCTAAAATGAATGTTTTCATCGAGACGTTTTGGATTGCGTAAACAATGGTACGTGCTTTGAGGTGTGTACCATTTTATTTTTTTAAATCGTCGAAACTAATTCCGTACCGGAGAAAATCGGCGACCAAAACACAGCCTTCAATTTCCCAACAGAATCTGAGAACGGTTGACCGGCCGTTTCGTGATTGTGTTATATCGAAGAATCCCGACAAAAAAATCCGTCGAGATTCGAGGTTTATCCCCAGGATGCGTCCTTTCTTCGGATGTTTCGCGCATTGCGAAAATCTCTCAATAATGCAATTTCCCAGAGCGATTTCCGGAAAACGGTCACCAAAAAACTAGCCGGTACACGACAACTTTCTGCGATCGAACGTTTGGGTTTCGCACCCACTGTGTACATAAGTTGGCACTGCTAATTTTTGTCAAATTCAATGATTGTATGCAGTATTATAAATTGCCAGTTGACTATCAACGCCCATAATTGACGTATGAATGTGCTAACAAAAGCGATAACTATTATAAAGCATTTACGCAAGAAGTAATTTTGATAGAAAACACAGGTTTTTAATTAAAAATTGTAATTTTTTTATTGATTCATAAAGTATACAGTATATGGCTATGTATGGAGTAGCATAAATAAAAAAAATAAACAGTTCACATGCATTCGAAAGTTTCACTTTTACAACTCTTGAATTGAACAAAATAAAATTGTTGCTCTGAATAGTCGGAAGGTCTTCCTTTTTTATTCACAAATTATGCTTTGTCGTGACAATGTGCACTAGTGAGTATTTTTGAATGAATCAAATCACTGGAACTTCATACGGCATACGGTTCAGGACAATAAATAGCTTACGTTCCACTGTAAGACGCTTCTTGTTGAGAATGAACTCCGATATGCTACTTCATACATAACCTTATACTGTATACTTTATGAATCAATAAAAAAATTACAATTTTTAATTAAAAACCTGTGTTTTCTATCAAAATTACTTCTTGCGTAAATGCTGGGACATCCTTTATGAGCTACAAAAATAATTTTCAATGAAAATAATAGAAGATCAACAGTTGCTTAATATTGATATTCGATGACGGACAGACCGTTTTTGTATAGTATATATGTATACTATTTGGCATCATTAAATATATGAATAAAATAGCTTATTTCAAAGAGTTACTAGAATTTGGTGAGTTTGCACTTAAATCGTCTTCGATCTGTGTATGTACATACATGTCAATATCCTTTGATCGATTGAAACTAAACTTTGCATAAGTAATTTATTACCATACGATTTTTTTTTAGATTATTCCTTATCAAATTATTTATCTGTGGAAGCTATAGTGCAATATATTTTTTTTATAAATTAATGCCTATTATAATTGTTTGTATTTATTATAGGTATAGCTCGGAATGTCACCATATATTTTACATATTCTTTTTGCGCTGTCTCTTTCAACAATGTGACAACACATTTTGATATTTAGCATTTACAAACTAGACGATACATATTAAATCAAAATTTCGTTAAAAATTAGAAATGTTTTTATGTTGTATGAATTTCTTTCTGTATTGTTTGAATTAAATTACTATTGATGATAGATATTGTGATATCACATTATTCCGATAATTAAAATCGTATGATACTACAATAGGTAAATTTAAAAGCCAGTCTAGTTTATTTTCAGTATGAAAACGGTGCATTCTGTTGATGAAATCCCGTTGTAATAAAAAATAACAATTATCTCGAAACGGGTCGTAAAAGTAACTTTTACTGCACTTTTTAATGAAATTCTTTTTTATCTTTTAAAATACACAATAAAACCCGAAGATAAAACTCGAATATACAGCATCGTATAATCTTTTATTCAACAATAGAAAGATAGTGAATATATAATATATTTGGCTGTGGATTCAATAAGGTTCGAGTCGAACATTTATAAATTGAAATCTCGTGTATTCGCAGCATTATCTTTATAGGCAAACTTTAGTATTTTCGAATGAAGTCCCTCCCGTTCGTATAGAATATAATATGCATCCGAATAAAATCGTAAAACTTTTTTAATAAAATTCAGATTTTCACTCGCTACGCTCGCGTAAAGTCGACAGTTTAGAAATTTTCGACCCAAGAAGAAAATGTTTAAGCACTTTTTATTGTCATTGTCGACGTGTCGAAAAAGGAAAAAAAAACGGGAAGAAAGCGGAAGCTATGAGTGACGTTGCGGCAAAAATCGGATGGTTACCCTCGTCGGGGAACATCTGCCTGCAAAAAAATAAATAAAAAGAAAAAAAATACGGACTCAACCTTTAAATTAAAGTCGGAAAGGCCTTTGTGGGGTCTCAATTTCGCCGGAGAACAAGAACCAAATTTGATTAATCGATCGTAACGTATACATTTTTAAACTTGTTTACCTATCCTGAAAGTGACAGAGATGATCCTGAAGAAAAGGTCAAAACAAAAAAAAAGAAAACATTTCCCAAAATTAAACCAGTGGAACTTTTATCCCTTGTAAATAAATAATGCCTACCTTCCAACCGTTCGTGCAACCAAATTACCTCAAATCGGTATAACTAAAATTTTGCATAAGCAATTATGACAGGGGAAAAATATATTTGCGTTTATTTGTATTCACTTACTACAAAGAATCGACTATTTTCATTTTGAAACTATCATTCCATTCATTTTTGGTGTAAATTCCTTGATTTTATTAAAACGAGAATATGAGTGAGACTAACAATAGCGGTAACAATGAAAACAAAAGAAATTAATGTAAAATTTCAATTCAATTCCAAACGGACAGACAGACTTTAGCATATGATGTATGCATAGTATTCTAAATAAACGGTATATCATCGTCATCATTATCATCATCATCCTTTTCAGCCGTTCATTATCCACTGCTGGATGAAGGCCTCTCCAATACTCTTCCATTCCTGTCTGTTTTGAGCAATGTGCATCCACTTGATTCTACACATCAATTCATCAGCCCATCGTCCACTCGGTCTACCTTGCTTTCTTTCACATCCTCTCGGATACCATTTCAGTATCTCTCGCGTCCATTTGCCATCCGTTCTTCTCGCCATGTGTCCACTTCAACTTTTTCACACGTTCCGCTATATCTGCCACTTTGGTCATGCTTCATACCCATGTATTCCTCTTGCGGTCTCATCTTGTTATACCAAGCATACACCTTTCCATGCTTCTCCGAGTGCACTTGATCTTACGTAACATTCTCGAATTCAGCATCCACGTTTCGCATCCATACGTCATAACTGGCGGAACACGCATTGGTGTGCCTTACTTTTTAAGCATAGCGGGATGTTGGATTTAAAAACTATGTTCATTATCATCGTCATATATAGGTACAATTATCATTATATATATACATAATAGCCCTATTCCCTCTGTCCTTCTGTGTGTGCGTCCGTCTGTCTGCTGATAACTGCGACTTTGCTAAATCGTATTATAAAGCGCCATCTATTCAAAAACTATTAAATTCAATATTATTTTTCAGTGCGGGTGATGAGAAACCGTTCCGTTGATATTCAACGGGCTTACACTAGTCATCATCATCATCATTTTCAGCCGTTCACCATCCACTGCCGGATGTACGCCTCTCCAATCCTCTTCCATTCCTGTCTGTCTTGAGCAATCTGCATCCACTGGACTCCACACATTATTCTCAATTCATCAGCCCATCTTCCACTCGGTCTAACTTTATTTCTTTCACATCCCCTTACACTAGTGTACACATAAAAACTAAACCGTGCTATTTGTATGTTTATATTGAAATTGTTTCATTGACAATTTTGACTGTTTACTCATGTTTACCGTTGCCGTACCCATTTATATGTCAACAGTAATCACCCGTCGATCTTCAACGGGCAACACCATTTTCATGACATCCGTCAATCTACAGGTACATTACATACATACATACAATCATATAAGCGTACAATATTCATTTTTGAACGGATTTCAATTATTTAAATACAAGCGCAATACATTTGCCGCGTCGATTTTCACCAAATTCAATGTGTAATCAATTACGGCCACCGAACAATACATATTTTCACATACGCCTACGTGTGTATGTATGTATGTATCGCACGATTTTTCCCACCGCTCGAAAATATATTTTCGCCGTTCAAAATACATAATATACAATGCGCAACTAGGTCGTCGTTGAGTTTTCAAAAATTTTATTGTCACGAGGGCACAAAATCCTTTGTCCGGTCGTCATAAATCACGGCGTCCCGCAGGACGTGTCCTCAACAAGCGGTTTACAATTTCGGGCCGCGTGTGCATTGTGTCCTGTACGAAGGACACGTATCAAAAGCCTGGATTTTCACAAAAAAAAAAGGAAAAAAAGTGTCCTCGGGTCCTCGAGACCGCGACCTTATTATTACCGTGACTGCGCTCATCCCCGCGAGACCGAAATTAATATCCCTCCCTTGTACAGTAAATAATATTCGCTCGTATTTTGCTAAACTAAAATCTAAATCTGCACCATCCTATCCTGGCAACGGATTCGGTGATAAATGATAAACGTTCGCAATTTACGGACTAAAGTTTTGACTGAATTAACCACTACTACAATTAGTCACACGACACTCTTTCGCGTGAAAATAAACATTCAGTAAAACTATCCCTGAAATGGGACATTGTAGCAAATGAGACAATACACTTCGTTATACATATGTATACTATAGGTACGGTGGGCATGCGTCCTTTATTTAAGAGGACAGTCCTTTATTTCACTGCTCTGTTCTTTAGATTTATTTTTTTTCTAAAATGACCATTTTATCCTTTATTTTGTGAATTGAAATAATAAATTGAATATTGGCGCATATCACGCAGTGCAATAATTGCATAAGCACTAGTAGTGTCGATTGTCTTCCGGTAGATTAAAGTGACATTTTTACATCGACACAATCGGAGTGAAAAAATTGAAAGAATTTTTTGATGATGTATATACATATGTAGATGTTCAATATAGAAAACTACTGGGTTACAGCAAAACGCGATGGGTAACTTTTCTACCAGCTTTAGAGAAAAATATTAAAACTACTCAAGTCACTAAAATCGTAACTTTTTAAAACTGGAAAAACTTTTTTAATGATGTGTTTGCTGAGGCATGATTATTTTTTATTCACAACCAAGCTTCAACATTGCAACAATATATGTATATTAAAGTTAATTGAACGAAAAAAATCAAGGGTTTTATGCAACAAATTCGAGGAAAGCGTTTTATTAATTTCCAGCCACTGGAACTTAAATATAAATGACGGCGAACTATTTCATGAAATTTCGTGTATTAAAAGTTATGTCACCAGTGTAAAGATCGAAGAATGGCGACAAAATGACGAGTTCTGCCAACGTAGATGAGTTGAAATTTTTAAATATTTCACAGATAAACACGTATCTTTTAAAATACATTTTAAAAATTTCACTGGCCCCCACTAAACGAGTATTTTCATTAGTGAACCAGTGAAAAAACCCAATTGAAAATCGAAACATTGGAAGCATGCATTTATACCAAAGGCAACTTTGACATGAATTGTATACAGTTTTATGAGTTCTTAAAACACAAACCTGAGCTATTAAAAAAAGTAAATTCTTGTGAAAAGTATCAAAATTAAATTAATTTAAGTAATAATATGATTGTTTGAAATGCTATGCTTATATTTAATAATAAATATTATACTGCTTTTTAGTCGTAGTGAAACAAAAAAACGCTACTTACTTTTTTTTATTATGAAACAATTTCTGATGTGTCCTTTATTTTCCCCAAAAAAATATGGTCCCCACAAAATATGGTTATAACTATAGGCATAACATTTGCAAACAGCCGGTCGTGCTTTCCATGTATGTACATAT
This sequence comes from Parapsyche elsis, assembly GCA_022651745.1. Classification (NCBI taxonomy): domain Eukaryota; kingdom Metazoa; phylum Arthropoda; class Insecta; order Trichoptera; family Hydropsychidae; genus Parapsyche; species Parapsyche elsis. The sequence continues at coordinate 3,559,604 of JAGVSN010000019.1, forward strand.
TTAGCGTCGTATGCGTGTTAAGCGGGTATTAATTACACAGGGATAGTTTACTCGCTACGATCTCGCTGGTTTACTGATCGGCACGTAGAGCTGGTAGCGGTAGCTAGTAAACCTATTACACGTGTTAAGTTTACTCGCTAATGTCATCAACTTGTGAGTTGTCAACGTGACGACACGTGTTTTGTGCCCACTGTCAAAATGCCCGCTGAATTTTACTGAATTACTAAATGCATCATGTACATTGAAGTGTACTGTGTGTTGGGAGTTAAAAATGAAACGCTTAACCTCAAACTGTGACGAAGTGACAGCATCATGTGAAATGAAGTGACGTCACACGAGCCTGCGAGTGCGAGTAAAGTTCGAAAGTCGTCAATAAAATATTGAGCTGTCAATTAAAGCTAAAAACTAATCGATAGGTACATACGTGAACGTCCTTGCAACTATAAAGTATGAGTTTAATTGCAAATAGTTGAGTTGAAGTGGCAATGGGCTGGACACATTGTGAAAAGAATGGATGGCAGGTGGACGCGAGAAATACTGGAATTGTATCCGAGAGGATGTGAAAGAAAACCGAGTGGACGATGGGCTGATGAATTAAGAAGAATGTGTGGAGTCAACTGTTTGCAGATTGCTCAAGATAGACAGGAATGGAAGTGGATTGGAGAAGCCTTCATCCAGCAGTGGATAGTGAACGGCTGAAAAGGATGATTATGATGAGTTGTGTTGAGATGAGTCGAGTCGATTATGTCAAAATCCCCTTGTTTTTTTTTTTTTTTTTTAATTAATTAAATTTTGGTTTAGCCCTTCTTTTATGATCCTCGAGGTTCGGTACCACTTGCTTGAAACATCCCGTATGAAATCTTGAAAAGTGTAACGTTCAGCGAAAATTTTCAAACGCCCTTTTCTCAATTTCGGCAAAATCGAGTAAGCTCTTTTAAGTACTTCAAAAATACGAAATTATTGATTGACAAATATGCAGATGTACAGATAGATTATCCGAATTATGTAAACGAAAGAAAAAAGTACATATGTATTTATTTATATATTTAATAATTACATGGAGAGGCGGCATAGCCGATAGGCCCATGGGGTCTGGTATCAGTTAAAAATCAAAATAAAAAACATTATTATAAATGAAAAAGAAAGAGAGGACAGTATTGCCAAAATTGAACAAAATTAAATAAAAATAAAAATAAAAACAAAAGATAAAAAAAATAGTAACAAAAATAAAAATAGAGATAAAAAACAAAAATAAAAACAAAGATAAAAAAATAGTAACAAAAAATAAAAATAGAGATAAAAAAACAAAAAAAAAAATAAAGATAAAAAACAAAAAATTAAATTAACATAAAAATAAAATGAATCCATTTATTAAAGAGTTGCAAATACCCATTTTTTTTTTAATAATAAATCTATTTTTTTTTAGTTGATTTTTATATAAATTTACATTTTTTTAAAGTGACTATTGAATCCGGAAGACTATTCCAAACTTGAACCACTCTACATATTTGAAAAGAATGAATCTCTAACAATCTTATTTGATTTTTCTTTTCGGAGTCTAAGAGTATGACCTCTTAGAGGAGGGTTCTCATTGAACATAATGAGGTTGGTCATTTCACATGAATAATGATTATTATTTTGAATACTTCAATTAAATCACCTCTTAATCTCCTTGTCTCCAATGTGGAGAGATTCAGTCTTTTCAATCTTTCATGATAAGGTAGTGATCGAAGTTCGGATGGCAATATGTACATATACATATATGTACATATGTATATTTACATATACATATATTAACAACATTTTAAACAAACTAAGAACGAGTTCGCCTCATTCCGGTCGCTGATGATGTTGTTTACTCTCTCAGTTTTCTTCCGTTTAGGTCTTAAGGGATGAAATTTAATTAAGGGTATTTAAGGCTCACGGGGTTGTAGTGGTTGTAGATGTGGCACCGGCTCCTCGGATTGATTTACGGTACAAAGTTGCGTCTTGATTTATCGACGGTGGTTAGGGTGACGTTAATTCGGAAACGCGGGACTAGACGTCTCAACTAATTGCTACATGTTCGATTGCTATGGTTCTCAAACAGTCGGGACTAACAAGCCCAACTCTACCTGACCTAATTAATCGATTTTGGATAAAGCCGTGTGCTTAAGAAATACTTTTATTTAAGCAAGTGACAGGTATGTAGGTGTAAAATTTACACTGATAATTATTAAAATATAAACAAAAATTGAGCTTAATTAAGCTTAGTTGTTATTTCATCGATGAAAAGTATAAACTTTAAGAGTACGATACTGTGGTGAAAATATTAACCGATTTGATTTATTTTGTTAATTTTCGGTACTGTAACAGTTAGTGAATCGTCACTTTTGAATAATGATATACATACATATGTACACTCGCGAGTGTTCAAACTGTGTCACCGTCATAATCTCGCTTTTATTATTTAATTGTAAAAGTTATGTACATGTTCGTGTTTGGAGGTATCATTCAAGTGAATGTTTGAGAACCGCCGTTAAATCCCTTAGCGATATCCCAGTGGACAAATGGTTTAAGAACCGCCGTTCTAATAACGTTATTGCCCCCAAAGTCATACGTATCGATTGCGATCAATTTAACGAGTTCGCTCGCGCGAGAATAATCGACTGCGATTAGTCGAATAATCGAATTCGATTTCAACCCCTTAGTCACCGACGGAAAAATATTTTAATACCAAAAAAAAAATTCAATTCCGTGAATTCGTTTTTAAATGAGCGCTGAAAAAATGTTTGAACTTTATTTTGCCTTGGAAAAATTCCGTGAAAGGATGAATTCAAGAAGAAACCGATACGGAAATTTTTTCACCCTCCTGTAGGTGACAGTGACAAGTTAACTTTATTGTACCGTGAACATTTTTTATTTCATTTCTTTTACCAAACTGAAAAGTCTCCCTGTTTTCCAGGAAGATTATCTGGATTGGTTAAAAATACTACTTTCATAACTTTTTCTTTGATTTTCACAAAAAAAAATATATACCGAACACACTCCACAAAATCTGGCGTAATAACTACGGAAATATATCCCGAGGCTAACAAGTCAAATTTTTCGCTATATGTTATTGAATATGAATTTTACATGTTAGAAATGTACTAAAAAATAAAAAAAAATACGTCGTTGAATAACAAACATAGTCCTGAACATGGAAATATAACAATATTATTATTTACACGGCTAATACAACAGTCGTCGAAACGTATCTTATTTCCTGTTTCGCAATATTAGTTTCTAGTATTGCGAGCGCTCGACTACAGGTTATATAACAAACAGTAACAAAGCACTGCGATGATTAAATTAATCGCCTTGGAAGTTCAATAGATACGTGTCTAAGTTTTATGTGTGTGATTGGATTAAAGTCTAATGGTCTTACAGATCTTCTGAGAATCTATCTGCTTGCTGCAAAATTAAAGTTGAATGCAGAGAATAGCTGCGAGCTGTCTGTTATTGAAACTCGCTAATAAAAGCCTATCGTGAGTTGGAGTAGTATTATGCAATTCCTCATTGAATTTCATTTCAAATGCATCGTCGGTTTGCACAAAAGGCGTGTCAATTACAGGGCTCTTTACAATTTGTGTCGTCGGATTTCTATTGAAGTGTTTTCAAATGAAACTTTGGCAATACAAGACGTATTCTCTGTTCTAGTACAAAATCGAATCACGCTTAGTATTTGGAAGTACCGGTCAAAATGGGATTTACCCACCCACCCACCCCATTTTCGGTGGTGGTGTCAAATCCGGTCGCAATTCGCATTCGAGACTGTTTCGTATTTTTTTACAGCCAACCGTTTCCCATTGTCCCGAACTGGAATCGTACGTTTTCCCCGTTGTTTGGCCGATAGTTTACGTCGGCCCTTTGTCGGTCATAAATCATAATTAGGGATTCTGCGCGCGCAATGCGTACATATCTATATATTGTACGGGGTACAATCATAGAGGGCGAAAATCGCCCACAGTTGCTGCGACACCGTTTCTCAAACTGTGCAACGGTTCAGAAATCACGAAAGTCTGCGAAATTATAATATACTATGGGGTGAATACGAATACTGCCGTAGTTTGCGTGTCAACATACAATATACATATGTATATGTATGTTACAGTGAAAGCACATATTTCAAGGGAAAATATATTTTTACCAATTCGGCCAGTGAAAATGTATCATGAATAAAAACAATGAATATACAGTTTCACTTCTCAGTATCGGTGAAAGTACATATATTAAAGTAAGCGTATGTATGTGTTTGTGACTTGTTGATGATGGCCTAAGGGCGATATTACACTGAGCAACCACACAAACAACCAGATTTTTTGTGACGGTGGCGAGCATCTTATTACATTGCACCACTTTTACTTCACCAGCTACCTGCTCATCTCATAATCTTCATACAAAAAAAATAGGTCTAGGAAGCTATACGAAAACTAGGTACTCTATGTAGTAGTATGTAAACGTAGACAATATATAAAATTCAACCTCTCATATTTCTTTCTGAATTTCATTGTTTTCGAAACAATTGCGTTGACGCTGCGTTGCTTTGACAATTGAGTACGACGATGCAAATAAAAGGTCAGAAAAGGGTTTTTGGTGAAGGTTATTTTCGTCGAACATTGACTTCCAAGAAATTTTTATGCAACTGAGAATCGCATCGTATAATACGTAGCATTGGAACCTGTACATCTATCTGGTCGTCGAGGTTCAAAAAAAACCTGGTGTCCCGATTTGTTGCTGAATGTAATATCATGCTTAGGGTAGCTACGCGTGCTCTTTTCTTCTTAAACCGACCATTATATGTAAGTCAATTGTTATAATATCGACAAACACTCGTAAACTATAATTAATTGGTACTATCCAAATTAACCAAGTCTACGCCTGAACACGACCACGGCACGATATGAAGAAGAAGCGACAAAATAACTATGTAGGATTGAATATTTCAGCAGATTATATGTATGGATTCGATTGGTCATTTCACAACTGTCAAATTTAGTTTCAATGACAGTTCGGAAAAGAATATAATTTCACCAGTGAAAATATATTTTCACTAGAAACATGCTTTCACTGTAACATATGTATGTATGTATGTACATATATAATAAAGAAGAAAATTTATTGCCAACACCGGAATACATATGTAGTTTCTTTAGTTAAATTTAACATATGGGTAAACGAAAAATGAAACTAGGGAAGAATAAACGTCGTTTTTAAATTCAACATCCCGTTATGCTTAAAAAAGAAGGCATACGACCAATGCGTACTGCCAGTTATGACGTATCGCTGTGAAACGTGGATGCTAAATTCACGAATGTTACGCAATCCACCAGTGCACTCAGAGAGGCATGGAAAAGTGTATGCTTGGTATAATAAAAATATACCGTAAGAGGAATACATGGGTAAGAAGCATGATCAAAATGGGGGATATAGCGGAACTTTAGAAAAAGTTGAAGTGGACACATAGCGAGAAGAACGGATGGCAGATGGACGCAAGAATTACTGGAATGGTATCCGAGAGGACGTGAAAGAAAGCAAAGTAGACCGAGTGGACGATGGGCTAATGAATTGAGAAGAATGTGTGAACTCAAGTGGATGCAGATTGCTCAAGACTGACAGGAATGAAAGAGGATTGGAGAGGCTTTCATCCAGCAGTGTATGTATATATATGTATGTACAGTGAACGGTTGAAAATGACGATGATGAACATATATGTACATAGGTAGTGAATTTTATTTAAAATAATAATATAAGAAAAGTTGTGAGGAAATTTTAGGTGTGAGTAAAATTCAGGATTGGAAATGTTTTTATATACAGAGATCTTAAGGGTTGAAAGGTTGGAAGAAAATGGGTATTACGTGTTCTGCAAATGAAAGTTTAGGACTTTAGGTGGAACAAATTAGGGTTGTGGAATGTTATGGAGGAACAATTGAAGGACATTTAAAAAAAGAGATAAGGCCTGCTATCTGCTAACCAAATTATTTAAAAGTTTATACAGGAAGCAAAGGTCATTTATCGATCTTCTTAACGTTAGACCTTTTGTTTGTATATAACGAGGAATAGTTGAGACACTCGACTAAAAGATTATTTTCGCTAAATTGATACAAAAAATGTATCTCCGTATCATCGAGATATTAAATTTAAATTTAAAAGATAATTTTACGTAGTTATTTGTATGTATGTAGTTGTAACTATTGCATGCGACTGTTATACAGTCGAAAATCTGGTAATACGCTTAAATATAATTACTCAAAGTTTCAATTGCGTTCTGTAATTCGATTGAAACAATGCGAGTAGATTCGACCATCGATAAGCGCTATACATATGTATGTACATATGTCAAATTCGTTTTGAAAACAAGAAGAAAAACTTTCGAAGACCGATTTCAGTCATAACAGTAAAATGATGCATTTTAATCGGTCGACGGATTAACTCGCACACTAAAACGACAACTGCACACATACTATGTATGTATGCGTTACAGTGAAAGCATATCTCAAGTGAAAATATATTTTTACCAATTCGGGCAGTGAAAATGTATCCAACAATGAATATAAAGTTTCACTGCTCAGTATCGGTGAAAGAATATTAAAGTAAACGTATGTACACATGTGTTTGTGACTTGTTGATGTTGGCTTTCATAAGTCGATGATGTCTCATCCTACAAGTGTGTTTTGAACGAAACGGTGGCGTTGTTATATCTGATGATTCTGAGGATAAGGCCGGGCGCACAATGGGTACGTATGCATTCGTGTCGTACGTAGTGTGTTGTCCCTCACACAACGCCATACGTGTGAGGGACAACAACATACGTACGACACGAATTCGTACGAATGCGTACCGAGTGTGCGCCCGGCCTCAGGAGGTAGCAACACGTGCTCTTTTCTTCTTATCAATTGTTATAAAATCGACAAAGACTCATTGTAAACTATAATTGGTACTAATCAGTAAAAGTCTACGCCTGAACCCGACGGGCACGGCACGATAAGAAGAAGAAGCGACAAAATAACTATGTAGGATTGAATATTTCAGCAGATTATATGATTCGATTGGTCATTTCACAACTGTCAAATTTAATTTATTCAATGACAGTTCGGAAACGAATATAATTTCACCGGTGAGTATCAGTGAAAATATATTTTCACTAGTAGAAATATATACATATCTACTAGTGAAAATGTACTTGAATATGATTTCACCGAAACGCCAGTGAAATTATATTTTCACTTGAAATATGCTTTCGCTGTAACATACAAGTGCCGAATTAGTCGAACGACTTAATTCAGCGACGTTCAAATTTGGGAAGCGTCGATTTGCGGAATGAGTGGAAAAGTGTCGCTTTTCCGTGCGAAATATGGGGACACGACGCGCGATCCGTGCGTTCCTCATACGCGACCATAATAATTTATACTTAACGACATACGTTTAAATGAGCACCGAGAATACAAATGAGGGTTGGAAAAGCTTTTCCGCGAGCTTTTCGCACAAAGAGGGGAAAGGGAGGGTGAATGAGCCAGTGTGACGTAAACGATTCGACGATAATTCCGAACGAACGAACGGGCCCTTTCATTGTTTTCGCTATAAATCGCCATATTACATATATAACAGACCAGTCCGCGTATGCGCCTAATATTGACTCCCCAGAGAGTGATTAATGTCCATGCGTGTGTATGTAGTATCCATCTATCTAAATAAATTTTTATTTCGATCGTATTCAGGCTGAATTTTCCGATTTTTCGCGTGCCGGCTAAACGGTATCAATTGAATGTGGAAAGGCGCAAGTAAATTTGCATAGGTTTTAGTTCGTCGTAGTCGTTTTCAGCCGTTCACCATCCACTGCTGAATGAAGGCCCCACCAATCCTATTCCATTCCTGTCTGTCTTGAGCAATTTGCACCCAGTTGACTCCACACATTCTTCTCAATTCATCAGTCCATCGGCCGCTCGCTCTGCCTTGCTTTCTTTCACATCCTCTCGGATACCGTTCCAGTATTTATTGCGTCCACCTGCCATCCACTCTTATCGCTCCACTTCAACTTTTTCACGCGTTCTGCTAAATCTGCCACTTTGGTCATGCTTCTCACCCGCGCATTCCTCTTACGATCTCTTCTTGTTATACCGAGTATATGTACATATTTCCATGCTTCTCTGTGTGCATTCAATCTTAAATTCAGCATCCACGTTCCCCTTCCACACGTCTTTTATAAGCATAGCAGAGTGTTGGATTTAAAAACTGTGTTCATTCTTCCGAAAGCGCTCCATCCTAGTTTTATTTCTTCTTCTTTACATCCAGTCATGTTCACCATTTGTCCTAGGTATAAATAATCATCAACTATCTCTACAATATGATTATCTATTGTGACTACGTTTTGCATACTTATTATCTTTTTTTTTTTTTTCTTTCCGTTGATATACATTATCAATACTAACCCTAGCAAGCACCAGGCGTTGCCGGGTACAATCTTCTGCAATACTCAATCTGTTTCGACTGGACATACGTATACATCGGTAGGTACATACATACATACATATAGTAATAAAAGAATCATATTCGATGTATTTTTTTTATATAAAATATGAAACTCTCCAATAGATAGTCCAATTCTTATGCATTCGACTCTTCGCTTAAAAAAGTAGCGGTTTGTGTTACCCGTTCTCGATTTTTATTAGATTATGAGACTATTTCACGTTACAATTATTATCTTCATTCTTCCATCCCCAGAATGATTGGATATCGTAAATATTCCGATTTTATTATTTTTTTTAATATTAATCTGTCGTCCCCAAGGCAACGACTCATTACTACATTTATCAACTCAACATAATTTATTTATTACTTTTTTTTTCTTTGTGTTTGCTCTAATATAATATATTATGTATTATCTATGTATCTATGTAAAAGCTCCAACAGGCGTATAATAAAGAAATATGTAGCTGTGCAACGAAACAAAACTTTGGATGGTAACTACTAATATAAAGGATATTATATTGTATTCAAATACCATATGAGACTCGCTGGATCATGCGAAGTACCTCTTCAATTGTTATAAATATATTCATATATTCAATAAACGTATGAATTAAATTTGATATTTACTTTTTTCATAAATGGGTTCATTGACGCTTTTCTTGTATCAAACTTTACAATCGACAAAGTTTTCCTTTCGTATAGTAAATGGCGTGTGCGATGGCGTCTATCAAACTCGAACCTAACGACCATTTTTAAATTAAATTCGCCACTATAAAATATGTAGCTTTGAGTCGACCCATAAAATTGTTCGATCGCCGGAAACTCACAACTATTCGTTCGACTTTCTATTGTTTCGAACGTATAATAAAATTTCGCAGTACGCAGTATACACGTGCACAAATCCGATTCGCGTAGAGATTTTGCAAGCAGTTTATAGATTTATGTGCAACATTTGCGCATTTCGCGCCAAAACGGAATCCGTAATTCAACGCGGCGAAATGGCGAGTGTCTTGGGAATTATTTGGAAACAGTCTTTGTCGCCATTAGTGCTTAAGTCTAATGTATTGCAGTCGACAGTATTGAACGCCGAACAATATTGTGCGAAACTAAGATGATTTTACACAAAGAGACACGGTCATACGTTCTGAAGGAGCTTGCAAAAGCTTATTCAATTACTTTTAAGCTTGGCTCTCTTCAAAGGATGAAAATTGTAAAGATACTTTGCAATAGGATATCGCAAGTAAACAAAGACAGCCTCTGGAGACTTGCGTGCACCGATATAAATATACAGTAACTATTATGTGTATTTATGTACGTGGCAATTTTCATCGTGCAAATTGATATATAAAATTACCGATCCCTAATCAAACGTCTAGTGGACAACAAATGTGACGTTCACCTCGTTCATTTTGAGACATACCCTACCTAGCTAAAAACTTTACTTTGGATACATATTTCATTTGAAGTGTCACTCGTTGGTGACAGGATAAACTGTGGCGTGCTTACGCGAGCTTTTCATTTTGGCCAAACGTACTTTGACGCTTTGTGCGATAATGAAAATTAAATAAAATATACAATGTATTTAAACCAAACCTAACCTTACTTAATATACTCTTAAAGAACAATAGAATAGTTTATCCTGAAACGAAATACTGTAATATCGCAAGTTTGGTCTATTTTTAACTGTTTTAGAAAATTATTATTATGAAAAAAATTATTTAACTGTATTAGAAAATTCACTTGCTTGTGAACGATCTCCAAGACTAAATTATTACTTTTTATAGACTATTTCTCATACTACAAATACAATGCTTTTAATTTAAAAATACTTAAAGCAAAGACTAGATGGTAAAATTTAAAGTAAATTATGAAAATATTATCAATCAAAGAATCAGTAACTATAAAAAATATGATTGAACTTACAAAAAACACATAGATGTGTTTTTAAAAATAATAAAACACTACAAATCAGATCAGTTAAAATATTGAGGTAGAATTTTAATAAAAAGACAAAGTGCGAAAAATTCAATGCATTACAAAATTTGACCCCGACATTATATGTACATATGTAAGTAGTAATAAATATTTTTGAATACTTGTTAAAACAAATAAATAAACGTACATATGTTAAATTACGCTCGTTTGAAACACCCCGTGTGTTAAAATGACATTCCCATCTTATTTAGACGGACAGATAAAATAAGAAGTACATAAGTGCTCTCGATCATCAATTTCGACGTACTCGAGTGTTTCGTTGGAGAATCTCGTTCAGCTGCGTACTTGAGAGTACAATTCCATCTTTCAGTGATAGTACAGATAATTTGACATAAATGATATGATATGAACAACCGTATCACAATGTAAATTTTCGGGATACCTTTATGGATACTCTCATACTTTTATTCGTATTAGATTGTGCGATACGTCGGTTAAATATCATTGTAAAATTCATTCCACGTTATGCGTATTTGCACAAGCCACCTATTCGTTTTCTACGTTTCCGTCTCCGGTTCGTACCTACGTAATTCGAAACGGGCCAATATCTGTCGATTTACATGATGAAGAAGAGGCGCATCGCGTTTCTCCCCCGTTCTATCTCAAAACGACCATCCTAAGATATTTTATATGAAAATTTTACCCCGTTTAACCGTACCTACGTAATCGATTTCGGATATTTACGACGACTTAACGCGCGCTAGCTAAACCGCGTTGCGCGAAAATTGCGCTCTAACTCTCTCCCTCTCTCTCTTTTACCTAAAATATCATATTTTATTGGATGGGCAAAACAATTTAGCCGCTGAAACGACTCATAGACATTCGCCATAAACGTGGACGTATTTACTGCGTCGTAAATTGACAATTTTTCAACAGTGTATCACGTACGATTAAACCGCATACGTAATTTCATCAATCATAACTGTAACTAAATGTATGTACATATGTACATATGTATGTACAATTCACCCGTAAAAAATCTCATATTCAACAATTCTGATTTAATCCTACTGATAGAAATTAATTAATGTATGTACCTACACACTTTATAAATCGAGGAATAATCAAACGATATTATTACAATTGAATGAATTCGTTGATTGCAAAACTTTCTTGTTGCTTTAAACGCTGTCGTAAAAATCATTTTTTAAACTGTTTCGTTAAACTTTTGATTGAATCGTTCGCTCAGACATATACATATTCATGTACTTGATAATTTGAATACAATATTATATTTTTGAGTTGTACTTCATTGTCATTTATTTATTTATTTATTCAATTATGTAAAATAGCTCGAAAAGTTCATTACAAACAAAAAAGTAACTTAATGCTAAAATTACAAAATTATTATTAGCACTTGTACAGAGGTGTTGTTTTAAGGCTGCCAGGAATATATCAATTTGGTTTATTTTTCTAAGACCTTCTGGCAGTCCATTGTATTCAACAACAGCCCTATACAAGATACTTTTTCTAGATCTACTTAATTTTAAATTCTTAACTATGTTAGAGTAAGGAAAACAAAGACAGCTGGTGGTGTTTTTCACAAGGGTGTATTAATGTACATATAATGCCCTCCCGGAGTGCGTCAAGTCTTCTAAGACAATAGATGCATTCTTGAAAAGTGTGAGGAGACACCTCTGTGAGAGATAGTATGTAGTTATATATAAGTATAGTGTATAATGTGTAATTGATTTATGTAATTGTTATAAATATGTAATAGATGTAAGTTAAATTAGCTAATTAGCTATTATTATAAAAAATAAATATTCCTTAACTTATTGAAATTATTAGCTTGAAATTAAATTATTAAAAAAATATTTGATATTTTTTTACATATCTCTAAGCTAAACTACAGAGAGATTTTACTTCGTCGAACCTTTAAAGGTGTGCTTTGTAATTTATCTGCACACTAATTACGCTCAGTTTACAAGTATAAACACCATGTACGCTGTAAGAGAATATTACACGGTTAAGAAAATCCCTTTGTAGCGAAATTCGTACGTACAAAAACCGACGATTCGTATTATCGCGCGTTTCGTTTCGCTATCGCGAAAATCGTTAACGTTCCACGCGAATATCTCTAGAAATATCTCCATTTTAAAACTCAATACATATGTATATACACAGCAGAACGCTCGAGCGTCTGCAAAATGATTTTCGCCTCCTTTTTTCGTACGGTTTATTTCTTTCAATTTATTTAGACGATTCATCAACTTTGTATTTTCGATAAATAATCGAAAAATTCTACTCAGTTGAATTGATCTACTTTGGCGGATTATTTGCCGCCGTTTAATTGATAGACCGTCTGGGGTCGAGACAACGTTGTCGTCTTTATTGATGAATTTCTGCGGATGAAAGGAGATTTGAGGCTTTCTTAAATACACGACCACTCGTTTATATGTATGTATGTACACTGCGATGAGTTTTGCAAAGTGTGACTTTTAGAACAATTAACCCGAAGACGATTAAACTCATACATGACGCACGTGCACGAATAACCCTTTGATTCGTTTGTGGCGATTATTCCTCGCGATTCGCCCCGATCTCTTATTTTTCCAATCATATTTTTTCCGAAGATATTTTCATCGGTCTCGAAAAAGGTTGAATGTAAAAAAAAAAAAAAATTAAAATAAAGTTTTCTCGGCGTATCGCACAAAGTGCTTAATGGATTTCGCGCATTACAGAGAGTGATTACACCATTGTGAACGGATTAAACTGTGAGTGGGGGGAGAGAATTTTCGCTCAGTCTCGCCACAGTTTGAAATAAATCATCTGCAAATTTAAAAGGATAACTTTGGCCGACGTACATACGTGCGAATTTCAATTTCGCTTCAGCTGAAAATGCTTTTTCCAACGGCGCGCTTGAAATCAGGTCTACCGATATTAATCTGTTTCCCGTACGCTCGTTTTTGAACGATTGCGATTAATACGCTTGAACTTTTTTTTACCCGGCGTTTCCTGGATGCAAAATATTACACGTATTCCCTGTTATCGCCAGTTCTCTCTCTTTATGATACCTATGTATATGTACATATGTATATTGAACTGTTTCAACAAACATAACTCTATCTGTCATTATCCGAAACAAAATCGAATCATTGAAACAAAACTGTACAAAATGTCCTATCGTACTTCAAGAAACCTATAGTCATAATTCATAATGAGTTACTTTGAAAAGTTTGATCATTGCTTAGTCGAAAGGTGTGGGGATTTATAATACAATGCACATTATGAGGAACAAACAATTGGAATACATGTACGTAGCTGTTGTTGCCCGAATAGAAACAGTTAAGGCCCGTAACGCACTTGGCTGCCTGGCTGCGGCAGCCATGGCTGTGCAGCCACAACGATGTTAGAATATGTATGTGGCTGCTGTATGTGGCTGCCGGCCTGTCCAGGAAACTCTGGCTGCCTAGTGCGTTATCAAACAGGCAGCCACATACATTTTCCAACATCGTTGTGGCTGCCCAGCCATGGCTGCCAAGTGCGTTACGGGCCTGAACTTACTCGTATGTTTCCAATGGCAATGCTGAATCTGTTTCAACTAGAAAAATCGTATCTGTAAATAGTTGAAGTAATCGAAACAAAAGTTTTTATGGTAGCTACACGAAAGGAAAATATTGCATCGCATTACTTTATAATACCCGTAGGATCACAAGAAGTATCTTTGCCGAGTTTGGTGCCTATTAGTCAAACGGTATGAGAATGTGTGTGTATAAGGAATAAGGAAGGATTATTCATTAAAATTCAATGATACTTAAACGTATCTAACAGTATATTGTACATAGATATAATCTTTTTTGTAGCACACTTTTAATACTTGAATGATTCGATTCGTTTTCACAGAGAGTGCGACTGGAATTTCGTTCGACTGTGATTGCCCTCGAATAGCTGAAACTTTTCACGGTTGAAAAGTGCGTAAAAGTGCGAAAGTTTCCCCAAAGGCGTGTCGTCCCGTTCGCAACGGAACCCGATTTCCATTGAGTGTAAAGTTTTCCGGAAAATCGACGGAAAGCGATACTTTACGCATCGTTTTTTTTTTTTTTTTTTTGCACGTTCACTCGCGCGAACACGCACGAAGAAGCTTCCGAAAAGAATTCGAATTAGATCGAAACAATCGGTGCAATTTCGCATTAATGAAAAACATCGAAACGATTCGCTCGGTTGGACTACATTTATACGAATTCGTTTGATAAAATGAATTTTAAATGAGTCAAAACATACCGTGTGAATGTTTGTAAAATTACATACATACATATGTACATACACAGTATCGAAATGAAAATACTGTATTATTTTTATTTATCGCGATAAACTTCTCGATTGAGTGTAAACAACGCGCAATAAAGTCGAAACAGCCCTTATTTATGCAAATAATAATGGCGATGAATATATACATACATACATACATATGTATATACAGGGTGTCCCGTGTGAGAAAGAGGCCTAACTTTGAGTTGGGTTCCTCGCCCTCTTGAGATACCGCGTATGGTGCATAAATTACCGCGAAGTGACACGCGAATAAATAAATATTTGAAATGTACAACAACAATTATAATGTAAGTCTTTGAGTTCGTGTCTCATTGCTCGTTATACATTGCCGAAACGTATGACTGATCAATACCAAACTTTGCACGGCTACTTCCTATGATCCGGCTGTTGTAATGAAACACTCGAGCGCGATAGACAATCTCACCGTACTATGTTGTGTTTCAATATAATTGTCAGTTTACAAAATATATGTGGCTAGCCGGTTTGCCCGTCGTTTGATGGTGGATTCTAGCCCCACGCCCTTCAAACCCCACCCGTGCAATCTTGTTTGTACAATAGCGGCACAGCCCGTAGCCCGTTTGATAGTACGTGAAACAATTGATTGAATGGGTGTATGGCAGAAAAATTGTGTTGTTGACTGGAACCCGCTTTGACAGATAGCTGCTTGCTAATGCAAAAATGTTTATGTTGGTAATGCGAGTGTGATCTAACGACCTAGGCAGGCAGACGTTTAAGTTAATATTATTGTTATATATATAATAGCCGAAGTCCGTCTGTCTGTCTCTGCTGATAACGCTCACCGATGTAAATAATTAAAAAAAACCAGAAGGTCGCGCGAGTGGGATTTTAACCCGGTATCTTACGCATTCAACCAAACTATGTATGTAGGTAATAACGGGTAGGCTTCAACTTGACTATATAAATTGTTACGTGGTGTATTATAACGCGCCATCTATGAAACAACTATAAAAATATTATTTTTCAGTACGGGTGATGAGAAACGGCTCCGTTGATATTCAACGGGCTTACACTAGTTACACATATAATAGCCCAATTCCGTCTGTCTGTCTGCTGATAACGCTCGCCTCGGTAAAGGAAACGCAGGAACGGAACGTTGCGAGTGGGATTTGAACCCGTGATCATTAGGTTGGGTGAGTTAGCGCTAACGCGTTCATCCAACTCCAGGCCTCGTATAATTTGAAAATATATTAATCCATAGTAGGTTCTAACTTTGCCAAATTATAACGTAATCAATTACGTCAAACACGTCCGTTGATATTCAACGGACTTACACTAGTATATGTATAGTAAATGCATAACTCATCTGTTTATTTCGTGCGGTCTTTCTCGAGCTTTAGTTTTTCGTGCGCTTTGATTTTTCTATTTCAATTTATGTAGCGCAGTACATTTTGCAGTTTGATTAGTCTATTTTGGGCATTTAGGAATTCGCCTGTAATATGTATGTACCTACATATATATGCATACATACATATGTATAGACAACTTTGCGTTACAATACTAATGAAATTTTTATCTGGAAATTTCAAATTAAATAAATAACCATCGAATGTAAAGCGGAAGCGGTGATTATTGAAATGAATTTTCGACCATCTCCCCCCCCCCCCCCCCTCACACCGCGAAAAGCCGCGTATATAAAGAAAATGAAAATACTCTCGCTCTCCGTAAGGGGTCGTAAATCCGAAACGGAACATCGGCGCAACTGTATAAATAACGATATACAAAAAAGAAAAAACAAAATATACGTATGAGAATATCTCAGCTCGCCGCTGAATATATTACGGTGTATCTTCTTCGCAAGCACGGTGTGGGGAACAGGGCCTAAAAGCTGCCAGGAGACTGCTTTACTTACATAGAAGTAAGGAACGAGCGTTTGAAATTATGCGCTATTTTTGCAAGGGTCTCGGGTAGGTATCGCGTAAAAGTTAAAGCGGCTGGCAGTTATCATGATTAAGGGTTGCGGTTAACTCCCCAAAGTCGCGATGGTAACATCCCCTCAATAACACGACGAAGATCGACCCTCCTCTCTCGATGTCGATGAACGAAACCCAATTCTTCGTAACAGTCGCAAATGTAAATTTATCGCTTTGCTAACCCCACTCAGCGACACTTCCATTCTGGGTGAATTTCCGAAAAAAATTCTATTTGATCAATATCTCTCGCTCGCTCCCTTTATCGGTGAGCGATTTACCCATCAGAATAAAATATATATACGTATATGAGCGTAATTCTCATTGCTGAAGATCGTGACCACGATTTGTAGTCGGCCGCCCGATGACTCCACTTCAGTTGTCTCTGGATTAAAGTGCATCCTGTCGCTGCACGGATCTGGACGTAATAATACATAATTAATAATAGTGTACGTTTGTAATAAGCGACGCGAATGCTTCAGAACGCTCTCCTGTCCCCGAAGAGTGGGAGCTTCGGGTACAAGCAACTGAAAAAAATACTACCCGGTTTTCGGGTTTTTTAAAATTAAAAACCGGTTAACCGGTTTAGACCGTCAAAAAAATTTAAATTTTTTAAAATATAAATAAGAACGTTTATAATGGTTTAAAAATATGTTAAAATTATACATATGTCCTTTTATTAGTTGAAGATATACATATGCATAATAATAAAATACTTTATCCGATATGGATAAAGTAAAAATAGATGCGTGAAATACAAATATTACTTAAAATTATTATAGATAAATATTACCTGATTGAGACTAGTAAGAATGCAAATGATGCAATCTTTGCAATTGTTTTGTAATTTCTTCGTGACAGTTAATGGAATGTAATATTGATCACATTTTTCCACGAGCTGGTCACCAAATAAAACAGAAGAACAAAGTTCAACTTCCAAAAGTTAAATGATCTTCGGAGCACTTTATCGAACTATGTACATAATAATAAAAACTAAAAAAATCTTTAAGTGACAGCTCATTTACGAAAAATTTTCCACGATACGCCCTTCAGTTACTATATAATAGATAGCTATCCATATTTTTTCGAAGGAAAAATTATTTACTTTATGCAAGTGCAAGCTAGATGAGATTTTACACAATAACTTCTCGGGAAAATCAACATAATCTTCAAAAAGGTATAACCTTATTTACGTATTTGGTTTCTCGAAAATTTACCGGCTCACTTCTTCAAATTTACCGGCCAGTTCTCAACCAAAAGATGCACAAATGGACAGCGATAACATTGTACATACATATTTTCAATGCTATATTTGTTTGTAATCTCGGATCTCGAATCCTTTTGTGCTGTGGATGCAAATAATAATTTGTTGAAAATAGTTTTATATATGTACATATGTAAATTATTTCCACCGCTTAACTGGAAGTAATTTAGTGGGTAATTTATAATTTAAAAAAAAATTAAATTCATTATAAAATAATTGATAACCGGCTAACCGAGCAAAATTACCCGGTTTTCGGTTTGCCTAAAAACCGTGCGGTTAACCGGTTTTCCGGTTTCGGTTTAACCTGGTTTGGAAGCCCTAGCTACAAGTGAGATAAATAAGGGTCTTCATCGATGATTCTGGTCATACGAATAGGGGAGAAAATTACGCCATAGCATAAGACAGCGTGATAAATTTCACTTTTTAAGTGCTATTGAAATATTAAGAAATTTTTCCGATCGCGCAGATTAAAATTGCGCTCGTTTTTCATTTTTCTTTATCAGTTTAGCTTGAACGTTCAGTTTTTTAAGCGATAAAAATTTTTATACCTGTATGTATGTATGTATGTACATATATCATCAAAATACAAAGTACTTCTCATTCACATTAAACCAAGTTCATCATCCATATTTTAATTATATGTATGTATGTACTATAGTATTTTATTTATTTTTGTAATATAGTAACTAAAGCTAATTACATAGTCTTTAACTAAGCACCTATACAGAGATGTTTTTTTTAAGACTGCCGGGAATTTATCAATAGTTTTGAAAGTTCTATGTAATTCCATCTGGCACTCAATTTATGTATATTCCAAAACACCCCTGTACAAGATACTTCTCCTATTTATATTTACTGTAACATTTTTTATAATTAAATTCTTTTTATGATTAAATTAAGTATGATTACATTTCCTATACTCTTTAACTCATCATCATCATCATCATTTTCAGCCGTTCACCATCCACTGCCGGATGAAGGCCTCTCCAATCGTCTTCCATTCCTGTCTGTCTTGAGCAATCTGCATTCAGTTGACTCCACACATTTTTCTCAATTCATCAGGCCATCGTCCACTCGGTCTACCTTGCTTCCTTTCACATCCTCTTGGATGCCATTCCATCTGCCATCTATTCTTATCGCTCTGTGTCCACTTCAACTTTTTTACACGTTCCCCTATATCTGCCACTTTGGTCACGCATCTTACCCATGTATTCCTCTTGCGATCTCTTCTTGTTATACCAACCGTACATCGTTTCATGCTTCTCTGTGTGCACTGGATCTTACGTAACATTCTCGAATTCAGCATCCACGTTTCACATCCATACGTCACAACCGGCAGTACGCATTTATCGTATGCCTTCTTTTTTAAGCATAGCGGAATTGTTGGATTTAAAAACAATATTGTACTAAAAATTGCTGTTTGTATTTTTTACATTCAATATTATTGAAGAGCCGCATGCGGCTTGCGAGCCGCGGTTTACCGACCCCTGATACAATTTAAAAATTCAAGAAACCGGCACCCGACTTTAGCGCGTGAGACTTTTGCGCGCGAACATTAGCGCGCAAAATAAGATTATTTTGTATTGTTGACTGCTCATTCAAAGAAATTTACCTATCCAAGATAACTTTTCTGTCAAAATTACATCTTATTTAAAATTAATTGGTACTTTTACAAAGCTATCCATGAAAATTTTATCGATTGGAAAAAATAATAAGATTAGGATATTCCACCATGCCAAATCAAATAAAAGGTTGGAAGCCATAATTCCAACTTATAATAGTATCAGTAAATTGGAATTCTTAAGAAGAATCTCTAATAATATTGAAATTGAAATTTGTCTTTATGTATATGTATGTATGTATGTGTTTAATACTGTTTATAAGTATACACAGTATAAAACACACACATGTAAGTATGTTTGCCTTTTTTTTTTTAAATAGTTTTTTATTGTTCTTTTTTCATGTACAATAGATATGTGTACTATGTACATACAATATGTACAATAGATATGTGTTTTAAATTTTTAGAATAATTGTTTTATATTTTTTTTTATTAAATATAAAAATAATAAATTGCGCGCTAACGTCGGCGCGCTAATGTCCGCGCGCCAAAGTCCCGCGCGCTAATCTCGCCGCACCCAAGAAAACATAGGCGAAATAAACGAAACCAATTTGTTCCATGTACATATGTACATATGTATGTATGTGTTCATGAAAAACACGAGGGAGCTTCGCCGTCGCATAGTGTTAATTACTAATTTCAGCGAAAGCTGCCAAGTTAATATGAAGTCGTCATTAAATTTTCATACAGGGGGTGGCGAACAATATTGGGTAGGCTTTTAGGCCCGCGCGCATTTAGCCATTGTGCGAGTTGTCGTTTTGGGGCCTAAGTGGCGGCCCTGCCCTCCGATAAATTCCGGCCCAAAGTCTCGGATAACATTCCGATATCCAGGGCCCTCTCTCTGGCCCGAGGCAGCATTTAATTATTTCGTGGTCACCTCCTCACCCCCTCCCACCCCCACAATCCCTTTTCACCCTTCGTGTCCTACATAATGGAGCGAGTAGTGTTTTAAAATTATTCACACACACACACACACACACAGACTCGCGCATACTGTTTCGACGTGTATGTATGTACATATAATGAGCTTTTGAATTTGGACGATTGCATGTTTTATTATACAATACAAGGTTTGAATTTGTGTTTACATTGCTATGTGAGCTTTAAGGCTCACACACACTTACCACACCCCACGTGATGTGATTGCGCGCCGTGACGCCGTTGGTATGAATTGCGACGTGGGGTGGGGTGTTGCAAGTGTGTATCTATGCCATACAAAACCATTCAATTCGTGCATTTAGGATTTCGTCGGAAGGTGTGTGTGGCGTGGCGTGTGGTATGTGTGGGCCATTTAGCTTAGTATAACCAAGTGTAACGGTTTTACCACGGTAATCTATGAATCAATTTTCATGTTGTTAATTTGAATATCGGAAATAAAATAGGCACTTGCTGATTTTTGCAGATTAGGATTCTATCTGCCGTCGCCAATAATCTTAAATAAGGCAAAAAAATGTGCAAATATGCAAAAAAAAAATGTTTAGTTACTACTACGCTTGAAGATCGCGTTGAGTGTAAATCCATGAGCTTTAATTTTAAAATATGCAGTATGTAAATAAGTGACAGTTGCCAATTTTATGGTAATGGCTGACGATGGGAGTCAATCTACGTGCTCTAGGGTCACTATGATACACCTGGGGATAAAAGTGTTAATTTTGCCATTTCAGGTCATTTTTAAAAATAATTAGGTATTCAAAATGAGTGTTGATTTTATTTAGAAAAATGTATATCAAGTTTTTGGCACTTAGAGCCTATTTTATTTCTAGTATTCATTTTATGTTAAACATATTTAACGGTATGCTTCTCTGTCAATTGTTTAAATGAATGTATTGCGTAAGCTCGTGGCCGATAGTATGTACTTTAATTCAATGTATTTTACTTTATCCATATGCGTAGTACAAAGTATTGTTTTGTTAAGTGGAACTACATAGTAGATATGTAGATATAATCGTTTCAGTCAATTTCTTTCATTAAGAGCTTTGCAATTATATGTAGGTACATATGTACATATATTAAACATTAGTTTTACTTGTATTTTTACAATTATTATTAATGATCAATTATGTACGCAATTTGCTTTCACGTGCAAAGTTTCCTCTTGAAACATTATCCATTAACGCCAAAGTTGCACCCGAGCGCATCTATTTCTAATTAAAATTTAATGGATTAAAATCCCAGCTTAATGACTGTAATATTATGATGTCGTGTAAGAGGCGGCGATATGAAATATCGCAGATCGATTATTTTCACCCAAGTTTTCCTTTCAGCGTAATTGAAAGTGTCTGCCCTCATTTTAAGTTTAGCGAGTTTTATTTTTTTGTATTTGGCCGTGTGAAACTTTTCACTTTGCGTATTTTATTTATGTATGTACATAGTATGCTTATATATTCGTGCGTACGTATGTATGTACGTACATGTACATACGTACATACATACATATTATGTATTCACGTACGACTCACACACGCGAGCGCTTTTCATAAGCGTGTGTATCAATCAAACGGATATGTGCTTAAAAGCTCTCTATTAATATAAAACGGATTCGTTCTCGTTTCTGGACAATCGGCGTTTTGAAAAAACCGAAGATTGGTCAACGTCACACCACACCTGTCACCGATTTTCCTTCCAATGGTTCCTCCTTTTATTTTTTTTATTTTTACACATTTCCTTTATACACCAGAACTTTTTTCGTTTTAATATACATTTAATAGATTATTAACTTTTATACTAAATATTATATAAATATACATATATTATATTTTTAATCTGATATTCAATCGATACTTCTATTTAAAGTATTTAAACCTGTTTGGAAATTGGATACAATTCTACTTCTTACACGCGAAAGTAAATAAAGTAACGCATTATTTGACTTATTATGGACTCATTAAAAAATGAGAGAATTGTACAAGTTTGCGACAGTGCCTTTTTTTTTTTTAAATTGACTTACTCATTTTTATTTCATCACAATTCGATTTACTTACATATATACATAGGTACACTGAGAGCCCAAAATTACCCTCTTCACATTTATAACACATCTCGTCACATTTTCCGTGAATTGCGGTTAGTTTTCTCCGTGTTTGCTTATCAAATAGTGTGCGCGTTTTCAAGCGATAAGGCACCAATTCAGAGAGTTCAGAGTTAATATTACTAATTGAGGGCCTCGGGGCAAGAGAGTGTCAACTCTCATTTATTAAAGACACACAAATCGTTTTATTTTTTAAACAATAACGTCTGATCTTAGTTTATTACAAAATTTATTATGAATATGAAAAAGTATACGTTTTAATTTACGGATTTGAACAAAGTTTATAATTAATATCTACATATGTATATCTCAAAACTACCAATGTGAGGGTCTTATCTGAGGGCCTTTTGATTGTTAGTAAATTCCACAGCAATATCTAGTCAATATGCTTATAGATATGTACTATCAAATGACAATTACCTCTAATGCTGGATTTAATTAATTAATATACGTGCAATTGAACGTCCTCTCTCAGGTACGATACATAGTCCAAGAAGAAGATTTTGAACAGTTTACAGCTCGGCTTCGGATTAAACCCTGGCTAGCCTTATACATACATACATACATATGTGCAAAGCTCTTTACACCTTACGTATGCTCATATCTATTACAATATATAGTACATTTGCAAGTTTTCAGTGTCGACTGCGTGCTATCCGTATCAAAGGGTTTTTAAGCCGGTCATATTATATTTTATTCATACGGTCATTTCATATGCACTCACACAGCTCCAACTCTTTCATCCGGTCGGGTTGTGAAGGGGTTGAGAGTTGTCTTTTTCTGCACATCAGCAGAACGACGAGGGTTTGTTTGCGTACGAAAACGAGTGTTCCGTTTTACTCGACGCGCCATTGAATTATCATATGAGGAAGTTCGTTTCAATTATTCATCATAATGATTTTCAAAGTGGGAAATGTATACGGAAGCGTATTAGTTTGGTACTGGCACCTTTCAACATGAAAGTTTACACTTATTTCAAATTTTGAATGGATAGTTTGAACTTTTAATTAATTTTCTACTCACCAACGACATCCCGTACACTTGTCAAACATCACCGACATGTTTAGCGCAAAACTTTCGACTATTTTACTATGGAATACCACGCCAAATAAGTATCAAGTTGTATGCAGCAATTGTAGAGAAGCGGTACGCAAAGTTTTGCCGTTCTGCAAAACTAGTGAGTCGAGGAAAAGTCAAATTTTAGTCGCTACCGTCATATCACACGTCACTGTGACCAAATACTAAACTGGTTTGCAGCACCGTTAAGGATGATTTAGACCAGGCTAGTAGTTAGGAGAGTAGCGAGTAGCCTTCCCCCACCACACTTTCCACGCGTCTTTAGGCCAGTTCAGTAGTAAGCTTCTCAACACAAAGCACCAGTTAATGGGACATTTCAATGTCGTTTGCAAAAGGCTGATTTCAATGAAATTAATTACACAGGCATCTTCACAGTCTTGTGACACGATTGTTTTTTTATAAAAACACGATTAAATTATAAATAAACCATGAATTTTTTTTTTAAAAACACGATTAAATTGTAATTTTCTTTTTTTCGAAATGTTTTATTTTGACATAAGAATCTGCATAAGTAGATAAATACAACGATAAAAAACCAATTACAAAAATCAGTCTCCGAAGTTATTTAATATTCTGTCTTTGGAATAGCGCTGACTGGTTCTCAGGAACAATTCGACCATTTCGGCAGCCATGCGCGAAGAGTCATCACGAAGCACGTTCTGATTGTAAATCACATCTGCGAAGTTGTAAAAAGCGAGCTGGCTTTGGTCGGGGTTCGACCACCCATGCTACTCTCCTAAATACTAGCCTGGTCTAAATCAGCCTTTAAGTGCAATACATGTATGTGTCATTCAATTAATTGAAAACCCAAAGTACGTTTAATATTATAGCGAAGGTTTCAATCGGAGTTTAAAAGAAAAATTCGCCGCCATTGTTCAAAGTATCCGTTTTATGGTTTATTAAAAACCGTTTTCGCATCACTTTTATCGATCGTTTTGACTAGCTAAAGTGTGGCATAAAATCCATTGTAATATTGCAAAGTAAAGCGCGGCCCGCTTTCGACGATCATTCAAGATTGCACTTAGGCGCAGAAATTACCAACTTCCATCTACTGAGATCGTTTGAAACTTTTTTCAATTTCCCGCGTCCATATCTCAGAAATTTTCCCCGTCCGTTTTCCATTCATCCCCCTCGTCCTACATTTTCTGGGCTTTTCTCGTAAATTCCCACTACGTAATCGCCCGTAACTTCTCATAAAAACTAACGCCCTAAAATGTATGTATGTGTAGGTGTACTCGTACATATAATATATTACACTTAGAGATACCTGAATATCCGTTAATAACTTTTCCCCTACTTTGCGCGTAATATATTATGTATCATTAGACCATTTAAATAAATAAAGTAAAAGTGTTCTAGTATGTTAAACATAATGAAATTTTATCCAGTCACATAAAATAGTGCGCGTTCTTTGATAATACAAATAAGTTGTAAATTTTTTTGCGTGTGACCTTTTTCAGACCAGTACGAAAAGCTTTTGTCGGCGCGAAAATCTCTCTCTCACGTTCGTGCTTAAAAAATAACCCTTAATGAATAATGGATATAGAGTAAAGAGTGCCATACGTAGCTTCTAAAAAATATGCACATCATTTCAATGCAATAAAAAAACACATACTACGAACAAAATTTGCAACACAAAGTTGCTAAAACCAGTCGACAAATCAGTTATCTTCCCCTACGCAATTCCGTTTCGCGACGATACAAATACTAAAATGATAAAAAAATGATAAATGATCTTTAAAGCGGAAAACAATCAATCATACCCGAACGATATTATTATATAGTTATTTTTTCGCATACTCCGTAACACAACACGCTGAAAAATTTAATACAACGTTGATTAATGATATTTACATATTAGCGCGCGCAAACAGATAGCGAAATTCGTCCGCTTTCCGTTTCCGCTTCGAAATGTATCCTTTTCGGATTTTACGCTAAGATAAGGTCGGACGGGTGACTTAGGGAAAATTTTAAATCTGAAAATACGCAATTTTAGACATTTTCCTCCACTTTTGCAAGACAATATTACGGCATTTGTGCCGTAGTATTGTAGCAATTAATTAAACTGATGATGAAAATCGAATGTGAATTTACATTGGGATGACTTTGCGATTGATTTTTAAACTAATATATGTACGAATCTGATTTTTTCCTCAACGTATACATATTTAGATAGATTTATTTGATAAACCGCTCACTCAAAAACCAATTTGATGACAGTTTTCATACTACAGTGAAACGAACGTTTATTAAAAATAAATTCTTCCTCAACCTGCTTTCCTTTCCTGTCCTCATTTTACCCTATTGATGCTGAAATTGCATTTTTTCAAATAACTGATCTCGTTCGCCTTACGAATCCTTCATAATTAATATTTCTAAATGTGCTAAAACTTTTCGTATTTTAATTTTAATTTCATTTAATCTAAGTATTTGGAAATCAAAATAATTGGGTATAATATTTTAATAAGCTTACATTTCAACAGATGTCTAAAAGTTTTTTTCTTCATATGATAATCAAATTGAGAGTATTTTCATTTGAGTAGATATGATAATGAAGATTTTTTATATTGATATTTATTTATACATACACTTAATTATGGACAATTTTTTTGTAAGAAAGTTGCGCGTTTCTATATTTGACTCCCTTGTAAATTTAATATTAAAATTTGTTTGAAACAAAAACGTTCATAAGACAAGAAAATGCAGAAGGGACTAGAGAAAAAAAGCGAATGTTCTCCCCTACCCTCTCTTGCTTCCATCTATCGAGCCTTTCCCGCGAAAAGAAGACTTTCCTTTGTGCCAAATAAAATTATACGATAAGAAAATCTTTTCGTTTACAATGTTTGGGTTTCCTTTGATTTTCTTTTGATTGCGGCAAACACAACGTGACTACTAAGATATAATAATAGAGAAGTATTTCGAAGACTCTCAAACTTTTCGGATTACACAAGCACCATGTAGTATAAACCATCACAGATCGAATACCATCATATTTTTTTTCGAATAGTTAGCTCAATACACACGGTTTGCACGATTCTAATGCCAATTCGAGAGCGATCTGCATTGGAATAATCCCAATGTGTAAAAATTACATATAGATGGAATATTATTCAAATTCACATTCAAATATTTACATAATGTTTCGAAATATACGCGAAATTCTTATCGACATTTGAAAAGGTATGATATATGTTGATCGAATCACACAGCCTCGTGACAATCGTATAGGTATGATGAGAATCTCAAGTAAGGGAACGACTCATGAGACGACAGGGCTATATTTTATATGTATGGCAAAATCAGGTTTTCACATTCCATATGCACGTTATGCCTATTCATAAAAAGATTTTATATGCGTAATCTAGTCGTAATAAAATCAATCTGAAACACATATAAATATGTATGTGTATGTATGTAGAGCGGCGCCGAATACTCTATCGAATTTAAAATGACTGTAACTTTTATCACAATTAATTTAAAAATGCATAATAAATCACATTCCTTAATTTTATGATACTTTATTGTGATAAATTTAATAGATTATGTTCTTCAGCTTGTTTTCAAAATATGGTTCTTTGTTAACTGGGGCGTTTGTCTGTTTTTCAATGACTCAAAACTTCGAGCCTAATGTCGTTTATTTAGTCTAGAATATTATTTTTTCAAAGTTTCCACTCTTTATGGTTTGTTTATAAAGTTTCCACTTTGAGTGCGCAAAATATCATCGGCCGCTATTTAAATCAAGCGAAAAGCCAGAGTGTCGTATATTTTCACTTAATCTGCACACATTCTATGCAAGTACTATTTTATTTATGCAATTGAATCATTTGTATAACCTAGCATCGAGCAATTTTACAAGTGGATCGTTACTTTAAGCTGTAAAATAAACATTATGCGCAGTTTTAGATTTTACTCATGTACTACTACATAGGTTAGGTTGACAGTTTTATGTTTATTATTTATTTGTATAATATAGTAGCTAAAGCTAATTACATAATCCTTAACTAAGCACCTGTACAGAAATGTTTTTTTAAGACTGCCAGGAATTTTTCAATAGTTTTGGAACTTCTAATTCCATCCGGCAGTCTATTATATGTACTCCAAAACACCTCTGTACAAGATGCTTCTCCTATTTCTATTTATTTTAACATTTTTTATAATTTAATTATTTTTATTCCTT
Source organism: Parapsyche elsis (assembly GCA_022651745.1). Taxonomy (NCBI): domain Eukaryota; kingdom Metazoa; phylum Arthropoda; class Insecta; order Trichoptera; family Hydropsychidae; genus Parapsyche; species Parapsyche elsis. The sequence goes on from JAGVSN010000019.1 coordinate 3,587,456, forward strand.
AAATTATATTCACATATGTACATCCATTCCTCTCACAATAAATTTACTAAAATATGATGGTAACATATTATTATCGAACTTAAATATAAATACGAACATACAAATATGTTTAAAAAAATATTAATTCCCGTATAGTGGAAGGCGTTGTCGTGCTATTGTTTGCAAAATTGCAACAATGGAATCTAAACAGAAAGGCTTTGAATGCTCTTTGTGTGATGAAATACATTTGTACGCATACCGGCAATCCAGAAATGGAAAACCTTAAACATATTTATTTACACGTGCAAATTTCAGGGTTGATGGTAAAATGTAATACTTCGCATCGCCGTTGAAATGTTTGCAATCGTGCTGAAATGCTAATGGAATTTTCGGAATTTATCCGCCATTCAATTCGTGTTTGTAATCCGTCGAACTTGTGTACATATTTATACGCGGTGTCGCTTTTTACAGTCTCTCGTCGGGATTTTAATCGCTAATATTTGACGCTCGAAGCTCATCACCGACCGGAACGTACATTTCTCTCTGCCCATTTCAGAGTGCAAATCTGTTTGCGAAAGCGAAAGCTTCCCTTTGCTAGCAAATGACGAAATTTAAATTCGCTCGGACGCAACGCGATAGATAATTGCATCGCGACGCTCACTTCGACTCGACGTCGACGTTTCATTGCAATTTTATGCATTTTATGCGAAAATGTTTACGCGACAAACACTACATATGTATATACGACAGAGAAGAAAATTCAATCCAAACCAATTTTTAAAACTATAGTTGCGATGGCTGAGTAATCGAGTGTTTCATCAAAAAAAGATTGATCTTTCAAATCTCGATTGCACTCGTAAACTACATAGTTCAAGGGTAAATTACATAGTTTAATATTTATTTGGATTTTAATTTGAATACCTACATACATATATAAGAAGCTCAATACTAATTTAACTTAACGAATATGACTTATGACGTTATGGCTAAAACGAATCGAACTACATATTGTTAAGGCTATGTATGTATGTACATACATATGTTCGGTTAAACAACAGATAGAGCGCAGTTAGCCATTTTATGAAATTGTCTTGTGTTTGATTGTAAATTTAGCTGTGATAAAACTGAAGAATCTACAATAGTATTCTGGCTGTAAAACTGAACTTAACCCCCCTCACTAACATGTAACAATATAATCGAAAAACTTCATTAGGATTACGATAGCGGACATAATAAATGTATGTACATACTGACGTACATATACATATATCATAGATACAGTAAAAAACTGGCATGAAATCATTTTTTCAACTATAACTGTTTTTCAGAAAAACATTGTTTATCAAACTTTGATGTTTATTACCATTCCAAGGAGACTCAACGTATACATACACATTAAGTCTGTTTGTCTGTCTGTCTCTCTACCTGTCCGTCAAGAATTGCATTGAAATTGTTTCAAGAGTATCAACGCTCGACACACTTTTTTGAAAATTTGAATAAATGTTGTATATGTGTATATCCGTAGCCCATAGTCCACTATAGTCCACATAAGTATTCGTTTTACTTCAACGGGCAGTATGGGTAGTACTAATATGTACAGATAATTATTTTATCCTTCCAATTTCAAAGAAATGTTTTCCGTTTGTATGTACTTTTTTAATTTCCCTTAGGTAGGTATGGCTGATGAAAAAAATTCCAATGTAATTTTCCAACACCTATGTACATATGTATTGGCTCTGGCTTATTTGATTTGATCAAAATTGTAGAAGTTTGACCCGATGGGGCAGACGTTTTGAAAATTAATCCAGTTTTTTGTCTTCTAATCAATTTCATTTTTACACTCGCGCCTCTATTCGTAACATTTTGTATGTATTATTTTTATTTCTTTGCAGTACATCGGCTCAATGGAAGTACCGAGGCCTACGAGCAGAGTAGAAATTGTGGCTGCGATGAGAAGCGTTCGGGTGAGATACAATTTTAAATTTAATTTTATACAATGATAAAAACTAACCGTACACAAAATAATGGTTTGTCAATTTATTCCGCGCTAACTGAATGCAAATGGACGGTAGACTTTGTTCGTCTTACTTCAATTTGCTCGAATCGAAACAAAAATATACATTAGCAACATCCCAGACTCAATTTTCAAACTGTTACTGAATGTAAATTACTTTTCATTGCTTTCGAACGATTTCCATCTAAAAAAAAAATATACTGTCACGAGCCAAGAAACGAAACTTTGTTTATGTTGGGTCGTTTTGCATTCAATTTCGGCACTCTAGAATGGCCCATTGAAACAATTCCTATACAACTCTGAGGCTTGAAATACATATTATTCAAATCTAAACAACTACAGAATACTTAAAATTTTGTACTATTTTAAAGTCTAATTTGTATCATTGTAACTTTTTTGGTTTTGAATACACTTTTTCACCAAAATATACACTCGATTCTATATCAAATATTCAACAAGTGTTTTGCTAAAATTAAAAAAAATTTGTACATACTTCAGACCTTACGAGTACATATCGATGGGTTAGTGCACAGATATTGTATGTCCAGCTTTTACCAAAATTGAGTTGTCATACACAAAACGTCCATCTGCGTCAAACCTTCATGTTTAAAAGTATTGTATGTCCAAATAGTATATTTGAGAAGATATTGCCTTATTCAAATATATAATACATATGTCCATTTCGTTCATAGTTTACATGCAAAAGAGATGTATTGTATGTCACTTACAATGTTTTAATACAGAACTGGACATACCATGATACGATACTGGACATAAATGACTATTATTGTAACTGAAACAACATTTATTGCATATTTGCACTAAATATGCTCATTCTAAGTACTTACTTTAAGATTTCGTATAGATAGTACGAGTATGTGCACTGTCCATACTATTGTGTAATGGTATTTTTTAGTAGAATGTATTGAATATTAAGTGCTTCGAATTCAAGTATTGAAACGAACTTACTAGGAAAACTGTTAAAGTAATAATATCTCACCGTGTGCTTAATTACACATAGTAAGTACGAACCAAATTTCGAAAACCTTTAGCGTTCTGAATTTTCCGGCACGTCGATGCACGTCCGGCATCGGAACCGTTGGTGGAAAATTACCCGTGAAATTGCGTTTCCCTCGGTGGGAAAATTGTTTTCCGAATCATTATTATTCACATAGTGAAGTCGTCGCGTTCCTACGAAAACTCGACTCGGACCCTTTTGCGATTTTGGCCCAACATTTTATGCGACTACGCCAATATAATTTATACCGCATAGCGCCACAATTGACCAAACGTCGCTCGAATACTTCGAACTCAAACCGATCCAAATCAAAAACTTGCATTCGAAGTTATTGAACAAGTAAAACTATCGGAATACATGTATTTTGCGGTTCACGATATATTCCCACCGCTTGCGCTTCTTGCATCGATAAGAAATCTGGGATCACTTTTCTAAGGCGTACGATTTTTATACAAAATTTAGCACTCAAGTGTTCAAAATGAATATCAAAATCTCTAATTAGGTATATAAATTATCATATTTTTTCGGATTCAAGTCAAAAATACATTTTTTTTGTTGTTTTCGTGTTGGTATTTATTTTAGGTAATCATAATGCAGAGATATGTAGTAGTTGATAGTTATTTATACCTAAGACAATTGGTGAATATGACTGGATGTAAAGAAGATAAAACGAAGAATGAAACTACTATGTAGGATGGGGCGCTTTTAGAATAATGAACATAGTTTTTAAATCCAACATTACACTATGCTTAAAAAATAATTCATACGACCAATGCGTACTGCCAGTTATGACGTATGGATGTGAAACGTGTGTATTGCGTAAAATCCAGTGCACACTATGCTTGGAAGACATCGTAAGAGGAACACGTGGGTAAAAAGCATCACCAAAGTGGCAAATATAGCGAAACGTGTGAAAAAAGTTGAAGAAGAATGGATGGAATGGTATCCGAGAGGATGTGAAAGAAAGCATGGTAGACCGAGTGGACGATGAGCTGATGAATTGAGAAGAATCTGTGGAGTCAATTGGATGGAGATTGCTCAAGACAGACAGGAATGGAAGGGAATTGGAGAGGCTTTCGTCCAGCAGTGGATGATGAACGGCAAAGAAATGTGCTGTCGATTTCCAATCGATACTTTTCGACGGGAAAAATACAATGTATGTATGTATGTATTTTTTGAAGAATGAAACGAATACATGGACGTCGAATCGAACAATTGGATATTAAAGCCGGATCGCGAAACGAACCACGAAATTTCATTTAACAAAAACCGACGCTCTATTATACATATTTACTTACTTAATACTCCACAGCATTCGAATTTGAATGCGGGGTTTTTCGCGTTGCGGTTAAAATTAAAGCGTACGTGAATTATTATCGGCACAACCCTGTATTTACCTCTTGGCAATAAATCGTACGGTATTAAATCAAGCGATTCGTTTAATATATAAGTTAGAAAGACACTAGGACGTGTTATTTATCGCCCGGCTGGTCGATATGTGACCCACGACTCGTTTTTCTTTTTCTGTATAATATATTACATAACGACGTGGTTACAATTCTATCATCGGTCGCACGAGTTGCATACTTTTGCGGAATCCTGGGAGACGGGCGAGATATAATTAAATATCGAGGGTTTCGCATTTGGCGTGTCCTTAATCGACCGAAAGTGCGGTGCAAACGTTCGGCGAATTCACGTGTGTGCAAATTTATGTGCGCAAGGACCCCCCCGCAAAGCCCCGGTTAATTGTCCTGCGGTCTAAATACCACACATTCGCCAATGTATTGGACAAACCTTCGTCGAATTAACACCTCAGAGCCCCATCCTCTGTGTAGAATCCCTCGAGAATGGATCGCTAGTGAACAACAGTGTTACGTATAATATTTACAGTCAAACTGAACAAATTTTTATATTAAACGATGTATAGTTATAGTTAAATCCAACATTCCGCTATGCTTAAAAAATAAGGCATACGACCAGTGCGTACTGCCAGTTATGACGTATGGATGTGAAACTTGGACGCTAAATTCACGAATGCTACGAAAGATCCAGTGCACACAGAGAAGCATGGAAAGATGTATGCTTGGTATAACAAGAAGAGATCGCAAAAGAAATACATGGTTGAAAAATTTGACCAAAGTGGCAATGAGCTGGACACATAGCGAGAAGAATGGATGGCAGATGGACGCGAGAAATACTGGAATGGTACCCAAGAGGATGTGAAAGAAAGCAAGGTAGACCGAGTGGAAGTTGGGCTGGTGAATTGAGAATAATGTGTGGAGTCAAGTGGATGCAGATTGCTCAAGACAGACAGGAATGGAAGAGGATTGGAGAGGCCTTCACCCAGCAGTGGATGGTGAACGGCTGAAAATGATGAATGATGCTGATGAGTTATAGTTAGATTAACACAATTAAGCGACGAAAGTAGGAAAGAAGGCTTAAAAAATAATTGTTTAATGAATTTTACACGCAAAACGTAGTCACAGTAGATAATCGTATTGTAGAGATAGTTGATAGTTATTTATACCTAGGACAATTGTTGAATATGACTGAATGTAAGGAAGAAGAAATAAAACTAGGATGGAACGCTTTCGGAAGATTGAACATAGTTTTTAAATCCATTATTCCGACCAATGCGTACTGCCGGTTATGACGTATGGATGTGCAACGTAAAATTGGTTACGTTGGTTACGTAAGATCCAGTGCAAACAGAGAAGCGTGGAAAGATGTATCCTCGTTATAACAAGAAGAGATCGCAAGAGGAATACATGGGCAAGATGCGTGAAAAAGTTGAAGTAAACACATAGCGATAAGAATGGATGGCAGGTGGACGCGAGAAATACTTGAATAGTATCCGAGAGGATGTGAAAGAAAGCAAGGTAGACCGAGTGGACGATGGGCTGATGAATTGAGTAGAATGTGTGGAGTCAACTGGATGCAGATTGCCCTCTGTACCTCAGATCTGTCCTCTTGCATACATATGTACATATGTCCTCTGGCGATAATTCTTGGTTTTCATGTACCGGTTATTTTTCCCACTGAGGCTTTCAGTGTAATATCTGTAATGTACATACATAACGTGTATTTTGTCATGTTGAATTTTCTACAAATGAATGTATTATATATGTACATATGTATGTAAGGCTATTTTTGAAACCACAGAAGCGTCCACTCGCTCTCTTCGGTACCACTTAACAAGTCTTCAATTATACAATGGCAACAATAGCATTCTGGTGAAGTCAAATTTGAAATTGCGACTACGATTTTACCAACTTCCATACAGTTTGCCTGAATAAGCTCACGGTACGAATGGCACGAATTGCCAACAACAATCGTCTATTTAAAATGTCGTATTTGCCAAGCGTCTCATTCGTACGTAGATTGCCACCAACAACTAAATTTTAATTAATTTAATATTAATACACAATGTTTATTTTACAGTTTGTTTTGTCAATTGGCAATTAAAACGATGCATAAATTATAACCAATTATCTTCAATCGTTGTTTCAGTACGAATTCAAAGCGGAAGGAGTCAAGAAGAAAAAAGTCATCATACAAATATCAGTAGACGGAGTTCGAGTGACACTCAAAAGAAAGAAAAGAGTAAGTCGTGTATTGCTGTCTTGCATAAATTTGTCCGAAGTAATCGTTTTTGTTGTAATTTATGAATGAAATGCACTTGTTTATTCATTTATTTGTTCGGTGCCCGGGACTGTTTTACACTAGACTATTATGTAATCAACTAGTATTTTTTTGATATCATAATATCACTTTAATTCATTTATAAAACCTCAAAAGATGAATTTTTGTTTAAAAAAAGAAGTTCAATGAACATCTGTAGCCTGTAGTCACAGAGTACCAGTCTCCGATCGAATACAGTTTAGAGTTTGGTAAACGCTGCCCTATATTATGTATTGCATACCTATTTCTGGTGCTATTTTGAGTTTGAACCATTTGTATCATTGTAATATATGTATGTTTCAGAGAAAATTCTTAAAATTTCAAGACTTGGACAGTGACCCTTTGCAGTTGATGCACCATCCTATATACAGGATATTCTACGTCTCACATGATAGTAGCGATCTGAAAATATTCTCCTACATCACCAGGGACAACATCAGCAGCGTCTTCAACTGCAATGTCTTCAAAACCAACAAAAAGGGGAGAGAGAGAGATTACTTTTTTTTATAAACCTAAGCACACGCGTGGGTATATAATAGGTAAGAGTATAAACGCTTCGAAGAAGAAAAAAGAAAAGGAAAAGAGAGGAAGATTCGTTTGCCGTAGCCGTTGAATTCAATTTCAGCTTTTAAGACCCTTATTGAAGATCAACACATCTGTTGAATCGCTTTCCGCTCGTACAAACAAGCCTTTGACGCGAATCGATTCAGCCGATAGTGACGGGGCAATTGGGCGAAAAGTGCTTCTCCTTCTCGTTGTGAATTCGCGCTATAAAACGCCTCGGAGGAAAAAAAAAGTGTACAGTGAAAAGGAAAATATGACCGAAATAAAACTGCAGTCGTGTGTCGCTTATGTTTAATTGATAAACGTGTACTGAAAACGACGTGTATTTCAATTGCAACTGAGTCTTCAACTCATAGCGCAATCTATTGGAACGGAATTCCAAGAGTTATTGCTTAACTAACACGCGTTTGCTGTAAGTTTGTGCATGGATGTGTGCTTTTCAATTTAGATTGAGCCAATCGGGATGAAATAATTTTCAACTTTTACCGCAACCTATGAAAACTGCAATAACAATAATTGTTTAATTGAAAAACATTTAAACCACACGCGTGAATGTTTGTTTCAATTTAGAGTGAGCACAATCTACCTATGTACATATGTATACTCGTATATGTATATAGATATTGAGTTTAAATTAATTTAGCTTTTAGCTTAACCCATGGAAACCAAATTTCAAGAAGAACAATTATTGCTATTTAGTGTTACTAGTTAACATCTAGAGAGCTATCTGTGTTACGGTGATGATTGGTGCATTATTTTCCATTGGTTGCTTAAACACTCAAATTCACATTGAAACACTGTGTAAACAAACCCGATTGAATAAAAATGCTGATTTATAAATAACACTAGTATGTATAAAACTTACTCCGGGAATTGTTTTTTGTTGAATTACTTCCACTATAAAAATTTAATAAAATTTGTTATGCCAATTGTTGAAAACGGTTGCTTTTGGCAAACTATGTACATATGTATGTGCATATATGTACATATATACATACATATGTAAGCCATGCAAAACAATTGAATAGCCAGTCAGCCTCCGCGTCGTTTTCATTTAACAAAAAAAAGATAAAGTTTGGGTTTTTTTACTTACAGCACAACCTTTCGCTACGTGTGTTTTTTCAAATTTGATTAACGTCATTTAAAAAAAGACTATTGTTAGAGGAAAGGAAGCATATTATTTGTATACATTTTGTACATTTTGTGTGGTATAAAATAACTCAATAAAACAGTAGATAAAGTAATACTTTATTATAAAAAAGATAGAAATTCAAAATGTTTACAATACAATACAAAGTGTTTAAATTTTCTGCAACATTTCAGTTTATGATAATTGCAAATATGCGTAATAATTTGCATCACCGCAGTATTCCAAAACCACATACCAAACATAAAATCACACATGACAGACGATTATTAAAATATTTAAGCGAAAAGCTAATATTTTGGAATTGGCATCTCCTAATGGACTTTATATAAACTAATTACAAAAAATACAACAATGAAGTGTCATAATAGATGATAGATCGATTTAAATACTTGCCAAATAAGTTTCAGAGAGAGCATACTAAATAAAACTCGTTGAGACATCCAGGAAGAAAGTAGCACGCTGTTTTATCGACCTTTGTTAGGATCTACATACATAATATGTACGATCATGTTTTGTGATAATTTTTAGTATTTCAGACAGATCTAGTTCTACCAAAGAAACTTAAGGTGGCATTTCAAATTATCGACAGTATTTCAAATATGCTTCCTTTCCCCGAACATGCGGTAGGTCAGTAATATGCGTGTCGTACACGTGTGTTTGCATGTTATAACTTTCGCGAACAGTCTCGTCGTCTGATTATCCGATATTATAAATAAACCCGGTGCAAAACTATACGCGTCGCTTTAAATAAACCGACATTTAATTTTAGTCAAACTGAACTGTCCAAACAACTCGCGCTCGTGCGTTTGTTCTATAATAATATTCGACCAGGTGAACGAAAGTGAACATCTCACATATGTACATACATACATCAACGATTTTTGCATCCTCGCTGCCGTTTTGGCGACATCTAAATAGTGTCAAGTATCAACTAAAGGATCCGGTTCCAGAACCCGTCGTCAATTTGGTACAATTTGGTGAATTTTTGCCGTGGCCATAATTCTATAGGGCTACCGTGTCTTTCGAATTGATGCATACATTGTGTGTAGGTAACATGCGCATCGGTATGTCACCGACTTTGACGAGCATTTTCACATTATATTTATAACTGCAGCGAATATGTATAAACAGTACCTAAATATCAAGAAAGGGATGCACTTTTTAAATATATGGTTGATTTGGAAGAGTTTAATACATTTTTCCCGCAGTTTGTTGTTTGAAGTTCGCGTCCTTTGAATCTACAATACACAACGCAATCGTACATATATCGACGGTTTTGACGATGTCGCTGTGAGTTCAGCGACATTGAAATGGTCTAGTTTGATCTATGTAGTTTCGGGATCCATCGTCGATTTGGAGTCGTTTCATACAATGTTTCCCCAGGATAATTCGGTGAAATTTGTCACGCTCTTTTGTTTGCCAGTTGAGAGTTTCGGCGTCGCGACGCTTGGGAACGATGCGCTCAACCAGGCGTCGCACACACACGATGCGCGAGCGCAAACATAAATCGGTAAATAATTAAAATATTTCATTGACAATGTTGGGAACATTTTTAGAGCGAGATTTCGACGTCACCGTGACGTCAGCCATCAGTTAGGCCCGCCGTAAACAAAACGACGTTAGCCTATCGACGTAAATTTAGAAACTTATTTCGGAACAATTCGTCGTAATAAAAACACACTGCCAAATTTATTAATTCCGACTGGACAGTATTACATCTGAATCACGAATTATATGTACACTTCGACGCGATCCGTCTGCACACTCTGCAGGTACACAGTATGAAAATTATGATATAATTTAGAATATACAGTGTTCAATATACTTGTATGTAATATGAATCGTGTAAAAAGTGTGAAAAACGACTAGACGGACATCATCCATCAATCCTTGGCAGTTTTTATAACAAAAGCACACGTCCGTAAGACACTGATGTAAACTTTTATTCAAATTGTATTATGCCGAAGCTTGTCAATCCCTGATGGTTGGCCGACGCGCCAATTCGGCATCATCAACGGTCAGTTTCCCTGGAGAATTCGGCGCACGCGCACGCATCTTATTGCGTCCGGTACACAACCGGAACTAAACCACCCTAGTATCCCATCTCAAGTACGCAGACTGGGGGTATATTCTCCGATCATTAATTACGAGCAGCTCGCGGTTTGAATTCTGACTATTTGCCCGAAAAGGCGGGAATTACGCTCCCCCACCCCGAAAAACAAAATGGGCGACAGATCAAATGGCGGCGACAGAAAGAAGCCGACGGATAATTTGCTTCAAATTCCATCGGGAATCCTCGGAATCGCTAGAATTCGTATATCGAACATGAGCTCCAAGTTTAAAACACCCCCGGAGAGTCCAAAGCCAAAGCTGAAGACTACACCCTTCAGCTACTTCCTGAGGACCAAATCTTCAGAGAACGACACTAGCGCCACCGATAGCGGTAATAGTAAAGCGACTAAAATCGTACCGAAAGTTAAGTATTTCAGGCAGGCTTCAGTCGACGCGGGTTCCAGCCGTTGGAATAACTCACTGTGCGACGAATCGTTCTCGGTAAGTTTGCCGGGAACGTCGTCGTTCCATCTCGACGAGGAATATTACGCCAAGACGCGCAGGGCTGACTCCGAGGAAACTTCAAAGCCGACCATTCAAAAGTTGGTGTGGCCTGATGGTGGCAGCCGTTACAAAAATGTCGGCGATGGAGTTGCGAAACCGCCGGCGACTCCTGATCTGTGCGAAAGGCCTCGCAAAAAGTTGTCTTTCCGCGAGCCAGAGGTGACCAGTGTCAAAAAGGCTCAACTAAAGGACGAATCAAAGTGTTTGGCGTACGACAACGAGGACGCATTAGATCACTGCACCAATTTGCCAGATAGCGAATTAGAGGTTTCCAATGTCAATTCTACAGTGTGGTTTCAAAATATCTATCGCATTTTAGAAGGGTGTGTTTTTTTTTTTTTTTGCTAATAACATGTAAATTTTTTTTAGTTTGCTTTCTAAAATAGCTGGTATTTTATTCTGAATCAGTGCTTCCCAAACTTTTTAAAACGACAAACTTTCGCGACCCACCTAGCTTCAATTAATATGAAGAGGGTGGGGCATTTATAATTTGTTTTTTATACTTAATATACATATACAGAGTTTTATATAATCTGAATCTGCTTGGATATATTTAGTGCGAATCCACGTAAGATCGCCACTTTCCTCTCGCACTCGAGGTTTGTGTTGAAAAACTTTATTTTATGTTGCGTATTATCTCTTATCTTTATTATACTTAGTCAATTAATTTTAATTGTATCAGGCTGTGTTGCCGAATTGGGGTAACATGTAGGATCCCCATCGCGGTATATTTTTTTAAATAATTTATACATAATTGACGAAAACAAGCAGCTGTGATAAAAGTTCACATTTCAAAAACTTTTCGCGACTCACAGCTTGGGAACCGCTGCTGTAACGTATGCATGTCCTTGCTTGTTTCACTGTTATTCCCTTTTTAATGAATCCCTTGAAATTTTTACTACAGCAAAATCACGTTATGATACAACAATCAAAAGGTCGTCAGAATCTAAATGATTCATTATTTGGTGTTAATTGAATTTTTTGTTCTATAAGACATTTATTATTAAGCGAAATATTTTCTTGTAGTGTTTTAATCGAAATGCTCTCCGTTTAGTAGTGCAGTAGTACTGATGCATAACTGCCTGTTGAATTCGTGTGATATTAATGTTGAATCTATATAACTCGACATCTGCATTATTATTTTTCTTTGCGCTAGCACTGGGTGAAATTTAATGACTAATCAAAATGTAGAATATGATACTTGTATACATACATATGTATGCAGTTACATGCAGTCGATAAATGCATTCATTCATCAGTCTTCTTTGGTTTCCCATCGTGCGCGGATCTCTGTATTTCTGTTGGAATTACAAAGTTAATTAGATCAGTATTCGAATTTTAGATTTTAATAAATTCGATCACAACCAGTGTTAATAATAATGTGAAATCATTCTTATACTGTTTCAAGTGATATTTTTCTTCATTGTTGTGTTTTTTCCATCAGTGTTTTTTTTTTTCGCTGGCAAGTAAATATTTAGATAGAAAGACGCTTTGAAAAGCATCACTTGAGGCAAAAAGTATCAATCAAACTCTGCGATAAACATTGTTCTCATCAGTTGGAACGGAAACGTTCAAATCGCGGATTGTTGTATAATTTAATGTGCTTTTCTGTATTTAAGTCAATGGTAAATATTTTTGTGCATCTGCAATAAACGCTAATAACTAATTGCACAATTTACGTGTTTCAGTAACACAATGACTTGACATACAGAATCTGAGCTGAAATTTTAAATCCTTTCATTGTATTTTTTCTATTACAGAGTCAAGCTCTGAGAATTGTCAGAAGCGTAGGACAAGCTTTCGACGTTTGCAAAGACGTTTCCCCAGAAGCTGCAGTTGATCCAGAACAGCAACAAGAGCCCAAAATGACTGAAGACAAGAAGACAAAGCCACATACTAGTAAAGATTGAGCATTTTATTTATTTAACCAATTGTTACATACATATGTAGGTACAATAAAAATTGTAGATGAACCGTACGCATTCTTTGTGTGCCGTTTCGTTAATTATATTTTATCGAAGTGGCCTTTTTTCGTCCGGATATTGAAACGACTCTTACCGATGAAAAAAATAGTCGTTAAATCACTGTATTAAAATTCGTATTCTTTTCAGAGCTTTTGATCATACGATTCACTCTATTAACGTAAGCGGACGTACAACAATAGTTTTTCCGGATGTATATCTTATGGTTGTTTTTTTATTAGCAAAATTAATCTATCGAACGCAAATTCAACTTATGCAAACAAGTGCCATGTATCGTCGCTCGGCACTGAAGCAGTTGACGGTCTAATTTCTATAATAATATATTTCTCGAATTCACTTGGAGATGTTCCAAGAACTTTCCCAAGTTAAGGAAAAAAAAAGAACATTATCGATGCGTAAATTCGCTCGGAAATCACTGTCCAATATAATATTGACACGCCGTATACGCAAAAAAATACATAACACTGAAATACCTACTCGTCGTATCTCAAATCTGCGGTCTCTCTCGGTTGTGTTTATTTTTGTACGATTCGTGCTATTAATTATACGTGCCACCTCGTATCCGAGGATTAATTACTAACGTACAACGAAACGGGAAGTGTTTCAATTCAATAAATCAAACCGATTAAGCTTTTGTCGTGATGAATTATTAATATTTCGTACAGATTGAAATTATAATGATATCTGGAGATAGTCGAGGTGTGTGTTACTGTTTCAATTCGAAATACATAGGTACTTCGATATTTTCTTTCAATTTTATTTCCATACCAATAAAAATCGACTTAGTTCCGAAAGATTATACATACATACATACATATAGTTTCAGAAAAATCAAGAATAAAGAGCGTAATTATACAATTTTCAAACTCCTCTCTCGATTGTAAGAAAACTGATTGGCAAAACGCTTATTATTTTATTTTCAAAAGATTGTCTGTGCATTATTGTTGTACATAGTTTTACGTTGCATTCGGTTGTGGTTTTATATACTTATTTCATCATCATCATTTTCAGCCGTTCACCATCCACTGCTGGATGAAGGCCTCTCCAATCCTCTTCCATTCCTGTCTGTCTCGAGCAATATACATCCAGTTGTCTTCACACATTCTTCTCAATTCATCAGCCCATCGTCCACTCGTTCCATCTTGCTATCTTTCACATCCTCCTACATATGTACATATGTATGTGTCCACTTCAACTTTTTCACACGTTCTGCTATATCTGCCACTTTGACCATACTTCTTACCTGTGTATTCCTCTTACGATCTCTTATTAGTACACCGAGCGTACATCTTTCCATGCTCCTTTGTGTGCACTGGATCTTACGTAACATTCTTGAATTTAACATCCACGTTTCACATCTATACGTCATAACTGGCAGTACGCATTGGTCGTATGTCTTCTTTTTTAAACATAGCGGAATGTTGAATTTAAAAACTATGTTCATTCTTCCAAAAGCGCTCCATCCTAGTTTCATTCTTCTTCTTTACATCCAGTCATGTTTACCATTTGTCCTAGGTATAAATAATTATCAACTATCTCTACAATATGATTATCTATTGTGACTACGTTTTGCATACTTATTTATGTATGTATGTATGTTTTCTTCTTCGGTATTGAAGGATAAGATCTTCTTTTAAAATATTTGAATGGCATTTGATTTCATCACTTCATTGTTTCCAGAAATAATGCATTTCTACTGGATGTATATGATATCTACATATTTCTTCCTCATCTTTTTCTCCTATCTACGATTACAAGTGAACTGTTTGAAATGTTTGTATAGGTATCCTATAAAGATTATGCATAGTCCAATTCTCAATATAAATTTATGATAAAGATACATAATGTCGATGTGTGGTCAGAGACGAAATGCCACATTTTTGTCGAACGAAACTATCGTCGAGTCGCAAATACTTATTCGCCGAAGAGTTGGCAAACAGCCGGCGGTCGCCAACCAACTTTTGGCATTTTCAGCTTGTCCTCGCACTAAGGGCAATCCTCAAAACTAAAATAAAACACGACAAACAAACAACAACACAACACACACACACGTGTATCTCTCCCCGTGGTATGCGACGAGGTCGTTGAAAACTCAGTTGCCCGATTTTTGCACATCGCATCATTCGGAAACGTGGGAAATCAATCGCCATTGAAATTTAATATAACTTTAATTGTGAATTATTTATATCAATAGCTTTTGTTTTAATTGTTCATCAATGGAACAATAAATTTAGACCAGGACTAGGCAACCCGTGGCTCTTGTCCTTAAGCACTACTGAAAATATTTTAAAAATTTTCATCTAAAGCGGTTATTACACAGGGACAGTTTACTCGCGACGATCTCGCTGGTTTACTGACTGGCACGTAGAGCTGGTTGCCAGTAGCTAGTAAACCTATTACACGTGTCAAGTTTACTCGCTAAATGTTGCCACTCGCTGCCGCTAGAGGCGATGTCACCAACTTGTGAGTTGTCAACGTGACAGCGCGCGCTTTGCGCCCACTGTCAAAATGCCCGCTGAATTTTCAATAACGTAAATGTATCATCTCCATTGAAGTGTACTGTGTGTGTTGGGAGCTGAAAATGAAATGCTTAACCTCAAACTGTCAATGAAGTGACGTCATCACACGAGCCTGCTAGTGCAAGTAAAGTTCAAACATTCGAACTTCACTCGCGCGGCCGAAAAAGCATGCTAGTTTACTAACTTCACCTATTACACGCGACTATTTACCAGCAAACCAGCGAGATCGTAGCGAGTAAACTATTCCTGTTTAATACCCCCATTAGACACTATTTTGTATAGAGTATCCAACTTGAGAAACACCTCGCTGTCATGCAACTAAAATAAAGTAAAAAGAAAGAGTTGGTTATCGTTAATGTTTATTCCAAGAAGTCGAGATGGTGACGAAGCTCATTGGTTTCAGACCCAGATAGCTGCGCAGATCAACTCTAAATCGGTCAAGCTTCGGATGTTTCTTAAGTTGGATAGAATACACCTGATTTTTTTTTTGCACGGGGAATACGTTCCAGGGACTACCGTGCAAAAAAAACCATGTAAAAAAAGATACATACATTTTTATGTACCAAATTGACAAAAACAACTCAAAAATAAATCGAATTTATTTTTTAATTATACATACATAAAAATATTTTCATAAGTTACATACCTATATATAATGAAGTAATAAATTGACATGGCTTTCGATTTGAATTAAATTTAATATAAAAAAATATGTTCATTTAGTGTCGCTACTTGACAATAAACGTGCTGTTTGTTGTCAAACTGCTGTTTGTCTTTAAATTTTTTGTAACCGTGTTAAAACAAAAAAAAAATCATTGTTAAAAAAATAATTAGTCTGTTTTCCTGGGCCGTGCAAAAAGAGAATCGGGTGTCTACATATAATAATTTTTATTTCAGCCAGCAGGGAGATTAGTGAAATCCCACCGCCTACATATATAAGTCTTACAAAATAATAGCACTGAGCAACAAAACAAAACTACCGGAGCGGAGACTAGTCTGTCTTTACTAAGTTTGGCCCACTGAATCTGAATATGAGCGGGTCAGAATTAATAATAATTTTAAGGTCTCCGTTCGGGTAACTCAAAAACGGTTTTTTTTGTTGCTCGGTGTAATCACAGCTTGAAAAACTTTTCATCGAATGAAAATTTCACCATTTTTTTTTAGTAATAATATGGTATCTACTTTTTAAGTTTTCCTATACAAATATACATGATTGCGGTGTTTTTTCATTGTGACACTCGAAGATAATTGTTTCACTAGATATTCTTTGGACACTTTTGATTGCTGTTAAGCCGTTATAATGTTTCTTTTTAAGCAAAGTTTGAAAATGCTTGGCTCAATTATGCTTCTGAGCCAGTGTGTGTGTGTGGATTTATCAGTTTACTCATTTGGAGAAAATGCAGTAGGCAATTAAGTATAATAAATTGTAATCCGCTTTATAGTAAGTAAATTTTCAATTCCCCGTATACATGTCATAAGTCACCTGAGACCTTCACCCTTACTGTGTATGTACATATGTACATATATGTACGTTTAAATGTACATATAATCAAAGATATTAAGTGTGATAGCTCGTGTTTTCTTTATTTTTACATATATATATTTAATTGTAATAGAATAGGGAAAAAAATTTACGCACACTATCATTTAAATCTTTACAGCATTAACACTATATAAGCCATTTACATATGATGCTTAATTGAAATGTTATATTAAATAAAAACTTGTTTGATTTCAGAGAACGAGAATAATTTGATCGAGATTGTTCCCATGAAAATGATGGAGGATTCCGATTCGTTGATGCCCACTATGACAATAATAAACGGAGTTCCTGTTTCTCAGGCTTCAGTTAACGTAATACCAGTGCTTGCACCTACACTCACAAGCGATTTTCAGAATATCTTAGATGAAACAAATAAACAAGAATGTCCCTTCTCTGGAATTTGCGGTTTGAATATGCAATGCACCCGCCCGAATTGTGCTAACAACGTTCCATTAGTGAAATTGGAGAGTACAATGAATCCAATAAGTAAGTGTCCACTATCAAGTTCAAATATTTCAGAACATTTTATTTAAAAATGCATTCGTACATAAAAATCAAAAAAACATTTAACTGTGTCTCAATTCAATATGTATTAATGTATTCATTTATATTGTATGTACTGTTAAAAATTTTATATTCACATGTATGTAGATTAAGACAAAAGTAAGATTTTAATTGATCAAATACAATTTCATAAACTACTTATACTCTAAATTCTTATTGATTTGATCTTCATATTGGTAAATTGAAAGTAAGATTCATATGTACATAACAAGAGTATTGCCCGTTAAAGATCAACTAGTGTTTGTTATACTATATATAACATGATAACAATAACGGTAACTGGGTAACTGTGTAAAAGATGTACATCTGATACTGCTGAAATAATTTTGGATAGATGGACAAACAGACTTAAGGCGTTTTTGTATAGTGTGCCTATTTGACTACTACAAAGTCATATAGATAATTCAAATTTCAATTCAATCTATTCTAAAGATTCATCATTTGACGCACGAAAGTCGCTTCTTAACATTTGTTTTTACTTATTAAACTTTGACAGAAGAAGTTTCAGTTTTGAACCACTTCGGTATTTCAGAATCACTTCAATAAAATTTAACTACTACATACATACATTGAGTTGTAGAATTGAACGAAAATGCATCATTGGTCTATTTAAAGCATGATAAAAAGTCTTATCTCAGTAACACTTCCTACTTCCTACATCGCTCAACTTTTCAATTTGAAAAACGCGTTGAAACACTTTATCGAAAATTTATCGCAGTTAATGCGAGTGCGGAGAGATACCGAAAGTGAGCGACGAACTTTCTACGAGGTGTTCGATAATTTACACCACGCGATAGAAATATGTAATTGCAAATAAATTATCTGAAATGTTTTACTATTTTTTTTTCAGCTGGAACAGAAAATGTATTAAGCGGATTCGACAGCAACGCACAAGCCGATACTAACGCCGGAAATGTATGTAAATTATGCCATATCGTTATTAGAGCATTTAGCCATTTATTATATACAATCTATTATAGCATATTTGATTAATATAATCTCTGCCTTGCTGTAGGTAGTATCGCTACCCCAGCAAAGCACGCGAGCCGCTCTTGCGCTGCGCTTTCGTGTGTTGTGCTTCGCGTTTGATATCTCAATTTTTCAAGTTTAAAGATTTACATCGCGAAATGTTGAAAAATTGAGATATCCAGCCTTCTGCGAGGCTAACTGGGGTACCATAGCTACCTATTATATTGTGATAAAAAATTTACGTATGATTTTAATCAGACTTTCAGCCCAACTGACTGCCCATCTGACTCGAAGCCACAACTTTGCGAAGCGATTTTCAAAATAATAGAGGATTCCGAACAAAATATAAGCAAGCACATGCATGAGATAACCTCGCACCAGGTAATTTTGTTGTTGAAATAATAATAATTGCGTAAGTACTTGTAGGTACTGTATAGTGACATAAATCAAATTGCGACACTATATTATGTATTGCTAAAGCGATTTTTGACGTATTTGATAAAATATTATGATTTGTGTATTATATTTTAATGTACCTATACACACCTATCGATTGAAGTTGTAAGCGATGAATACATTTGTTAAATTGATGGTAATATATTTTTACTTTATCCATAATAAATGTACATATATAAAAGCGCGTCATTGTGGAGCGAACCAATTTATTTCAATTAAAATGTCAGTGACACTTTTCACTTATTCTTAACAGCTTTAGTAATATACTAGTGTAAGCCCGTTGAATATCAACGGAGTGGTTTCTCATCACCTGCACTGTACCCGAGTGTTTGTGTGTTGAGTATACATATATGTATTTAATAGTTTTTATAGTTGTTGTATAGATGGCGCTAATAACAATTTAGCAAAGTCGTGAACACTTGAGAGCGTTATCAGCAGACAGACAGACACACACAAAGACAGACGGAATAGGGCTATTATATATATAATGTATATTTTAATAAAAAATTATACCAAATTGACATGTTCATACCCGATGAGTAGATTTTAAGGTTTGCTCACATTACATTGCGTGTAATATTTATGGTATACATACTTTATTATAATTAGAGTATATATGTTGTCATTGTACTCGATTTATTTATATTCCAAAAGAAACATATGTCCTATGATGCGATATTTCATTATACATACATACGTACAATGCAGTTCATTAAAAAAATCTGGCTAAAGATTTTATTACAGCTTAAAATAAATATTTAGCGTCGCTTTTTTCAGTCTGTTGTCATTTCAGTGTCTGAGACGTTCCAACGGCTCTCTTTGAGTAGTTTTTGCTTAATCGCTTTGTATTTATTACTACATATGTATATAAAATTAACAACAGATCTGTCTAACTGGCTGGATTAATAAAATAAATGTATATAATTTGTCTCTGTGTCGAATTTGATTTTTATTTTTGTTATTTTTTCCATTTCCACAGGCACGCTGCGGTTGTACGGAAAACTCTTTGCGCCAAACGGGAGAATATTTAAAATCTATGATTGGGCAATTAAGACACTGTAGGCCTGATTGTAGCCACGAAATGAATTTGGTGGTGGTAAGAAATTTTCACTATATTTTTAATAAAACTATACAAACCAATCACTAAATTTTCTAGGATATTAAATTATTTGTTAAGCTTGTGGTGTTAGTGGTTACTGTTCATGGTTTTTCATTTTTAATTTTTTTTATTAACATTATCTTAGATCAAATATTGTGTGATTAGTACATTTTATATTTGTCAAAATATATTCATCATTATCAGCCGTTCACCATCCTCTCTGTCTTGAGCAATCTGCATTCACTTAACTACACATTCTTCTTAATTCGTCAACTCATTGTCCACTTAGCCTTCCTAGCTTTCTTCCACACCCTCTCGGATATCATTCAAGTATTTCTCGCGTCCATTTGCCATCCATTCTTCTCGCTATGTGACTTTTTCAAACGTTCTGCTATATCTGCCACTTTGGGCGTGCTTCTTACCCACGTATTCCTCTTACGATCTCTTGTTATACCGAGCATACATCTTTCCATGCTTCTCTGTGTGCACTGGATCTTGCATAACATTCTTGAATTTAGCATCCACGTTTCACATCCATACGTCATAACTGGCAGTACGCATTGGTGGTATGCCTTCATTTTTAAGCATAGCGGAATGTTGGATTTATACGCTATGTTCATTCTTCCAAAAGCGCTCCATCCTAGTTTCATTCTTCGTTTTATTACTTCTTCTTTACATCCAGTAATATTCACCAATTGCCCTAGGTATAAATAACTATCAACTATATCTACAATATTATTATCTACTGTGACTACGTTTTGCATGCAATATATGTACATACATACATACAATGCATTAATTTATTTTTCATTCGCTTTGTTTGTAATAAAATAATTAACTTCCTAATAATACATACATAATTACATATCACATAAACTCTTACAGGTTTCTGAAATACTTCTAATTTCATTATCCTTTAAACGTCTGAAATATTTACTTTTCAGAATTCATATGACAAATTCATCAAATGTCTCGATTACCTAACCCTGTTCCTGTCGACAATGGCAATCAATGGTAATTGGACCCAGGATTATTTAATTGAAAAAATTGTATGTATATCCAAAAGCAATTATTTGTAAACTCAGTTAATATTTATATACCACAGTTTCCCAACTTTTTTCGAGTGTCGACCCCTTTTTATAAAAGTCAAGTGACCCGCGACCCCGATATATTTGAAAAAGGCAAAAAATATTATTCAAAAATCAAAATACCGATTAAAAATGAAAATTGCATTATAGTCAATATTTTTTTTTAGTCAATTGTTTCAGTTGACGACCCCACAGATTTACCTTCGCGACCCCATTTGGGGTCTCGACCCATAGGTTGGGAACCCGTGCATTAGACATAAGATTTCTCAAGACAGAGGCTTACTTTCAATCAAATAGTCAATTTCGCTAAGAATACATATCTTTTTCTAATCATTCCAATGACCACAGAATTTATATACAACGAATGATCAAATTTTTAAATTTTTTTTTATCGGTAATTGTATTCTACATATGTTGATGATGCTTATTTTTTACTTAATATTTCAGAACAGCATATCAAATCCCACCGAGAACCTTGCTAGGCTCATAACGCCTATTCAAATGTCTTATGAAGCGCAAATGCATGCGCCATCCACATCTGCCGCTCGAAACTATTTTGATTTCGACCAAAACCAATAAAATATTTAAATAATATATGAGATCGTCGGAGTACAAGTGGCAATACTATCAGCTATATGTATTCAATATGGTTACGCCACTTCTACTCTTAACGCCTCGTATAGGGGGTATAAAATATGTATGTAAGGGTTTCTTCGCACATTTTGCAGTGCTCAATGTTTAACTATGGGCAAAATTCCTTGTGGACATAATAAATTGTCATTACTGTTTTTCAGTAAATTTTTTGTTTTGATCTACATATTATCATGGTATAATAGCTTTTTTTTTTTTCCTCTTATTTATTTTATTTAATTTCTATTTTCACATTTGACTGAATACAACATTAGAATACATTCGTTGGGGAGAGGGGGTGGTGGCCTCAGTTGAGGGTCTCGAGTAGTGTGACATTGATGGTGTCTACTCAAGGCGGGCTTATATAGACCATGATGACAGGTAAATTAAATAACAATTTTGATTTGAAATGTAAAGATGTTTTTATTTATTATTCACTAGTGAACAAAGTTCGTAACTTAACTTAGGGTTCGTAACTTCCATTATTGATCTTACATGATCATAAAGATACATTCCACATTCACCACATTGGTGACTTATCATTTATAAGCTGTGTGATGTCTTGTAAATATGTCACAATATGAAAAGTGCCATTTTTAATATTATTGTTTTTTAAATTGATTCCTTAGTCATTTTGCCCATGATCAGCTATCTTTCTGTTGTTTTACCTTAACTTCAATCTAATTTAACTTCACATCAGTACAATTTAGCTTCACTTCAATATAACATATTATAGCCGTGTTAATGTTATATTTTTAATAGTATAAATTTTTCGTGTGATCCATCATTGACAGTTGTAGATTTAAAAAATTACCAAATACGTAGGATATATAGTGTATTTAAATTTTAAATTACAATCTCAGTATTTTAAAACATTTATGACTGTAAATGAATGTTATATTATGATGATAAGGTAAACTTATCTTCTTATTAATATGAATTCATTGTTTTTTTGATGTTTACTTATTGAAGTATGAGACTATATATGTATGTATGTATATAAAAGAATACATACATCCATAAAATTATGTCAAATTATATTAAGTCAACATGATTCAAATGTTGCTGTTAAACTTTATTCATTCTTGTCATGATTTGCCTCTTTACTAAATAACAACTTTAATATAATATGTACTTCATGTAAGTAAATCATGGAATTGCTAAACCGGTGACAGTTTTGCATCTGAAACTTTAATTAGTTAATGGTTTTGAAATTCCGTGTATTGTTGTATTAAATATAATATTGTTAATTCTGAATTTAGCAGTTTTGAATTTAACTAATTTGCGTGTATAAACATTTTCCTCTTTTTGTTTTAACACTTTGTTGAAAGTGAAATTACTATTACATATCAAAATACGAAAAATTGCTAAAAATTATTATATTTTTCATGATTTTGTTTATGACAAATTCATTTTATTCATTTAATGTTCCTTTTAATTTTTTTTGTATATTTCTTTAATACAAGAATAATTTATTATAATATTGTTCAATACTTTAACATTTGTAAGCATAGATAATATTGGTGCTATATGTAGTATGATATCTGTAATTTAGTATGATATCATATGTATTCATAATTTATATGATTGTTCTTCAATCTGTATGTACAATTCAACGACTTTTAAAGTAAACGAACATCAATATTCCTATGCATATCTTCTTGTAATTATTTTAAAAAATAAAGTCTTAAAGGAATTCTTTTTTTAATATTATTTATCTTAATTAAAAATATCTTGTTGACATATAGACAACTGAAAAGGAGAGAATTAGAAAGTAATAGACATTTATAAAATTATATTAAAAAATATATTAACTTTAATGCGGTATTATAAAATATAGGTACCAACCCTATAACATGGGCAGTTTCTTTTGTATAATTCTTTTTTTTCCAATTATGATATCGCATGGTTTTGTGCAATTATTGCAAATGCTGTGAAGTCAACAGTGGAGTTTAATAACGAGTAATCTACACTAATGGTTTGTATCAATTTTCACGTAACAATTATTCATAGTTTTTTTTTGTACATACATATGTATGACACTCACTCTCACCAACATTATCATAAATAATAATATATTCAAATGGCGAACAAAACACCGAAAAGTTATTTAGTACATTAAAATGTTGTTTTAACACGAACGCTTGATTAGCATAGAATCGGATGGTAAAAAAATGATTTTCAATCAATACATTATTTTTGAACATTTGAATATTTGAAAAAAATATGATAACAGCACACATTATCATAAACGAAAATATTATAATCATGTAAAAACTTCAACCTTGAAGCTTTTGATTGAGATACTGTTCCCTCGACATTCATTTTAGTGAATGTTTGTTCATCGAAAAGTACACAATTATAAGTTCGTGTTGACGTAATTTCATTAAATTCTTTAATTAATTCAATGCTTAAATTTACCCAGTAGTCCTTTTTAGTTTATACATATGAAAAACATATCAAATTGTTTTATTTTTTATTTGTTGATATTATTAGTGAGTTTGCATACAGTTATTCAACAAGCTTACAATGAAGATCCATTGTTCGATTCCTGATATTTATTGATTTTTTCGATAGACTTCGATTATTGATTACTATTCCTGCTGGAAAGATTTGAATGCTATTCTATTGAACACATTGGTCGTATCCTGTAAGAATTTTCTGATTTATCTAACTATTCAAAGTCAAGTGTACCTAAAGAAGTTGCCTACTCGAATCAAATACCTAATTATAAATATTTTTGAGACGACTGTACAAGTCTGACCACCTTAACCACTCTGCAATGCTAAAATTGTAAACCTTGTTTAAAAAGAGCTTGAAATATATAGAGCGGCTGTATTAACTCTAAAAGATTAAACTTATTTGGAGAACAGACTTTTGCACTGTATACAGAGTGGACACAAAAAAATGACAGGTACCTGTTTGATAAAAATGCGTATCTCCGAAACTAATAAAGCTGCAACGGTAAAATTTATATAATTTGAAAGTTCATTTAATCTGCTTTATTACAAGATAGCTTTTTTTTGGACGGATAATCATCAATTTACACAACACATTTTATAAGGGAACTTCATACATACATATTTTTTTTTAACAGTGGTAGTCTTAAACGATAAATAAAAGGTTCAATACCTCTCGTTTGTTCTAAAACTATTAAAAATTAAAAAATCAAGAAAAATATATATTTTTGTATGAAATTTCTGTATAAAAATGCATTTTTTTCTGTAACTTTTTTTCAAGCGCTAATTTTCGCATTAATAGTCATCCATTTTTGTCAAAAACCACCATACCACTAGAAAAATGATCAAATGAAGTTTCAACTGATTAATATTTTATCACCGTAGCCTTATTTATTTCGTAGATATAACCGTTTAAAAATCAGACATCGATTCTTTGCATTCACCTGTACATATACATATGTACATATGTACATTAGGGTGGAGCGTCGATGTATGGAACCTTTTTTTTAGGGTATTCGTTTTGAAATAGTTATAAAAAGTTGACTCTATATCATACCTCTTCTGTCCAAAAAAATCTGCTTAATTATAAAAGTTTTTCTGGTCTCTACCACCACTTTTGTCTTAATTTTTTTACTTGTATGAAAATTTCCAATTGATTGTTTCCAATCTCTATAAATAGCAATTTTAATTGAAAAATTAGTATTCATTTGTACTATACAACATACTTACTTTACTCGTATATACTTATATTTACTCGTATGCCTCCCTCCACCGCGCTCACAAATTCACACTTATTTGAATAATTCAAAGGAATACGTAAATAAATTAGATTTTTACAAAAAGTACTTAATAAAGTTAGGGCTGCATCCACTTGACTCCACACATTCTTCTCAATTCATCAGCCCATCTTCCACTCGGTCTACCTTGCTTTCTTTCACATCCTCTCGGATACCATTATACTAGTACTTCTCGCGTCCATCTGCCATCCATTCTTCTTGTTCACACACGTTTTGCTATATCTGCCACTTTGGTCATACTTCTTACCCATGTATGTATTTCTTTTACGATCACTTCTTGTTATACCGAGCATACATCTCTCCATGCTTCACTGTGTGCACTGGATCTTACGTAGCATGCTTGAATTTAGCATCCACGTTTCACATCCATACGTCATAACTGACAGAAATTTGCATTATAGTCAATATTTTTTTTAGTTTACTGCTTCAGTCGGCGAACCCACAGAAAACCCCATTTGGGGTCGCGACCCATAGGTTGGGAACCCGTGATGTAGATCAGTGCTACCCAAAGTGGTGGTCCGCGAGCCCTTTATTGCCGGTCCGCACTGTATTCTTTGTATTATTTCGTTTAAAAACCTACATATTCTATTGCTTTCCACTGTTCTTAAAACAAAAAATTCCTCGATTTTACACCTTATGTCAAATTCAATGCAACTTTTAAATAACAATTTGACCACTTTCTGACCTGGCAACATCGATATTATTGATGACTGTGACCTTAAGAAACAATATCCGTTGCCCGAATGCGTTCTTCATATGATTCATACATATGTACTTCTCTTGGGACCCTGCACTAACTTGACTGGATTAATTGACCGTTTCGAGTTTTATTTTCCAATAGAAGACGATCCATGGACAGGAACCGAATGGATCCGAAATCCATTTATCGCATCAAATGCTGATTTAAATGTCATTTTGCAAGATAAGCTGTTGAATATATCTGCTGACGGAGGATTGAAGATGATTTTTAAAACCATGACTTCACTAGATTCTTTTTGGGTATATTTACATATATCAAAGCAGAATATCCTGAACTTGCTGAAATTGCCTTGAAAGGTCTCTTCCCATTTCCTTCAACTTACCTCTGCGAAACTGGTTTTTCATCCATGACTATTATTTAGACATAGTACAGGAACAGTATGGATATTGAGCCCCCTTTGCGTGTAGCACTGTCAACAATCGAACCACGACTTGATAAACTTATTAAATAGTCACTGTTAGCTAATATCATTATCACTAATTAGTACTGTGTATTACATATTTAACGGTCACGTAAAAAGAAAAATAATTAATAAATTAAGCACCGGTCCCTGGTGATACTGAAAAGTTTGGGAAGCACTGATGTATGTGGATGATTCAAACGACACCAGTCTACTCGCATACATACATACATATGTATGCACCGCTGCCTCTTCCTCCATACAAAAGGCAACAGCGCAAAGTAATTTGCAGCATTATGTACATACAACACACGATAAAAAGTTTTCCAATCGTCGAACAGGCGACAGATGACAAACGAACGAAATGAGAACAGCCACTCTATGCATTCACAGCACGCCGTGTTGTCACCTCGTGATTAAGACAAAACGTTGAAATATGTTAATTCACTAATTAGACACCCCCCCCCCCCCCTAAACACTACACACATGCTACTATGTACTCACTTATTTACCTCACCTACATATATAATTTGAGTATAGCATTTTCCCCGGGGGGCTAACACCCCATTCCCCCTCACCTGAGGGGGTTTTCAGGGGGTCGGTTGGAGCGCCCTCAGTTCATTTACTTAGTCATAAGAGTCGCTAATGACGATAGATATTATTCGCAGTTTGCGGCCATTTCGTTTCGGTCATCACGGCGACACGCACCCGACGACCCGCAATCACGCACCCTTTTCCCACCCCACCCCATCCAGATATAGATATTTTGTCACAGGTGGTTCGAGCATCGACAAGTGGACGCTTTCGACGTCGACACTTGTTGAACTGACCCCACCATGGACACCAAAGGGGTCAAAGTTGAGGAATCGCAGCCGTTCGTGCACCGAGTCTCGGTTGGCAAACAGGTATTTGACGATTGTTTGCCAAATTGTTGGACAATACACAGTGACTGTTAGCGTGCAATGCTACGATGCAAAATTGTGCTTTCAAAGTTTCCAGCTACCCCTGTGAGTTCGTACATAGTCGCTCTATATACATACAATATAGTCAAGCTCTTGGGTTGTTGTTCGGTGCCAGGCGTGGACACGTCTCGATAGTATTAGTGTACCGGGGTGAAGTCAGTATCGCTGTCTTGCGTGCAAATTGTATCGTAAACATCGATTGGTATCTAATGCAAGTGTAATACTGCCGTCCTAAGCCCACTTAACGTAACTGACAAAACAACAATATCGACATAAATTGACTTGAAAGTTTTATTCTAAATTTGTGTTTTTCTTCATATATTACTGATCTATTTAAACTTTTTTTTTAGTGCATGAGGTTATTTTCTATTGTGTTTTGATAATTCTAAGGAATTTAAAAAAAAAAAAAAATACTTAATTATTCATTATTAATCTATAAATATGACTATTCCAAACTTCAACCACTGTATTTGAAAAGAATGAATCTCTAACAATCTTATTTGATTTTTATTTTCCGAGTCTAAGCGTATGACCTCTTAGATGAGGGTTCTCATTCAACATAATGAGGTTGGTCATTTCACATGAATAATGATTATTTATTATTTTGAATACTTCAATTGAATCACCTCTTAATCTCCTCGTCTCCAATGTGGAGAGATTCAGTCTTTTCAATCTTTCATGATAAGGTAGTGACCGAAGTAAATATTTGATACGTTATTTTCGCTAAGTATTGGTGATACTATTTCTCTGCGCATGCAGGTAGCTTAAAAAAGTCACTTTTGGATGAAGATACATTAATTTTGATATGAAAAATCGCAAGAATACACTCCCATAACCCTTAAAACACATCTAATTCATTTTTTTAGGTAATTTTTGTCAGTTACATTAAGTGGGCTTAGGACGGCAGAATATGCTTCATCACAGTACCAAGTTTCTAAACGAGTGGCGGGCGTACTCCCAGGTTAGATGTTTGTGGGTACACGAAGAATTAATTGTGTACGATTTTGAGAATTTAAAACAAAATTTATTGTTTGTTAGCCTAAAATTTTATCATAACTGGTACTTTTTAAGTTAAAAGATGGTCCCCAGAACGACTGATGCCGTTGAGAACCAACTGTTCATAATGGGCGCTACCGCTATAAAGTGCATATGAATGAAATTGGCGATAACGAATATATTCTATGAAATATCATGTACATAATAATAGCGTGGACAAGCCGTTTTGTTTATTCCGTTGATAAGATTCAATTGTAATATTTTATTTAACAACAATGAATTGGAGTTACTTGGATGTACATACATACATACATACATATGTACCTACATAGTATGGTATTCGAGCTTTTGTAAATAAAAAATCATCGGCGATAAATTCAAATGAACGCCCGAGAAATGTTTTATCGCTATCTGAAGAAAAATAATCAAATGATACAAAAAGCAATGATTCGGATCATAAATCATACTTTAATTTGCATATTTTGTATTCCGTTTAGGAATCGGAGCCCAAATTTGGCAGTATATTGAGAGTTGACGTGAACAAACCAAGAAGAAGTTCCGGTAGTTCTGTTGAATTTCGACAAGTAGATCGTCTCGGAGAGGTAATTAATCATTAATTATATGTATATATGTATATAAAAAAAGCTTATTCTAGTTTCACATTCACTTACATTTGTTGATTTGTTGACACACATTATGTAAGTATGAAATATTCGATCATAACTATAATATATGTATGTATACTTACTTATAATACAAAATTTCCTAAATATTATGAGATACGCAAAATCAATCCCATACGAATTTATACACACATTATACATGCTCACTATTGATATCAAACATTGAGATGCCCTAAATGTGTAAATATATTAACATAAAACGATTAAAAAAAGTGTACTTCCTTCTTTTTCCGGTATTGATTACCAATCTGATGTTGATATATGTATGTATGTGTGTGTATAAGTTAAGTAATTAATAATATAAGTTAAGTATTTGTTAAGTTCACATACAACTAAAAGTTTCAATCGCGAATGGATGACGCAAATGAAAATGTAAATCGAAAACGATACCGAAACCAAATGACAAATTTAATATACTCCGGCGCGTTATGGATGGTTTTATAAGTGACCTAAATTTTAGACATTTGGGTCAGTATCGGTTTCGCGTTATTTACACGTATAGCCAATGATGTTTAGAATATGATTTCACCCTTTTAAAATCACCGTCGACTACACAATTTCGGTGGTGTTTTGACCCCTGGAGCAATTACAACGTAGTAAAAAAAAAAAAAATACTTGTCAATTTAGCACTGAAGCACTCTAAATTTTTTTTGTCGCAATTTGTCGGCGAGTGAAATGTAACTACATATGTAGTTTTCGTGGGTCCATGTTTAGTTACCGTTTCGTATTTCGTGTAAAAAGCGTTTGCGACACGCACACTTAATTAAATGACGGTGACTCATATTAAAATGCTAACTACAAGAGATTTGTTTCGACAATAATTGCATACATGACAGTTAATGTTGTCGTTTTGAATGCTAATTAAGTTGTGCAAATGTGCTACCAAAACTTTTAATGCGCAATATGCCAAACTATCTGAATGGTAATCACTCTTTTGAATAGTAAGCTCGATAAAAAGACAATATTGGAACAAAGGTTAAATTCGAAATCTACCAATACAATTATTTATTTATTTAAGATGATTTGAAAAACTAATAATTACAAACAAACACTGGTTAAAGCTAAATTAGAAAATAAACTTATTATCTACATATGTACATATTAGCACTTGGACAGAGGTTCTATTTTAAGGCTGCCAGGAATCTATCAATTTTATTTATATTTCTGAGAACTTCTGGTAGGTTATAATATATGTAGGTACATATTCATAGTGCTGTCAAATTCTCGAGAATAATTCTCTTGTTCTGGAGTATGTGAATCTTCGCGTGTTAAAATTTTCAAATTGTTAGAAATGTAAATTAATTTTCCTGCCCTTTTTGCTGTTAATCGGTTCCTTTTTGCCGAATGAACAGTACTGTACGTACTGAAACTTCTTTCAGTGGCGGCTGTTGTTGGTGGCATACTTAAAATGTTGATCGCTACTTTGCCTTGCTTTGATCCGAAGCATGTACCTTTCCACCATGTTAGTGTATCTACTGTTCGGGCCGATTTAATCGCATAGGGTTTGCTCTAAAACCCTTCCATAGCTCGATATTCTGCAACGGTTGAATTCAAAGAGTGACGATTTAAAAAAGGTCGAATTCCTTCTCGAAACTTTTTATGGGTTTGTTCTAAATGTTACGCGCTTAGTTTTTTGTCTAAGTGTAAAGGTTTTAGTGTCAGTGACAAAAACTACATAAATTTAATGGGGCGTGAATATGACAAAATTTTTATCATCTCCTGTGTTTAAAATAATAATTAAATCAGTAAATTGGAACAATTTTTTCACCAAAGCAATAAAAATATCTATAATTTATTGCTTCCGGAGTTAATAAGCATTGTATTCCTGTGAGAATTTTTCGGAAAACATTCATTCTGGTAGTGCGTATGTTAATATGACGAAATGACACATTCAGTGTCGTCAGAAGCTGAATGTGTCATTCTAAAAAGCAATTAATCTATGTATCTATGTTTAACCAAGAAAGAGAAAATTTTCGAATATTCTCGGAGAATAATCTTTTGGTGAATATTCTCGACTCACAACACTACATATTCAACAACACCCCTGTACAAGATACTTCTCCTAGATCTACTAAATTTTAAATTATTAACTATTAACTTATTCTACGCCTAGTATTATGACTACATACATATGTTTATTTTGGCTCCATGAATAAACAGAACATATATATTTATTTTATGTATTTAATTGATAAATAGATACGACAAAAACAAATATTTTATATTTCCCCTGTTTTTAATTGCCATGGTTCTGTTCTTCGTTGTTCTGTTTTATCATGTTCCGTTTCGTCCATTTACCGTATATTATACCCTCTTATTAAATATTTATCGAAATATTTTGGTCTATCTAAATATCTAATTTAAAAATATATACTAACATGCACACTTTTAAGGTTTCATTTACATTCATCCAATTCAATTCATTCAAAATAATAAATCTTAAACTAGTTAATTTAATTAATACTAGTTAAATTATTCAAAAAATCTTATATATTTTTTAAGTAAGTATTTATAAAACCAATTCCTTTACTATGCTTGATATGTCATATGTATGTATGTATGTACATATGTTTAGATGCGTGACCTGTGAATACATATACTCGTACATATGTACATATGTACTGTATTTGTAGAAAAATCGTCCTAATTTATCATTTCTTTATTATGATTGTGAGACGTGTTGTCACATTGGTAGGTAGCTACTGTTATTTCCATGGCATATACAAATATATATACACACGTATCGAACTGTATCGAATATGCCTTTGCGTGGTGGGGTGACCATCGTTTCCTGTCGCTAATTTCCGTAAAGGCTTTCGTGCAACATAAAAGCTGCTTTTTTCTTTATTTTTTTCTATCCTCGGTCAGATAATTTCATCATTCACACACATTCCCAACCACCTCGCCCACATATTTCTCCATTATTTTCCTACACCACGCCTCTATCTCAAGTCCAATAAAGAATACTCGTATTATTGCCTCGCCTATTCACCCAACATTATCCCTATCACACTAGAAATATTACAATATTTTTTTAATGCATCTATCTATTGTATCTGTACACTCTTATCTACCTATGCATATGTATGTTCAATATATTGTACATACATATGTACATTCCTATATCGTTTGACTAATACAGATTTGTAGAGGTACTTCCTATTATCCCGCGGGTCTGTGTGCTACGTATACATTTTTTTGAGTAACAGTTTCTTGAGCCAAAATTGAAAGTTCAACGTAGAACATTTTTCAACAATATGTTTTTAACGGACAATGCCGAAAATTCGTCGCTAGTCTATGCTATACTTATACCTGTATAAATTCGAATTATTATCTATCCGCCTATCTGTCTGTTCAAAACACTTTTCCACGCCTTTTAATGAATCGAAAATTTTCACTTCCAACGATCGTTCGGGTCTCAATATTCACAATGTACCTACATATATTGATTGCAGTACCTATCATATACCTACCGACCATTATAACATTTTGATTCGTTGATTCCGTATCG
The DNA here is from genome assembly GCA_022651745.1 of Parapsyche elsis. Classification (NCBI taxonomy): domain Eukaryota; kingdom Metazoa; phylum Arthropoda; class Insecta; order Trichoptera; family Hydropsychidae; genus Parapsyche; species Parapsyche elsis. Next base: position 3,620,397 of record JAGVSN010000019.1, read on the forward strand.
AATTATTTTCGCACCGGTATATTACCCGTTGGCGATCAATGCACGTTTTATTATTGATTACTATGGACTACGGGGCTAAAATGGCAATTCAAATTTTGAATGAAAGCAAAACAAGTGCTTAGGATCGACTTGTATAGTGAGAGAATCGACAGTATTCCTCAAATTTTCACAAATCTAACCACACTACATACATATGTACGTAAACTTTGACATTTGCATACAAGACGTTACTTTAATATGATAAACAAGCCGATTTGCCCGTCATGTGTCGATGGATTCTAATCTCACCATTTGAAAGGCAGTTCCAAACTTCGACCGGCCTATTTGAAAAGAACGAGTCTTTGACAATTTTTGTTAGTCTCAGAGTACATATGTAATGAATGATCTCTGAGATGTGCGTTTTTAGTGAACGTGAGGAAATTTTTATATTTTATACACTTCTGCTAGATCGCCTCTCAATCTTCTCGTCTCCAAAGAGGTGAGACTCATTCTCTTCAACCTTTAATTTGTTTGTTAAGTTGGCGATGCGAACGTGACCCAACTATCCAGGCAGGCTGGCAGGCAGACGTTTACGCCAATACATACAGTAACGAAGCTTAATGATAATAAATCGCGTACAAAGCTACATATCAATGGGTTAGTGCACAGATATTGTATGTCCAGTTTTGTTTTAAAATATTGTAAGTGACATGCATACATCTCTTTTGCACGAAAACTATGGACGAAATTGTCATATTATATATTTGAATACGGCAATATCTTCTCAAATATACTATTTGGACATACAATACTTTTTAAACGTGAAGGTTTGATGCAGATGGACTTTTGACGTGAATACGTCTATACGCAGACCAGTATGGGGTACCAGTACGGAAACGGCGGTGTTACGTTTGGATGGGCACTATATGGGCCGACACTATAACTTCGTTACTAATAACACGATTGACACGAATGTTGTTTTATTCGCTCGGTTATACGTCTACGATAAATTATCGATCTTAAATTGGCACCGCGCATGCGCGAGGCGCGGGGGAGGGGTCGTTGCTCCCAACGGCTATTTTGGACGTTTTTGGAAATTTTCAAACAGTATATCTCACGACTCTAAAGTGCTAGTGTGGTGATTTTGCTACCAAACAAAATATATCTTCAAGATCTGTCGATTTATGCCGTAAAAAGTGAACTGTGTAAATTATTTGTTGATGAAAAATCACAAACAAGTCGAAAAATATTTTTAAATTTTACTATGTCGGCCCATACTCGCCAAAAAGCCAATAGGAAATACAAAAAACGCATATCATCAGAAAGAGGGTTTAATCATCTATCGTTCGGTATCGACATGTTTGTGACAGAACGAGTGAGACGGTATCGGGAACGTCAGAAACATTTTACAGTTAATTTCATAATGCACTATTACATATTGTTCTAGATGTTCTATAGTCATATTTTATCGCATTTCAACTTGGAAAATGATCGTTCAACATCAACATCGACCGAGGTTACAGGTGAAAAGTTAAAATATGGGAAATGTCTAATCGTGTGTATATTTTCATTTGTCGAACAATTAATTACTTCAGATTTAAGAAGTTTTGAAATATTAGTCAAAGTATTAAAACCGCGATTATTATTTAAAACAGAAAAAAATTTATTTTTAATTTTGTCGACAATGTGTCCAGATAACGTGTTAAATGATAAAGCTAGTTCATTAATTAATTACTCCTAGGGATTCCTCAAGTTTTACATTTCTTTTTTCTAATTTTTCAATCGAGTTTGGTAATATAGAAAATTTTGTTTTTATGTACATACATATATCAAGTCATTTTTAATTTTAGTATCTGCAAATGCTAGTTTTTAATTTAAAATTGATCTTGCTTCGCGGCTATCAAAATCATCGACAGTTTTAATTTCGTCTAAGTGGTTCATTAAAAAATTTCAGGATTTCATGAACTTATTTGTTAAGACGTCCATAGTTCGTTGCTAAGCATGGTGATGGAATCCTGGAAACGATTATAATTTGGACCGCGAAGAAAGTCGTAAAACTCGAAAAGTGGATTTTTTCGATGACATCAGCTTTTGCAAGCCGTTCCCGCTCCTTCATACTTCTCGCCTATATTTCAGCCTTGACGACAATTTCCAATACGGCCCTGCAACCCGGTTTCTGTACCTGCAGCCTACGTTCGTGCCAATTCTGACCGGTCTCTAATGATAACTCAATTTTTGTAAAAACTGGACATATGTATGTACAATATCTGTGCACTAACCCATCGATATACCCGATAGTTTGCACGCGTCGATATACATACAGACATTTTCACGTCGGGATTCGACCCGCTAACTTTCCTCGCGGAGAAAATGCGACGCTTTTTCGACTACCCCACACGCCGCACGGTGGGCTCTAGCCTAGACAAAACTACGTGTGACTTAAAAAAACGAGCATCGGTATAAAAGCAACGGTATGTCGATCGATAAGAAAAATTCATCTTTGGCACGGAAAGGAGCCATTACCGAGGCGGTGGCTTATCAACGGCGGTCGGCTTTTGTACGGACACACAAAGCCCGTGTCGGCAAAACCTGGACTAGTGTCTTGATATCTACAGGTGGCGATGGACGTGGACACTCCCCGGTCCGAAAATCGACGACCGGACATTGGCCGTTGACCGGAAGTACCGGAACGCAGCCTCCTCACTCCTAGCGCCCGAACGTTTCGATTAGCACGCATCGCAGGTGAATATATCGCACCGTTCGAGCTTTCGCGTTGTAATTTTCACGAAAACGTGGGGCAAGTCCTCGACGATCCAACCCTTATACCCCCCGGCTTGTAAATTAACAAAACCACGATGGTATCGTGTCGGTGTGAGCGTTTTCAGCGTTTACTTTATCATTCACTCCACACACTGATTTTAAATTCTTCAAACAAATAAATCTAAGCAACAACTTTTCTATATATATTGTAAGGAGCTGAATTTATTAAAACTCAACGATAGGAGAATAAATAATTAGCGATCTGATGTGTCTGTTTAACATTCTCAATGGCGTTATACATAGGTTGCAGTGAATTGGTTGAACTTACATATATCACTTCGTGTCCCAAGTAGTTCTACCAGGAACAACTATTTGTTTGTTTTACCCAATCCTGCTACAAATTACTTAAAATACTCTATAATATCCAGAATACATAAACTGGGTAATGATTTTGGAGAAATATTTTTTTTTTATAATTCTAAGCTGTTTGTAAGGAAATTTTTATTTTCATATTTTTTAGACATATAAATATTGTATATTTAGTTTCTCTTTGTATTTCTTTTTCGTTTTTGTAATTTTTTTTTTGTTTTTTGTAATGGTCTATTGCAAAGACCGTATATGTATAAATAAATAAATAAATTTCATTTTAACTTCCTTCGACAGTTTCATATAAGCGACGAGTTAAGGTACTTTTTGATTATTCTTACTTTAACGGAGTACGCAATTCTATCTATCGAAAAGAAGAACAAATATTTACGAAAGATAAAATTATTCAAAATGAGCCTTCAAAAACAAAATCCCAATTTTATACAAATTGCTTAAAAAATTGGTGCCAAAATTTATTACTACTACTTTTATGAATAAAAATAAACAATAGTATGCAATACAATACAATAGAAAAATTTAAATGATTTTGTTCATTTAACTTTTATGTTTGAGAGCATCCGAGGGGCAAAAATTGTATGTACATAATGCAATGTACCCCTGGGCCCCATCGGCCACAATGTATGTTAAATAAATAAATACTAACTCTTACTGTATCTGCTCAAATATACAGTAAACTCCCTCTAATACTTGGGAGAGGTAATACGGATTACGCGAATAATATTAGTTTTCATCAAAATTGCACAAATAGGCTTACAAAAATATATGTAGGTACATATGTATGTAGTAATTTATGTTTGAGTTTGAGAGTCTTCACTTTTTTACGTCGCTTACTGCAATCGTGTCCTTGTCATTGTTTTTCAAAATAATTATATATGTATGTATGTATATCTAATTTGAAAACGCTGTATTCTCACTACCTTTCAATTTATTTTCATCCTGCTTTGATTTTTACGATCTTTTGTGCAAAGTTTAAATGTGTGGTTAAATCATAAGTTGGAACAATTTTACTGGAATATCACACCAAAGCAATAAAAATATGTATACATAATGTATTGCTTCCAGAGTTAATAAGCATTGTATTCTCGTGAGAATTTCGCGGAAAACGTTAATGCTAGTAGTGCGTATGCTAAAATGACGAAATGACACGTTCAGTGTCATCAGAATAAAAAAATGTAATTCAAAATGCTCTCAAACATTCTAGAAAGTCCTATTACTCCTATTAGGTTCTGAAAATATCCTAGATTCCTTTAAAAAGCTATTAAACTATCTAGAGATGTTTTATAACCAAAAAAAAGAAAATTCTCGGAATATTCTCGTTCTCCGTACAACAATGATAAACATTCACATGCTAAGTAAGCAGCTACTATGTATGTAGTATCAATGCAACAATATTAACAATCGATCACTAATATTAAAAACTATCATTAAACTCATTTTTTTTTTCAAAATTGTACTCAAACCACTCTCATTTGTAGCGGCTCAATTAATGTTAAAAAATTCAGCGAAATTGAATTCATCGCAGCCTACCAGCATACATGCCATACGTCGACTTTTCCCAACTTTCCTTCGACCTTAGGATTTCGATTTTTGCATTTATTTTTGTATTTTACACCGAAATGCCCATTCATCGTTGTGCTTATCGTGTGATGCTTTTAACTTGATTGACGCGCGTCACACATACACAATATGCATTAATTAATCCATTACCATACTGCGATTCGTCCATTACACACACAAAACACAAATTCTACGCGTTATAATCTCGCCTGTATATTTTTTAACACCACAAGGATCTCAATGAAGGTGTCAGTCCTGCTTCTCCAGCACCGTCTGTGGACAGGCTGTCCGTGACTTGGGCCGATAGCGAGGACCTAACTACGAAAATTAACAATTTCACACCTGGCTCACCTACACTGCCCAGAATGGAAGTGAGATTCCCACCTGGTAAGAAAATTCACCGTAGAAAATGTACATATAATATATAAAATTGGGTTACGATCCCGTTCCAACAACGTCGAAGTTCAATCGACCAATAAAACGTTTCAGCTCTGATTTACCTATATAATAGAATCCACAAATCACAATTGGAAACGGCGTACGATTTCATTTTAACGTTCGTTTTTTTTATTATTTTCGTTATCTGTGCTGTTTAAGTTTACGACTCATACCCTTAATACGTTTTCAAATGGGGCGCACCCAACGAAAGTCCCTTATTAAAAAAAAAAAAAATCCCTATACATTATAACCTTATCGTGTACATCGTGCTTTATGGCTTCCAGTCACCGCCTTATCACTCCAATTATTCAGTTTCCCATTAAAATATTTCCATACACGTCAAACCGCACTATGCATATTTACTATATGACCGTGCTGAAAACGCGACACCTTTCAATTGTACGTTTTTTTGCGATAGAATAGTGTTAAAGTGGATATTAAGCTAATGCGTTGTAAGTTTTCAATACCTTTTTTCCTAGTAATATTTACACATCAGTATTTCCGACTATACAAACCTACACTAATAAACTAAACGAACATGACATTTTATCAATTAAAATCTAAAAAAAAAAAGCATATGTAGTATTTTCTGTATATGTTTTGTGTACGACATTCTACAAAAATCTTTTTTCGTGAAAGGGGAATCTTTTTAACGATAGCATTCTAATTCGATCACCCTTTCTTTCGAAATTTTCTTTGTCGGTTCCGTGGCTTGTCTACGTTTTGACACATACAGTGCGGGGGTCAACTATTCGAGTCAAGTGTTGCAAACCATTTTGTTACGTCTCAAAAGGAACCAATTGGTCTACAGGACAAGCTGGTTATATGTACATATGTCGCACTACAATCCTTATTTATGAGCCTTTTTACAGCTATTTCGGCTAGTGATCTTTCTCTTCGTGTCCTCATTACAGTAGTAAAATCTTTTGACGGTTATACTACAAAAAAACGCTACGAGTTATCAAGGTACGATTATAAAAATAAATTATAAAAATTCAAAAGATAGAAAATTTAAATATAAAAAAAAGCTTTATAAAAAAAAAATAAAATTTAATGTGAACAACTAAAACTACTACCATAAACATTATAAATTCATACGTCCAAGATGACGGAAATCAAACGTAAAATATCTATTGACATTGCAATAAAATTCTTAAAACCTTTTGACGGTAATACTGATCAATTAATATCATTTTTAAATTGTTGTGAAAATGCACTTAACCTTGTCGAAGAAAATAATAAACCAATTTTATTGATATTTATAATTTCATCTTTAACCGGAAAAGTTGAAGCATTCATATCAAATTATAATATTGAAAATTGGCAAATATTAAAAGAACTTTTAATACGAGAGATACACACGCAGATTGCCAGCGTCGAAATCTACAGCGGTTGTTGGTTGTTGCAGTGTGTGTGGTGGCTCAGGATTGCTCAGGTTCAATAATAATTGATTTCTAGTTGTTCTATTTGGTTCTTTATTATGACGTTATAATTGTGATACAAATGGTGTGGATTATAGTCTTCCACGGGATGAGCCGTATGAGCCATTAGTCAGTCATCAGAATCTCATTCAGGGCGGAAAACTTGAGATGGCTACGGGATGGCTCATACGGCTCATCCCGTAGAAGACTATTTAATTTAATTTTTAATCGGCGTGTTTCATGTTTGAATAATATTTTTTGCCTTTTTTAAATATATCGGGGTCACAGGTCACTTGGCTTTTATAAAAAGGGGTCGCCACTCGAAAAAGGTTAGGAGCCTGTGCCTTATAAGGAAAGGCGTGATGTTTCGATGCGCATGGAAAAATCTATATGCCATAAATCAAATTTATCGACGGTCGACTTTTTATATTTGTATATTTTCATGACGTTTTCGTGTAACGGTTATTTGTGTGATTGCAAATAAGCTAAGGCGTGTAGAAACCATTAGGTACGTTCAAAGGTGCGGCTTCTCACAAAAAGTAATTTATCAACAAGTTTAATTTTGATAAACTTTTTCAATGGAAACCGTAGGAGCGCGTGTTTGCGCGTAGGCGATTACATTATAAAATATATATACATATACGTATGTACATATGTACATACATAGATTTTTCTTCGAATGAATGGAATCGATTCGTACGTATCGATTGTTTAAATTTAGGCATGACTTTTGCAGACGAAGCTGGCGAAGGTTCTGAGGACGAAGACTATTCAGCGAGCATTTCGGCGATCATGCTCAGAAGGGCCAGTACGAAAAGGACCCGTCGAGGATCCAGGGCTCGAAGACCATCGTCTCCCTTCAGCTTGGACCCTCTCAATATGGAAGCTAGGAGGAGATCTTCGGTCTTCACCACGAGCTCTGCAGAGTAAAGCCTATAAGCCACTTCAAATTTTTGTGCCTTTTGACACGGACACCTATAATATAATTATCTATTTTTATGAACCCGCGGTTAGAAGCAATCAATCGAAACAATTTAATGTTACGATCGCTGTGTGGTTATTATGGCAAAAAAACTACCGGAGCGCAGACTAGTCAATCTTTACTAAGTTTGATCTGAATCTGAATATGATAATTAAATTTGTTGGTTAGCTCTTGTGGTAAAAAATGGTAAAATTGACAATTTTTTTTTAAACGCTCATATCTCATTAACGAGAGCTAACCAACAAATTTTATTATCATATTCGGATTCAATGGGTCAGAATTAGTAATAATTTTTGGGTCTCCGCTCCGGTAACTCAAAAACGTGATTTTTTTTGTAACTCAGTGGCTCGTGGGATACAATAATGGCACAACTCAAAAAAATACGATTTTGCAGGCATGGAAAACTAGTCCTCTTTCGTTAATTCAATATTAGACGCCGGTCATAAGTTTACGCCTGATCTTTATTGTTGATTCACAGCATGCTTTCTGTGTTTCAATAATAACCGAGTTCTTAGAGTTTCCGTTATTATTTGCTCATACATACAAGCAATTTGATACTTGCATAATGCAACATGCAACAAATGCAACAAAATGCAACAACATGCAACATGCAACAACATATGCAACATAATTTGAAAGTCGGTATACAATTTATACTTGAAATATAATTTTAGAATATTTAAATGCTAAAGTGACAAGATATAATGGGATGTACACTATAGAATTATACATAAAGGCCTTAAGTCTGTTGGCTTGTCTGTTGATCCGTTCAGATCGCATGAAATTTTATTTCAGTGGTACAACGCTCGACACACTTATTTTGGTATTTTTTTGACAAAATAAAATAACTAGGACAAAATAACTAGGATTGAATATTTCAGCAGATTATACATATGATTCGATTGGTCATTTCACAACTGTCAAATTTAGTTTCAATGACAGTTCGGAAACGAATATAATTTCACCAGTGAGTATCAGTTAAAATATATTTTCACTAGTAGAAATATGTATACATATATCTACTAATGAAAATATGCTTGAATATGATTTCATCGAAACGCCAGCGAAAATATATCTTCACTTGAAATATGCTTTCACTGTAACATATGCTTGCGCAGTCTACGAGTATGTCTCCATCGTTCAAAAGCTCGTAGTTTAAAAAGTTTACGTGTAAACACGGCTTGATAATGACAAAAAAAAAACGTGTATAAGTGTGAAAATCCTCGACGTTGTCGCTTGCGCTATTTTTTTGTTTTTAATCAGGTTTATTGCGCCCTTTATCTCACGGAAAGTCAATCTATTAATTAATATATAGTATTAAAGCATAACAAAGAATTTTTCGGACGTTTTCCACCTTCCATATTTATATGAAAACCATTACGCTAATGAAATCTAATCGACTAATCTACACCCATTCACAGTGACCTGATTCTATGTGTATATTATTCGCGCGTATAACTTACTAGTCTAATTAATGTCGAATTCGGCCAACTATTTCATGTTATCACGTGAACCTTAGACACGTTCTCAGACAAACGCACATCTCTAACGTGAACACGCACACGACAAAAGTGAACCAAACCTTATCGAAACAAAAATAATTATTATTATTCTTGTCACACTACGTAGGACTGCCGTCTCAATAGAGGAGAACGCACAGGGTGTGATTCAAGAGCAAATCTTCGAAAATATACGTTTGCACAAAGAAGTCCTCAAATCGGTAAAGCAGCAACCATTGGAAATTAAACGCAAAATGCGACTCGTCACACAGGTGAGCAAACATGCGTTTGTTTTTTCTGCTCGTTTTGTCGTTGCTTTATCGCACAGTGCAAACATTATGCACTTGTGCTTTTTCCAGGCGAAGTCGTATATTAAAAAGCACGAAGGCGCTTTGCAGGAACGATTAGCCCAGTCGAAGTGTAGCCGTGATATTTTCGCCCGATTTCAAATACTGCTGGCGACAGTAAGTCGAGAAAGGTTTCGCATATGTACGTCGTTTAAAATTTATCGAGTGTCGTTACCGTATTTCCAGAAACTTCAACATTTGAGACGAGAGGCTGCAAACTGGTCGAACTGGCTCATTCCGTGGGAGCTGAGAATCAAAGAAATCGAATCGCACTTTGGCTCGGTGGTCGCTTCGTACTTTACCTTTCTACGTTGGTTGTTTTGGGTGAACTTAGTCATTGCTATTGTTTTGATCGTTTTCGTCGTTGTACCCGAGGTGCTTTTTAGCAATATTACTATTGTATTGTATGTACGTGCTACCAGGCGTGTTATAAAAATACCTCGAGCGTTTCCTTTGCAGATGTTGACAGCGGACCACAAATCGGAAGGGTCAATACAAAGAAAGCAGATGCTTCCCGAAGAAGTGAATAAGTCTACTGATTTTCTAACACTTTGGGAATTTGAAGGTGTTCTCAAACATTCACCCATATTCTACGGATACTACACGGACAGGGATTCTGACGCACAAGGAGGATACAGATTGCCATTAGCGTATTTCATGACAGGACTCGCTGTCTACGTATACAGCTTTGTAGCTACGCTAAGAAAGTACTGATTTTCATTGTATTTTTTGTTCCGTATTGAATAAAGTACACGTACAGTAAGATATTCGCAACTCGTGATACATATTGAGAGCTACGATAGGGGAGGTCATTTATAGAAATAAAGTCATTTAAAAATAGGCCCCGTACTGCCGTCCTAAGCCCACTTAACGTAACTGACAAAAATTACGAAAATGAGTTAGATGTGTTTTAGGGGTTATGGGAGTGTATTCTTGCGATTTTTCGTATCAAAATTAATTTATCTTCATCCAAAAGTGACTTTTTTAAGCTACCTGAATGCACAGAGAAATAGTATCACCAATACTAACGTATCCAATATTTACATCGGTCACTACCTTATCATGAAAGATTGAAAAGACTGAATCTCTCCACATTGGAGACGAGGGGATTAAGAGGTGATTTAATTGAAATATTCAAAATAATAAATATTCATTATTCATGTGAAATGACCAACCTCATTATGTTCAATGAGAACCCTCATCTAAGAGGTCATACTCTTAGACTCCGAAAAGAAAAATTAAATAAGATTGTTAGAGATTCATTATTTTCAAATAGAGTGGTTGAAGTTTGGAATAGTCATATGTGTACATTAATAATGAATAATGAAGTGACGTAACTACTAAATTATTCATTTTTTAAAATTCTTCCTTAGAATTATCAAAACACAATAGAAAAAAACCTCATGCACTAAAAAAAAGTTTAAATAAATCAGTAATACATACATATGTATATGAAGAAAAACACAAATTTAGAATAAAACTTTCAAGTCAATTTATGTCGATATTGTTGTTTTGTCAGTTACGTTAAGTGGGCTGAGGACGGCAGCGTAATGAACCAACACTGCGGTTTAAATATTTAAACCTAATTGTATATTTAATACTGATAAAAAGGAGCATAAAATGTCGTATTATGATGATGACATTTTTAAGTGTAATTTTTTAAATCGACACGTACGAATTATCCTAGATTTTTACTTCTCTAAATGACACTCGCAATATGTCCGGCGAGTTACAATGTCCAATTGGTGATTGTGATGATTCAAAAAACGTTACATTGCTTTCAGAATGGCTGAAAACTCGAGAATGTCTAAACTATCCGAAAAAGAGGACGAATGTGTATTCTCGTGGAAATTATTCACCGGTTGGGATTACATGATCGGTAATACTGAAACCGCTCACAATAGAACGGCTTCGATCATATTGGGCTTTAAAGAAGCGCTTTTAGAAGAAGCGGAAAAAAAGAAAGTTTTGAGAAAGTAATGCGAGTTGAAATTTTTTAGCATTTTCATTCTTTCGTGACATTTCTTTCAATTGTGCGTTTCTGTTGCAGCTGGAAAATAATATTTCAGAGAGTGGCGGTCAATATATGCATCATCTTCTTGTTGGGGGTATCAGCGTTCGCTGTCATCACAGTTGTGAGGAGATCAAACGAAAAAGAAGATGAATATATTTGGTGGCATCAAAACGAAATCACAATTGTAATGACGCTAATTTCGTTCTCATTTCCCATCTTCTTTGAACTGCTCGGTATGTTTGAAAACTATCATCCGAGACGACAGCTCAGAATTCAATTGGCTAGGTATACAATTACATAATAACAATACAACACAAATGAGACTTTTATCCGATGGCAACAATGTTCTTATATTAACAAAAATGATTTAATTTTATTATAGAGACATCAACTATCAAAAACATCTGGTTTTATAATCGAAATATCACCACTTATTATAATTGCTTCCTACATATGTTGTTGTTTTAATACACGGAAATGTAATTAAAGTAATTTAATTTACTATCTACTAATTGAATCACGGAAAATCTTTATATACAGAAAATTTACACAATTGACAGGGCGTTTTTACTGTATTTTTTTTTTCAAGCGCTAATTTTGAAATTAGTACTCATCCTTTTGGCAGAGCCACCATATTGTTAGAAAGAGGATGATATGAACTTTAAAACTTTTTTTTTTTATTATTTATCACCGCGGCTACAACATATAGAGTAGGTATACATAAAATAAAAATACAGTTGAAAACGAATGCAAGTAACTAATGCAATATTATACATGTAAGAAACAGTCGATAAACTTTAGCAATCAATGTTTGAAAAGACTGGCGTAGAATAATGAATTTGTTTATCTCGCAACAGAATAATAGAAAGATAAATAATCGCATGTCGGCGTACGAGCAATCCTTTGTACATATGTACATATGTATATGGTAGATAAACAATGCGGTCGTGAAAATATTTAAGCTAATTTTACATTTGCGTAATATATCGAGCATCTGTAAGTAATTTAAAAAGATTATATTGGATTTTGTTACAACAGTATAATTTTGAATGTGCAAATCTGCACATCATCAGCAATTTTAATTCCTCCTCGATGAACTTAATTATTCTATGCGAAAATTCGACCTTGAGATTTTGACTTATTCGTATCAGGTATCGTCCCCTGATTGCGTTTTTGTGATTTCCGGAAAATGTTCGTATGCCCGTGTGTCTGTGTTAGTCCGGATGTGTGTAGAATCGCCATAACCCAAAAACCATTTATTTTTATTATTTCACAGAATAATGGTGCTGAACTTGTTGAACTTGTACTCGTTGATCATAGCATTGTTCGGAAAAATAACTCATATGAGTGAATGTCTTGAAATCCTCCAAAACGATCCGAATGGAGTGTGCCCAAAAGAGAACAACCCTAGAATGGAATCGTCGAATTTAACCAGCGAATTGAGTGGGACCAGTCCGACATACTCGAACATGACAGTAACTCTGATGACGATAATGGCGATCGCCAAAGCATCTACAGTTCCTTACGATCCTACTTCGACACCCATGTATTCGACCACCGAAGGATATGACTTGTCCAACACTGCGAGGATCTTCACATCGCCTATGACGTCACCAAACAACACCGAATACTTAAACGTCACAATGCCACCATTAAATATGTCGACGTACGAAGAAGAAGATGGGGTATACGATTACGAACCCATCAACGAAGAGGAACTGGACAGTAGTCTGAGTATTATATATACCGATTCGGTGACGAAGCGTGAAGAAAGCAATTTCACTACGAGAGATTTCGACGACACTAATGTTGATTACGAGTATTATGACAATACAACCAGCGAGCACGTCAATGGTAGTTTACAGAATGTTACTAAGTTTCGAGAAAGTTCTAGAGTCAAAAGAGATCAAAATTCGAACGGTTTAGTCACTGTGCCGGAAAATTTTAATCACATTCCTACTGCTGGTCACAGACAAACAGACAATACACAGAATACAGTGGCGTTTTCCAAACTAAGTGAACAGACCAGAAGCAAACTAAAGAGCCTGTGTTGGGAGACGATGTTCGGTCAGGAACTCGTCAAGTTGACCGTGATGGATTTGGTAAGCTTACAATTAATATTTAAATAGATTTTCAATTTAAAATGTTCCATTATCATTCACCGTCAATTCTGCCATATTGTACAAATTTTAAACATTTAACGTTAAATAAAAGACATTCAAAACATTTATTTTCAATAAACCAAAACATTTTCGCATAAACAAGTGCTATACTCAATTAAGTACAAATGTTGAACGTTTAAACATTTGCAATAATTTTATTTAGACAACAATCGTCGCGTAACTTATTTATATCGAAATACATTTTTACCTGAATAATTAATTGTTACTGCTAATAGCTGCGTTAAATGTTTGAAATTTGTCGATATGATATATTTAATAATTAAAGTTACAAAAAAAATTATCAATTTATTCATAAAATAAAATAAATTTTAACATTTTGGTATCTATTTATTTAATAACAATTCAAATGGAAATTGTTCAATGCTCCTTTCTTGCAATGCAAGCCGCATTGCTGCTTCTAAGTTTGCGTCTGTCAGCTGGTTTGTAAATTTGTTTTTAATAAAGTGCATTACTCTGAATGATCTTTCGCAATACATACATATATGTACATACGGTAGTAGGAAAAATAGACTATGAATACAGCAATTGTTGCCAAATCTTTATATTGGTTTGTTTCATTCTCAACGTATATGTATTTCCGACCAAAATTTTTGAACCAAAATATTATTAAATACTCGATCATGACTAATTTCTAATAATGCATATTTTACGTTAGCCCAGTTAATTAATCTCAATACTAAAAAATTATGTATTTTGTAGTACTATATATCTATTTTGTATCTATTTCTAGTATATATTTTGTAGTACTATGCAATTTTCATTTGTCATCATAATAAAGGGGTAAGATACAAAAGAAACAGTTAAAAAAAAATTCGAATCTTTCATCGAGTTCCAGATTCAGAGATTTAAGACGCTCTATTATTTTAAGTTTTAATTTTAATTTTGATGTTATGATTTACGGCCAAAACAGATATAACAATCATTTAATTCACAAAGACGTTGAACACTTTTATTAAAACTTAGCCATCTAATGTGATTGTAATTGAGCAATATATTGTGTTTTTTCACCGTTGATTTCACATATAGAACTAAACATGTTCGGCAATTTACTACTGGTATTAATTGCATTTAATACTTTTCTCACAGTTAACTCCACATCTGCCATGCATTTAATAACAGATTTACTAACTAGCACTTCTTGATGCACATTGCAATGCATACGAAATATTTCGTTTTCAGTCTTCGTTAAATAAATTTAATACTCCCCTTCTTTCACTCTTCATAACCGCAGCTCAATCAGCAGTTACATTACACAAGCTTAAATTAATTAAATCCGCCTTAATTGCATTATAAATATTAATTGCGTTTGCACGATTCGTCAATGAAGTCTGGCACAGCAAATTTTCAATAAATTCACATTTGTCGACATCGAAATATCTTGCAAAAACTAAAATTTGGTTGGTTTTTGACACATATTTTATTTATTTATTAACAGGTTTTTAGCCCAAAATATAGATTACATGTACATTAACTATAAAATGGGCGTTTATTGATGGATTTGCTTATTTCCAGTCCTATAAACTTTCCGATTTCGGTAATTCTGCGTTGGACTGTATCATTGTTAAGCGCCAAACTTCGAAATAATTTATTTTGGGGATCAACTCCCAACTAGGGATCCCAATCGAATATTCGAATTATTCGTCTAATTTTGCAGCCATTCGCTATTCGAATATTTCATCAACTATTAGAATATTATTCGTGTATATATTTTGCAAAAAAGTTATTTTTTTAAATGATTTCATAAACAAGTTATATTTCGCGATCTTACAATACATGTAAATTTATAACATATTCGTATACACAAATGTATTTTAATCCTGAGCAGTATGGAGGGTGGACGTTTCAATCATTTGAAAATTTCTACCTCTCTTGTTGTTCGACCTATGTATTTGCATCTCGTTTTTTACATGTATAGATAGCTGAGAGTTCTCTTTTACTCTTGTTTGTATTCGAAGAATGAAACTAAATTTTAGGAGGCATGAAAGTCAATAAAATTTTCAAGTCTGAACATGATGAATGTACCTATGCACAGTATTTAACATCATGCGTGTGCAAGTATGTACATATATTCGTCGATTGGATGCCATGCGCCGATTCTCAGAATTCTTCCCGAAAATATAAACTTATTGACTAAAAATGAGTCGTTTCTACACTGAATGAGCGAACGATGTTCAAGTTTACGAAATTGTAAACGTAGCACTAAAAAAATATAATTTCTATAGTGTCTCCAAGAATGAAAT
This sequence comes from Parapsyche elsis, assembly GCA_022651745.1. Taxonomy (NCBI): domain Eukaryota; kingdom Metazoa; phylum Arthropoda; class Insecta; order Trichoptera; family Hydropsychidae; genus Parapsyche; species Parapsyche elsis. The sequence continues at coordinate 3,636,204 of JAGVSN010000019.1, forward strand.
TGATATTTTGAAAAATTTAATTGAAGTTCTTACTCCCATTGAAACCGCAATCAAAGAATTAAGCAAAAATAGTGCATCTTTAATAACAGCTTTTTTTAATATTCTTAATAAATTATCTTAAAATTATGTTTTATTAATTTTAATATATTATACATATATATAAAAATAATGTAATTGATGCGTTGTATATATGTATGTAATTACCTATTTTTTAATTTTCGAATATTCGAATAGCTCTTGATTTACAATTCGATATTCGAATAGTTGAAGTCGACGAATATTTGGGATCCCTACTCCCAACACTACTGATTTTATAAACTCACCTTCCGTGAAAGGCTTTCGATGTTTTCCAATTAAAAAACTAACTTTGAGAGTTCCTAAATATAATTCATCACTTTGTGAAAGAAACGCACTCGTTACTTTTTTTTTGTGAAGAAAGTTCAGTTTTAAATTTTTCTATTAGGTTTTGGCGTAAACTTTCAGCTGACCATTTTTTTTGTACTTCATCTTCGTGAGTTTTATAATGCCGTTCCATAGCATATGATTTGATTTGATTAAGTTCAATTTTAAAAATCACGCACCAAAAATATTATATAAAATATTCAACAAAATTCAAAATATTTTTAATTTTACAAATTTTTTTTTAAATATATTTAGTTTTTTTTTTAATATTAGTATTATTTACTATCAAGTCGCTGGTGGCTGCAGTAAAATACTCTAGTGGCCGCACTTGAGAACCACTGTCCTAGAAGATGCAAAGTATCCGTTTGACCAGAATTGACTCTCTCGAAAAATTAAAATGCAGAATTTGCAGATGACTGACTATCCTTGATGGTTTGACTTAAAAGTCGTCACTACTTGTGCAAATAACTTGAAAATTATAAATATCGTCAACGCTCAAATTTTGAGTTTTATTTTCTCCCTATACAAATAACTTTGCGAATTTTCGATATGCACCATCAACCCATAACACATATCACACGACTGTTTCAGTGTTTGACAACAGTAGCGACGCTCTTCATGGACTTCTTTCGCGCCGTTTTCATCCGCCACATGAACTCTTGCTGGTGTTGGGACCTCGAGAAGAAGTTTCCCCAATACGGAGACTTCAAAATCGCCGAAAATATACTTCACCTCGTCAACAACCAGGGCATGGTTTGGATGGGCATGTTCTTCTCACCGGGACTCGTCGCTCTCAATCTCTTCAAACTAGTCATACTCGTGTACCTGAGATCATGGGCCGTGATGACGTGCAACGTTCCTCACCAAGTCGTCTTCAGAGCTTCCAGAAGCAACAACTTCTACCTGGCCCTCCTTCTAACCATGCTGTTCCTGTGCGTTCTTCCCGTCGGCTATGCTATTGTTTGGGTAAAACCCTCCTGGCACTGTGGTCCTTTCTCCGGCAAGGAGAGGATCTTTCACATGTTCACAGATAGTCTTCTGAAGGTTGTGCCGAAAACGTTTCATCTAGCTTTGACCTACATAGCCTCGCCCGGAATAGTCATACCGCTATTGGTTCTGCTAATTTTGATCATATACTATTTCCTATCGTTGACGAGTGCCCTGCGCGAAGCCAACAATGACCTGAAGGTGATAATAATAACACTGAGCAACAAAAAATCACGTTTTTGAGTTACCGAAGCGGAGACCCAAAAATTATTACTGATTCTGACCCACTAAATCCGAATATGATAATGAAATTTGTTGGTTAGCTCTTGTTTGTGAGATATGAGTGTTTAAAAAAGTAGACAATTTTTTTCATTTTTTTGACATTTGCGGTCTGTATTTCACAATTTAGTACTTTTATGTTCAAAATGAGTATTGGAAGCAATAGTCAGATGTTTTTGCTATTAATTGTGATATTTGAAAGTTTTAAAATACTTAAACGTAATCGTCTAGAAAATTTGAGCTGTAGACCTCCGAGCCTCCAAAACGACTGATGCCACAAGCATCTCTAAACGCAACTTCAAATCATCTATAGCTCAAATTTGTACGTTTAGACAAAAATAAAATAATACTGGCATAGAGAACCAAAACTTATAAATGCGTCAAAATAAAAAAAAAAGCTGGCCAACTTGAGGCATAATAACGCAAAGAAAAAATCCGAAAGAAAAAAAAAATTTTTGACGTTTAAAATTTGCTAGACGATTGCGTATTTTAAATATATCGGATTCAATGGGTCAAACTTAGTAAAGATTGCCTAGTCTCTGCTCCGGTAGTTTTTTTTTTTTTTTGTTGCACAGTGATAATTCATTCATGTTTTTTTTTTTGCACTAAGTTGAAGTTTATAATCCTTTTCAGATTCAATTGCGTCGCGAGCGCACCGAAGAGCGTAGAAAAATGTTTCAATTAGCTGATAGACGAAGAAGAGGTGGTGATTCTCACGACTCGGAAACGACACCCTTTTCGAAATGGAAGAAAATAATTCCAATACTGCCCACAGCGAAGGATGCGAACAAATCTGTCGAAACCGTTCAAACTAACGATAACGAAAAGAAAGGTTGTTGTTGTTTTTATGACGCATTCATTGTCCATTTTCGATATTGGCGAAAGCCGTGCGATTTTTAATGCTGCGTCGATTATTTTAATGCAATTGTGTAATATTGTATTATGAAATTTTCTACGCGAATTGTGTCCAAATAAATATGCGTGTGTGCGCTTAAATTATTTTGCGATTATTATAAAAATAGACGATTAATCTTCAAAGACACCTTTTATTGGCGTGCGTTCATTGTTTAATTTTCAAACAATATGCACATATTGTATATCATGTCGCGAATGAACATGCTTACGTGATTGATTACTTAGGCGATCGGTGACTATTCTGCTTAGATTTACAATTTTGAATTTAATTTTCGTCCACACGTGTAATTGTTACATTTCTTGTATTGTCGTTTAAGATCTTCTGGCCCGAATTGTTAAATTGGCTCTGCGGAAATCTTCCGGAACGTCTGGCGAAGAGAGTGGACTGGCCGCTCCGGCAGTAGACGACGAAACGGATACCGAATTTCACGAATCGCTACCGGAAGACGTTTTAACCGGCAAGGATATTAAATTCACACCCAAGTCGAAAAACACTCCGAAAACCTTAAAAGAAACGAACGGCGCGGCAAAGGTGAAACCGTTCGATCCCAAATTATTCCGCCGCAGACCGAGCGAAGCTGAACCGGAAGTTGCTACGCGTCCCGCAAATTTGATCCTGGAAAACGAAATGATGCAGAAAATGAAAAGGACGCGAGTGGACATGAAACGTGTCAAGTCTGACGATGAACCGACGTGTTCCGGTACAGGAGACGACAAGAATCCGATTCAAACTGCTGCCAAAGCGACAGGATCTGTGTCGCAGTGCGATAAGGACGATCAAAAATTGAGCAAACACAAGCGTCGTTCACGTCCCGTCTCCATGGAGAAACGAGAGGACTCTGTGACCTCTATAATACCGGTGATTACAATAAGCAAGACGGAAAGCGACGAGGACATTCTGGAGAAGGAGAAGGAATCGACGAAAACCGGGAACAAGTCGCCGAACAACGACAAGGTGCTCAAAAGACAATCAAGCGTAGAAAGCTCGCGTAGTTTAAACATACAAATCGACAGGCAGCCAGACAAATGACTCACAAATCAGCTCAGTTTCATTCACACTATACACATTTCATATTTAGCATTAAGGGAAGAATTGTGATTTAAAAGCTCTTTTTGTAAGTGGCCGGCGTCGCCCGGGCGCGAAAACGAGGGCAATACTGAATCTGTTTCGACTGGAAACACCATCGTCATCGTCGTCGAAAAGAAATTTTGTTAAGTATTTCAAGAGTCACAAGAGCTCGTGGGAAGTACTTCTGCAAAGTTTAATACCGATTTATCAAACGGTATGGGCGCATGGGAATGTATAATATTAAGGATCAAAGAGACAGAGTCAAAAATTCAATTATATATACATATATACATATACATACATATATAGGTAGATATTGACACGAATTTTCACTTATGTATATCCGATATTTTGAACACGCTTTGACAGTACTTTTTGTGTGTGCGAAATTAAATTGTATACAAAACTGTTTATTTGTTTCGTGTGCAGATTTGCAACGAGATAAATTAAATGAACGATCATTTATTAAGGTTTTATTTTATTTTAAACATGTTTGTTCGTCACGTCGTGAGACATGACGGGTAAAAATATGACACAAGCCACACACATCGGTGTATGGTTTCATATTTCCAATGGAGTCAAATCCAATTCTTAGTAAATATGAAATATTTGTATACGTGTTAAATACACACTATAGTGTCATAATCTTGAAAATGTATCAACTTGACCCTTATAATTTACCATTGACAAATTATTGTCTACCGCTAAAAATAACTGAGCGTAGAGTCATTAAAATAACATTTATCCCACAAGGGCATTTCTTAAGGTTCATTTCACTGGGTGTACTGAAATTTTTGTTGATGGTTAAATAAAAATGTTTTGTATTACATGTGCACTATTAGTTTCGAAAGAAAGTTAGTTTAGTTTAATTTTAGCTCATTGTCATGTGCAATGACTATTTTTGTTAGTTATGGTGAAAGAAAAAAAAATTATTATTCACAACTGACAAAGAAAATCAAACAAATGCTCACAAATTATTTAACAATGTGTTTTGAAATGATATTATGAATAAATCAATGTATTGACAAATGTGAAGTTTTATTATTGAATTTTGAAGTATTGTTTTCCGGAAATTGAATTTTACATAATTTTACATATGATACAAATCAAAACCAAAAGTTGTAATGTGAGATTGTGATTTAATATAAATTTGAATATTTTCGATGACTTAGTCGTTTGTAATTAAATTTAATTAAAATTAATTTAAGTAGCATTCGATAAACTTTAGCAATCAATGTTTTAAAAGACTGGCATATAATGAATTTGTTTATCTCGCAATAAAATAATCGGATGTCGGCTTTCGAGCAATCATTTGTATGTACATACAATGTAATCGAGAATATTTACCTATATATATAGATAAACAATGCGGTTTTCCATTTGCGTTTGAGCTTTTGTAATGTGTTCATAATTTAAAAAGATTATATTCGTTTTTGTTAGAACAGTAGATATCAGTTTGAATGTACAAATTTGCACACCAGCAATTTTAATTCTTCCTTGAACGAGACTCGCGATGAATGAACTTTATTACTTCATCCATATTGGATAAAGTATTGTGATCGTGCGAAAATTCGACTGATGATTTGTATCAGGTATCATCCCCTTATCGCGTTTACGTGATTTTTGGAAAATGTCAGTGTCATATTTTTCATGTGTTGATGAATATAATAAATGACCAAGTGCCTCGACTGCTGTCAAGCCAATTGGAAAATATTTCCTGATCTCAAAATGATACCTAAATCCCAATAGAAATGAATGCTTAATCCAGGGGTTCTTGGGTGTAAAATTGGGTCTCCATGGGAGAAATAACGTGTTTCTTTCTCTCTGAGTTGTTGCGCATATCATTCATACTTTTTCACAGTGTTAAAACAGGGTTTCTCAAACTTTTCCTACGACGGACCACTTCGCAAATTCCAAAATTTTAATGGAACACTTTGGTTATTTTATGGGGTAGGTAGTTATAATTTTAGTTAAAACTTCCAGAAGAGATTCACCTTTGTGTGCGATGGGAATAAACCCAGGTCTGGCACAAATTCCATGTTAATTTTGATAATTTTTCACGGAACACTCTCCGCGGAAAACCAGTGTTCCCCGGAACATAGTTTGAGAAACCCGGCTTTACAAGAATGTGCACGGAGATTTCCACAAACTTTGTTTTGACTGACTCGATCATTAAAATCCGTTTTTTTTTTCGTAGAAAAGTCAAAAATCCTGTTACCACGGAATATTTCCGCAAACTACTGAGCCGATCAAGTTGAAATTTCATATATATAGTTTTTAAATGAGGCGTAAGAGTTGATAAGGTTTTGATAAGTGGTGGTTTACTCTTGGACGTTTTTTTTTGGCCTTTTAAATATTTAGAATCTTCATAATATTGTGAAAAAATCATCGAAATCGCTCAACTGGAAGTGGGATTTTTTTTCTTGTAAAAAAGTCAAAAATCCTGTTTTTTTCTTTGTGCACGGTGTTTTGACTTTTTTCAGTTTTTGGTTACTCTCAAATTATGGATATAGTCATAGGTTGGCCACACCCGAATTTTTAAAAGTTACACCAACGTTCTGAATGGAAGTTGTTTTACGATTACATTATCTATTCTTTAAACTACGAATTATATTTTGAATTTCGCACAGATGTAGGTACCAGTTTCACAGAATTAGAATGGTTTGTAATTTTTCATGATTCTAATTTTAATTTGATATTTAAGTTTATTAATTAAAGGTTTCATTGTCGAATCTTTGGTTCTCTGCCAGATTTTACGCAATTTGTTTTCACTTGTGATAAGATATTTAACAAAGTCTATGATTTCGAGGTTTTGCGAAGTGAATTGGATGATTGGTATATGAAGGTGTTTGGACTTATTTATGGTATCAGTCAATCGAGTGATGGACTTCTCAATGTCACTTTTATGTTTTAGGGTAGATGATGTAAGAGTTGTGTGGTCGTTCACATAAGATTTGAACGACTTGGAGATGACCTATGGACTCGGCCAGGCGGAGCCTGGGATTTCCGGACACAGGCCGGGTAGAACTTTGAAAATTCGCCCCATGCAGATTTCTACATAATTTCAGCAAGCTTTGTGTTGACTGGCTCGATTTTATCGCATACATACATAGTTTGCACTTTTTCCTCGCACGACGTTGCCATGCATGCAAGTATTGGGTACATACATACATACATATGCAGAATTATTTGCGTCGCACACCGTCAGTCGTTCGCAGCTCTACGTGCAAATCGGACGTGATATCTCGGGTTAAATCGATATAATTGTGAGATGAATCACTTTGACGAGACAAATATCGCTAACAGCATGTCACATTTTGGTAAGTGGCTATTTAAATTTTGTTTTTCTGCGGCGCGTACATCAATTGCGTTGCGCGTATGTATAAATTTTGGCGCGAAACTTTCGCACACGGTGAAATAACGGCGTTCTAACTTGGCGTTCTAAATTGTGTCGAATTTGAAGATGGCGATCAAGCTTAAACTGTACTCATCTTTGCGTTTCAATATTAGCGATTTTCTTTAAAAAAAAAACCCTATTTTGTGGCCAATATGTACATATTCCCTACACCAGCGGTCCTCCTCAGGTTTGAGGTCGTGAAGGTCTCTCGGTAGCAAGGGCTCTCATAGGGCCATTAATTAGCCTTTTTGTAATTAGAAAATAAAATAGCTTGAAACTGAAATTGCAAAGCTATTTATTAAAATTAAATTGCACAAAAACATAATATTATTAAGTAATTAATATCAATCAAATCAGTAATATTTTTTGTCCAATTTGCTACCAATTGGTCGACATACATATAATAGGCCCTATTGTTGCCAGCAACATCCTTAAATCTCCGCGGTCAACTATTTGCAGTCGGTTCCTCTTTTTAGCTAAATGATTTGTTACCGCACTAAATAGGATGACGGAAATGCAATTAAAAATTTTATATAGTCCAGCCCATAGTTCAGGATAAACAGTAAATTTTCCATTACAGATTATTACACTGATCCTACAACTGATGAGCACTCCATTATCAGTTTTGACGGTTGGTATTTTATAATTCATAATCATAATTACCTTTATGTAATCGTTGATTAAAATATCCTTGCAATACACAACAATAATTTTGCGTTTTGTTTTTATTTATTACAAAACAGTTGAACGGAATCGAGACTCGGTTAGATTTCTTATTCTTAAAACTTTTTTTTATGTACATGCATTCATATACATATGTACATATACATACATACATACATATTTGTATATAATATAAGTATGTGTGTACATATGCATTAACTAAACACTTACAAAATTAATTTTGTTTTATTCAATTATACATATTACAGAAAACCACCCTATCGTTGAATCTTCGGACTCTTCGGACTCTGAGTCTATTATCGGTGGGTATTTTATATTATTTCAGTATGCAAGTTTTAGCATATGAACCTTTACATTTACATTTATAGTATAACATATTATACGTCAATTTTTTGATATATAATATTATATTATACATATTATAAGTGTTTGAATCGTCGAATTTTAAAACAAGCTCTGGAAGATTTTTTACATCGAAGTTTTAATGCCATTTTGTGCTTTCATAAAAAAATCCTTTGAATAATCCGCTAGTGAGCTATAAATTATCATGAAACTGTGTAGGTGAATATTCGCATGGGCTGCAAAACCTATCGCGATAGTATCGAAGGCATCTACCACAGCGTTTACCAAACTGTGGGTCGCGAGGCGATTTTTAGTGGGTCGCGATAAATTCAAAATTCACATTCCAAAGAACGTGATTTTTTTTTAATTATTTAAAATAAAATATGAAAACATGGGAAAGTAAAAATAATATGCAATAAAATTTAAAAAAAAATCAAGATGGCATAACAGAGAATAGGATGCGTCCGAGCAAATTGCGTTGGGATTTTGTGACGAAGCATTCAGATTTTAAAAACAAGCCACTAGAATTTTTGAAAGACAACTGAAACAGCCTAAGTCGTCGAAATCTAAGCTTTCGCATTAAACCAGCATTACCAGCGTAATCGCGCAAGCTACTAAGCCGCACACAATATTTTTAAGTATAAAAATAATTTAAACACACCCATCATATTCATTAAAACTAATTGAGTCGCGGTACCAAAAAGTTTGAGAAGCACTGATCTACCATATACATACATATGAGGTATGTAAACAAAATGGTTTTTTTGCGATTTAAATACTATAAACTAGAAAAGAAATCCAGAGCACGTTTCGGAAGTTTGGCGATTCAATTCAATATAATAGACATTCACTGATACAATCATGTGTAGTTTCAGATCCAGTTATGGAGATGATAGAATTGGATATAAAGAGTCCTGATAATTCGACAGATATCCCCGAAAATGCGATAGATATCTCGAACGATCAGATTGACTGCCAAATGAGCACTTCAACTGAAGTCAACTTACCGGAAGAAGCTTCTGATTTTACGAGGTAATTTACACACATATTATGTACTTTATATCTTAAATATCAAAATATCAGCAAAATTTAATGAATCCTTCGTTATCTTTAAATATGGAACAGTCGATTCACATAAGTATGTGGATCCAAAACAAGAATGTTTATATCCTTTGCATTCTTTAATATTTTAATATATTTCCTGATTGTCATACATACATATGTACATGCATTCATACATCCAAAAATTTTGTTCTAACACCCGAGCTTTTAGGAATAGATCGAATTGCAGCGCTATAACTTAATTTTCCAGTATAGTATGTACATACATACATATATATCAGTACAGTATATCTTCTACAATATTTTTTTTATATTTTAATTGGAAAACAAAGATACCTACTGTACATAATATGTCCAGAAAAATCTTCGATTTTTTTCGAATTTTTTCGAAGCCCCTTCATAACGTTTTGCATTATTACTGCTTAAATTAAATTAAAAATATTAGTCAAAATTAAAACCTGGATTGCAAATGATCATTCATATTTTAAAAATAACCAAAGTTTTTTGTAGCAGATCTTTGATCAACATTGTAATTTATTATTATAGGCATTAATGCTAATAATCATCTTATGATTTCTTCCTTGCAGTTCCAAATTCTCAACGTTAATCAGTAAAATCTTTTAGAAACGCTGGATCACAGGGCCAACTTTCTGTTTGTCCTTCGTGGATTTCAGATCGGGAAACGCGTCTTTGGAAAGATTTTCATGGAATCTCTTTTATATTCAATATCTTACTAGCTAAAACTTGCTGGTGAATTAAATATACATATTAGGGTGGAGCGATCTTGTATGAAGAATTTTTTTATTTCGTAATATCAAAAAGCTGGGGTGCGGGATTAGTGCTCTATCACATACCCATCATAACTGCAAAATATCTCTTAAAAAAAATTTATGTTTAGTACTGCCCCAAGCTGCTTGAATATTGGGAAAAAATATAAAATATTCCCATGGTTAGTAGGTGGAGCGAAATTATTTTTTTTGAAAATCAAAATGCTTGGGTTTGGAAAAGTTGCTCTATGGGTATACAAAACAAACGGTGTAATATATATTTTTTTTTGATATTTTAACTGTATACTTATACTAAATTTAGAAGGTTCATATAGCGGTATTAAAACGCATTTATTTGATTTAAGACAATGCAAACAAGTAATACATATGTTTCAGTTACTAATTTTATTAAGAACAAAAAAAAAGGAAATATCAAACCAGCATCCCACAAGAAAAACTTAAAAATAACCTAAATACTAGGGGTAATAATATTTTTTTGTGTTGAAAATAGGCATTAAAAAATTAAAATATCTAAAAAATAATTATACCTTTTGTTTTGTATAGCCATGGAACAATTTTCGAGAGCCCAAGCATTTCGATTTTCAAAAAAAAAAATTTCGCTCCACCCTAATATGTATGTACATATATATGTACAGTGATAGCTCAAAACAAATTATAAATTCATCATCTTTTTGACACAGAGCAATAAGACTATTCATGTAACCAATCATTGATTTTGATCCATCCGTTTTATTTGATAATACATACATACATAGTTAACTTTCAACTTTTTTAAATTCTTTCATTTTTAAGCAGTATTTCTTTCATTAAATAGCAGTTATAATTTCATTTTTGTCTTTGAAGTCATTCATATTTTATCTCTAAGTGAAAATTGCGAATGCGGCTCCGATCGACCTGTTGGCCTATATCGTATCCAACATTGTATACATTTCGATATGTAATGAAAATTATCTAAAAATCGTCGATCGTTTTTACTGATAATGTTCTATAGGTATTGTATGTATATAATTCGACAATATATTATTTTTTCAGACTAATTTCGAATACCGAAAATGGGCTCTTTGAAGAAAATCGTGCAGTAATTCAAAGGGTGAACACCTCCATTTTAAAGTAAGTACCAAATGCAAATTTACAAACATACACACATACATATGTATGTATGTATATGAACTTGAAAATATTTATATATAATTAAATATTAATGAAGCATAAATTTGTCAACAGGTGGACGTTAAGCTGCCATGGAATATTATATATAATCTTAGTGGTCATAATAATATGTTCACTTTTTTTTTATGAATTTTTATCCAAAAAAGTAGTAAAAATGAAGCAATAACGACTACCTTAAAAAGCTAAATGTAAAGAATATCGATGGGTTAGTGCACAGATATTGTATGTCCAGTTTAAAAAAAAATTGAATTATCATACACAAAACATCCCTCTGCATCAAACCTTCATGTTTAAAAAGTACTGTGTGTCCAAATAGTATATTTGAGAAGGTATTGCCTTATTCAAATATACAATACCTCCATTTCGTCCATAGTTTTCATGCAAAAGAGATGTATGTACATACATATGTAGGTACATATGTATGTCACTTAAAATATTTTAAAATACAACTGGACATACAATATCTGTACACTAACCCATCGATATGTTCTCCTTACATTTTTTTTTTTTTTTCCCTTTATAAGAAGTTTTTCAAGAAAATTTTCAATTATTACTCGTTTTAAGTTAAGTATTAAGTTAAAAATTTCAATAGCACATTTTTTACCAGCTAGGATAGTGTTTTGTAACAGATTAAAGAATGTGTCGCCACCCTGTATTATTATATTGAAAGGGCGTATGTTACGTCGGAAACAACTATCAATAATATTTGAAATCAGATCCTATTCAAATATATTTCAAAGTTTATAAGTCGATATGAGATGAAATTACATTTATAACATTTATACTTTTCTGATTAAAATTAAAATCTTGAAAAAATATCACTCTTATCTTCACCCTTGGTATACATATTATTACACCTATCGCTATAAAATAGTCGTTAAAATAACATCTTTCCTATATGTATGTACATACATTTCGTATGGTCCATTTTACTGGGTAAAGAATGAACTTAAAGGTGTACTGAAATTTTTGTCGGGGGTTAAATTCAAATGTTTTGTATTAAATGTGCACTTTTAGTTTTAAAAGAAAAACTTGATAAAGATATACAGCCGTTTTAGCTCATTGTCATGTGCAATGACTATTTTTGTCGTTTATTGTGAACAAAAATTTAATTATACACAACTGAAAAATGAAATCAAACAAATGCTCACAAATTATTTAACAATGTGTTTTGAAATAATATTATGAATAAATCAATGTATTGACAAATGTGAAGTTTTATTATTGAATTTTGAAATATTGTTATCCTAAAATTGAATTTTAGTATGGTGTTTGTTATATGATACAAATCAACAGCAAAATTTGCAAACAATATGGGATTCTGATTGAATATAAATTTAAATATTTTAGATGACAGTCGTTTACAATTAAATTTCAATTTAAAATTTGTTTGGGCAGGCAAGTTGGCTTAAAATCTATAAAAGAAAATGAATGCTAATCATCATTAGAGATACGTGTACTTTGACGCTTCAATTTTAGCGCTTAAGAGCAAATAAAATAACAAATGTTAGTATCTATGTACATACATATTTAGCTTTTATTCCTAGTCACAAAATTTAAGTTAAAAAGTCCAATTTATTAAATATAAACAATTAATGATTATTAAAAATAAAAACCAGCAAGAAATTAAATGAAAATAGAAAAAACAAACTGATACAAAAATATTATTTATTATAACTAAACATAGAACATGTTTCTACATACATATATATGTATAGTAGTTTAAATCTAGTGCGACGATTTTTGAGAACGGCTGGTTATTTTGGCAACAGTGTGGGGAAGATTTTTCATCATCAATGATAATATGTAAAATCATTATTTATCGAGAAAATTTTTTTTTTGTCGAACGTTTTAAAATTTTATGAAGAAAGGTTATCATGATTTTCAAATCAAGTTTAACCCATGTTCAGATTTTGTCCCGTAAAGTTGCTTACCCTGGTCGGACGGTCCAAATCCTCAAATAATTTATTCAAGAAACAAATTTAAAAAAAAATCTAAATCCCCGAAATTGTCGTATTTTCAAGTTGGTAAAGATGAAATGAACATGTTTGTGTAGAAAAATTTGAGAAGCACTGGTTCGAAAGATTCATCTAATGGTTTTTCATTTTATACAATGCCGAGGATATGTGTTTCACGAATTTATAGTTATTTTTTGTCCCAAGAGGTTAAAAATATTTTATTTTTGTAATTGACTTTCATCGTTTGGAAATTGAAAAATGTAAAAATTAATTCCGAGTTCAAAGAGTTAATATATTTGTGTCATTTAGTATATTGTTCACTACCTTTTGGTTTTCCAACACTTGATAAATTCATTTTAATTACTAATTTATTGTCACTAATATTATTATTGTCACAAAATGTCAGTGATAACACCGCGCGCTTACACTACGATATCAGACAACCGATCGGGCAAGCGAACACACGAACTATTTATGTACATATGCTGAAAAATCGTTCTGCATCTATGTACACTATTTGCAGGACACCAAATTAATTGTATAGCAACACTACCGATCTCTTCGTGTTTTATTTTTGAGGCAAGTATGTAATAATTGCAGAGTATCTGTTTTTAAACCACTTTGTATATTGGATATTAAATTATGAAAAAAATGCGAATATTGTTATTGGTGAAAATAATGGTATATTTTTAAATAACAATATCGTTTCATTAACATTAAAATTACACCTACTTCCAGCTACATACGGATTAAACGGCTGGTTTAGAGTTTCATAAAACACATTTGTCTCATTTATAGCTAAATGGGAATAGAGCTGTGATGAATTTTTACGGGAAGCCCGTTTAAGAGAATCGATTGTCTCTTTTTATATTATCTTCGGTTACAAGAAATAGCTCCTGGGTTTCCGTAGCGAAAATGCCACTAATTTTATCCCCATAATTCCATGGTGTCATCATAACTTTTCACATGTATTCGCATATTTTACAATTTCCCCAACAGTGTCGTATTTATCGCATCTACATACATCAGTGCTACTTAAACTTTGTCAGCTGGCGGACCAGTATATATTTTTCAGTAATTCTCACGGACCAGCATCATATTTTAAAATAAAAAGGTTATATACATATGTACATATATAGGTGAAAACTTGTAAACAAATAAAAATAAAATAAAATCTAAGTAGTAAAATTTATTTTATTGAATTCAAAAAGAAGTACAATATATATATACTTAGACAAAGATAAAAAATGAAAATGAAAAAAAACTAATGAGACATATGAGCTTGTTTGCTATTAGATAACTTATCAGGTCGTGGTATAATCGAAGACAATGCCACACGCAGTGGATCATAAATTTCCACCCTATGTACTACGATGTTTTGTCTTAATTAAACTCATGGTTCACAAACCAGTCTCGCAAAGGTAAGTTGATGCAAATGGTAAAAGAGTTTTCACTGCAAGTTCATAAAGATCTGGGAATTCTGCTTTCAATTTGATCCAAAAGCCTGCAAGTGAAGTTGTGGTTTCAAAACATTTTTTTAATTCTTGATTTGCCGTCAGATCAAGTAGTTTACCTTCCAAATTAGCTGATATATCATCATTCCGTGGCAAAAATGGATTTCGTATCCATCCTTTTCCCTTTCGTGGATCGTCATCTGGTGGAAAATAGAAATCGAATCGCTCTGATAAATATGTCAAATGACAACTGATTATATCGCGCAAAGACGTCATATTAAGCTCATCTCCTTCTTCGTAAATAATATCAGCCAAATTGTGAAACATGTCATAGCAATTTTTTGAAACACGAATCTTCCATGATTTTAGTTTTCGTTTCAACCCATCTGTATTGTCTGCCATTGTAAAACAAGATGACATTCTTGCATGGATAAGTTAAGGTCAAGGATCCTTGCATGGATAAGTTAAGGTCATTCAAAATGCAAAAAATATCTGTCAAATAAGCTAGCTTGGCTATCCAGTGTATATTTTGAAATAGTTCTGACATAGGTTGTTGGTTTTGTTGTAGAAATATAGCGATCTCATCCCTGAACTGAAATACTCTCTTCAGCACTTTACCCCTTGACAACCAACGTACATATGTACATATGTCAGCATGCGATAATAGTCGTTTATAATAATCAGCGCCCATATCTTGGCATAGTATTCCAAATAATCTCGAGTTTGCAGGGCTTGTCTTTATATAATTTACTACTTTTACCACTTCATTGAGCACGTCATTAAGTTCTACTGACATTTTCTTTGTAGCGAGAATTTCTCTATGAATAAAACAGTGTGTAGATTTGCATTCGGTGCTAATTCCTTTATCTGAGTAACAACACCGGAGTGTCTTCCTGTCATCGTAGCAGCACCATCAGTACATATACCTACGCAAAACTTGAAATCTAATCCATATTTTCCAACAATAAAGTCATTCAATACTTTGACTACTTCAGAACTAGTCGTTCTCGTTGGCAGTGATGCAGAAAAAAAGTATTCTTCCTTTGTTCACTAAATCTAAAAAAAAAAGAGCCTACAATTAACATCTGTTTAGGTTTTATTACTGTGCAGATTATTTATTTTTTGGAAGATTTTTGTGGATATATAAAAAAAAAACAACAGATTTTTTTTAATAGAGTACTAATATTTAATGCAATAATTATTAAGAAAAAAAATACATTTGCAATTGATGAGATAATTAGGGTACGAAAATAACTAATTCTGTGATTTACTGTTTTTAGGAGCATATGAAAGTAGAAATTTTTATTTTTTCTTCATATTCATAGCGCACATACACCAATAGAATTGCCATATTGGTTACATCTGTAGATTCGTATAACTGCAAAGAAAAGTATTTTGCTAATTTTATTTCGTCTATGAGCTGTTCTTCTATATCTTTAGCAATATCATGAATTCTTCGAGCTATTGTGTCATTGGACAGCGGAACACAATCAACTTTCTTTGCTGCCAACTCACCTGACATTTCAAAACAGACATCCTTAATACAGCCCTTCACAAGATTCTCGCATATTGTGTATGGCTTTTTTGCTTTAGCAACACGAAGGGCAACTTTGTATGAGGCTCGCATAGCATTACTGTTTATGTGGGATGCAGTAAATATATTTTTCTATTGGGATTTAAAATCAGCACGCTTTCTTTCAAAGAACTCTCTCGGTTTTGAAACTACATTTTTATGTTTTGTATTTAAATGTCTTTTTAACTTCGAGGGCTTCATCGCTTCGTTAGACAAAACCTCACCACATATCACACACTGAGGTTTTAATGAGCCAGCTTTATCTTCACCCATAACAATAAATCCAAACTGAATGTATGTAAGAGGGATCATATTTTCGAACATAAACATTGGGAGTTCTTTTGGATGATGCGGCGGTTACATTTTCTTCAGTTTGTGTGAGTTCACCATCCGAGTCTGAAGAATCAGAAGTATTTCGATGCTCTCTATCTGTGTGTTTCTTATTTAAATATTTGTCCATTGGGTCTTTACTGTTCATCTGTATATAATATAACAATATGGCGTATAAACATGTATTTTTTCAATAGTAATCTTTAATTAAAAAACATATAAGTACTTACATTGATAATTTGCAGCGTGAAGTAGTAGTAATTATAGCAATTGATACAGATCGACACTGACTGATTAACGACGGGTGGTGGCGAAAACATCGCACTTTTTTTGTGAAGAGTGTGGGGTGGATGAGATGATGCAACTGCAACCTTGTCATAAGCTATTGATTTATTTTTTTAATTCCGTCTTTGTCCGCGGACCAGTACTGGGCCGCGGACCAGTGTTTGAGTAGCCCTGATCTACATACATATGTCGCACAAATAATGCAAGTACGAACTTTACACTCACAATGCTTTAAAAGACGAGCATTGAAAGATAATCGGATATTGCCATACAAGCAATAATTCTTTGTATGTAATCGAAAATGCTTATATACATATGTACGAGTATGATAGATAAACAATGCGGTCGTGAAAATAATCAAGCTAATTTAATTTAATATATTCATAATTTAAAAAAAGATTATATTCGTTTTTGTTGGAACAGTAGATATCAGTTTGAATGTACAAATTTGCATATCGGCATTTTTACTTCTTCCTTGAACGAGACTCGCGATGGATGAACTTTATTACTTTATGCATATCGGATAAAGTATTGTGATCGTGCGAAAATTCGACTGATATGTATCAGATACCATCCCCCGATCGCGTTGTCATGATTTTTGGAAAATTAATGAGTGTGTCATATTTTTTTATGTGTTGATGAATATAACAGGTTATGAATATAATTGCTGTGAAGCCAATTGGAAAATATAACCTGACCTTAAAATGACACCTAAATACCAATAGGAATTAATGCTTAATCCAAGAGTTCTTAAACCTATGGTGTTTACCTCTCCAATGGGGGAATGAAAGTTCTACATGAGAGAAATTACGTTTTTCTCTCTGTCTCTCTGTGTTGTCGCGCAAGTTGTCTTTACCTGAATATGCAGGGGGATTTCCACAAACTTTGTTATGACTGGCTCGATTTTATCGTACAGCTTCTACTTTTTTTTTTCGAACAGCTTCGACTTTTTTTTTCACACTGCATTTCCTACACCAGTGCTTCTCAACCGAGGGCCGCAGAACATTTCAAGGGAGACACAGGCCAAAATTCAACTTTTGCGGAGACAGAGCAAACTCTAGGTCAGAATAAAATATTATAACTATATGAAAACATCAACAAATCAAGTCCACTTCAAGATCGCTTTTTCTGACAAATCTGTGAGGAAAACGAGAAAGATTTTAAGCGCCTACACACACAGAGGTTCGTTGGTTATCAAAGAGTAATTGTCTTTAACGTGTTATTACACTTTGGGACAGTGTGTATCATTTATGAGTGACAAACAATTTGGAGAAGAGATAGCTGGTGCTAAGTGTGATATCTTTTATCTGTCAGACATATTTGAAAAACTTAATTTATTAGATTGCAATTTCATAGCGTGTAAAGAAAGACGCGATTCTCGCTTTTCTCGAAAAGCTCAATCTTTTCAAAATTAATATTGGACGTCGTGAGTTAACGCAATAATTTCCACCATTGGCCGCTATTGACATCGAAGTACAAGATGATGATGTTTTTGTTTATATTGAGCATTTGATACAGCTTCATGCAAGTTCAGCGATTCAGTGATATGATAGATATAAATATCCCAGATTGGACGATAGATCCATTTAGTGGGAATGCAACTGATACCGAAATTAAATTACAAGAAAGTTTTATAGAGCTGCAACGTACATAATGCGAAAGCTCAAGTTAGATAAAAACAAGACAAAAATTGTTTCTGGATAAGTAGTGAAATGGCGAATACATTTCCATAACTCTGGAAGAGGGAAAATTTATATTCTAGTGCATTTATTACATCTTATCTTGTTGAATATGAATTTAGTCGGGCTATTCATCTGCTCTCAAAAGCTCGTAACTGTCTTGGTGGCGATCTTCGTTACTTACTTCAAACATTTTTTTAATCCTCAAATATATTTTATTAAAAAAATATAGAATGAATTCAGAGACATTATATGGACATCATTGGCTCTTTCCATATAATAAAGTTTATAATTACTTGTAGCAAGACGCAAACAGTCCGCGTCGCTGAATGCAGTCAAATTTTGAAAAAAAATTAGTTAATGGTAGTTTCGGTTAATGGTGGTTTGTTTGTGACCGAAACCACTTTAAAAAAATAAAGTAATAACGGCTCAAATACATATAAGCCGTTTCTCATAAAAATCACGTGTTTAGGATTGACAATTTCGAAGAAAGTGTGCGGCACTGTAATAGAGCCGATGTTAAAAGTCCTTTTCACTTATTTTTACAAATTAACTGGTGTACCTGAGAACCAACGATTAAACAAATACATAACCTCGAAAAAATTACAGTCGCTTCCTTTGACCATTAATCTTTTTCATTAACAGCATGAGCCCAGTCTGATCCAACTTGGTAAACAAAATTGAACCTTGTAAATTTGAAAATCGGAAAATAAATTTTTCAAAATCCACAAAGCATCGTATTCGGGATCGACTAAATTTTGTTTTGAGATCGATCGTTCGATCGCGTTCGACGGTTTGGGCATCCATTGTCCATACGCGCCAGTCGTTCGCAGCTATACGCGCAGACAGGACGTGATTCTTGGATAAAATCTATAACATTGAAATATGTACTATTGTGCAATGGGAAATGATTGCCCCAATAACACCGAATCGCATTACGGTAAGTGGCTATTTGCATTTGTCTTTTACTGCGTCGCGTACATTAATATTGTGTTGTGCGCATGTATAAATTTTGGCGCGAAAATTTCGAGCACGGTGAAACAACGGCGTTTGCGGTCGATTGCTTATAAAATTATGTCGAATTTCAAGATGGCGATCATGCTTAAACTGTACTCATCTTTGCGTTTCAATATTAGCGATTTTCTTTTAAAAATAACCCTGTTCTGTGACCAAATGTATCGATTTTTATTTTTGATTAAAATTTACGCTTCCATTATTATACAACAGAAATGCACTGTTGCAAATAGTGATTCACATAAAGAGTGGAACGGAAACAAGATTTGATTTTGTAAGCTACACTTTTTAGGAAAGAATACTGTTGATAGTGTAGCGCAGCGTTTCCCAAACTGTGGATCGCGACCGACGTGTATAAATTTTGGTGCGAAAATTTCGAGCACGGTGAAACAATGGCGTTTGCGGTCGATTGCTCATAAAATTATGTCGAATTTCAAGATGGCGATCATGCTTAAACTGTACTCATCTTTGCGTTTCAATATTAGCGATTTTCTTTTAAAAATAACCCTATTTTGTGACCAAATGTATCGATATTTATTTTTGATTAAAATTTACGCTTCCATTATTATACAACAGAAATGCACCGTTGCAAATAGTGATTCACATAAAGAGTGGAACGGAAACAAGATTTGATTTTATAAGCTAAAAACAAGACGGCACAACAGAGAATAGGCCCGAGAAAATTGCGTTGGCATTTTGTGACGAAGCATCCGGATTTTAAAAACAGGCCACTAGAATTTTTTGAAAGACAACTGGAACAGCTTAAGTTGTCGAAATCGAAGCTTTCGCATTACACCATTAATAAAAAATCTCTCCACGCCTCTAACCAGATAAGTTTACTAAGCCGCACACAATTGGCGAGACTTTAGTGCTATCACCAATAAAAGACACGGTTGGAATTATGTTTGATGATAAGAGCCAGAAAGAAGTATAGAAGTCGAAACGATTTCGGCTATAATACGATTGCACGCAGAATCGATGAAATGACCCAGTGGGCAGAAGATGAGTTGATCCAAAGAGTTAGTGAGTTAGTAACATTTTTCTCATTGCAACTGGACGAGTCTACGGATGTACAAGATTTCTCACAGCTGCTTGTTTTCGTTAATTATAAGTTATTTACTCTCATTTTTAAAGTATAAAAACAGTATTTAAAATAATTTAAATATCCCCCCCATTATGTCCATTAAAACTAGGTGGGTCGCGAAAGTTTGTCCTCCTAAAACTTGGGTCGCGGTACTAAAAAGCTTGGGAAACACTGCCCTAGGCGTCATAAATGCTCCTCAGACGTATGTGGACTTATTAATTGCGTGGTATGACCCAGAAGCGTAAATGGAAAAATAAGCCACTCTCTACCGTTTTAATAAACAATTTCGAATCCACATGCTATCTGAGTGTCACCATCGATAACGAGCTGAACCGGAGGACGCACTTCAAAGAAGTCGTCAACAAAGTAAGAGCATCAGTCATCAGTGATGACTCACCAAGTCACACCGACGTCTCTCATCAAGCTCTGGCTTATAAACAAGTGCTTGCTGTACAAATCAATCGTCTTGTCCACAAACCTATCCTCAAAGCATTCCAAGTGTATAGGTATGTATGTATGTAAAAAAATGTAAGGCTGGTACACCAGGAACGGTGGACCCGTCCCTCGATTTACGCGGTTTTACAAAATGGACAATTTTTTTTTTAATTCATCCCGTGCGTTTTCTCGCGCGGTTCGGGTGATGGATAGAGATAAGCTGGGGATACTACTTCGTTAATCTAAACATTAGATCAGGGTTTTTCAAACTGTGGGTCCCATTGGTGAGTCGCAAAATAAATTTAAAAAAAAACGGAAAAAATCATGACACCGGAATGGTCAGTTCCTCTATCATAGTTTAACATTTTCAATGAAGATATTTTAAAAGAATTAAAAATCGAGATATTGTCACATCTCACTTCTCTATCCCAAAGCTTTGATAACTATTTTCCAGTGCAGAGATTTGAAACAGTAATGAAAAGCCTTTGGATAAAAAATCCATTTGATTTAGAAAGCCCTAAATTACTAATTGAATTAAACTTTGATCCTAAGGAGGAGGCTGAATTTCTGCACCTTATTAGTTAATTTACACTGAAGAATGATTTTCAGCAATTAAATTTTTCATCATTTTGGATTAAGGTTAAGGGAGAATTTCCACTTTTAAGTACAAAAGCAATCTTTATATTTTTACCTTTTACTTCAACATACATATTTGTGTGAACTGGGATTCTCCACTTTATCTAAATTAAAAGCAAAGTTTCTAATTGAAAACTAGTTTCATCCATAAATATGCATATATCATGTGTCAATAGTAAATAAAGGTACATAATGGACGGAATTTCGTGTTGGATAAATTATTATATACATACATAGGCATACTGGGTCGCAATACAAAATGCAGTTCTTGCAATGGGTTGTAGTAAAAAAAGTTTGAAAAACGCTGCATTAGATCAAAGTATCATCACAACATTTAAAGGATATTACATCAAACATACATTTCAAGATATTTTGGCGAAGGTTGGTGAAGATGGATCTATTACAATTCCAGAAATTTGGAAAAAAAATAAATTGCTGTTCATGTAAAGATTTAAAATAGTGTAATAAATAAATAAATCTAATAAAATATTTTTGAACGTCTTGCTGAAGGTGAGAAAATTTCTTAGCAAAACTGTGATGCCTACAATATGTCACTCACATTATATAAAATACGCTTAATTCTCCCATTACAGATTTCGACATTCAAATGAGTGCTGAACGTGGTGCCATTTCTCTCTACGGTTATAATGGTTGGTATTTTATAATTCATAATCATAATTACCTTTATGTAATCGTTGATTAAAATATCCCCGTAATATACAATAATAATTTTGCGTTTTGCTATTCTTTATTACTAAACAGTTGAACGGAATCGAGACTTGGTTAGAATTTTTATTCTTAAAACTTATATAAAATAAACATATATGTATACATGTGTACACATGCATAAACTTCACAATAATAATAATAATAATTTTGTTTTTTATTCAACTCTATTATAGAACAGTACGAGGTGCGGGTTGATTCATCGGACAATGAGTCTGTAATAAGTAGGTATTTCATATTATTTCAGTATACATATAAGCTTCAGCTTACGAACCTTTACATACATATGAAATATTCTACGTAAATTTATTTGATATATGTATGTACGTATTTAAATCATTAAGTTTCAAAACAAGCTCTGGAAGATTTTTGACAGCGAACTTTTCATGCCATTTTGTGTTTTCATAAAAAAATCCGCTAGTGAGATAAAAATTGTCATGAAACTATGTAAGTGAATTTTCGCATGGGCTGCAAAACCTGCCTCAACAGTATGGAAGGTATCTGGTGAACTGGTGAAGGGATCTGGTGAACTAGAAAAGGAATCCAGAGTTCGTTTCGAAATTTTGACGATTCATTTTAATATAATAGACATTCACTGATGCAAAAATGTGTAGTTACAGAGGAATCTGCGGAGATTCAAGAGCATCTTCCGATGCCAGCTGATTTGGTAGATATCCCGCTCCATGAACCGGGAAACAATGTGGATACGCCGGATCCAATCGTTCCGCGCGCAAATATCACGTAATTTATATCTTAAATATCTATATTTTTAATTATTTTTTATTTTTTTTAATTATATATCGTATCTCACATTGTATATTAGAATGACTCAGCAAATTAAAAAAATCGGGTGTGGCCAACCCATGGCGTTATCCATATATTTGAGGAATACAAAGAGTAACTAAATTAATTTTTTAAGTACTTACTACTCTCCAAAGATTATTCTCCGAGAATATTTGAGAATTTTCTTTTTTCTTGGTTATAAATAGACCCCGAAAAGATCCGGCGCGAACGTATTGTCTGACTGAGGTTTTTTTTGCTGCCCTTACAGAAACCGGTTTGCAGGGCCGTATTGGAAATTTTTCGTAATATTTTTTAAATATTTCTGTATAAAATTAAAATTCATTTCCACACAACCCAGGAGGTAGAATTTCAGTGCGTTTTATTTTTACGTGGTCTCCCCCAGAGGCCTAATCCACGAACGAAAAAAAAATTACATTTTACCGTTAATTTCATAATGCACTATTATATATTGTTCTAGATGTTCTATAGTCATAGTTTGTCGCCGTTCACTAAATATCCATTTCAACTTGGAAAATGATCGTTCAACATCGACCGAGGTTACGGGTGAAAATTTAAAATATGGGAAATGTCTAATCGTGTGTATATTTTCATTTGCCGAACAATTAATTACTTCAGATTTATCATTTACACGATCACCCCATAAATTGAATAAAGATTCTTTGACTAGTTTTACTATTGTTTCTGAATTTGTTTTATTTAATAATTTAGATGCTATTAAATGTGAGTTACTCGATGTTTCATTTAAACTCCCTATTATTACATTACCTATATTATTCCCGCATTTGTCAGTCGTTTCGTCTACACTCACGTATAAATATTTATCACAGAGATCTTCTTTAATATTCAACATTTTTTTCACTATACAATCGCGGTAGAAATTTTGTTCGCAATGTTGCTTCAGAATGAATGACAACATTTCCGTATTGCTGTTTTAAACATTTATTTATAAAAGATTTAAATACCAGATGCTCGACTTTAACCCATGGAATATTGCACTTTATCAGCATTTCCGCTAAATCACTATTAAAATTAGAATTAGTGATTCCGGTGTGAGATTTTCTAGCTGTGTTTTTTTAACATTATACCTTATCATCACCACATTAGTTTTAAATTTATTGCATTAAAGATTTTCACCATTAAAAATTATTTCGGGGTGATCTTTTATCCATTCATTCACAAGGGTGAGTAAAGGTTTTTTAGCGGGAGGCATTATTTATATGACTATAAAACTCTATAGTACGTTATACTATATGTTCTGTTATAAAATGTATAAACGAAGGATTTGAATTGAATCCTTCCGCTCGCCTCCAATGTTGTAATTTGGAACACTCGAAGCAACGGCTCACTCACGACTAAAAAAATTTCAATTTCAGACAGCTCATTTTTTTTACCCGCAGCTAAGAAAAGCTTTTTAAGTACAGCTGAGTCAAATTTCCAATGATTGGATTATAATTTAAGTACCTCTTAAATATTACGAAAAATTTCCGATGCGGCCCTTGCCTTGGGTTTTGCCCACACCCACTGGTCAGTCAATACGTTCGCGCCGGATCTCTACGGGCTCTAGTTATAAAACATCTCTACATATGTTTATTAACTCTGGAAGCAATAAGTATACATATTTTTATTGCTTTAGTTATGATATTCCAGTGAAATTGTTCCAACTTATAATCATTAATTTAAACTTAGTACAAAAGATCGTAGAAAATTTGTCATATTCACGCCCCATTAAATTTAGTTTTTGTCACAGATACTAAACTAATATTATTCGTGTAATCCGTATCACCTCTCCCAAGTATTAGCCCGGATTAGATGGAGTTTACTGTATATTTAAGCAAATACAGTAATAGTATTTATTTATTTAAAATACATGGTGGCCGATGGAGCCCAGGGTACATTGCATTATGTACTACATACTAATTCTCGATTTGGAGAATATTCTCCAAAAGATTATTCCCGAGAATTTTACAACACTACGCGCACGTATGCACATACATATGTACATCTTAAAAACGATATATTCAAAAAGGAAAAACTTCCACTTCCAGTAGGCCGATCTTGATTATATTTTTTTTATAGCTCATCAACGCTAAAGCAATTATATTTTTATAATCTCATGAAGGTTAAAATTAAAACGCGGAAAAATCGTGCAAGAGTAAACTACCACTTCCGGTCGATGGATTTTAGTTTCGGAAATATTATGATCAATTCTCAAATATATGAATAAAGTCATGGGTTGGCCACACCGAATTTTTTTTTTGTCTAATTGCCCCCAAATGATGAACTTTTTAAATATTTATGAAGCATAAATTTGTCAACAGGTGTACGGTATGCCGCCATGGAATGTTTGTGTTGGGCATTATCATCATAATATCATGTCCACTGTTCTATTATCAACATTTATACAAATACGAGTAAAGATAGCTAGCTATACATACATATATGTATGTAACTACTAGGGTTACTTTTTCTTTTACTAACTTTTTTTCCACTTTTTTATCTTAATATAAAATAGTCTTTTGTCACCAAAGTTTTTAATTGTTACTCATTTTAAGTTCAATGAGAATTTCAGCTGCATGCTGCTATATTGTATTTCATTATATATAGACTCCTTTGATATGGTTATCTTACTCTTAAATAAATAAATATAAACAAAAACATATTAAAAGTAAAGATAAGTGAATTATGTTTGTAGATAACTACGTAACTACATAATGTGGCTACTCAAAAAATCTTACTCGTAAAGAATATGATCTCGTTTATTTTTTTTTCCATTTTTATGTTAATATAAAATAAACAGTCTTTTGTCACGAAAAATTTTTATTGTTACATACTCGTTTTAAGTTCAATGAGAATTTAAAACTGCTATTGAACCCCTTTCGGTCCTACCTTATGTATGTACATACATACATATACATACATATTGTATACACTATACAACTATTGCGTATGCCAGTTGTTTTCTCATTATTTTTAAATAATTAAATACGAGCTTGTAGTTTTAACTCATGTGGAATTTTTTTTTTAGTATTGATATGTGTTATATTAGATAAAAAATACAATATTCAATGTTTGTATGAATAAAAATATAAAAAAATAATAACCAAACGTGTTTTACTATCATCATTTTATATTGTAAAATTCATCCGTGTGAGCATCATCATTTTCAGCCGTTCGCCATCCACTGCTGGATGAAGGCCTCTCCAATCCTCTTCCATTCCTGTCTGTCTCGAGCAATCTGCATCCACTTGACTCCACACATTCTTCTCAATTCATCAGTCCATCGTGCACTCGGTCTTCCTTGCTTTCTTTCACATCCTCTCGGATATGTTCAAGTATTTCTCGCGTCATCGCCATCCATTCTTCTTGCTATGTGTCCACTTCTTTTCACACATTCCGTATATCTGCCACTTTGGTGCCTTACCCATGTATTCCTCTTACGATATTTTCTTATTATACCTTCATATTAGCATACATATTTCCATGATAGGATCTCGGTAACATTCTTTAATACGTCAAAACTGGCGTCCATTGGTGTATGCCTCACATCCATTCTTCATCGTCTATGGTCTTCCTTGCCTTCATTCACATCTTCACGGATACCATCATAGTATTTCTCGCGTCCATGTTGCCATAAATTCTTCTGGTCTATGTATCCAGCCCAATGCCACTTCATATTATAAAAATAAAATACATGTATGTATTATAAACTATCACAGACATCCAATTTGTTTGTTGAGTGTCACAAATCAATAAAATTCCTGACTAAACACAATAGTCTTTGTGCTTTGTGCATAAGTAATCTGTGACATATTTAGTGAATGTGATCCCGATTCTTTCACATTTAAATATGTATTGTAATGTTTATCCAAATATCGAATAACTTCATATCTTAATCAACAGTTTATAAACTAGCGTGTTTGCATTTCACACGGGAACAACCTGTATATCGGTCAAATTTATTTTATTGCATACATATATGTATGTACATATGTAGGTACATATATATAAATGATCAAATAATATAAAACTGCTGATTAAAATTTGAGGTCGCACGGAGGATAAATTCCTGACCGTTTTTCGATCAATTAAAAATAATTACTAATTTTTGTTTGGGTTAGAGATTTTTTTTCCACACCAGTACTTGCATATTTTCAACACAAATTACATCAGATGAAAACATTGAAATGGTTAAATAAACAATGCGATTGGAATAGCTTCACCCACTTAAGTATGTATGTCATTTGGTCATAATTTATTACTTCCAGACATACACAAGTCACAAGTGGATTTTCGCCGAAACCATTCATTCTCAAACACCTGGTACGTAATATAAAAATTTACCTACATTTTATAAGGTAAAAGAATGACAAACCGAGTTGTAAAACGTAATTAATTTGTTGAACAAAATTTATTGTTTCCAAAGTTAATAAGCCTTACATTTCTGTTGTATTTCCCGAAATCACAATTGCTCAAAAACCACATTTGCTTACATATTATTTACGAAGAACTTTTTGACACCTTATTTACGAAGAACTTTTTGACACCTTAGTATTAAAATGAAACTGATGTTGAATCTTCGATTAAACAATTTTGGAAAAAAATTCAACATCAATGATGCCTTGGATCACATTGAAAATGCTATTTTTAAATGAAATGAAAAGCAAAAAACTAGAAATAGTGTTTTTATACGAAATCGGAACGGATCCTCAGATTTTTGTATGCACCTACATATGTATGTATGTGTTTGTATAAACATAAATGATTCGTTATGCAGCATTTCGCTTTACGGACAACTTTCCCGGAACGTATCTAGGCCGTATATCGAGGTATTGGTGTATGGCTCAGTTTCAATTTACGGCACAAAATTGTTCAATGTTCGGCCAAAAAATATCGGGAAATCCCATATGTGTCGCTACATATCAAACGCGGTTATCTCCACTTTTCAATTTTTTTGAGATTTTTGTTGCATGACCTGACGCAACTGTTTTAACATACATATGTGTGTTTTCTCAACATTCTTCTAGCTCCTCGTTAAACCTATAAAAAATTCGATTTTGGTAAACACCTTTTTTCAAACTATGATATCTCCACAAATTTGTTATATCAAAACTGGGTAACTCCTTTCTGACCAATCCCGTTGCGAGATTTTTCAAGATGGCCGTGCAATAAATTGCAAACGAACTTCAGCTGCAAGCAGTGCGTTTTTGTAGTTTTTGTTTTATTGTTCTTCGAATTAAACAAAAATATGGTTGAAATTGTATTGTCTAATAAAGCACGCAATAGAAAAACTCCAGAAAACGTGCTTTAAATACTGCAAAAACGTAAGTTAAGATATCATTTGACAGTATTCACATAGCGTATTTGGCAGGGCTCCAATAAAATACTGCCAACCACGCTTATCTCACATTTTTATTGCGAATTTGTTTCAATTTTATTAATAATCAATTGTTTTTGCACTACTTTACGTAATATATCTATTATAACAGCTAACAAATATATAATGAACGGATATAATAAATAATAAAATAAAACTTATGTCAAGTAAAAAGATTGTTTTATTTAGAATAATTTTCAATATTTTCGTTTTGTTTAATAAAAATCCACAAATTTTAATACCATTTTTTTCTTTTTCTTTATTATAACTACAACCCTGGCGACGCAAACTCACATAAATATCAAATCAAAACTGTCTACCTCCACGAGTTTTCATTTCAAAACCGGACAAATCCAAGGGGTACATATCAAACTCAGTTATCTCCATATTTAACACTGATTTTTCTTATTTCCTATGAATTTTTGAACACAGAGAATTTGATAAATAATATTCAATGTCAAAAATGCGTCGATTAAAAAAGTCAAACTAAATTAATTCTCAAATTTGACTGCTCAGGAGAAAAAAGTCGTTTTACTACGTTTCAATTTTTGTGGAGATAACCGAGTTCGATATGTAGTGACACATTATTTATTTTACTATTAGGTGTACCGGGAAAGTTTCCGCGTTTTCTTAGATGTCAATTCAATATCGAATTACAAAAATGTTTCTGATGTCTAATGAATGATATAAATTTTATCGTTTTGTGACCCCTTGCCTACAACTCAAATTTAAAATCTCCATTTTGTAGAAATATCCTGATTTGGAGGAAAATGTGTTTTACATGGACTTTCATATGGTTCACTTTGGACAGTGACTGGTTTTTTTAAAAAGGGGGCCACAGACCGGAAAAGTTGGTAATTCGATGGGAAAACTTATGTTGCGTAAATGAGATAAATCTTCCAACCAAAACCAAGTTTAGAAGTTTTTTCCCTAGTATTTTTTGAAATGAAAGGTTAAATACAAACCTAACTGCGATCTATTGTAAAATGCGATGTATTGTAAAATGGTACAAATGGTACATAGTAATAATGTTAATAGTAAGGTTATCTAATTTTAAGAATAATTATGCCTTTTCCAAGACAAAGAGCAATATGTTCTACCAGTGGCGTAGCGTGAATTCCAGGCGCCCCTCCGCAAAATATTTTAAGGCGCCCCCCCCTATATACATACATATTATTTCCTTACAGCAAATTAACTTTCCAAAATAATATTACATATGTACCTTTTTTAGGTAGAAATTTTTTTTCTTCTGGACTTTCATTATTTCATTAAATAAAACGAGATGCAAATATGTAGGTTGAAAAATAAGAGATTTTTGAAGATAAGTAACGGGATTTTTGACTTTTCTACAAGAAAAAAACCAACTTCCGGTTGACTAATTTGAATGATTTATTTTTTCGTAACTAGGTATTGCTTAAAGGATTATAATATTTCAATATTATGAAGATATCAAATATGTAAAAGGTCGAAAAAAATAAAATCTCGTTCTAATATCTCACATCTTACGTGAAAATAATAGAAATGAAATTTTAGCATGATAGACTATTTTGAGGGTGACACATAGTACATACATATACAAAATTTCAGCTTAATGTGTTGGTAAAACCTTTCAAAGATTACACAAAAATTATGTGACTTTCCAAGGGAAGTACCACTTCCGGTTGACGAAAAGTTTTTAAGGATTGTAATAGCCGGCAAAAAACATATGAATATGAAGTTTCAGTTTAATAGGATAAACGGTTATTGAGTTATGAGCGATTTTACACAAAAGTACACAGACATTCTCGACAACTGCATGTCATTGATGACAGAAACTATTTTTAGCTTATTTTCAAAGCCACAAAACAAAGAATCAGCAGCCTCCAAAAATGGGATTTTAAAAATTATTTCATCTTGACATAATATTTTAAGTTGTGCGAGCCGAGCCGTTACTGTTTCCAAAATGTATCTACATATGTATGTATTTATTTCTTTGAGTTCGCAAGTACATAAAATATCCTTCATATTCACTTGCGATCGACCTTATGGCCACCATTGGTATGTGTACTATTAAAGTATTTTTCAACTGGAAACTTAGTGTTGTTTTTCAAATGGAACGTATGTCGGCTATAAAGTGAGGTATTAGTGCAGGTACTTTATGACAACTAAATTGATATATAAAAAAAACAATTTCATTGCCGTTCATCATACAATTCAATAGCAAGTCATACACTTATAAAGTTAAACGTTGATACAATATATTTTTATAGCCCATATAAGTTCTATACATAATATAAGCTCATGCCTTTCGATGAAAGCTTCACTGCGCATAGTTTCGTTATTTGGTATACATATAGTCTCGTGTGAAAAATATGTTTTATATTAAACTATTTTCATTAATCGCTACATTGGCACTCGATACCGCATTCGCTAATAAAATGGATAGCAAGTTACAGTCAAATCTATATGAAAAATTCAACGAAATATCCAAATATGGAATTATTAACAATGAAAGGTTCATAGGCGATATTGTTATGAAATTCGGATCGCATTGTCACATGGCATTCCACTACAGAAACAGCACTGATCGATTGATCGAAAACGTCATAAGGAGACTCGATGCTAAAACGACCACGTTCGGTTTGTTTAATTACGATACGCTGTTGACTCAGTTTCACAGAGGAATTTTAAACACAACGAGCACGTTGCACGTTATTCTGCTTGATGATCCCAAAACATTATCAGAATTTGGATCGCGCCTAGTATCGAAGTATGATATCCTCTTATTTGCACCGAACATTATGATAAGTGACTCTTATCTAGATGCTACTACTGATCGCAACAGCTCGGACGATTTCATCGACAAATTACTACTGCGGAGAGTGTTCGCTGTGTTTTATCTAAAATTTTCTGGAAAAGGAGCGATCTTCTACAGCGTGTGCTTCTACTGTGGCCGTCTATCGCGCAAGTTATCCTTGCTATTAAAAACTGAAATTACTCAAACCGTCGTTGCCGAAATGATTAAATCGATCAACGGGAAATACATGGACTTCAACGGACACATTTTCAAACAAGGCAAAGACTCCTTAAGATTGTTTTGCGAACCACACATGTTGATGCTACCGAATGGTGTTAGTTTGTACGAATGCGAAAAGCTATTACCAAATCTATGGTCGGAATTGAAGGATCGGCTGAATTTCCAAATTCAATTGGTTCGCGGTACCAGGATAAGTCTTAACAACAGACAAATGGAACAAGACTTGCTGTACGAAATAATAAGTATAACAATTGATTGGTTCACATTAGTAAATGTAGATCTGAAGCAAGGCGATGAGCTCGCTTACATATCACCTGGTATTATAGATTCATGCAAAGCTATTTATGTCTTAAAAAAGAACTCCCTCGATGAAGGTAACCCGATTTGATTTTATACAAATAAATCACTGCGACAATTTATATTAATTTCCATTTCAGGTGTTTTCATAACCGTATTCGATTGGTCAGTATGGATTCTTTTACTATCGACAATTTTCATCATGTCAATCATAACAGCCGTTCAAACGCATAAGAAAACTCATGGCATAAAAGCCCTTTACGTATTGTGCTATTGTGGATCATTTCAAGCAGATACGTTGATAATTTTCCGTTTGATAATTAAATTATCTTTGATTTCAGCTGCTGTTCGCGATGTTGCTGGATCAGTATATCGATTTCGTTAAACAATTTCACGTTAGACGATTTATGATATTTTGGATGTTCTTTTGTATGGTTATAAACACAGCTTACAGAACCAAAGTCACTGCTCTACTGATCAGTGGTCCAAGATTACCCATAAAAACAATAGCTGAACTGGCCGACGAAGGCTACACCTATATTTGGAACCGAATGAGCATAATATCATTGTTCATACCATGATAGAAAGAAAGCCTGCTTATGACCAAATTGAAATCATGACTTCGCGTACGTCATGGGGCTTAATGGTACTGTCACTTTTATACAGGTGTACATATATGTATATGTACCTGGTTCTTCTTTCTAGCGTGGTTCATTCGTAACAATTCGTAAGCACTGGAATACATTTTGTACACAAACGCTTACAATTGATAATATTTTTAGGTTTACAGTTTCCCACCAAACTATTTCAGCAACTTTTCAAATCCCTCTCTGAGAAAATTCGGGACACGTCATAAGGAAACTTTCGATTGTGATGGGATAGATGTTATTCAAAGGGGAAAACACGTCATAATCGGACGTGTAACATCATTCGAGAAATTTTACACGACGATATGTGGTCGTGCAGACCACGAAAAACTGGTGAACCTTCGCACCAGTTCCGACATGATACCATTCTCCCTCGAGTTGTGGGCTTTCCATAAAAATTTTCCATATTCCGAGGCAATAGATCGTAAAACTTTGCAATTACGATCCAGTGGCTTGTCGACTAAACTCGAAAGTAAACGGATAAGTCGCGATTGGATTCCGACTATCAAAGGTGAAACTCAGGTAGATGCTTTCGCTTTGAGCCTGGAAAATATTTGGGGAGCACTGCTTATTTGGCTCGTAGGGATCGGCTGTGCAACTACATGCTTCGTCTTTGAATATTTTGTCTCAACAGTAACGTCCAATGAATGCATTAGAATTAGATAGATTTGAATTGCACAACAATTCTATTTTATTAAACAAGCAAAAATGATTCTAATTAATTAATTTTATGTATTTATTATAAGATTGTTGTGTGTTAAATTAGATGTATGTATGTATGTATGTTGCAGTGCTTTTGATCAATATTTTCATGTTAGTAGCTTAAAATTCTAAAGTATGTATGCTATGTAAATGCACCGCGAGCGAAATTCTATTCATACATATATTTATGTACATATATACATACATATTATTTCCTTACAGCAAAGTAACTTCCCAAAATAATATTACATACCTTTTTGAGGTAGAATTTTTTTTACTTATTGACTTCGCATTGGTAAACACTTCGATTATTTCGTTAAATAAAATAAAACGAGATGCAAATAGGTTGAATAATAAGAGAGGTAGAACATTTTTAAAAATTAGAAAGAAATTACAGCACAAGTTAAAAAATTCATGACTATCCATATATTTGAGGAATACAAAAAGTAACGAAGAAAATTTTGAAACTTGAAAATTCAAAAATCAAAATTTTCTCGAGCCTGAGATTATTGCCTCGAACGAAGCGAGCAACGAACGAATGCGTCATAATATGAAACAAACAATTTTTAACCCATACTGAAACACGATAAACTGTCACTTCTACTAAACCGATATTATGAAGATTCAAAATATGTAAAAGGCCGGAAAAAATTAAAAAAACCAAAGAATCATGCAAGAGTAAACTACCACTTCCGGTGGGCGGATTTTGATCAAAACCTTATCAACTCTTACGCGTTATGTGAAAACTATAGATATGAAATTTCAACTTGATCGGCTAAGTAGTTTCGGAAATATTGCGTAGTAACAGGATTTTTGACTTTTCTACACGAAAAAAAACCAGCCCGGTTGATTGATTTAAATGATTTATTTTTTTGTGACTAGGTATTGCTTTAAGTTTTATAATATTACAATATTATGAAGATACCAAATATGTAAAATGCCGAAAAAACATAAAAAACGAAATCTTGTTCTAATATCTTTTACCCCTTACGTGAAAATAATAGAAATAAAATTTCAGCATAATAGACTTGATAGTTTTGGAGAAAAATTTAAAAACACCAAAAACCAATAGTAAAAGTACTACTTCTGGTTGGAAAATTTTTTTTTAAAAATTATAAATATATGCAAAATTTCAACTTAATGTGTATCATAGTTTTACTGGAAAACCCTTCCAAAGATTACAAAAAATTTGGGGACTTTCCAAGGGAAGTACTACTTCCGGTTGGTGAAAATTTTTGAAAGCCTTATGGATCGTAATGGCCGGGAAAAAACATATAAATATGAAGTTTCAGTGTAATAGGATAAACGGTTCTTGAGTTGTTAACGATTCTACACACAGGTACACAAACTTAAAGACACACAGCCTTACAGACATTTTCCAGAAATCATGAAAACGTGATCAGGGGATGATACCTGATACAAATCGGTCAAAATCTCAAGGTCGAATTTTCACACGATCGCGATACTTAATCCGATCGGCATAGAGTAAAAAGCGCTTCCGACAATTTTCCCTCAATCCCGCTTAATTTCGCCACATTATGAGACCACATTCGAACTTAACGGCGACCAAAACCAAAATTGAAAAGGGGAAAAACCATAGTTAATGGTCGGCCATACGCCCGTTCCATGGCCAAATCCCCCGTCGCCGGCAATGGCCGTGTGAACGCGCGAGTTGAGACCGTGGCGTCCGTCTACTGTCACTCGATCACTTCACTCATTCAACATCCAACGCTCGTTCGAAATGGGTTTCGAGGTTAACCGCTTCAAGAGTGAAGTCGACGACGAGCTCATCTGCCCCATATGTTCCTGCGTACTCGAGGAGCCAGTTCAGGTATACTTCCTTCCATTATCATGTACATATTATATTCACCACCCACTCATCCACCCACCGATCAACCTCCCCCTCCCCCTCTCCCCCTCTAACTCGCTTTCTAACGGATCGCCAACACTTTCACCAACCTGGTGTGTGTTACTTCGGTCGTTTTGAGGTTATGATGTGAGAAACGTCAAATGTGACAGGTGCAATGTGGACCTCGTGAGCTTTGTACACGAACGCAGTACTGTGGGAGTCGCGACTCTCACGACAATACACGCATTCGTATGAACGATGTTGAGTAAACGCGACAAATCGTAAAACGGGAGATCCCCCAAAAGCAAATCTAATGCAAACGCGCAATTGTTGTAAAAAGCCTCACACGCACGGTGCTCCCACGCTCTTGCCGTGTTAACAACTCGAGAGAATGGATGGCAGATGGACGCGAGAAATACTGTAATGGTATCCGAGAGGGTGTGAAAGAAAGCAAGGTAGACAGAGTGGACGATGGGTTGATGAATTGAGAAGAATGTGTGCAGTCAAGTGGATGCAGATCGCCCAAGACAGGCAGGAATGGAAGAGATTTGGAGAGGTCTTCATCCAGCAGTGGATGGTGAACGGAAAGGAGTGCAAATGAACGGAGTCGTTGTTGACTTATTGAAGCTCGTCAATGATTCTCGATAATATTTAATTAACTAAAGCCTCGTTCGACTGAAGCAATTTCAACAGGGAACATTAGGAATATTCTCGGTAAAATATCTATACGTATTTGGAAAAACTTCAACGGGATATTGTAGTATTTTCATTCAGTGAGATTCCTATAAGATTTTATACGATATCATAATTTCATCATTGTTTGAATCCAGTAACAGTTTTTTTGATTACTAGTCACAGTAGATAGTAGACCATATTGTAGAGAGAGTTGATAATTATTTATACCTAGGACAAATGGTGAACATGGCTGGGTGTAAAGAAGAAGAGATAAAATGAAGAATGAAGCGGATGTAACGCTGTTGGAAGAATGAACATGAACAAAAGCTTAAAAATTACAATGGAGTTTCATAAAAATGACAATGAAAAATATGCGTATCAGTTGTTTACCAATAAGATATTTACTGTTGTACATTTTATGCCAAAAGCTTTATCAGCTGGTTCATATTTCATCTCACACGCACAGCGCAATTTATTGGATTCATGTCATTCTATTACACGACCTACATTTTATAAAATTTATTTCGGAAAATAATGACTCACAAGCAGTCGAGAATATTCTCCAAAAGATTATTCTCCGAGAATATTCGAGAATTTTCTTTTTTCTTGGTTATAAAACATCTCTAGATAGTTTAATAGCTTTTTAGAGGATTCTAGGATATTTTCAGAACCAAATAGGAGTAATAGGACTTTCTAGAATGTCCGAGAGCATTTTGAATGACATGTTTTCATTCTGACGACACTGAATGTGTCATTTCCTCATTTTATAACGTTTTCCGCGAAATTCTCACAGGAATACAATGCTTATTAACTATGGAAGCAATAAATTACTTATACATATTTTTATTGCTTTGATTATGATATTCCAGTGAAATTGTTCCAATGTATGATTTAATCATTCATTTAAACGTAGCACAAAAGATCATAAAATTTTTGTCGTATACACGCCCCATAAAATTTAGTTTTTGTCACTGATACTAAAAACGTGTATGTACAAGAGTAAGAGAAAACTTTTACACTTCTACACGAAACAAAGTGGATTGAAAATATATTGAAAGATAGTGAGAATACAGCGTTTTCAAATTAGACACACATATGTACATAATGAAAGAGAGAAATATTATTTTGTAAGACATTGACAAGGACACGATTGCAGTATGCAACGTAAAAAAGTGAAGACTCTCAAACTCAAACAAGAATTACTACATACATATATATTTTTGTAAGCCTATTTGTGCAATTCTGAAGAAAACTAAGATAATTCGTGTAATCCCTATCACCTCTCCCGTAAGTATTAGCCCGGATTAGAGGGAGTTTACTGTATATTTGAGCAGTTACAGTAATATTTAGTATTTATTTATTTAAAATACATGGTAGCCGATGGAACCCAGGGTACATTGCATTATGTACATACAAAGTTTACCCCTCAGATGCTCTAAAGCGGGCTCTACATTCGCGCCGTAAATGGCCGCGAACTGTGCGTGTGTGTCGAAATGTGAGTGTGTGCGTTTCGCGCTTCGCGGCGTTCTCCGTTTTTTGTCGATATTTTGTCCCGCGACAAAGAGCGCGAACGCGAACGCATGCACACTCGCGGCGTTTCGCATTAGCGCGCGAGACGCAGTGGCGAGTGGTCTTATAGTGCCTATAGCGCACAGCATCACAGCAGCAGCAGCAGCTACATCGGCGTCCATCCCCGTTGAGCGCGCGAACTAAACTGCGAAACTCTGCGCGAAAAGATGTCCCTCCACACTCATTGATTCTTGGCGCGAGTGTAGAGCCCACTTACAAAAGAAAATTCTCAGTTTGGAGAATATTCTCCAAAAGATTATTCTCGAGAATTTTACAACACTAGTCACAAGTATATGTATGTTGCTTGTTTTTTTTAACAGCTAAAGATTTCTGGAATAACGTTCGATAAATAATCGATAATTTTCAATTATTATCATTATGTATTGTAATACTGTAATTTTTCCTTGCTGGACAATCGTGTGTCCTCAACGAAAAGGTCAATAGACTATATTCATGGAGGTGGGGCCTCATGTGAGGGTCTTGGGGAGAAAGGGTGTGGAGATTTTTCTCCTCAATGCAGCTTATCTTATATATGTAATGACCATTCACGTTTCAGGCACCTGTATGCGAACACGCATTCTGCAGATGCTGTATCACGGAATGGATCAGCACTCAACCGACGTGTCCGGTGGATCGTCAGGCCGTGACGTCCGGACAACTCCATCCTGTACCGAGGATATTAAGAAATTTACTAGCCAGGTATAATCGATTTGCAACCATCTAGTCATACTCTATATCAGCGTTTTTCAAACTTTTTTTACTATGACCCACTGCAAGAACTGCATTTTGTATTGCGACCCAGTATGCCTACATACATACACATATAATAATGTATCAAACACAAACTCTGTCCATTATGTACCTTTATTTACTATTGACACATGATATATGCATATTTATGGATGAAACTAGTTTTCAATTAGAAACTTTGTTTTTAATTGAGATAAAGTGGAAAGTCACACAAATAAGTTGAAGTAAAAGATTGATTTTTTTTACTTAAAAGTGGAAATTCTCCTTTAACCTTAATCCGAAAGGATGACAAATTTAATTGCTAAAAATCGTTCTTCAGTGTAAATGAACTAATAAGGTGCAGAAATTCGGCCTCCTCTTCGGGATCAAAGTTTAACTCAATTATTAATTCAGGGCTATCAAAGGCTTTTCTTTACTGTTTCAAATTTCTGCCCTGGAAAATAGTTATCAAAACTTTGAGATAGAGAAGTGAGATGTAACAATATCTTGAGCTTTAATTCTTTTAAACTATCTTCATTAACAATGTTAAACAATGATAAAAGAACTGACATTCCGGTGTCATGCGAATGGCCCTTTCATAAATTCTATAAAATCTAGGTAAAGACGACTCGTTCCATTCTCAATATTTGCAACGTTTGTCGCGACCCATTTTATTTATTTTGCGACCCACCAATGGGTCGGAACCGACAGTTTGAAAAACCCTGCTCCATATAACACATTGTATTGAAAATTTATTTGTTTCTATATATACGTTTCAGATTAACCATCAGTTGTGACAACGCCTTGTACGGATGTCCGTTAATAGTCAATTTAGATTCCCTAAGTACCCATTTAAAAGAATGCGATTACAATCCCAAAAGACCGATACCGTGCGAACAGGGCTGCGGTATGATAATACCTAAGGACGAATTAAAGGAGCACAATTGCATACAAGAACTTCGCTCCATCATACAATCGCAGCAGACTAATTTTAATGCTTGTCAGCAGCAAATAAGCGAGCTGAAATTTATCATGAACGAATATAAACGGGAGCTTACACTGTTAAAGGTAAAAATTTAACAAATACCGTACAATGCGTATAATAATGTCGGCCACAAAAGCAAATCTACTCCGACGATGCGTTTCGTTAACCTTGTACGACATCAAATCGGAGTAATTGTTACGAATTTGCTTTCGTGGCGGGTGTTCAACTCGATATAATGTTTATATATGATGTAATAGGATTTCATGAGAGCCATGAGAATATCAAATCCAGCAATGCGCGCTATAGCCGATCAAATGGAACGTGACGAGGTGGTAAGATGGAGTGGAACTCTGGCACCGGCAAGAGTCACACGTTGGGGAGGCATGATATCCACACCAGATGAAAATTTACAGGTGACGAGAGTGTTTGCCAAGTTTTGCATACGTTGATTATGATAAAATCGATTTGTATAAATTGTTACTGCGATGCGTTGCGTTAATACATGTATGTTTCTTTAAATTAGCATTATATCGCGTTATTAATTGCATAATTTGATAAATTATTTCTTAATCCTGTTAAGTGTTATTCTATAACTTTTCAAACGAATTTCCAATCCTGCTGTTTATACTTATTCAATCGAGGTAACAAGTTTACACGTTATTTCTAAAATGAAGGATTTGGGTGTGATTTTTGACGAGCGCCTTACATTTGTTGAGCGTATTAATCATATAACCGAGGATGGGAATAGATTACTTGGCTCCATTATCAGAACCGTCGGAACGTTTTCACAATCTTGATACTTTTAAATTATTATTCTGTTCGCTAGTTAGAAGCAGAGTATAATTCCATAGTTTGGTCACCTCATTTTGCCATTCATTCGTATTCTATTGAAAATTTTTTTGAGAAATATTCACTTTATTTTTTAATAAACCTACTGAATATTTATATTATGATTCTCCTCTGTCAAAATTAAAAATGATACAATTAAGTAATTTTTATATAAAATAATAAACTCCTATAGTCCTATTCTTGTTACTTTCAACTTTTCGTTTAAAGGTACCGGTACGTGTTGTTTCTTCTCGTTTTCTATCAGATTATGAAAATATTTCACGTAATAATTATTATCTTCATTCTCCCATCCCCAGAATGATTAGATATGGCAATAAATACTCGGAATTTATTGATTTTTTTAATACTAATCGTTGGTCCCTAATACAACGACTTATTATTTATTTTATTAACTGGACATAATTTATTTTTAATATATTATTTATTTTATATGTAAAAGGCCTAACAGGCGTTTAATAAATATATAACAAATTTGCCGTGCGTAAACATATGTTTTCAATTGAATTTTTGGCTGTTGACCCTATCCGTTTACTGCTGTTACCTAATTTTATGATAAACCTTATCTTCAGAATATAATAAAACGTTCGCTCTCCGAGTCCGGATGTCCTCCCCACATTATCGATGAGCTCATGGAGAACTGCCACGAGAGAAGATGGCCCCCTGGATTGTCGTCTTTAGAAACGAGACAAAATAATAGACGGTGATGATTTCTCTCATATGAATTGTATTGGCGTTGTCGGTTGCGTTTTAATTGTGTATTTTTGTGTTATAATTTCAGTTTGTATGAAAATTACATTTGCAAGCGTGTTCCCGGAAAGCAGGCCGTTTTGGTACTACATTGCGACAACACACACATAGGAGAAAACATGATGGTGGAGCCGGGCCTAGTTATGATATTTGCTCATGGAATAGAATGATCGAGTCATTCTATTACAATTCTAAGCAATGAATGGCTCAGAATTTCATATTATATTTTACATCTGCGTGAAAAAAAAATAGAAAAACGTTAATATTTTATACGTATTGAGTTTATCTACATTTAAAGTGTACATAGGGGATTGTTTGTGAATAAATTTTTAAGTGATTTGAGGTATCGTGCTCTGACCTCTATCGGGATGATTTTTTGTGTGTGCGTGTGCATGGAACTAACTGATCTAAAACGTTATGTTAAATTTGGTGTCGGCCTTTAAGGCTGATTTAGACCAGGCTAGTAGTTAGGAGAGTAGCATGGGTGGTCGAACCCCGACCAATCTGGACGCAGGATTTGAGCGAGTAGCCTTCCCCCACCATCCTCGACACCCTTTTGACGTCGAAATTTAGTTTACTTGTCGCCAAGGCGAATGAAGAAAAACACAGTCAACTGTATTTTCTTGGCGAGTAGCTTTTTACAACTTCGCAGATGTGATTTACAATCAGAACGTGCTTCTTGATGATTCTTCGCGTATGGCTCTTCGTGTCACAAGACTGTGAAGATGCCTATGTAATTAATTTCATTGAAATCAGCCTTTTGCAAACGACATCGAAATGTCCCATTTGTGTTGAGAAGCTTTGGCACTTACTACTGAATTGGCCTAAAGACGCGCGGAAAGCCTGGTGGAGAATGTTGGGGGAAGGCTACTCGCTACTCTCCTAACTACTAGCCTGGTCTAAATCAGCCTTTAGGATTGTAATAAGTTTTACCATTACGTGTTACTTTTTTGCTTAACCTTAAAACTATCGAGCCCATTGGAATGAAATTCATATCTATGGAAGTCTTTAAAACTTAATTTATTATTTTAATATTATTATTACAGTAGAACTTCGATTATCCAGATTATGCAAAACGAATAATTTTTAACAGACAAAAATAGAGGATAATACGAATTTGTTTAATTACAATTGACGGATCGGTTACGTCTCTGAGTGCAGTTAATGTAAAACAATTTTCCGATCAATGTTTTCTAAGAAAAAATAATTCTATATCGATGATCATTGGCACAGATGGTTAAAATAAATTATTTTCTAATAAACTATTGTTCTCGTCGTTTTTGCTCACGGGTTGTGCAAAAATCGATAATTGAATTTCTCATAAATTTCTAACTGGACCATCTTAATCCCCGTTTAGTCTGGAAAATCGAGGTTCTACTGTATTATTATTATCTAAAAATTTATATGGATGGTAAATTTGGATTTACTCCTTATTGTCTGAAATCAACTATTATTATTTGGATTTACTCCTTGCTGTCTGAAATCAACTATTATTATTTGGATTTACTCCTTGCCGTCTGAAATCAACTATTATTATTTGTCAAATGCGAGTATATAAATTCTTATTTTTGTATTGTTTAAATATGCCACACCAGATTTCTATTTTGGGAACAAAATACTATTGTGTTTATTTTTGGTTGGCATTACTACAAATTACTTTTTCTTTAAAAAAAAAACCGTTGTTCGTTATTTTTTACTACTTTTCCAACTTTTGCGTTAAATTTATCTATGCAAATAATATTTGCATGTCAGTTATCGCAAGTTCTATTATAGTCAAATTATTTTTATTTCTACTTATTTCTAGTTGATTAAATGAACCTTACGATACATGTATAACGTATGCAGTGGAAATCGTTTAACACTAAATTTTAAGGGACCAGAATACTGTTAATAATAATTAACAGTATTTTATTTATGAACATTTTATCTATGAACGATTTGTCCATGAACGATATGTCCTAAATGATTCATCGTGCACATATTGTCGTGAACAATTTGTCCGTGAACGATTCGTCTGTGAATGTTTTATCGTGAACCTTTTGTTTGTGAACATTTCGTTGTCAACGTTATGTCGTGTACATTTCATCATGGACGATTTGTCGTATCCCATTTGTCTGTGAATGTTTTGTCGGGAACTATTTGTCCATGAACGTTTTGTCGTGACACCCAAAAAACACTACATCTTAAATTACACAATTAACAATGGAAAATATTTTAAGTAATTTTATCTTTTTTGCTTTCTCGATCTTTGTTTTAGACGTTTTCCGCTGTTGTATTATTAAAATTTGTACAATGTGATATTTGAACTGATTTTTGAGAATAATTGCGGATCTGCATTTTGTTAAAATTTACTTTGTTATGTAAATCTTTTTTAAGAGTCTAATTTTAACCCCCTTTTTGTTATATTTACTTAGTTATAATGTTATATGCACCCAAATTTTACTCGGGTATATTTATTGTTTTCAAATTGCGAAAAATTATATGAGAACTGAATGTCACACCAATTTTTACCGAAACTGACGTAGTAAGAATACATATAAACAATTTATTGATGAATCTCATTATCTTTTAAGTCAAAACTGATTTTTTTCTGTGTAAAAATACTTTTTTTTTTACATTTAAAGTGAAAGAAATTATAAATATGACTTATTTGAAATGATCGTAGAACAGATTTTGTGGTAGACTTTAGTTTGTGATCTCCACGTGCCTTGTTTCAGCATTGGAATACTTTTTTGTAATTTATAAATAAGTAGACACAAATGTTTTAATAATTTTCCTGTATTTTGCGCACATACATTTCTGTCTTTTATATCATGTAACTTATCTATCTATATTTTTTTTATATTTGTAATAATTACATGCAATAAGACAACAAGTAATGCATGAATTACAATTGTACATTTATGATTTGAGTTTTCTTTTAATTACCTGACTAATGAATGTGTAGTTATTACACGTAATAATATATTGAGGAAATTTATATGTATACACGTTTAAACGGCAGAAAAAAAATTCTTAATTAAAAAATATGTGTGTAGCCTTTTTTTTTTTGGCGACGATACATACAAAAGTTCAACATTACTGTTAACCACAATGGAATATTAAGACTAAAATTTTAATAAAAAATATACACAATAATACTTAATACGATTGAAATTAAAACTATTCCATTCGTAGTACAATTGGAAATGAACACAATATGCATGTTACAAGTTTTATTTGATAACAATGTCCGAAGTTTCAAAACGAATGTTTTGTACTACAAATCAATTTGAGTTTGCTATAAATCTAAAAAGTAAACATTAAATTATAATACATTGATTTAAAATCCAACGCAATTTTTATACTTTAAAAAAAGGTTAAACATAATGAAAAAAAATTATGCTTACATCTATATTAAAACCATGAAATTTGTTAAATTTACACACTATGCTGCCTTGGGCACTTGAAATATCTTAAATGAGAATAAGTACAAATGGAAAGTTTTATTGATTCCATAAACGTAAATCTTAAATTTATCAAATTTTTTGTAAAAAACTACATACACATCGATACTGATTTTGCTCCAAATTTAGAACGATCCAATACAAATTACACATATAATGATTTTTTTATTTTTCTTAGTGGAAACGAATGCATTCGAATTTGGTGCGTAATTTCACAATATGGTGTATTTATAAAATCGTCACTCAGCGATGTGCACACGTACTGAGAATATTGTCATTCATATGTATCCTTTTGTGCTCGAGTACATGTATGGAGAAGGCATAGAACTGGGTGTACCAGGATCCTTGACACCTGAAAATCAAAAATAAACTAAGTGAAAAAAATTCATCCAGGTCCTAGTTATACATAGATTAGCTAAGAATATCAATGGAAACGGTTGAATTTTTATATTATAACTGGAGTATAGTCAGTTTGTAATCAACAGGTGTTTATTATTGACATGTGTGCTAACAATAACAAAAACCGACTTTTTTTTAAGCACTTTTGACTATGTCGTCTGTTTTGGTAAGGGTATGCTCCAGTGGTTTCCCCTGCCTTCTGAAAGGGGAAAGGAGAGAAGGAATGAAGGATGATAAAATTTTGTGGAGCAGTATCAC
Source organism: Parapsyche elsis (assembly GCA_022651745.1). Taxonomy (NCBI): domain Eukaryota; kingdom Metazoa; phylum Arthropoda; class Insecta; order Trichoptera; family Hydropsychidae; genus Parapsyche; species Parapsyche elsis. Next base: position 3,680,819 of record JAGVSN010000019.1, read on the forward strand.
AACTATAGGCTAGTTCACAGGTTCCCAACCTTTTTCGAGTGGCGACCCCTATTTATATAAGTCGAGAGACCGGCGATCCCGATTTATTTGAAAAAGGCAAAAAATATTATTCAAACATCAAGACACCGATTAAAAATGAAAATTGCATTATAGTCAATATTTTTTTTTAGTTGGCGACCCCACAGAAAACCCTTCGTGACCCATAGGTTAGGAATCCGTGGGTTTAGTTAGTCGAACGACACTCCTGGACCAAAATTATAAGCGTTCTGGACGGATCAATAAACAAATCAACCGACTTAAAAGCGTTTGCGTATGCTGTGTATGAATGTATGAAAATATTGTTGAGGCCCTCACAAACAGGAGCGGATTGTTATTCGCAGGCGGATGAATACGCTCGGTGGTATGTGATGGGATTTGTAATACATTGTGTACCAACCACATACCACCGGGCGTATTTATCCGCTCGCGAATAACAATCCGCTCCGGCTTGGGAGGCCTTTATGAAATGTTCATTTTTCATGCACTTATGTACGTTAGTAAAAAAGCACATTGATCGATCAAACGTTGATCCCAGGTGAATTTTATCGCAGATTTTAAAACCAATGATCGAGTTAAACTACCTTTAAAATCAAATCATGTATTTTATTGACTCTGTATTTTACAAATCAAATATTGTTAAAAAAAAAAACAAAACCAAAATTGACGTAATAATCGGTACCCGTGGTGACGTCTGTCGTAGATAATGCAAATTTCGCACTTTATAAAATCCATCAATCGTTCGATCTACGAAAGAGTCCCAGAAAAGTTCATTAATTCTGTAAATCAAAACCAGAATCGATGAAATTCAAAACGTCGTATCCATATCATACAAAGTATACTGCCGTCCTAAGCCCACTTAACGTAACTGACAAAAATTACGAAAATGAGTTATGGGAGTGTATTCTTGCGATTTTTCATATCAAAATTAATGTATCTTCATCCAAAAGTGACTTTTTTAAGCTACATATTAAATCTAACGTATCTGCATGCGCATAGAAATAGTATCACCAATACTTAGCGAAAATGACGTATCCAATATTTACTTCGGTCACTACCGTATCATGAAAGATTGAAAAGACTGAATCTCTCCACATTGGAGACGGGGAGATTAAGAGGTGATTTAATTGAAGTATTCAAAATAATAAATAATCATTATTCATGTGAAATGACCAACCTCATTATGTTGAATGAGAACCCTCATCTAAGAGGTCATACGCTTAGACTCCGAAAAAAAAACAAATAAGATTGTTAGAGATTCATTCTTTTCAAATAGAGTGGTTGAAGTTTGGAATAGTCATATGTATACATTAATAATGAATAATGAAGTGACGTAACTACTAAAGTATTTTTTTTTTTTAATTTCCTTAGAATTATCAAAACAAAATAGAAAATAACCTCATGCACTAAAAAAAAAGTTTAAATAAATCAGTAATACATACATATATGAAGTAAAACACAAATTTAGAATAAAACTTTCAAGTCCATTTATCTCGATATTGTTGTTTTGTCAGTTACGTTAAGTGGGTTTAGGACGGCAGTACACATATGTACATACATGTACTCTACATTGAAACTTCTTGATATGAACTGTTGCGTATTCACAAAGCGGAGCGAATTCCGCAGCGAAATTTGCCGCGGCCGCGATTTGTGTCGTAAGCGTCTGCATGCGTCACAACCCCCACCACACACCACCGAGCGTATTTATCCGCTCTCGGCGACCGGGCGAACAATAATCCGCTCGCGCGTGTGTGTGAAGGCCTCCAGAGTTGAACGCACCAAGGAAGAGTCCGCGTATTGAATTGGCGTGATATTTTTTCGTAGATCGAAGGATCGATGCGTGACAACAGTTGATACAAACTAGCGACAAACGCCACCGCGTCAGTAATGTGCTCTATCTAACCTTCATTGCAGTACGCGTACCGATGCTTGTTTTCAGAAAGATCGAAACGTCGACTGCACGCAGAAAACGTACCTACGGCATTACCGCTATTGTTACCGCTTCCTGAAAACAAACGCACACACATATCCATAAACAACCACCACTCAAGTATAGCAGCCGTCAATCGTCGATGCGATGCTATGGTTCAAAATGTGCACCTACAATATTATACACAGTACTATCTACAATATATAATATTATCATATTATAATATTATCTACAATCTACATCTATCTACCTAGAACCTACAATATTATACATACATAGTATCTCTGTACAGGTGCTTAGTTAAGGAATATAATTAATTAGCTTAAGCTACTGTATTATATAAATAAATAAATAAATGAATAGATTACTTTTCGCGAGCGTCGTTACAAGACCAAAACCTCGGCTAAGCGCGAAAGCAATCCACTTTCCAAAATTTCGACACCGTAATGCACATACACCGTGTATATATAATTAATATTAGTACATGCGACCAGTTGGATTAGTTACTTCGAATAGAGATAAACAAACACTCACCGAAGGTGGCACCGAGATGATTAAATGAGCCGCCTTGCCACGATTCGATCTGCTGCAACTGCGATTACACGAAAAAGACACAAACATAAATCCATGTGAAAAGATGCGAATCCGCTCAAGCGACAATGTAACAATTAAACGCAATATGAAATAAATTTAAACCGCAAAGCAAACATGGACAGAGAGGAAAAGAGATTGTTGACCTTTCGCAATCGATATTGAGTGTATACTACAGGAGTGTGTGCAAGGATATTTTAAGCATTGAATTCCCCCGTTCGTTATCACCGTTTAATTATAGTTTCAACGGTTCTATGTAAAAGTCGACGGTTCAACATTCACTTGAAACTATTGTTTATTTTTTTGATTTATTTACACCATTGTTTATACTAACGGAACGCTTTGCATCAATCGCGGATGAAAACAACTCAATTTTCTCTAGCTATTTTCAAATGGTCGAACGTGCAACGGAAAGAACGAAAGGGTGATCATATTTGAACGGCATATAACGCATTTGAGCAAAGTTTTTTTGGTCATTCTTAATCTCACACCTGACAATACACAGGGAACATAATAGAACAAACTCACACACACACATGTTATCGTACGATTGAAGAGTTGGATTGAAAGAGCACAATTTGTCGAGATAATCTTCCGTTGCCTTCTAAAGTGGAAAGGAATTTCCATATTTGGGAATTGAATCCAATGACATTGTTTTTTTTAACAATATTGTGCAATGTGGCTCTTTTCATACCCAACTCTTCAATTTTACATTTATGAGGAACAACTTAAGCCCCAAATACAACGCTCGAGGGTTAAGTATGTAATTTAAGCAACAAAGTAATGACGCATCCCAGAGGTAAGCGATATTTATGCACATATTCACCTGGTCCTGATAATGAGGGACGTAGGTCCCCAATCCACCTGGGGCACTTATTGCTGGCTGGGAGCCAAGGGCGTGTGGGGTTGATAAAGGCCCTGGTTGGGGTGCAAGGGACCCCGATTGGGTTGCAAGGGCCCCCAGTGGACTCTGAGTGGTTCCACACATACCATTCCCGTATCCTCCCATGTACCCCTGTTGAGATAGCCATGACCTGTACACACAATTAAAAATACATTACGTACACGTATTCGATTTCATACTCTTCTATGTGTATGCAAAAAATTAAGCATGGGTTCATAATGTGTAATACAGAATTTACTATTTGAATGAATGAATGTTAGGGAAATTTCAAAGAAAAATAAAAAAAAAAATTGTAAAAATTTGTTTAACATCAACATTGATAGTAGATTTTTACGCTTACAGACAAATCGACCAAATTTAAAATACATTGATAAATTCTGAACAATTTCCAGATACACCAAGAATTAAAGTTCTTTTCAAATACTTGCGTATACCTGTACCTACCTACAAAAAAAAAAAAAATATCTGAAGAACTTAAATAATTTATATTACATACATTGTATATATGTACACTCTGTCCAACTTAAGAAACATCCTAATCTTAACCGATTTAGAATCGGTATGCGCAGACTACCTAATCTTGTACCAATGTGCTCCATCAACATCTCGGCTTCTTGGAATAATCATTAACGATGACCAACCAAAGTCGTAAATCTCAAACAGCCACTTTTTTACTTTATCCATATCGGATAAAGTATTGTTTTTTCAGTTGCGCGAAGAACAAGGTACTTATTAAATTGGATAGAGTACAGATACATTATTAATTATGTTGTACATCAGCGCTTGACAGCCACAGGCTCTCATTGTCATACAAAAATTTGCACGAAGCGAAATAAAACGAGTTTAATTTATTATTTATAAGATCTACCTGTGTATATATATATACATGGGTAGGTAGATCTTAAATCATTTTGTAAATCAAACTTTATAATAAATTTCAGCACATAATAAAATATCTATCATTGAATAATAATACCGAGAGGATAACCAATGTCACCAAAAAGGCTTCCAAATTAATAAATAATTCATATTATACTAGACAATGTGATGAAAATCGGCATTAAAAAATACGTTATTGGTGAAATTCGAAAAAATCGTATCAAATGAATTCAACAGAAACATTCGCACGAACACGTATCAATTTTCCAACGGTAAAATAAAATCACGTATGTATGTCAGTAACGAGAGTTTCGAATTGATCGAACAATTTTTTCGATGGATTCAACGAAAAATTAATTTGAAAGATGATCCACACATCAATTCGCGTAATTTTCTAGGCGAAAATCAATAACAGCGATGTTATTTCACGCTAAACAAAAATCTCCCGGTCGATTCTAAGTAGCAAATCGCACACTGCGAACACTACATATAGTAGCTACCTACGGAGACCATATTTTTTTGGAGAAAATAATATAATATAAATTAAAGAAAATAATATAAAGAATTGTTTCATAATTTAAATAAAGTAAAAAAGCTGGTTGCCTTATTTGTTTCACTAAAACTAAAGAGCTTTATAACATTCATTATAAAATATTAGCATACAAGTATATAGGATTTTAAAAAAATCATATTCATTACACATTATTGATATTAAAATGACATTAATTTTGATATTTTTCACAAGAATGAACCTTTTTTAATAACTAAGGTTTGTGTTTTAAAAATTCATAAAATTTTATACAAAATTGCATTTGGAATAAATGCATGCTTCCAGTGTGTCTATTTTTAATTGGGTTTTTTCACTGGTCCACATATTGTTCACTAATGAAAATATTCGTTCAATAGGGCCATTAGATCCAGGGAGACATAGGGAAAATTCAACGATTTTTAAAATGTTTTTGAAAGCAACGTGTTTATCTGTGAAATAATTAAAAATTTCAACCCATCTTTGTGGACAGGGATTATAACATTTTGTCGCCATTCTTCGATCTTTTCATTGGTGACATAACTTTTAATACACGAAACTTCATCGAGTATATTTTAAGGCCCGGTGACTGGAAATAAACAACATCATTTGTAGTTTGCTGCTAATATAATACGGTTATTTATTGTTGGCACTCTAACCTGATTCCGAAAACACGGAGTTGTGATTTACATATTGAACTGCGGTGAAACGGCGATAGTCGGCTTCGCAAAATAAAGGACAAAAGCGCAATTTTAGAAAATAAATAAATCTTAACGACAGAGCGGTGAAATAAAGGACGTATGGTCCGTATATGTATATAGCCTATCCAACTTGAACTTTTAAAAGACCCTAGTCGTGTGTGGCATCGATCTGCGCAGACTACCTGCGTCTCAACCGATGAGCTTCGTCACCATTTATTCCTTGGAATAAACACGATAACCGATCAAAGTCGGCGATATCGGTCTGTTACAAACGACCTTTTATTTAGTTGCGCGATAGCTAGGTCCTTATTACGTTGTTTGGAGTATAGATTGTAGTCATTACTATGTAATCACTCTTTAAAACTTCGAACCTGGGTCTCAACCGATGAGCTTCGTCACCATTTATTCCTTGGAATAAACACGATAACCGATCAAAGTCGGCGATATCGGTCTGTTACAAACGACCTTTTATTTAGTTGCGCGATAGCTAGGTCCTTATTACGTTGTTTGGAGTATAGATTGTAGTCATTACTATGTAATCACTCTTTAAAACTTCGAACCTGGGTCTCAACCGATGAGCTTCGTCACCATTTATTCCTTGGAATAAACACGATAACCGATCAAAGTCGGCGATATCGGTCTGTTACAAACGACCTTTTATTTAGTTGCGCGATAGCTAGGTCCTTATTACGTTGTTTGGAGTATAGATTGTAGTCATTACTATGTAATCACTCTTTAAAACTTCGAAACGACACCGACGAATCAAAACAGAAGCTGCAATTCAAATTTTAACGACTATAAGTGAGGGCGGAGTCTCGATTCGTATACGCCTACGGACAGGTTCCGTTCCGTTCCGATTGGCCGATTCGCACCTGTTGACGATTGGTCGCCATTGATGAACAACTCACCGAACAATCAACATTATATTGCGAATCGACATTCTAAATCCCAATGATCTGACGGTAAAATATTGACAAAATGTAGGTACACGCTTCGCAAATGGCGAACGTGGGAAAGCTCGCACTGGTACAATACAACCGTATACGTACGTATGTCCAATACGTGCTGTTCATTTTCGACTTACGTGGTGTCGTGGTATCTGGAATATGTCGGGGTGAAAGCTCCGCCACCTTGGAACAGGGTCAAAGGTTGGCTAGTGCGAAATCCATCGCTAAAAAGCTTCGCGTACTGTGTCGGCGTGCGTCCGTACGGTTTTTTGATCCTTCTTCGACGTCTGTAGTTGCCGTGGTCGAACATGTTCTGGCAGCTGGGATCTAGTTAGTATGTACATACATATAAATAAAGTGGTATATTCAATTTGATTCAATTACAGTAGAACCTCGATTATCCGGATTGGGTTTAATAGTTTTTAGTGAAAAAATTTCAAAATTCAATAGATAAGAGGGGAAAAGTATTGCTATTACTCGACAATGCACCGTCGCATCCGCCAATAGAATGCATAAACCAGATTGATGAAATGTTTGTGGTAAAATTTCTTCCATCAAATGTCACGTCTTTAATACAACCGATGGATCAGGGGGTAATAGAAACATTAAAGCGCTTATATCGAAAACAGATCCTTCGAAGGCTATTGTTAGCAGACGAAAATAATGAAGAATCAATCATCAGTTTCCGCAAGATCAATTTAAAGGGCGGTTGCTACATGGCAGCAGAGAGTTAGGATTATGTAAATGTGTCAACATTAAAAAAATCATGGAACAAACTTTTGAGTTCCAGTAATGCAGATCTCGTTGATTCGGTTAATATAGAAGACATCACAAATACAATAGCACAAAATTCGCGAGTTGTTAAATTGCGATGCGAACGATCCTGAATTCCAAATTTTCAATGATGGGGAAATATCTGACACACATTTAGAAGAACAAGATCAAGAAGACAATGAGGAGATTGCCGACGAGGAGGAAAATATTGGTATTAAAAATTAAACATTCTGAAGCTTTCCAGTGTTTAGATGTCTCCATGAAGTTGTATGAAAGACAGGAAGGATGTAATTCAAGACAACTTATGTATATGTCAAATTTTAAATTAAAGTTTTATATCTACATACATATGTGTACATATTTCAATAAAAACATTCATAATAATATGTATGTAGATATATTTTTCCTTTCTCCTCTTGATAATATTTTTTTTCGATTATCCGGACTACCCTCATCCCCAATTAGTCCGGATAATCGAGGTTCTACTGTACAACGAGATACGTTTCGATTGATCTTTCCGGTGATTTAATTGTGGTGGGGGGGGGGGAGGAAAGTTGGCATGACGTTTTTATGCCATTATTGATAAAAATGGGTTTTTTTTTTTTTGGTAAATGTTAATTCAATCGTCTGAACAGTGATAGTAATTAAAAATAAATAGGTACTTTCATAATGAGTTTTGATTTTATTTTTAAAAATGCGTATAACTCTATCAAGTTTTTGGCACTTGGCGCCTATTTTAATTCCAGTTTTCATATATATATGTACATAATACTGTTTACAGATTTTCGTTAATAATATCTTCACTATAGTCTTTATTTTAAAAGTGGTGATACATCAGATGATGTGTCATTCCGTGGATCAATAAACGATGGTGATATACCAGAAATGTCATGTACAACATTACGTATGCATGTACATATGTGGATAAAGTAAAAAAAACCAGCGATGAAGTTAACAGAATAATTTGTGTTGTGACAAAATTTACCTTTATAGTACATATATTGTAAGGGATTTCAGGTTTACTATTGTTTAATGATTTGGCACAGCTCCAGACATATGTAGGTACTTAGAATTTGATGCAATAAGGGAAGTATATAAATGGAAACAATAATTTACATACATATATGTATCCATAATACGCTTGAACTCAACGTATGGTAAACAGCAACTGAGTCAACAGCTTTATATTGTAATCTTTATTAATATAATACTCGGAAGGCAATTTCCCCTAGTTAACTTTTTAAAATAAAAATACCTATAGAGTTAAACAACACATTACTCACCCAAAGTCCAATAGTTCCCCTTCTTTTCAGACGCATTTTCGCGCGGCTGTTTCACAAAACACTCATTCAACGACAAATTGTGGCGAATCGAGTTTTGCCATCCCTTTTTATTGCGCTCGAAGAACGGAAACTTCCTCGTAATGTACGAATATATTTCACTGAGAGTTGCCTTTTGCTCGTCGCTATTTTGAATAGCCATTGTGATCAAGGCAACGTAAGAATACGGAGGCTTCGGATGAACAGCCTGTAGAGTGGCAGTTGACGTGTTATCCTCATTTGAGGTTGTAGAGCTCAGATTGGACGTGCCATTTGTCGCCGAAGGACTAAAAACATACAAAACAATACTTTAATTTCGCTCAAATGAAACGCGGAACATTTAATAATCTTAATAATAGCGTACGGGCTATTAATCACCGCGCGCGATAATAAAATCCGCCGTTTTCGCTTATCTGAAATTGTCTTTTGAGCGCAGTTTAAATTTATTGCCGCAAAAGAAACAACGGCTATGTACATAATATGCATTACGCACTCACAAATATTATTGTTTATGTGTTGAATCGATGCGCAATGTAAATATTACCCGTTGGAGTTTTCCGGTTCATCTTTGACGACTATGGCGACTTCTCGGCTTGGTATCTGATTGAATGGTTTCTGATCGGGAGCGTCACTCTTTTGCTGATCGTAAATCGTCAGATTGTCGTCTTCCTGCTTCACTGTCGAATTGTTGTTGGTGTGATTTGTTGATGTCGATACAGAGTTGTAAAAGTCTGCAAAGAAACAAGCGATCCTTTACTTTAACGAGATGAAAATTCCTCAACGGTCGAATGTGAATATGTGAACATGAGAGTATATTGTCTACGTGCAAAAAAAATCTACCGTGTATTGCGCAACTTATTAACAAGAGTATACGTATGTAGATGGTATAATTCAAAAGGAAAGGACCACCTACATATATGTGAAATGTAATATTGCAAACCGAACACAGTATTTCCCACCGTGCTTGTCCACTGTTGTACGTGTCTTTTCGAATGCTGAAAGTACATATATGTGTATTTGCATGTATATCGGAGTGAGTAATGCACAAGAAGTTGAATGCGAGTTGTGTTTTTTTTGTATTTATTACAATAGGTCTTTCGAAGACACAACAAATGATCGGTCAAAAGTTGGTAAAGGTCAATAAATTACGCAGGTAAGTTTTAACAATTGAGTTTTAGCACGTTTTTTCGAGCTGCGATCACGTTGCTATAGCTGTGTGCCCGTTAACCCAAGTGATTTATTGAAATTCAAAGAAATGAATTGACTTTCACAAGGTGACCATTTCACTGGACTTGGTCAAAGTTGACATTTATTTCCCGCAAGTTTCGTCCGGTTAAAATAAATTGATGCAAGTCGCATTGTTCTTACGATACTATCAAACATGTTGATGGGACTTTGATGAAATGATCGCACTTGCATCGAACTATGTACATATGTAGTTAGTATGCAGCATATTAAGAAGTCGATATTATCGTAGTGTGCCATTTTTAAATTGCGCGCTATTAATTTTACGCCATTTTTATCTATCGATTTTCCGGCTTTTGAGTGTCAACGTTGCGGAAAACAATTTCGTCTAATTTTCGCAGTGTGCGTGAGTGTTATTACTAATAACAATAATAACTTATTAGTGTTATTAGTAATAACACTAATAACTAGGATAAAAAAAAAATGGATAAAGTAATAACTTATTACTTTATCCATTTTTTTCTTCTTTTTTTTGTTGTAACCTGAATAGCGTTCATCGACACGGTGCTTTAACTGGACATGGATGTATCATGTGCATACTCGTGTATATGGGGAATTTCGTAGAATATAAACTGTTTTGTTTTGTTCGAAATCCACAAATTGCAGATGGTTAACATTCGGTGAAGTTGCGGATTCGAGAAGCGATTATCGCCTTTGGGAAATGGCGACCGGTTCGCGCTAACCGGTATTGTATTCGATAAACAATGAGGCGAGCCCGGTGTTTCCATATACATATGCGAGCGTGTTTAACTGGAAGTAACCTGGTTCGAGAAGTAAGCAGTCTCCGTGTTTAATTTCGTCGATGTACGTGTCAGAATACGTCTTCGTACATATTATGTGTATATTATATATAGAGAGATTTCGTGATGCATTCGCTAAAAAGTGCGTGCAAAAATTATCGATGTAAGTTGTTTGTCGAATCGAGCACGCACTCGCGCATAAACTGTAGTTTCAAACAATCGCCTCAATGTCATCGTATGTAGAAATACAACGGATCAATTTTACATCAGTGACGTTTTAAAATGCCGTCGTGGTAAATTTAAATCGGCCTTAAGAAAAATCTTAATTTGCGACCGAAGTGAGCAAAACGATTCAAATCAACAATGCACACTTTACGAATACAATTGAAGATTGATTTTTCATTTTAATACTGTTCTTGTACCTGCAACATTGTAAAATTCAATATGTATGGATGTGTGTGTGTGTGAGTGTTTTTCACTTTCAAACAAATCTATCCATACTTGTTTGTACGCGTCGATAAATCGAAAAGTAATTACGACTTCGACGAATTAACAATCAATTATTCGTCGATCTTATATTGCATTTTTAAAAATAGCCAAGTCAAACTATATATTGAACCGTTTGTCATCATTTTCATTTAAGTGGGTGTGCGTAATTCTTATAAATGGATGTAAAATTAGAAAATTGTTTGCTCTTCTTCGTCTCATTTCGGATCGAGTGAGACTATTATCCGACGCGACATCAACTTCAATGAAAAACGAGGATGGTTTGAAATAAATTGTGACCTTGAAAAGTGTCAATTGTTTTTGTGGTTAATTTTATACATATCTATGTACCATATGCGAGAAGTTTGATGATTATAGTTGGTGGTGCATCGGATGACAGAGGGTTCTAATCGGTCGGTTCCGAAAAGGACAATTCCAAAATTGGTAAATTGAAGAGACCCCGCTCCGGTTGGACAGAGTACAGTAGATTGATGAAGTAAAAAGGGCAGTTTATTTTTACTGTCAGACTAGACACGTCTCAACCAAAAATTAGGCAAACCTTTTTGAATAGTCGGCGGTCATGAAAAAAAGCATCACTTGACCTTTGGCGATGCTAGTTATGCCAATTCTCGACCTTCGGTTGAGTTCGACGATTGTGCTAGTCCTCCGGTGACGTATCCAAAGTGTTTTTACTTCTTTTTTTCATTTAATTTATGATGGTCAAGCCGTCAAGCACAATGCGTGTGTGTTTATACACTACAAACATTCGGTACGATAGTCATGGGTGACCCAATATCGAGTCAGATAAAACGCTCGCAGAAAATGGAGCGAGCAAACAACGTGTGAAATCACACACATTTTTACATCCATAGGCTTTCGTCGAAAGTGTCAATGTGAAGAGTCAACTTCCTAGTTTATTTTTAAACGGTTTAACGATTCGGTATAGACGAGCACGTGTCGATTATTATTATGCTCGTAGATACAATCGTATGAATAAATATAAGAAAAAGACGTATGCACCTATGCATGTGTATGTACGTAGGTAGGTATAAATAATCTGTATGTGATTGAACACAAATGAACCGTTGAAAATAAATAAAACAATTTTATTGTTGTTTTTAAAATAGTAATTGATATACAATTAATAACAACGTGCCAATGAAATATCGTCCGAAAGTAATAATTGCCCTGATTAACATTAATTTGATTAAATAATAGACACGAATAACCTACAAAGGAATCGTCAATTTGTATTCAAACTACAAGTGAGAAGGGAGGATTAAAAATATTGTATCACTAGTTACACAATATTATTTATAAGTATTTACAACACGAATGTAGAGTGTATGTAAATCTACATAGGTACATACATACATATATATTTCATTCGACTTGTCACAGATTTCGTAAAGGTGGCAACCTTAAAGCTTGCCAGAATGTGAATTGATACGATTTAATTTTTTTAATTCAAAATAACTCAAAAACAACGACTAAACCAGTGGTCGGGACCAGGCGGCTGCGGAGCCTCGTGCGGCTCTTTGTGTGAAAACCTGCGGCTCAAAACACAAAACGTTGACACACAATTTACACAAAATCAAAATGAATCCTATTTCCACATATGTAATAACTGTAAAATGCACTAAATCGTTTTTCAATAATGCTTTTGAGTAATAAACTGTCGAACATTGAGAAAGCTCATGTCTTACTGCTATCCATTTCATAAATGAGCAACATTTAATTTCATTTTTAATATATAATTCGAAGATAATATGTTGTAGTTCCTAAACTAATCAATTTTGCAAGTTTGAAAAAAATATATTTTTTTTTCGAAAACCTTATAGGTTATAATGGTTGGTACTAAACTTATATATGTACATAGGTATGTACATATAAAGTTTAATGGGGTGGGATTTTTTAGTTATAACGATTTTACACACACACATTTTCCAAAAATCATAAAACGTCATCGGGGGACGATATTTACGGTGACCATATTTTTTTGGAGGAAAAAAAGGACACTTTGTTTCATAATAATAAAAAGTAGGTAGCATTTTTTTGTTTCACTACAACTAAAAAGCCTTATAATATTTATTATTAAATATAAGCATAGCATTTCAAACAATCATATTATTACTTAAAATAATTTAATTTTGATACTTTTCACAAGAATTTACTTTTTTTAATAGCTCAGGTTGTGTTGTAAGAATTCATAAAACTGTATACAATTCATGTCAAAGTTGCGTTTGGTATAAATGCATGCTTCCAATGTTTCGATTTTCAATTGGGTTTTTTCACTGGTTAAGTGAATGAAAATACTACTACACTAATGAAAATACTCGTTCAGTGGGGGCCAGTGAGATTTTTAAAATGTATTTTAAAAGATACTTGAAATATTTAACAATTTCAACTCATCTACGTTGGCAGAACTCTTCGATCTTTACACTGGTGACATAACTTTTAAAACACGAAATTTCATGAAATAGTTCGCCGTCATTTATATGTATTTAAGTTCCAGTGACTGGAAATTAACAAAACGCTATCCTCGATTTTGTTGCATCTTTTAATATGTATTGATTTTTTTCAAAATCTAAAAACCCTTGATTTTTTCGTTCAATTAACTTTAATATACATATTTTGTTGCAATGTTGAAGCTTGGCTGTGAATAAAAAATAACCATGCCTCAGACAACACACCATTAAAAAATTTTTTCAGAATCGTGGGACATTTTTCCAGTTTCAAAAAGTACGATTTTAGTGACTCGAGTAGTTTTAATATTTTTCTCTAAAGCTGGTAGAAAAGTAACCCGTCGCGTTTTGCTGTAACCCAGTAGTAATTGCACTGCGTGATATGCGCCAATATTCAATTTACTATTTCAATTCACAAAATAAAGAACAAAATGGTCATTTTAGGAAAAAAAAAAAACTAAAAAACAGAGCAGTGAAATCTTAGAGGACTGTCCTCTTAAATAAAGGACGTATGGTCACCGTAACGATACCCGATACATATCATTAAAAATCTCAAAGTTGAATTTTCGCACAATCACAATACTTACAATCCGATATGGATAAAGTAAGAATCTGAAATGAATATCGTGTTAAATCAGATTGCATAATATTTATTCCCGACCACACGACTAAATAAACAATGCAAATTAAATGTTAAATTTATGGTTTCAAGTTACACAAAGTGAGCTAAAAATACATAAAGAAGTGAGCCAAAAACTTTTTTTTGGACACGTTTTTTTAACGTGTGGTTTTATTCACGGTCAAAGGAAATATTGAAACAAATTAAAAAATAAATTATTTATTATTTGCAATCGCAAACATTAACTTTTTATTGGTTTCTGTTATATTATTATTGAGGTTTGCTACATATATGGGTAGCAAAGCGAGACCGAAAATCGGATAATCTATCGAACAAACGTTCCACAATTAGACCGGTCGAGGGCAAGTGCCCTAGGCCTATAGTTGGCAGCGATACTGTAATTTTCTTTCGCGATCATGTTTATTTACACAGTCTGGATATTAATGAGGGATGGGGGCGTAATTAACCAGAGGAAAGGGAGAGAGCTGAAGTTCTGGGTTCGCGCAAGCGCCCCCCATAGACCAAAGTCCCGGCGGGCCCAATCTCCATGGTGACTGAAAGGCAAAACCCTGACTACCTGTCAGCTAATTAATTATCGAGTCAACCGTCGACACCGGATCCACTCGCAAATTGGTCGAAAATCATAGAATACTTCGATATAAACGCACTCAGCTATATTCATTCAACTAACTACGAACACTTCACCGATCGGATTTACCCTTTCAACGCTCCGATTAATAGCTAGAGAGATTGCACTGTGTAGAATGGCAGAATCAACTGCATACTAAGGTTTTACGTGCAATCTGATGCGTGCGTGCGATAAGCGGCTTATACTGCCGTCCTAAGCCCACTTAACGTAACTGACAAAAATTACGAAAATTATGTGTTTTAAGGGTTATGGGAGTGTATTCTTGCGATTTTTCATATCAAAATTAATGTATCTTCATCCAAAAGTGACTTTTTTTAAGCTATCTGCATGCGCAGAGAAATAGTAACACCAATACTTAGCGAAAATAACGTATCCAATATTTACTTCGTTCACTACCTTATCGTGAAAGATTGAAAAGACTGAATCTCTCCACATTGGAGACGAGGAGATTAAGAGGTGAATTAATTGAAGTATTCAAAATAATAAATAATCATTATTCATGTGAAATGACCAACCTCATTATGTCCAATGAGAACCCTCATCTAGAGATTCATTCTTTTCAAATAGAGTGGTTGAAGTTTGGAATAGTCATATGTATGTATGTATGTATATATACATTAATAATGAATAATGAACACAATAGAAAATAACCTCATGCACTAAAAAAAAAAGTTTAAATAAATCAGTGATACATATATGAAGAAAAACACAAATTTAGAATAAAACTTTCGAGTCCATTTATCTCGATATTGTTGTTTTGTCAGTTACGTTAAGTGGGCTGAGGACGGCAGTATACACTGAATTGACGTCATAAGATTATATGAGAGATGAGATGGACGCGAGAATACACACAGGAATGGATGATGGTTTAGAGAGGCCTTCATCCAGCAGTGGATGGTGAACGGCTGAAAAATGCTTGCTATAACATTTTTATGTTGATAGTTTATTATACCTAGGACAATTGGTGAATATGTCTGGTTGTAAATAAGAATAAATAAAACGAAGAATGAAACTAGGATGGAGTGCTATTGGTTTTTAAATACAACATTCCGCTATGCTTAAAAATGAAGGCATACGACCAATGCGTACTGCCAGTTATGATGTATGGATGTGAATGCTGAATTCAAGAATGTTACGCAAGATCCACTGCACACAGAGAACCGTGGAAAATTGTATGCTCGGTATAACGAGAAGAGATCGTAAGAGGAATACGCGGGTAAGAAGCGTGACCAACGTGGCGGATATAACGGAACGTGTGAAAAAGTTAAAGTGGACATTAAGCGAGAAGAATGTATGGCAGATGGAGTGGAATGGCATCCGAGAGGATGTGAAAGAAAGCAAGGTAGACCGAGTAGACGAGGGGCTGATGAATTGAGAAGAATGTGTGGAGTCAAGTGGATGCAGATTGCTCAAGACAGACAGGAATGGAGGAGGATCATCCAGCAGACTCTATGTATGTATGTATGTATGTATGTATGTACATAGAAATCTAGATAATTCAACCTCTTTCGAAAGGAACAGAAAAGTCTTTTGACCCCGAACTCGCTTACAAAATCAAAACTGAAAACTCGGTGGGAATTTTGTTTACATGAATTAAATTTTCTCCCGGTATTGGCAGAGCTGCGGAAAAGTTTTTGTTTTGTATTGTGTTGGAATTTTCCATTTTACGACGTACGACGCTTCCTGTTGGGAATGAACCTCGATATGCTACTCCAACCCGACATGCTATTCCATACATAACCCTATACTGTATACTTTATGAATCAATAAATTACAATTTATAATTAAAAACCTGTTTTTTGTATCAAAATTACTTCTTGCGTAAATGCTGGGACACATTTATATGTATAATAATACATATATCACATTAAGGAGAGTAACGCGGTTATACTACATACATATGCATGTGGTATGTAGTATACGATGACGAATAGTTTGAGTGCAAAAGTGAACCAGTCTCAAATTATTTATCGGTTCGATTGATTTATTATTGCATTGGTTTTTGCGCAAAGTTAGTTGCGGATAATTATGCGATCGGTCTCGATTGGCGATACCGGACTAGAGGTCGAGACAGGCCACGGCTGTCACTTTGTGACCCGTTTTAAAAACCGTGACCCCGACTATTTAGACGTTAGGTCATCTGTAGAAAAAATCCACAGTCCCATTGCCATTTCTGCGACTTTTTATACGCTCGTATTCGTAAACTACGCTGTGATTTTCAGAAGCTCTGATCAAAAGTATTCCCGGTGATGCAATTCAAATAATATTATTTTAAAAGGCACGAAAAAATGACGTGTTCGCCAATAAAATAAACAATTTATGAACATGTACATATGTATGTACAATAATTATTTTGTTAATTGGCCGTGAATGCAGAAAATTTCCAAGTGTTATGCCAGACATGGCATAAATAAATAAGACGTCAATTCACTTCCACGAAATTCCATTTGGAACTGTTTTTTCATACCTTTGTATAAACGTGATAATTAAATTTCAGCCTAAAGCTTCATCCACATTATATTTTCGATGTAAAAGTACAGGTGTGATATTCATACGAATAGAATGGTTCAAATAAAAACGGCTTGAATACTAGTGTAAAATTACACACTTTTCCCCATCCTTTCATATAGTGCTATCACTTTTGTTATAAAAATAGCTATGGATAAATTTACTTTAAAAATCGAACGTCGCTTTTATTATTAATTATTCACACGAGTTATGACACAACGACAACAAGCGTACGTTAATATTCGCATGTACAAACGCGTTATCAGAAATAAATTCCTTTATGTATCTACATATGTACATACATATATACTTGACGCCTGTTCGCTTTTTTATATTAATCAACACGACCTTTTACAATAAATGATCTGATTTTATGATTTATCTTGTTGCTATACATACACATTCGAAAATAATATCAAAACACATTTATAATAATGAGATCGCATGAGAGTTAAAAAATATGGGTATTATTTATTTTTTTAAGTTACATTGAAAAGGGAAGTAGTACGTATATGTATGAATGTATGTATGTACGTCGCTTATTTGAATCGTATTACAGAGATGCTCAATCTTCTATCGCTATAAATTCTTTATGCAAAAAAAAAGAACAATAAATATTGTAGAGCTCATAAATTGTGTCAATTCCAGTTATTACGAGTTTTTCGACACAATCTTGTATTGCCGTGTTTCTCGCCGATCCATGAACATGTATACATAAACATGTTTTACATATTTTCATCTTGTTTTTTTTTCAATAAAACCGATTTATCACCAATTATGTCAATAAACAACGCACAAACTTACATACGAAACGTAATCGACACATGACAAATAAAATTATGGATCCGCGCTTGTACCGCCAGACTTAGACCTTTCGTAATTTGTTGATTATTTAGTTGTCGGAATGCTACCTAATTTCAATCAAGTGCCACTTATCCCAACCCAAATGGCAATTGGGACACGTGCAGATTTTGACGATATTGTGAAATGTGACATTGAGTTTCGGTCTTAATACCTACTCCTAATTAATGCGCATAGGAAAGTTGATCTTTCTAATTTCCAAAACGGACACGTTTTTTAGGTTTGATTCCTTGTAAAATTTACCTACTGTATAGGAAAATTCCTCGAACGATCAGCTGAAAGAGGCTTACATGATGAAATCGACAATTTAATTTTGAAGGACATCAGACGTATGCAATGCGTTACAAATTTAGATATTTAAATACAATTAGAACTCTTTGATATTTGCGAATAAAATTGCCCGGTTTGGAAGATGTCTATAAACTTAAAAGCGCAAACTTTGGATTACAATGTGCAAACCATCCATTTCTCCCACATTTATATTTATTTCATATTAATTACGCCGGGAAGAGTTTGTATAGAGCTACGACGTACGTACATACATACACTTGATTTTTAATCGTGTCAGTACTAATGTCAATTTATTCTCGATAGATGTTCAAAATTGATTCCGACACTCAAAAAGGGCGTTAAAAAATTGTGAAATATTTAGAAAAATTAAATGTTGAGAGCCTCCAGTGACAATCTCACCGGTCATGCTGAACAGATGTGTAGGTGGTGTATGGGAGGTGTGTTTGTCGGTTTTGTTGGCGTTTAGTCTTTGAATTTTAGTGCACAAGACGATACCTCACCCTCACAATTCCTCAGGGGACGATGGTAAGTGCTTCAGGAAACAATATGTTAACCCGCAAACCCCGGCTAGCAAATGTGCTCTCGGCTAATGGGGACGTCGTGTTCGCAACTCGCCCGTCATATCTCAAAAACGTACACATACACTTTTACCATAGGTATATGTGAAAGTTCAAACACTGAAAGTTTCCATCGAGAAACTTAAGCAGTTATTCTTTAGGTAATCCAATCTTCAATCGCGCGTATTATTAAATGGGATATAATGTGTGTAAGATTAGATGCACCGCTAAAAGTTTGCTAACAAAATTCACCTGGATAAAAGCGTGATATCAATTACGCCATAATCCAACTTTAATTTGTTCTAAAGCAGAAATGTAAATCGGAAGCATGTTGGTTATGACTCAAAGCCGTATATGGAGTATTTAATTAAAGTCAGCTAAAAATAACGTTTCAGCGTTCGTAATTTTTAATTGGTTGGCATTTTTTATTGAGGCTTACGTTATTAGGTTAATATTATGCTGATAGACTCGTCTATATTTATGTAATCATATTATGTATACCGATGGAAGATTAATTACGATTCTGCTACTTGACATAGTGTTTACAAAGTGACAATTAATCTCATTTGCTATTTGTGTCTAACGCATATTTACACAAGTCGGCAAATTTCACAATGCGATTAAACTGCAACGGAAATTCAATCGATATACGATAGTAAATCGGAATTAGCTTTTGTCATGTAAGAAGTCAGCGAACCCCGCGAGAGAGCACGCATTTGAGAGAAAACGACAAAAATAGAGTCAAAACAAAAAAAAAAAGAGATAACACGCTAGAGCGATCGAAAACAAAATAAAATAATACGGAAACGTCCGGTCCATAAGGTAAGTATGCACTTTTTGATTTTGCGATATTTCGTATAAAATCAATTAACGAAATTGTCGATTGACTTTTTCCGCGACCGGAGCTTTCTCGCGTGATTATATTTTTGGCTTAGCCATACCATCATAGAGATTCGAAGCCATAAAACAATTGTGCTTTTTATGGCGGACTCTGCGGTTGACTCACGTCGGCCATTGTTACGATATCGCCATCGAGAAGTTTCAAGAATTCGCATGTAAGTGTATGCTGCCAGGTAATAACGACGACGATAAATAATATCCGCAAGTTCGCTTTTGTGAATTGTGCAGATGTGTTTTTCAAATTGCATAAGTCTCCGACAATATTCAACCGTAACGGGGACAAGAATTTAGCAAAGTGAATTTCGAGTGCAAAAAAAAAACACATGGAAGTTTCGAAATGCATATTATGCACACTGTATGTGAAACACATACATATGTATGTACATATATGTAGCCACAGATACGGGTGCTGACCGTTTTTAGTTACAACAAAGTAAGGATCTATGTCGTTGGTGTATTTTTTCAGTGACAAACTTCTGGTGTGCATAGCATACAAATAAGAAGATTCATTTCGCAATTTGATGATTTAAGCCAGCGATCGCCAACACGGTCCGCGAGAAAATTTTGGTGGTCCGCATTTTTCATAATCATCATCATATTCAGCCGTTCACCATCCACAGCTGGATAAAGGCCTCTCCAATCCTCTTCAATTCCAATCTGTCTTGAGCAATCTGCATCCAGTTTACTCAGCTTATTCTTCTCAATTTATCAGCCCATCTTCTATTCGGTCCACCTTGCTTTCTTTCACATCCTCTCAGAGTCTCAGATACCATTCCAGTATTTCTTGCGTCCATCTGTCATCCATTCTTCTCGCTATGTGTCCAACCCATTGCCACTTCAACTCTTTCACATGTTCTGCTGTATCTGCCACTTTGGTCGTACTTCTTATCCATATATTCCTCTTACGATCTCTTCTTGTCTCTATAGTATAGTAGTTTTGCCAGGTGAATTATTTATAAATGCAAAATTTTTTAAATCATTAGTATTAATAGCTGCGTAACGAGCGATCGAAGAATCAATGCGTGTGGTTTTAAGAGAGAGAAAAAAATAGCAAAAATATTATTATTTTTCTGTTTAGCTCGCTTATCGGTTTTCAATGAGGTATTGTATTTCTGAAACAAAGCGATCGCGCGTGTGTGTGTGTGTGTGTGCAAAAGAGCGATTCCATTAATATTTATAAATTTTTTCTTCCTTCGTTTGTAAATAACGATTGTGTTAATTTGAGCGCACGTTGTGCTGAAATGATTTTCTGACAGAGAATTTAAAAAAATTTTTGCAATGTACACCCACATGGCTGTCTGCTGAAACTTTACCTTTTTAGATTCGACGAAAAGGTATAAAAAGGAACTAGTAACGTAAAACAATACGAGCTAATACGCGCCCGGAAAATAGTATGGGACACAGAAAAATACATGGCAAAATAAAATAAACGATATCAGATTATATTTCACCGTAGAGGCGTAGACCGTAGACTTATAGAGAATGGGTTTTCAATCGGTCGATTGCGAAGCGAAATTTAGTCAATGCAATTTATACAATGGTTTTACTTTGTTTACTAATTTGGATGCTGGGCTCGTGCTTATTTGTTAATGAAAAGGATTAATGGTGAGAGGAAGGGACCGTTATTCGTTCGTAGTATGCATTTGTTTAATCATTGGTTCTCAGATACACTAGTTAATTTGTAAAAATAAGTCAAGAGGACTACTTAAAACTTTTAACATCTTCTCTATTACAATACCGTACACTTTTTTCGAAATTCCTAATCCCAAACACGAGTTCTTATGAGAAACTATGTATATTTAGTAATGCGGACACGTTTGATCACCGTGATGACCGTTTACGTTTAAATTCAAGTATATTATTATGTGTATTCTGCGAATCCAATACATACAACAAAAAAAGCTTTCAAAAAGCAAAAAACAAAATGATTTATCTATTATGAATCTTCGTGGTCAAGGCTTATGACAATGGGAGCCAATATGCGAGGAATTAAGGCTGATTAAAGGATTTCTTTGACGAGGAGCCATCATCCCATGAGCCCACTGATGCAAAAATGAAATTCAAAACCAAATTTTTCGACATTTTGTTCACAACAGCAATTGCATCAATGAAAAAGCGTTTTGAATCATTTAGTAGCATCCTAGAACCATTTGAATTTTTATATGCTGCTGACAGATAATAAAAACTAGTGTTTCGCATATTTTTATCGATAGCTTTGCAAAACTAAAAAAAGTTTTAAACGCATATAAGATTCTTATTAGTATGTATATCATATCCGACCTCCCCATAAATTCTTGCATGGAAGTCAATCGCCATGTAAATTAAAATAAAAAAATAACTCCCAAACTGAAAACGTTTGAGCACCTGTGCTACAGAGTAATGCTATTGCACTGTCTGATAAAATAAGCGCATTCAATAACAAACTCAATAAAATTAATTTCCACGGTTAAAAAAAACATCATGAAGCATTAAAATATTAACTTACTATTTTTGACATTGCACGAATTTTGAGATCAATTGTAAAGTTCGTATTATTATTCTTCTGAAGAAGAAAACGTACTTGATTATCAAGCGTTGCCTCTTTACTATTCGACAAACATTTTACTGTCTGCCATAGTGAAGTAACCAACGAAAGGTACTCTCCAGTGGATTCCCATTGCCTTCTGGAAGGGAGGAAAGGATAGAACAAACGCACAATGATTTTGGTGGGTAGTCAATCTGAATTTAGTAATAACCAGATCTTGCCAATGACGATATTTTTAAGGTCGAAAAACTTTTTCACCGTGCGAGGATATAACCCCAGATCTTTCGCTCAAGAGACCGACGATCCAACCACTGAGCTATCGCCTGGCTAGTTGTGTTATAAAAAGCTTTAATTGCAAAACTAGCTAAGAGCTATAATATATCGTAATAACTGACGAGACAGATTATTTGTACTACTTTTGTGATATCAAGAAAAAAAGGACTTAGGTCAGTTTTGTTGAAAAATAGATAAGAGCACTATGAATTTTTTTGTAAAATATTTTACTTTCATTTTTAAATATTATTGTTTAAAATTAATTAGGTCATTACCTACTTACATAACATTTAAGTGTTGTTTCCAATTAACCACACCAAAAATTGTATACAATTTTATCGCACTTTCAGCGGAAATTTGGCACGATGTCTTTTACCCAGACGCGACAAATGTGCAACATATAACATTAAACGATTCCGTTTAAAGTTGGCGTTCTCCAAATTCGGTCACAATAATTGTCGATAGCATTCGAACTAGCATCGTGTTGACTAGAATAGGTTTGCACGTGGGTCAAACGGACCGTTTATAGAGAGGGTCGTTTCCGATAGATTATGTGCGCTTATAAATGCCACTTAATGTCTATAATAAAACATCGAACCGATCGACTTTCAACCGTCTAATAATACGGACAGGGGTGGTAAACTTGCTAAAAAAAAATGTACTCACTTGTGTGCGTAATAATGTTGCTGATCAAACTGTTAGTCGAATATGTACTCTGGTTGTTATTTTCTCTCGCCGCTAACTGATTCAGAGTGCTCATAGACAAATCCTGCAAAAATACATCACAATAATTGTCTGCGTTAATGTTGTTATAGATTCGATTGCGAATCAAATTTGTCCGATGTTGTATCAATTTCATGAGCTAACATAATACCCACTAGAACAGTTCAATGGTAGTCACGAGAGAAAATTATGAACATACCATAATAAATTAACATTTCTCTCGTAATAACAATACTGTCCGCAACTGTATGATTTACACAAAAATATACAATAAAAAAAAAAGCATTTACAAGCAAGTAACTTATAATAGATATACTATAATTAAATTAATATCGCAAGTATGTCAAAAGCTAACATGTATATGTATGTGTGTATGTACATAGATAGTGTGTCAAAGTTATAATAGCGAATTTGTGTACATACATATGTAGGTACAGTAGATTTTTTACGGAATTGGATCAAAAAAATTCGAGGTGTGGCTGTGTCGAACACGGCCGTGGGTTTTCGTGAATACGTCTGCGTTAGTGGCTAATATATGTATATTTTATTTGAAATATAAGAATGAAATGAAAGCATCGAAATGGACACATTGACATCATTGGCCTGTGGTAAAACAGATTTTATTCACCTTTATGCAGTTTGTAATCGGCGCTTAGTGTTGCCAATCTGACTATATAGGTATTCACCGTGTTGTCGTGGGAAATAGACGATTAAATTTTAGTACCGATTAACAATTGCACATTGACCAAAGCGGATGGTGACTACGATCTCACATTTCCTATTGGATACGTACATTTCTGGGGTGGAATTGTAGAATATCGTTTCCTCAGGATACGATTGCACTTCAATCACACTATGTGCAAGAAATGTTTACGAATCTGCACGTGACGCGGGCCGTTAAAATACCTTAACGACCGAACTCAATAATAACGACGTAACGCGAAGCTCTCACTTCTCACCGACTAATGTTGGTGACACTCTAACTTGATAAGCATTATCTAAAGATAAGTCACATGAGATCGACCGATCGTGTGTATTTTACGTCAAAACGAACACGTGCTAAACTCAAATTCGGAACGTTTTATAAACGAATATATGTACTTAAAATGATAAAACTGAAGGCAATAGTTACGTATGTATGTATGTTCAGGCGCATGTCACATCAGTCACAATTACTAGTTCAATACACGACAATATTAATTTTGATTACTTCGTATTGGTGTACAGTTATTAATATGAAAACAAGTCAAAACTTGTTGTTTTGCTAAACACAATGCTAAACTTTAATATTCAATGGCCGATATTATTAAAAAGTATAAAGAAAGAAGGGGCTAATTGTTTTTAACCCATTTATTTGTTGAACTGAAGAATGATTGATATTCTTTCAATTGCTCAAACCAAATTATTGATAAACAGCCAACCCAACCTTTTCAACACTTAAAAAATCTCAATAGGTGTATGTATGTACATACATCGGTATAAACAAATAGCGAAGAGGCAACACTTGATATTCAGCACAACACACCACACCACAAAGTATGTATTCTTAATTTTTTTTTTCAAACTGGGGATCATCGTGTAAGCTTAACAACGTTATTCCGGATATTTGTGAATTGAATTTTTTTATCACGTACTCTCAAACGGACCGGGGACTGTTCTGTTATTGTGTACAGACCAGCACGGATGAGGGGTGTTGAGAGACATTGTTCGCGTCAGCTTGTGTTCGGATGTGTCAGGTGTGTTTATACGTATTAGCGTCTCAAACACTCACATTTCAGATAGTCAAAATCAATTAGATCAGTCAAGAACGTGTGTAATATGAGAATTCTTTGCTTGTTTCATTCTTCAATATGGGGGCACTGCATTGCACTGGGGAGTTCCATTATCAGGAGTCCGCGATCAGTGATTGGAAAAGGGAAAAAGTTTAACTTTTTTTGGGAAAAAGAAAAATCCCACTCTTGGAACGTTTCGACAGAAAGAATTTTTTATGTATGGGTTGGCTTACCTGGCAGATACTTTTCACCATATGAATGGGATAAAATTAAACTAGGATGGAGCGCTTTTGGAAGAATGAGCATAGTTTTTAAATCCAACATTCGGCTATGCTTAAAAAAGAAGGCGTACGACCAATGCGTACAGACGGCTATGACGTATCGATGTGAAACGCGGATGCTCAATTCAAGAATGTTACACGAGATCCAACGTACACAGAAAAGATGTATGTTTGGTTATAACAAGAAGAGATCGTAAGAGGCATACACGAGTAAGAAGCACGACCAAAGTGGCAGATAGCGGAACGTGTGCAAAAAGAACGGATAGTGGATGGACGCAAATGGCGGACGGGCTGATGAATTGAGAAGAATGCGTCGAGTCAAGTGGGTGCAGATTGCTCACAACAGACAGAAATTGGAGAAGCCTTCATCCAGTAGCGGGTGGTGAACGGCTGAAAATGATAATGACGAGATAGACCAAAAACGTCCTCTATCGTCGTTGATTCGATTGGGATGACGATATGGGGCGTCAGTTTGACGCAGCGATACCGCTCAGGTTTGTGAGCGCCTTAAAGAGTGAATATCTCAACGATTTAACGTACAGGCTCCCAACTTTTTTCGAGTGGCGACCCTTTTTTTAAAAAGCCACACAGTGACCCGCAACCCCAAAATCTACTATATAAAATTCAATGTTTGTTTGTTTGTTTGTTTGTGATTCCGCTATGCAAATTTACAGTTTTCAACTTAGAACCGCCAAACTTGGTATACTGTCTCATGATACCCCAAGTCAGACCGTACGTGGGTTTTGGAAGGGGTCGGATCAGGGGGTCAAGGGGGCCCCATACAATTTTTTTAATCTGAAAAAAATTTTGTACTGGAGAATATGTAAATGTTTTCATTTGTTTCAATTTGTCATTCAATTTTTGTTTGTACCGGAGAATAAATGTCACCCGCCCGAGCAACGCCGGGCAATTCAGCTAGTATTTTATAAAGGCAAAAAATATTATTCAAACATCAAGACACGGATTAAAAATGAAAATTGCATTCATTATCATTTTCAGCCGTTCACCATCCACTGCTGGGTTAAGACCTCTTCCATTCCTGTCTGTCTTGAGCAATCTGCATCCACTCGATTCCACACATTCATCTCAATTCATCGGCCCATCGTCCACTCAGTCTAACTTGCTTTCTTTCACATCCTCTCGGATACCATTCCAGTATTTCTCGCGTCCATCTGCCATCCATTCTTCTGGCAATGTGTCCAATGCAACTTTTTCACACGTTCCGCTATATCTGCCACTTTGGTCATACTTCTTACCCATGTATTTATTCCTCTTACGATATCTTCTTATACCAAGCGTACATCTTTCCATACTTCACTGTGTGCACTGGATCTTACGTAGTATTCTTGAACTCAGCATCCACGTTTCACATCCATACGTCATAACTGACAGAAAATTGCATTATTGACAATAGTTAGCTGTTTCAGTTGGCGACCCCACAGAAAACCCTTAGCGACCCCATTCGGGGTCGCGACCCATAGGTTGGGAGCCCGTGATTTAACGGGTGCAGAAACTTATGCAAAATAGACAAGGGAGGGAGGGGGGGGGGGTTTAGCTGCCGGTGGGGACGGTTTGAGAACCATCGGCAGCGAGAATCTTCACCTCGTTGCGGGAATTCCGGCAGCGGCGAGCGACAAATTACTTCAAAATAAATTTAGATGCATATAAATCGTGAGCGGAGCTTCCTTTTCAGCTTTCCTCTCCTTCGCTCGGCCGTTGAAGTGTTAAAACGTCACATAAATTAGCGATGGTGGCCGGTCGACGCCTACCAAATCATTTCTCATCCGGCTAATTGTCTCACTGACGGCGCCCTCTTTTTACACTCAAAAACCCATTTATAAATCGCGAGAGACGAATTCAACCGCTCACAAATCCCGCCCAATACGAAACGGCCATCAATTAAGACGCCGATGAGCAAATTAAAGTGAAATCCACCAGGCGAATCCGCGCCGATTCGACGTGTACAATTACACAATTCGACGGGATCGATTACAATAATTAGACGGGGGGAAATCCACGATTTGATTCGGTCAGATAAGGGGGTATTTTGGGTCGATTGCACGTGCAATAAATACACATGCACTCGAATGAAGGTTTCTATGTATGTACATATATGTATGTTTAATGAATTTTACACGCAAAACGTAGTCACAGTAGATAATCACATTGTAGAGATAGTTGATAGTTATTGATACCTAGGACAATAGGTGAATATGACTGGATGTAAAGAAGAAGAAATAAAACGAAGAATGAAACTAGGATGGAGTGCTTTTGGAAGAATGAACATAGTTTTTAAATCCAACATTCCGTTATGCTTAAAAAAGAAGGCGTACGACCAATGCGTACTGCCACCTATGTGAAACTTGGACGCTAAATTCAAGAATGCTACGAAAGATCCAGTGGACACAGAAAAGCATGGAAATTTGTATGCTTGGCATAACAAGAAGAGATCGCAAAAATACATGGGTAAGAAGTACGACCAAAGTGGCAGATATAGCAGTACGGGTGAAAAAGTTGAAGTGGCAATGGGCTGGACACACAGCGAGAAGAATGGATGGCAGATGGACGCGAGAAGTACTGGAATGGTATCCGAGAGGATGTGAAAGAAAGCAAGGTAGACCGAGTGGAAGATGGGCTGATGAATTGAGAAGAATGTGTGGAGTCAAGTGGATGCAGATTGCTCAAGACAGACAGGAATGGAAGAGGATTGGAGAGGCCTTCATCCAGCAGTGGATGGAGAACGGCTGAAAATGATATGATGATGATGTATATGGATGTATGTATGTATGTATGTGTAATGCGAGGAGCTCGAGAATTAGTAGCGCTATCCTCTATGCAGAGCCAGCGGTTTTCAACCGGTGTGTCGCGAAGAACTTGTGCAGAAAAGGAAGAATAGAGGCCCTCACTAACCCGAGCGAATTAGTGCTAGTGAGTTTTAGTGTAAGTAAGGCCCGGGCTAGTGAGGGCCTTTAATCGGAATTTCTTTTGCTTATGTTAAAATTTCAAGACATAGATACCTACCTTCTGGATTTCTTTCGAAAATGATTTTCCTGCAATTACAAATAAGGCATTGATCATTTTACTTCCGTTTTCCACATCATGCTTGTGTGAATCAGCCTTTTCATCCGTAAAGGCAATGAAGTTCAAAATATCGGTCGAGACTTACGTATGTATTCAATATTGATAGTGAGATGCGCGTCAGTTTGTCTGCAATTCGCCCTCATATTGATAAATTATGTGAACTTCATCAGGCTCAGGTCTCCCATTAATGACAGATATTATATGTAAATATGTATGTACAAGAACGTGGAAGGAGAATTATGTTAAGAAAATAATTACTGTAAAAATTATTGTTATAATAATTGTTTCTCAATGTTATAATATTTTTCTAAGCAATTTTTATCAATAAAATCTTCGTTGTTTGTTTGTTTTTTTTATTTTATTTGAAGATGCTTATGTAAGTGTGTCGTTTTCGTGGACATCATGGGTGTGTATGTCGCTATTGGGAAAAGGTTGAGATCCCCTGATCTAGAGGATAGTGCTACTAATTTTCGAACTCTAGTAATGTGAGTAAATGTGAAAAAATTTTGTGTAAGTTTTCTTTTTGACAAAATTACAGTACCATGTGCATGCACGTGCATTAGTTGTTACCTTAAATTTCATATGTATATTAAAAGTTCACAATATTAATGAATCAAGTCCATTGCATTGATACTGAGATATTTAAACTTCAAGTAAAAAATTCTAGTACTGTGTAGTAGTACTGCAACTTGAAACTTGTTCTGCTATTTGTGGAGCTTTTAACAACTTGACTTGACAACCATTAATATTGTGAACCCCGGGGTTATATTAGACAAATACTTAAATAAAATAAAGATCGAGACTAGAAGAGGAATTTGCATTGGCTAAGTTCTACGCTATGTTCGCATGATCACTTATTAACCAACATCATACAGGATAAAATAGAGAGGAAAATAATAAAAGAAAGGTCACGGAAGTATAAGCAAAACAATAAAATACTCTGATTCTGCCAACTATACTGATCGAAGTAATTATCAACTTTAACATAAGAAATTAGTATCAAATTAAAACGACAATACACATATGGATAAATTAAAAAATATGAGAAATATGATTTATAAAAAAAATCGCGAATAACAGATGTATCAAAAGAATTTCACGAATTATGATATCGATATTAATTTTCAGGGACGTGTCGCTTTATACACTAATCTTTATTACCATGAGTGAAAATACACATCGATCAAATTACAACTGTCGATATTTGTTTGGTGCAATTCAAATGCAATCCTGGACAAAATATTTATAATTAATATTTTTGTCCTTCCAACGAATAACTGAGAAAGTCAACAAAGGTACACATTTGTGAAACAATATCGAAATATCACACCACAGTATCGCGATATCATAAAATTTGTGAGACATTCATTATCATTCAATGTCAACTGCTTATTTTAAAATAGTGATAAATGTACGCATAAAGCACCGCACAAAATTTATTTGAGTCAATTTAATCAACAATACTATTGAATAAACAAATACGAATTCGAATTGTCGTTATCGTCAACAAAACATATAATAAAATGTTGGTTAAAATGATTTGTGGATGACGTGTGATAAAAATAACTGAATAACGCACGCACGATTAAGCGGTTTCGTCATTTTATCATGTACATATGTAATTAATGCTATTGATTTATAGCGCACATACTCTTGTGTATGTATGCGAAAACAAAAATTAATAATAAATGTATTTGGTCGTTTCTTACGGGTCAAGTTCACGAACCGAGAGGGAATTGGGGGAGAGGTGGTTAAATTTATTTACACATCTAAATAATCCGAGACGCTAATCTGCGTTAAAATTATGTCAAAGTTTCGTAAATATTTATTATTTATTTATGAACGGCGCGCGTGTTTGTTTTTCGTCTTCACATTGTTTGAAAGATCGGATTTTATATTACACGTAAACACGGTTTTAACACGCCGACACCCGCTAGATAGGACGTTCTACGAATGTTGGGTATTTTTTTTTGTATATCAATTCAAACAGAACATACACATGTATACATACATATATGTAGCGCGGTGTAGAAGCGAATCGCGAAAAGTCTACGTTTGCCAATAATTAATGTCCAACAAAATGACTGATCAAAAGCTACAAACGTTGATACAAGTTTGGATGAAATCTTTGAGAGAGGATTTTGGAAGAAGGGTATCGTATACATAATAACTATTAAAAAATGATTTCGAATGATTCCATCTCGCCTAAGCCGTAAATCGACATTGGGTTATTTGACATTTGCTTATTGCCATAAATCTCATCGTTCATGACTTTCTGAAGCACTCATACTGTCTATCGCACGTTGAAGAGGTTTGTTGGGATGTGACATTTCCGGTTGGCATAACGTGACGAATACCTTGTCAATCATAGGATCTACGTATGTAGTAACAAGCTTTGGGTCTTATAAATATGATTTGTCAGTGTGAAGTAATGTAATAAAACAAAGAGCTTTTGTTCAAGTCGTTTAACAATCAATGTACGTAAGCGTTAGAGGTTTGATATAAAGTGTATTGTACATATTATAATTAATTGAATAAAAACAACAAAAATGTATGACGTATTGTCATGGACACAATTTAGCCAAAATTACATTTATATTAATCTAATCAGCAAATAAGTGGCATTACTTTATGGTAAATCAAATGACAATTATTGACTCTATAGGTACAGTTGCAGAAATTTATTTTTAATGTGACGTATTTGACAAAATCAAGCGTTCGTTACCTGTTCCCAATTTGACATAAAATTTTATCGTCTGCCATAGTTAAGTAACCGGAGAAATATACTGTCCAGCAATTTACCGTTGCCTTGTGGAGAGGAAATGAGGAAAATCAGAAAGGGATAGTGAATTTGTATGCAAGAAGAATTTTAGTTGGTGCCAAGTTTGTGCGGAACCGTACCAACAACTTAGGCTGATATTACATTGAGCAACAAAACGGAACACCAGGTTTTTTTTGAACCTCGGCGACCAGATAGATATACAGGTTCCAATGGTAAGTATTACGATGTATTAGACGATGCGATTCTGAGTTGCATGAAAATTTATTGGAAGTCAATGTTCGACGAAAAAAACCTTCACCAAAAACCCTTTTCTGACCTTTTTTTTGCATCGTCGTACTCAATTTATTGTCAACGCAACGCAACGTCAACGCAATTGTTTCGAAAACAATGAAATTCAGAAAGAAATACGAGAGGTTGAATTTTATATATTTTCTACGTCTACATAGACCTCTTTTTTATAGACGTCTTCCTAGACCTATTTTTTTTTTGTATGAAGATTATGAGATGAGCAGGTAGCTTGGTGAGTGAAAAGTGGTGCAATGTAATAAGATGCTCGCCACCGCCAAAAAAAATCTGGTGTTGGTTTTGTTGCTCAATGTAATATCGCTCTTACTCTACAAGTCAATTAACTGACAAATTCTAACGGTAGACGAACGATCTGAATTTATAGTCCAGTTTTCGAAACGTGAAAGTATGGAACTGTCTGTATCTTTTTATCGCGTGTGTTTAAATTGACTAGAAGTGCGAGTGACGCCCAGTCTGCTAGAAGCGCCAATGGAATTCTAGTGGGTGACATATTTACATATGTAATATGTATGATAACAGTGATAACAGTTACACGTTTACTACCGTGTGTAACGTTATTTAGCTATTTCACTACTCACCATCGCCTTATCTTATCATTTTTTTTTTGACAGCCAATCCCTACCCGCTCTCGTATTATGTTACGATTTTTCCAGTATTATAAACTTATAAGGCTTATGATTAAAATTAAAATTATGTTTAATGAATTTTGCACCCAAAGCGTAGTCACAGTTGATAAATAATCATATTGTAGAGATAGTTGATAGTTATTGATACCTATAACAATTGCTGAATATGACCGGATGTAACGAAGAATGAAACTAGGATGGAGTGCTTTCGGAAGAATCAACATAGTTTTTAAATCCAACATTCCGCTATGCTTAAAAATGAAGGCATACCACCAATTCATACTGCCGGTTATGACGCATCGCTGTGAAACGTGGATGCTAAATTCAAGAATGCTACGTAAGATCCAGTGCACACGGACAGGCATGGCTGCCTAACTCTGGCTGCCTAGTGCGTTATCAAACAGGCAGCCATTTTCTAACATCGTTGTGGCTGCGCAGCCAGGCAGCCAAGTGCGTTATGGGCCTTAGGCTGATATTACACTTGGCCACTCCACCAACACCCGATTTTTTTTTGAACCTCTACTACCAGATATATATAAATGTTTAGATGGCACGTATTACACTGTGCGATTCACTGGTGTCTAAAAATTTCTCGGAAGTCAAAGGTTTGCAGTACAAATCGACACCGAATCCCCTTTCGACCCCTTTTTTTTGCGTCGTCCTACTAGAATGCAATTGCTTCGAGAACGAGTGCTATGTGATAGATGTGTTTTCGGACCCATTTTTTATTACCAAAATGGTTTCGAAAACGGTGATAATTAGCTGAAAATCGTCATGCAGTTTTATTACATAGAGTAGTTTTCGAATAGCTACGTAGCAGTGGCGTAGCGTGAATTCCAGGCGCCCCCCCCCCTACATACATATTATTTTCAAAATAATATAACATACTTTTTATTAGATAGAAAATTTTTTACTTCTGCACTTCACTTGGTAAACACCGATTATTTCGTTAAATAAAATAAAACGAGATGCAAATAGGTTGAAAATTTTTTGATACTTGAAAAGTCAAAAACACGACAAAACAAGTTAAAAAATTCGGGTGTGGCCAACCCATGACTTTATCCATATATATAAAAAATACTGAAACACGATAAACCGTCACTTCTACGATACCGATTTTGATGAGTTTTTTTTAAACTCACCATTGCTATAAGAATTCTAATTTTATAATATTGTGAAGATTCAAAATATATAAAAGTCCGGAAAAAAAAAAAAACAAAAAAAATCATGCAAGAGTAAACTACCACTTCTGATGTACGGATTTTGATCAAAACCTCATCAACTCTTACGCCTTATGTGAAAACTATAGATATGAAATTTCAACTTGATCGGCTAAGTAGTTTCGGAAATATTCCGTGGTAACAGAATTTTTGATTTTTCTACATGAAAAAAAACCAACTTCCGGTTGACAGATTTAATTTTTCGTAACAAGGTATTTGCTTTAGGTTTATGATATTACAATATTATGAAGATACCAAATATGTAAAAGGCCGAAACAAATAAATCTTGTTCTAATATCTCTTACACCTTACGTGAAAATAATAGAAATGAAATTTCAGCACGATAGACTTGATAGTTTCGGAGAGAAAAAAGTTAAAAACACCAAAAACCAATAGTAAAAGTACTACTTCCGGTTGGAAAAAAATTATATTATTTTGAGGGTTGTTGCACATACTACATATGCAAAATTTCAGCTTAATATGTATCATAGTTTTGCTGGAAAAACCTTTCAAAGATAACACAAAAATTAGGTGACTTTCCAAGGGTTGGCAGTCGACGGACATTTTTGAAAGTCTTATGGATTGTAATGGCCAGCAAAAAACATATAAATATGAAGTTTTAGTGTAATAGGATAAACGGTTTTTGAGTTGTTAGCGATTCTATACACAGGTACACAGATTTACAGACACAAAGACACACAGTCATACAGACATTTTCCAGAAATCATGAAAACGTGATCAGGGAATGATACTTGATACAAATCAGTCAAAATCTCAAAATGGAATTTTTGGACGATCACAATACTTGATCCGATTGGGATAAAGTAAAAATTAGAAAAAGGGTCTGCAGGCGCGGTCGCTACGCCACTGCGCTTAGGACATAAAGATTTTTATGAAGGTCTGTAATGAAATAATTTTAGTCGGAAATTTCAATGTTATTCACGTGGAACATATTTTAATGTCATATGGAAAATAATACTTTGAAAAAAAATTCATCTTCATATTCAGTTGTAAAATTTAATTGGTTTTCACGCCTCTAAAATTTTGTTTCATTGTTTTAACACTAAAAAAATATATACATACATACAAGAATAAGAGAGAATTCTCAGTATATGGACATAAAATAAAACGAGATACAAATAGTTTGAAATATAAGAGAGGTAGAACATTTTAAAAAATTAGTCAGAAAGAAATTACAGAACATGTTAAAAAATTTGTGAAAAAGGCGCCCCCCCGCATTGCGGGCTCTGCAGGCGTGGTCGCTACGCCACTGGGGTAAACATTCGCGCGTAGGCCAACATACTTTATAAACATTCGCGCGGTATCCGCAAAAGTCGAGCGAACGCGAGTGACGGCGAAAAAAGGCAAAGTGACGACCACTTCCCCCTCCACATTCAATGTTGTCTGTGCAATCATGTGGACAAATTCAGTAACCGTTTTTTTTTTACCTTCCAGGCATTGCATACTGCCATATAGTAATTGCATGTGCATATTGCACACAAGGTGGTCGCATAGATTACTGCGATGTCTTGAACGCTTGACATTTCTGTAGGCAGTGACGCGACACTTCGTTCGCTGCCGCTTGCTAGTTGACACTAGAGTGGCGCCACTAGCGATACGTTCGTAGCGCTCGGGACGGGCGAGCAGCGGCAGCTGACCACAACGCTAAGGCCAATATTTCACGAACATTCGCGCGATGGTGAAGTGGCGGCATAGTAAGATACTGGCCACCGTCAAAAAAAATCGGGTGTTGGTGGAGTGGCCAAGTGTAATATCAGACTTAGTGTGGCAGTGGCGGTGACCGTTGACCGCAGTGTACAGAATAGTACGACTTTAGATTTTTGAAAATAAATTCGTGTGACAGTGTGTGCATTCGTGACACCGATTTTCCCGTTGAGTAGGGTGCATCGAGCGATCTTGTCCCGATGTGTAGAGTGACGGGGAACAGTGGCGTGCGTGGGCGTCTGGGCAGCTGTTCCATACAAATCAGTGGCGTCGCGACGCGTCACCGTGGCTTAAGAGGGCTGCTGACGTATGACCCTCCCCCTCCCTCTCCAATCTGGGAGCCCCCTCAAATGAGTCCCCACCGTTTAACGTTCGCCGGGTATTTCGGTCCGAGCGACACTAAACGCTTTCAAATTCCTCGCGAATTGCTACAAATCACTGACGACACTAGTAGGGCTCGTGCACGACTTTTAAACTATGTAAACGCACACATGTACACACAGGGTGTTTCGATGAACTATCAGCACACTATATACATAATATCTAAAACCTAGATCTGAATAGTATCAACTAAAAAAAAAAAACAAACACTTTTTTCAGGAATGACGAAAAACGTATTGTCATGTCGCTATATGTGATAGGAGTTTACTGTTGTTTTTTTTTTTAATGAATGGACAAGGCACATTAAAGAATGTTCAGATTGAAACATTTCATACAAATCGTCTAAGTAAGTTGTAAATGGGATTATTTGGGAAACGGTTCTGTTGATATTTTTTGACTTCATGTCACTTTTAAATGGGTAAAAAGTATAACTGCCAATTCAAAAAACGTGTAGTTTCTTATTTTAGTTTCATTTGGGTCGAAGTATTAAATCTTCCCGTATAAATTGCAGAAGTTAAATTTCTTAGAAAACTTTAACAAATAGTGAAACAAACAGACTTTCTGTATTAAGTCAATGCTAGCTCAGAAACAGTGTTAAATGTTGATGCCGTAGCAAAATGCAAGGCATTGTTTATACTCGTATTGAGATGGTAGATTAAAACTGACATTCTCTTTATTTTTTTCTATTACCATATTGACTAATTAATAAACGTACCTTTTTCATTTTTCTGAAATGATAGAATATCTCAGTGTACTCTCAAAAACCATCAAAAGCGTACCAACTCAAAAATAATCACTCAGAAACTCAACTAGCAAAATTTTTGGTAAGACGTAATGTAAAAGCTGTTTCAACTCTAAAAATGCATTACGGCACTTTATCCAAAGTGCATTTTCTGTGCTTTCCTGAGAAATAATGAGAATAAAATAACGACTCGACAAAACTGATGTAACTAGAAATGTCAAAAGATTTTCTTCAAAACCGAAAGAAGTCAAAATAAATATAAAATTTTCACTTATCCGAGTCATCAAAACTGTTGCAAGTCAAAGTCCAACAATTACTATTCGTCGATTCAATCAAGATCTAGTCACCGACACTGTAGCAAGTCCAAATAAAACAGTTTTGTACTACCAATGTACGCGCACTCCGCTTATTGTCCTGGCAGAAACTCAAATTGCAACCGTTCTGATGGTGGGGAGGGGGTCATGGGTTCATTCATTTAACAAAAAGTACCTAAAGTGCAATATTTTGGAGAGTACTCAAAATATTGATAAATCTGTTTTGTTGGTTCATGCAACTTCGTTTGTAGAATCCGAATAAATGACTAACTAAAAAATCGTAATTTTTGAGTTGATACTGTTTTGATCTATGTACATATGTAGGTGTGCGATATATGTAACTAGTGTTGTAAAATTCTCGGGAATAATCTTTTGGAGATTATTCGCCTAACCAAGAATTTTTCTTTTTAGAGCATCTGAGGGGCAAAAATTGTATGTATAGGTACATAATACAATGTACCCTGGGCTCAATCGACCACTGTATTTTTAAATAAATAAATACTAATGTTGTTGTACCTGCTCAAATATACAGTAAACTCCCTCCAATCCGGGCTAATACTTGGGAGAAGTGATACAGATTACACGAATACTATTATGTAGTTTTCATCGGAATTGCACAGACAGGCTTACAAAAATATATATGTAGTAATTTTTGTTTGCTTCGCTTTTTCGCGTCACTTACTGCAATCGTGTCCTTGTGTCATTGTAATTCAAAATAACATTTCTCTATCTCATTATGTATGCAATTTGAAAACGCTGTATTCTCACTAACTTTCAATATATTTTCATCCCACTTTGTTTCGTGTGTAAGTGTAAAAGTTCTCTCTTACTCTTGTGTACACATGCTTTTAGTATCAATGACAAAGACTAAATTCAATGGGGCGTGAATATTAGAAAACTTTTGCAATCGAATATGTTAAGTTTAAAAGAGTGATCACTGATCAGTAAGTTGGAACAATTTCAATGGAATATCGTCATTAAAGCAATTAAAATATGTATAATTTATTGCTTACAGAGTTAATAAGCATAGCATTGTATTCCTGTGAAAATTTCGCGGAAAACGATCATGCTGGTAGTGCGTATATGTTAAAATGACGAAATGACACATTCAGTGTCGTCAGAATTAAAAAATGTCATTCAAAATGCTATCAGACATTATAGAAAGTCCTATTACTACTATTAGGTTCTGAAAATGTTTTAGAATCGTCTAAAAAGCTATTAAACTTATCTAGAGATGATTTATAACCAAGAAAAAAGAAAATTCTCGAATAATCTTTTGGAGAATATTCTCGTGCTCCGAGAATGTTCTCGACTTACAACACTACATATAACGACTGTGCGAACTCTAAAAGTGACACCGGTAGTGGGTCTGATCTGGTCGGAAGCTTGCTTAAAGAATCGACTTATCTGCAATGACTCTGATCATTGAGCCACACTAAGCTCTATAGGCTGTTTAGTATTATATATACATACATATCTATATTGGATACCCTGAATAAGACAACATATTGGGCTATTCTGTCAAAAATCCATTCATTACAAGACAATTTCCCGTCCGAGGGGGGGGGGGGGAGTTAGGGGATGTGGCTGCCGGCCAAGCAAAAATATATTATTTGAAAAGATATATCGTGTGTTAAATAAGATTCAAAATATTGGGGTCTTCATTGTCAAAATTCCACTCGAGACACCTTATCACGAGTAAAATGTTTTTGGACTACGTATATAAGTTTCGCTCGAAGCTCCCGATAGTCTATTTGGCAACAACTGTATGATTGTTGCCAAATCAATGAAGACTCTAATGTTTTTCACCTCTGCTCGGAGAAAGTTACATCTAAAAAAAGTAAAAAGCTCTAGTACTAGTAGTACTACATTTGTGGAATTATTTTTAAAGTTAAGACTTATTTTATTTATACACACTATATGTACATATGTAGATATATTGAGTATTAAATTACTCAAAAATGTCGTTTTTCAAATTTCCCAGCAGACGTTAATAATTTTTTTTCAAAGTTTTAATAATTGAACTGCACTGCGTCGAAATGATAGTCGAATATTATTACATTACACAGAGTTGTTGAATTGCAAGATTTTGTGCTTAAAAAAGAAGGCATACGACTCGACAAAATCGTTGTATTTCCCAGCAAACGTAAATAATTTTTTGATTTATTTTCAAAGTTTTGATATACATAATTGAATTGCATTGTGTTGAAATGATAGTCGAATATTATTGCATTACACGTTGAGTTGTTGAATAAAACGAGGAATGAAACTAGGATGGAGTGCTTTTGGTTTTTAAATCCAACATCCCGCTATGCTTAAAAAATAAGGTATACAACCAACGCGCACTGCCAGTTATGACGTGTGGATGTGAAACGTGGATGCCGAATTCAAGAATGTTACTCAAGATCCAGTCCACACAGAGAAGCATGGAAAGATGTATGCTCGGTATAACAAAAAGAGACCGTAAGAGGTAATACATGATAGGACACAGCGAGAAGAACGGATGGCAGATGGACGCAAGATGGTATCCGAGAGGGTGTGAAAGAAAGCAAGGTAGACCAAGTGGACGATGGGCTGATGAATTGAAAATAATGTGTGTAGTCTAGTGAATGCAGACTGCTCAAGATAGACAGGAATGGGCCGACATAGTGAAATTTTAGATTTTTTTCGACTTGTTTTTGATTTTTCACCAACAAATAATTTACACAGTTCAGTTTTTACGACTGAAATCGACAGATCTCGAAGGGATATTTCGTTTAGTAGCAAAATCAAGATCAAAATCGCGAGATATATCTACTGTTTGAAATTTTCCAAAAACGTGCAAAATAGCCGTTGGAAGATACGGCTCCTCCTCCGCGCCTTGCGCATGCACGGAGCTAACTCAAGGTCAAAAATGTATCGTAGACGTATACCCAAGCGGATAACATTCACGTCAATCGTGTTATTAGCAACGAAGTTATAGTGTCGGAATCCAAACGTAACACCGCCATTTCCGTACTGGTACCGCATACTGGTCCGCGTATAGACGTAAAAATTGTCCCTCTTCGAAGATTACAAGCCGTTTGACACTTACTCGCGCCGAGTAGATTGGATTAGACTAGAGCCGAGTTTATTCCCCGTCACGGTTGGAGAATCGGTGCGTCTATTTTGAAATGTGGCCGATCACCGGTAACCGCTCTTTACACCGAAATTAATGGCCGCTTAATCATGTGTCACAATATTTACCAGAGAGAAATTGAAATTCTTCTTTAGTACTACTCTCCACGGGCAGATTACTTGGGCGCCACCCACGCACCCCACCCGCGACTTAATTGAAACACTTCTGCCCCCTGTTTTATTGTGGATACGGCGCTGATATATTGCCACGATAAAAGTTCGTCGCTAATTCGTGTCCACGACATGAATCTGTTAACGTTCACATTTACCGAGGCGGACAACGAGCCGTGTGGACCATTGAGCCCTGTCCACACGACACCGGCTGACTAATCGTTCACATCCTCTGAGCTAAGTTGAAATTTTCGAAAGTGAGCCAAAAGCTCTCAATGCCTAAATACTGCATGTGACACGAGCAAAGTATGGTGTCCCGCATTGTATAAAATGCCCAAAATTTATTTAGTTTTATATTTATACATGGACGGGGGCGGCATGGCCGACGGAGCCCAAGGGTCTGATATAAATTGATACAAAAATCCATTTATATTAAAAAACTTGTATATTCAGAAATTACTAGCTGATTTGTGAGGCGGTTCCAAACTTCAACCACTCCATTTGAAAAGAATGAGTCTCTTAACAATATTGTTAGACTTGTCTTTTAGGAGTCTCAGAGTATGATCTCTGAGATGAGCGTTTTTATTGGGCATTTATATTTACTATTTATTATTTTATATAATTTCTATACTACACGCAAACATATTTTATGCACAAGTTAAGATGGCATTCTTGTAATCCTTCTTTGAATGTCTTTTTTAAAGTTAGGGTTCCAAACATTTACAGCAAATTCTAATATACGATTTATGTTGATAGTTAATTATACCTAGGACAATTGGTGAATATGTCTGGTTGTAAATAAGATTAAATAAAAACGAAGAATGAAACTAGGATGGAGTGCTATTGGTTTTTAAATACAACATTCCGCTATGCTTAAAAATGAAGGCATACGACCAATGCGTACTGCCAGTTATGATGTATGGATGTGAATGCTGAATTCAAGAATGTTACGCAAGATCCACTGCACACAGAGAAGCATGGAAAGATGTATGCTCGGTATAACGAGAAGAGATCGTAAGAGGAATACACGGGTAAGAAGCATGACCAATGTGGCAGATATGTATAGCAAAACGTGTGAAAAAGTTAAAGTGACAATGAGCTGGACATATAGCGAAAATAATAGATGGCAGATGGACGCGAGAAATACTGAAATGGTATCCGAGAGAATGTGAAAGATAGCAAGGTAGACCGAGTGGAAGATGGGCTGATGAATTGAGAAGAATGTGTGGATTCAAGTGGATGCAGATTGCAGATTGCTCAAGAATTGGAGAGCCTTTCATCCAGCAGTGGATGGTGAACGGCTGAAAATGATGATAGGATTTATTATTTTTTGACAGCAACTGGACACTAAAATTCTTAAATACACGTTTGATAATATATATAAATGAATAACACTTATCCCAGGTCAACTTGTGATGCAATTTTTAAAATGTTTTGGATTGCAGATTATGAAGAAGGGTTCAAATACCTCCCCCCCCCCCAACTTTTAAATACAAGCTTTCGCTTATTAAGTACATATTAATGCTCGAAGTTCACACTTGGTCGTGCATACATACATTTATCTAAAAACAACATCAATAGTTTATGAATCGAAACGAATTAAGAGGCACTGGTTTGTATCGAAAAAATAAATCGTTTATTAAACATACTCAAATTTACCACTCAATTTACGCTTATGTATGTATATTGATTTCTCAAGTGTGTTCATGATTTGAATGTCGGAAATGGAAACCAGACACAATTAAGGTCTCGAACGTGTGTCACTTTTTTTCCGTTGACTAACAAATAAGCACAATGTTGAAAAATTTCTCCATTACCTAAATATATAAATGAACTCTTTACTAATCAGTCGTGACGAGAATGACACCCACGTCATTAAAATGGTGTGTTTTTTTTTTCGCTTGTTTTGTTATTGTTTTTTTTGGTAATAATGCAACTTGGCGTGCTGCATTCATTTATTCGCACAGTCTCGCACCTCAGCCAGAGATAATGGGAGTGCGACATCGAATTTATTGCATTTTAAAAATGTGTAAAAATACACAAATGGGACGGCGTAGTAGTATCAAGAGCACAAAACGGATATTGAAAAAACTTCGGGTTTTTTCAACGCGAAACCCCAGAACAGCTGTTCCTGTCGCTTTTTCTGGACCCGAAACGCCGTGATTTAAATCCGGGCTTATTTTAAAGAGGTACGGATTAAACCTCGTATAGACAAACACGCGTAGTCCACCACTAAAAGATATACTTGATTATATTATTGAATTGAATTGTTAACAAACGTACGAAAGAGAGAGCGAGACGTTTCCCGGAAAAAATGCGCAATTGACTCAACAACCATATTGAGCTAAATTTTCCCCGTGCAAAAATATTGTCATAAATCCGATCATGTCTCATATAAAAAAGCATTACTAGGCTGTAATGAGTTTTGAAGTGAAAAATATCAAATACGCATTTTATAAACGCGATAACGAACAAATTAAGCGAAATTGACACATTTTGGCAGTTGTATTTTTTTTTATTTCGAGAATTTTTACAACCTTGACCGAACGGCTCGGTTCAACTTTTAATATTTGGACATATATGAATGTACATACATACATTTTGCATGTTTTGTCAAAGCAAATATGTCCAGTTGAAGTAGAAAAGCGAGCGTAAAATAATCGAAAAAATTCGCACAACGAGTGTAGGGTAGCAAACGATCCATACGCTTTTCATTTCTCAACAGAAAAAAATCTCATTGAATAAAAAAAATAAATAAGGATTCAACGCTCTAAATGATGCTCTTATAAGATATCAATTGTTTTTTGTAATTGGTTATTGATTCATCTCAGTATATATGACTACACACATTGAATAGATGTGTATAATCAAACGAGTGAAACGAACACTTTGTTAATAAAAAGTGTCGTTGTTTACTATCGTAAGTTGACTTTAATAGTTGTTTTTGACATATTTAATAAACACAGGATGTTCCCGAGCGAAATATCTGTTTAAGAAATGACATTATTTGAAATGCTATTAAGAGCGCCAACAGAAAAAAAAGTGTGTTTGAAGTGCGAGCGCAGGCTTATTATGAAAAACGCTCTGAAATTTTTCTAGTTGAGTTGTTTTTTTTTTTTTTGTAAATCCAGTCTCCTAAGGGTTAATCGGTCACTTTTGGACGTACGAAACGTATTGCGACTGACCATGTGCGCAAATAAGACAAATAAATATTTACGTCATAGAGTTCGGGTGATAGTTTATCAGCCAGTGGCGATAAAGTTGGCCACAACCACAACCAACACCTCATCAACATCATCACACCGAATATCCATGACCTAAAGGGCTATAAAGTCTAAACCTATAAACGAATAAATTTAACCCCCTCCCTTTTTTCCCTTTTTCCTTAACATTTCCTTGATACATCATAGAAAAACTATAGCCTCATCCTTACTATACAAAAAAAAACTAGGAACAAAATTGACATAATATTTCAATAGAAGTATACAAGATTGATCATAATTACAATTTGCCACAAATGAATGATTTAAAATTTAACCCAAATATATAATAGTTTAGCATGTGAACATGCAAACAACAAAGCATGTGAAAGTGATATCTTTTTGAAGAACTGTTGCACACCTGCATACAAATCAATAGATGAGAATAAGTAATAAGATGAGAATGAAGTAATTTTACAAGGAAATTTATAGAACTATCCCTGGGGAAAATTTGTAGTTTGAATATACATAGGTACAGCCGATTCTCTTTTTGCACGGTTTTGAAATAACACGGTCTAGGAAAACGGGCCAATTATGTTTTTAACGGTGATTTTTTTGTTATAACACGGTTCCACAAAATTAAAAAGAAAAACGGGCAAGTTTATTGTGAAGTAGCGTCACTGAATGAATATATATTTTTTTATTAAATTCAATTTAAATCGAAAACCATGTCAATTTATTGCTTCATTATGTACGTAGCTTATGAAAATATGTTATGTATAAATAAAAAATTAATTCGATTTATTTTTGATTTGCAAAAAGAGAATCGGCGTACATGACTTGAAAACAATTTCCGTTGAAAATTTTTCCCCGATCTTAAGTTACATAATACACAAGTATCGAAGATTTTAACCGGCTGCAATTTAACCACTAAACTATACGGACAACTATGTATGTACATATTATTATCTAAGAGACGTTCATATTTTTATCGACTGTCAAAAAAAAGTGAGCCGGGTTGCGGGAGTGCAAAGTGTTAAGAATTGAGCCGGGTCAGTGTGTGGAGAAAAATTACGTGTGATTAAATTACGAAATTAATTAATACGATATCTATTCAACAATTTAACGTTGTTTATGCACAACTGTTTAGGTTCATCGATTAGGTGTGTACGATGATAGTCGATAAAATAGTACGAGTGCAAAGGGTCAAGACGATGGTACATTTTCGCACGTCTTCGATGCTCTATCTCTGCATAAAAGTTTTCATCGAAATTGCGTGGTGTAATTTTACCGTACATTCAGTGCTCGAAATGGAAATTTTCACGAATGGGAGCGCTCGATAATTTTCAAAAAATATCAAACGACCTTTTTTTTTTAATTATGTATTTGTATGTAGATACCTATACATATGTATGTATATATTTATCGAAATGCAAAATCTTAACGAGATTAATACCGTTTAATGTCTGTAAGTCAACTTCAACAGGTAGATCTGAAAATGGTCTCTGATTTTTTACTATCCTATATACTTTTCTGAAAACTCTTTCAGTGGTTAAAATATGAGCATTCTGACTGTTTTGTACAAATTTATACATTTCATTATTATTGGCCGATTTTATTATAGTGAGATATTTAACCAATTTTTTATACTCATTTTTGTGGTGGTCGCCATACAACAGGACAATTCAAAGAAAGATA
Source organism: Parapsyche elsis (assembly GCA_022651745.1). Taxonomy (NCBI): domain Eukaryota; kingdom Metazoa; phylum Arthropoda; class Insecta; order Trichoptera; family Hydropsychidae; genus Parapsyche; species Parapsyche elsis. The sequence continues at coordinate 3,725,662 of JAGVSN010000019.1, forward strand.
TCGTAAATCATTAAAATGACCGATGGCTCGAAAAGGCACGTTGCAGTTCGAAATGCCGATTGCCGGCAATAAAGTCATTAAACTTTTTGCGCAAAGCCGACATAGAATCTAAAAACCCTCGGAATTGAATAGAATTCTAAATGTTATCTTCAAGTAACGCGCGCACCCAGCTTTTTCAAAACATAATAATATTTTAAATGGCTTTGTCGGAATTGAAATGTAAAGAATGTAACTTCCAGTCAAAGATTGTGATTTAGGAGAAATAAATGTAAAAAAAATTCACCGTCTAACATTTTTTCGACAATAATTATTGAAAGAGCACGGAAATTTTGGTTTTTTACGAAAGAGAGCGCTAAATTTACAGATTTCACGAAAGGGTACGCTACGCTTTCAAATTTCACGAAAGGGAACGCCCGCTCCTTGCCGCTCCCGCTGAATTCGAGCACTGCGTACATTTTTTAATACGAAACCATTATATTAAAATACATATACATATATGTACATATAATATATATGTATGTAGATATAGTGCTTCAAAAATTAACAAAATTTTACGATCGCACGAGTATTGCATTCTTTACTATGTGGATAATTATGTCCATTACTCAAAATCGTTGTATTTCCCAGCAGACGTAAATAATTTTTTGATTTATTTTCAAAGTTTTGATATAATTGAATTACATTGTGTTGAAATGATAGTCGAATATTATTGCATTACACATTGAGTTGTTGAATAAAACGAGAAATGAAACTAGGATGGAGTGCTTTCGTTTTTGAAATCCAACATCCCGCTATGCTTAAAAAAGAAGGTATACGACCAATGCGTACTGCCGTACGTATGGTTGTGAAACGTGGATGCCGAATTCAAGAATGTTACTCTAGATCTAGTCCACACAGAGAGGCATGGAAAGATGTATGCTTGGTATAACAAGAAGGGGCCGTAAGAGGAATACACGGATAATAAGCCTGACCAAAGTGGCAGATATAGCAGAACGTGTGAAAAAGTTTATATGGACACATAGGCGAGAAAAATGGATTGCGATAGACGCAAGAAATGCTTGAATGATATCCGGGAGGATGTAGAAGAAAGCCAAGAAGACCAAATGAACGATGAGCTGACGAATTAAGAAGAATGTGTGAAGTCAAGTGAATGCAGATTGCTCAAGGCAGACAGGAATAGAAGAGGATTGGAGAGGCCTTCATCCAGCAGTCGATGGTGAACGGCTGAAAATGATGATGACACATATGTATGAATGCGATACCATTTAAAACGAACTGATTTCTTTAAAAAGAACTGTCCAATCGTACGCCAAAATGACCCGTACAATCGAACGAAACAATGTGACGATAAAATTAATCAAAATGGCATATATATGCATTTGTTCAATTTAAAATTAGATAAGTACAAAACACTGCATAATTTGTTGATAAAAATTTATCAATGAAAGAGTTTTATGTACAACGCATTACTTATCTGAAAGTGTAAGATTTGTAAGGTCCAATTTGTTATTATTCATCGAATGTAAATATTTTGAAGCAACGTAACGCTTCGAATAATTTACTAAAATAAAAAAAAATTGCGCGAAGAATGTGCGACAATAGTAATTTCTCTAACGCGGCAAATTTAATTATTTATTCAGTATTGGATATTTCTTTGAAAACTCCGATAACGACGCAAAGTGGAAATTTACTGTATTATTCGATTTAAAAGAAAAACCCACGATATTCTAATTAGATCAATAATATAAAATATACAAGGTCTTCAAATCGATAAGTTGACTCACATAACCGTCTTTCGAAACGAAAATGTAAAACGACAGATGAGACTAAGATATAATCTTTCAATATTTATAATTACGTATGTATCGATGTGACGAATGATGATTGTGAATATATTACATGACAATGAAAATAATGTAATATTCACACGATAATAAAGACATTAATTTGTTGACTGCGTGTGTAGATTTGTCGGAATGTATACATAAATCGAAACTTTCAAAACATCGAGCGTAACAAAGTTGGCGACAAATCTAAATGTTTGCTAAACAAATCGGATTTGTTATGATAACATGCGTCTTTGATATCTACAAACGGCTAACTGGGTAGTTTAATGAATTTTTATCAAATTCGACACACTTAGAGCAGAGATGATCTAAAAATATAACAGCATACTATAGAATTTATATATACATATCTACTTATATGTAGGTATAGAGGGCGTGAGATCGACTCTAGACTTTTACTAATCTGTGTGAACACTCCTTGACGAATTGTCAGCACTTAACATAATTTGAATTTCTCGACAAAAGAGTGTTTCATAACTTTGTTTCTAGTCCGCGTGAGTTTATTACGGCTCACATATTTGTAAATTGAATTTTCGAATGATAGGTACCTGCACAATATTCGAAAAGTATGCGTTTCTATGAACGGTCGTAAATTCATTTTAAACTAAGGACACGTCAAACACAAGTCATTCATACCAAACATTAAAATACCAAAGTTTAGTGTTTCCACTAAAATTCGGTTCATTTTACCACATTTCACACTTACCAGTTAAAGGGGGGTGTGATAGTTGGTTAACTGGACAAGTTTAAATCTCAAAATATGACATAAGCTTTGTTTACGAATACTAAAAAAGGAAAATTAGGGAATAGCTTCAGCTTACATAAAGAAGAGGCTAACTGCCTCTTCTTTATGTAAGCTTTAAGGGACAAGTGTATCATAAAATAAATAATAAAACTTGTTGATATATAAAAATAGTGTTAATAAATTTTGTAAATCAAACCAAACAAACAAAACTTAAGCAAAATATAAGTAAAGCAGCACATTATTATCAATAAGCGAAGATAAATCTCACCAAACGTCGCTTTAAAAATGAATTAAAACCATGCAAAATCATAACTTACTCAGAAATCGGTAATAAATTCATCCCATTCGACGAAACCACAGCGATATACTATTTATGTATGTACAATGTACCAAAAAACGCAAACAACGAGTGCAATTTTTTCACACCCTACACATAATTTTCGCCGAACACTGAATTTGTCGATCGCAAAATAACAATATAATTACACAATATGAAGGTTTTTATATCAAAAAACATGCATTTGCTAAATTGCACACATGCAATTTAGCGGTTTCATCAATTTAGCGTTTACTGTGCAGCAATTTGTATCATACAGACTCACCACCACCAAACACCAAGATGCAAAAAACAAAGAACAATCAAAAACCCGATTTTTTATGATAACACTCTTACCGTGGAACATTCCACTGCATCCTGGTGTTGCAATTGTTTAGGTGCAGCCCCCAGATACGAAGGTGACACCTCGTTCAGCTCGGTCATAGCGCTTGTCAAACTGTGGGCACTCCACTTAGATTCGGCCGACCTCTGTGACCACTAAATGTGAATATATATATATATATATATATATAAATATATATATATATATATATAAATGTGTATATATATATATATATATATATATATATATATATATATACACATATGTATATATATATACATATATGTATATATGTATATTCATTTTGCAATAATCTTTGTCGCAATGACGGAATGTGCAGATGAAAAATGGTGTATGCTTAAAATGTAGACGACGATTTGGCGAGTTTTGAATTCGGCGAAACCTCGAAGTCGTTGATCACAATCACATTTCACTATCAAATCACAAACGAATCAACTTATCGTCACACCTACGAACCTCGTAATTCCAATTGCATTTCAGAAAACCAAAACCTACTACAAAAACTACTTTGCGTACTGTATACTATGTATTTTTTCTGTATGAATATACAATTTAGAGATGTGCGATTTTCACAGAAGGTATGTCAACACATTACTCAACAAATGGCATCAGTATTCCAATTTCAGTTACATATAAACTTTGTATTTACTAGATATACATCTGTTTTTCGTTACAAGAGAGTGTGAAGTTGTCTTTTTTTTTCTTCTAACCACGCGTGTTAAAAGGGGATAAAAATTCGCGCGTGGATGCCTCTCTCAGAGTCAATGGAACTCTATCTATATAGTAATCATATATGTACAATGCAACTTTCATAAGGTAAAAAAGTAAACACTACTCATTAGATAGATGTGTTTTATATTATTTACAATTTTAGCGGCACATCAAATTAAAGTATGAAATTAGAAATATAGGAATAAGGACGTAAGTAGATTACTTATGTTGTATCGCTATTGTATATGCACAAAAAATTTGACACCGATAGAATGTTGCGTTCCTATCTCTTTTAGAGATCAATTTTCCCTGGTTGCGAAAAACAGACTATAACGCACTCAAAAGTATCCATTTTCCCCGAAACTATTCAATTCCAAATATGTACTGATTTACTTCATTGAAAATTTTCAAACTTCAAATTTAAGCATTCCAATTATATTTCAATGAATAAAACACACACACACACACAGTCACACGTCCACAGCTCCAATCAATTCGAGGTTTCGCTGCCAGTCTTTTGTTTTGTTATTATATGTACTTTTAAAAGTAGGTACCGAATCAATCAACCACATTTTGACGAGGGTTTATATTAAATTGCCTTTATAATACTAATTCGTTAAGTTTACAAATTCGATAAGTTGATAAGACAAGATGCTCTTGAAATTGCAACTTCAACCGTTTACGAGCAATGACGCAATATTTTTGTTTGTTGTGAACATTCCCAAGCGAATCGAATTAGTTACATAATTAATTTGTGATAACGTTCATCGTTAAATGCATCTGGTGATAAAAAGATTTGCACGCACCTAAAATAATTAAACGTTTTACAATTACACAAACGTGTAGAGCTTCTGATGTTGTTTGTTATCATCGAAAAATACATGTTAATATACGTATAGATTATATATTCACATTTATTCAAACGTCATCTATTAAAAATGAGGTCAGAGTTCGAATAATCGGATGCGTACAATTTTATATATGTATTTCGCTATTGAGAAAGATATGTACGCGAGAAATCGCAACACTTTCTGTAATCGCAATTATTGTAAATATATGGAAAAAAAATTGTTCGTGAAAATACTACGTGCAGCTCCGATTGGTTCAGAATAACCGCTACTGAAAATTCAACTGTTAAAATTCAGTATGTTCGGTTTAATTTTGGAATATGGCATTAGATGAGTTCGTGGTTAATTACAAACAATGACATCTAAAAAAAAGTATGTGTAAAATTTATAACAATCAACGTACATAGAATAACTACAAGCCTACAAAAAATAACATAAACAAAGTATCCTATCGTATTTATAATACGATATCTACACATTATTTTATTTATACATTAATAATTTATACCTACGCCTAGGTCATGTCAGTTTAAATTCACAATTTGTGCACGCTCATTAGAATCCAATCTTGTGATCTCGATTTATTGTAAATTTGAGCATTTGAATATTAATCAAACTTTTACTAAACTGCACAGTTAGATATATCACGTTTCAAACTTCAATAGAACTGTATTATTATTAAATTGCAGCAAAACAGTGAAAATTTAACGATTATATTATTATTGTATCTATGGTTTTTATATGCGTATTTAATGAAATTGTTTGTTTTCTATTTAAAATCACAACATCGAGAGTCAAACAATAATTACTATTCTATTACCAACTATTTCTACAAAGTTTTAAAAGTATATCTCCATAATTATTTTAAAAAAAAAAAAAAAGCGTTAACACTTACTAAATTGCGTTTTAAACTGCTACCAAAAATATATTCATTTAATCACCTACGAAGCGAATCGAATATACGCAAAAATAAAAGCATATTCGCACTTGCGGAAGAACGGTGGTGACCCAAGTGCAATTTTGGACATTTTGTGTTAAAACTGTTTAAAACGTAATTGCATTTAATACCGTTTAGATGTAACAGGTGGGTCGTTGTTTCACTATTCAAATTTCAATCGTGCTCAAATTTCAAGTTCAAACTGGTAATTTTGCACTTGTATCATTGTTATTCCGTAGGTGCGATATGAAAATTTCAAAATCAACGCCGTCGGAATGAATAATAATTAAAAAATTAGAATAAAAGCGAAAGAGAAGAAGAAGGATTACGGAAAATTAAATATGGCTGATATCGAACGGTACTTACCATTGCGCTAGCTTATGGACTAAAAATGAAAATGGGATTAAAATCACGCCCGCCGTCTGTCAATGATTTCGAAAATGACAAATTTACATGAATTATTTATAAATCACGCCACGGTCGTTACGTTGAATTTTCAGACGATCGAGCGGGCTTTTGCGAATCGATATTTCACTGTTTTATTTTGCACTTTCGCTGTTTTATTTTTCACTAAGGGAGACCCGAGCAATCGACATGTGCGACCAGTCTATCGCCTGCAAGACTTCGAATGTCAATGCTTTCGGTTGCTGAGACGGCTAAGCTGTCTGGAATCGGCCAGGTGTGGCCAATCTGCGGCCGAAACATCGACAATTGATTTTAGAAAATGGCGATATTGATCAGTTTTACGAAATAAATAAACACGAAGAATGAAACTAGGATGGAGTGCTTTTGGGGGAATGAAATTATTTTTTAAATCCAACATTCCGCTTTGCTAAAAAAATAAGGCATACGACCAATGCGTACTGCCAGTTATGACGTATGGATGTGGAACGTGGATGCTAAATTCAATAATGTTACGTAAGATCCAGTGCACACAGATAAGCATGGCAGCATGTACGCTCAGTATAACAAGATCGTAAGAGGAATACACGGGAAAGAACGTGTGAAAAAGTTACGATGGACGCGAGAAGTGCTCGATTGGTATTCGAGAGGATGTGGAAGAAAGTTAGGAAGACCAAATGGACGATGGACTGATGAATTGAGAAGGATGTGTGTGAGTCAACTGGATGCAGATTGCTCAAGACAGACAGGAATGTAAGAGGATTGGAGAGGCCTTCATCCAGCAGCGGATGGTGAACGGCTGTAAATTGATGACGATGAAATACAATACGTTTTAATACTCCTTCCTACCGAAACCAAACCGCAAATAAAAATATTTATCTTTGAAGTAAAAGATTGATCATATTAGTTGAATGTGGCTTTTTCGTAATTTTTGAAAAATAAACCACTGACTCGTAAGATTTGTAAATTTTGATTTTTCATCTACTCTATGGGGACAATGTATAATAATAAAAAAAATCATCGATGTTCAATGTGTTGACTTGACATGGATGATTCTAATGGGTTTTAATTTGATGAAAATAAACTAATATGATAAACTTTAACATTTATTTTTAAAAAAACTAGCTGACTTGCCCGTCATATGACGGTGGATTTTAACCTCTCCTTGAACCTACCCCGTACCCTATACGTAGACAACCCATAGTACGTGAAACAAACGTATGGTGTATCGTCGATTGAATGGGTGTATGGCCATAAAATCGCGTTGTCCACTAGAACCAGCTTTGACGGATAGTGGCTTTTTGCCGACACAACGCTAAAAAAACCGAAAGTGAAACTGTTTTGTTTCTTTTACACATTTTTCCCAAACACTTAACTTTTTTCTACAGTTATACAACAAGGTTTCTACGGTGATTTTTTACAGAAAAAAAATTTCACATTGACTTTCTTTTGAAGAAAATTTATTTTAAACTATCCACGACAGCCTATTAAAATAGAAATTCATTTCAAAATAATAACGGAGCATATTATCTAGGTACATCAATATCTTTAAACGATTCAGGTCATCGCGCATTATATAAGTATGTATACACAATTATATCGCCAAAAGTCGCAGTTTACACTATACTAAATAGAATTAAAATATAAAATGCGAGTATAAAATTCGTCGGTTGAATACACCTACTGTAAGGCGGAGTCAGTTTTAGTCTCACCCATTTGTATCGAATATGGGCGGTCTACGGTGTGAACACGCCTCTATAACTAATTTGTTATGTGCGAATTCAAAAGTTGTATGAACTATTGCGGTATTTATATTTTACACCTGGTGAGGTGTTTTACATTACATTTCCACATTATAAGGATCGCGTTATTAGCATCTGAAGGGTCGGAAGGTGAAAGTGAACGTTATAGGATGCGTATAAAATAAATACATATATTAAATTGAAAAATTAGACAGATTTTTATATTCAAATGCTATTTATAGAAAATGTAAAGCGTCTCACATTTTTTGAGAATTTATTCTTTTAACAATCTCTTGTGAGTCAATGATTATTCGAAGTATTGTCGTAGGTCATTTTTTCACCTTTCGAAAAGCTTTCTATGGATTTTCGTTAGGAAAATATTTTTTTAAAGTTTTCTTGCCCAAAGTGAGGCTCCTTGTAAAATAAATTTCAGACCAAAAGGATCCACGCCCCTCTCCGATAAAATGTATGTTGAAGTGTCGGTTTTAGTGTCTCAAAATTTATTTGAGCATGAAAACAATTACAGCATTGATTCACGTTTGTGATTGTGTAAAAAAAATGTATATGCATGTATTATGTATTGTATGAATGAAGTACATTAATAATATGAAATGTGAATGAAAATTAAAAGGAACAAAGAACGTTTGCAAAAAATTTTGGACAACATTCCAATGTCTTTTATCAATATATGATTAAATGATCTGACGCAAATCAATACAATTTCAACTTTTTCCTTTTTGGTGAAAATTTGCTGTTTCTAAAAATTTTTCTCTATTCTCAGGTACAAAATTCGTTATAAAATAATGGTCTATAAAAAATATCCAATAGTGCAATAATTTTCAATTTTAAATAATACAAGTAAAATAAATTCTTAATAATAAAATTCTAAAATATAGATGGAAAATTAAATAATTTATTGAGACATCTACAGTTTTTGTTTTCTATGTTTATTAATTTCTTGCCCTGCTTTACCAACATTTTATAGTTTAATCTTTTACTACTTTTTACTTTTAGATGTACTAAATAGATTTACAGATATTATGTTATAACCAAAGATGCAAACCAATTTCAATCATAGTTCGGTTTATGGCTAAAATCTTTATTTTGATTTTGGTTTTGGTTTTTGAAATTTTCGAAATCATCGTTGCTATGTGTTTTTTTCTCTTGGAAAAAAATTCTTTGTAATACGTTTATTATAGAAATTCTGCTTCTTTTGTAAATAAGGATTGAATCCTTTTCGGAGATCCTTTTTCCAAATATTTTTGTCAATGGCCTTTCTTTTCATGATTGGTCGAATCATTGAATGATTATTATATTATGTGACTCATGTATTCTTTTCTTGGTCTTTCTCTTCCTCTCATTCCTTCTACTAAGTGCAAATTATTCCCCAATTTTTACTTTTTAATAGTGCTACCATGTAGTAGATTTACATCTTGACAGAAATCTGTTTTATTGATTGAAAATATGTTAATTTTCGATTATAGTATGTAGTTGTATGTTGTATACAAAGTCATTGTATTGTATATAATACTTGTTACAAGATAAAGGACAAAAGATTATTTTAATTTTATTTATTTATTCAAACCTAAACATACAAGTTATAAGTACATTCAAACATGTAAGTAATACACGTAGAGTTATTATAGAGCAGAAAAGCTTATCTATTTAATCTAGCTAAGCATTTATAAATTGTTACTTAACTTACAGAGATTAAGTATTTTGAATATAGCCTAATAAGTAATTAAGAATTTTGAATATAGCCTAATAAGTAATTAAGAATTTTGAATATAGGCTAATAAGTAATTAAGAATGTTGAATATAGGCTAATAAGTAATTAAGAATTTTGATTATAGCCTAATAAGTAATTAAGAATTTTGAATATAGGCTAATAAGTAATTAAGAATGTTGAATATAGGCTAATAAGTAATTAAGTATTTTGAATATAGGCTAATAAGTAATTAAAAATTTTAAATATAGGCTAATAAGTAATTAAGTATATTGAATATATGTAGATATTATAAGTATTTTGAATATATGTAGATATTATAAGTATTTTGAATATATGTAGATATTATAAGTATTTTGAATATATGTAGATATTATAAGTATTTTGAATATATGTAGATATTATAAGTATTTTGAATATATGTAGATATTATAAGTATTTTGAATATATGTAGATATTATAAGTATTTTGAATATATGTAGATATTATAAGTATTTTGAATATATGTAGATATTATAAGTATTTTGAATATATGTAGATATTATAAGTATTTTGAATATATGTAGATATTATAAGTATTTTGAATATATGTAGATATTATAAGTATTTTGAATATATGTAGATATTATAAGTATTTTAAATATATGTAGATATTATAAGTATTTTGAATATAGGCTAATAAGTAATTAAGTATTTTGAATATAGGCTAATAAGTAATTAAGAATTTTGAATATAGCCTAATAAGTAATTAAGAATTTTGAATATAGGCTAATAAGTAATTAAGAATGTTGAATATAGGCTAATAAGTAATTAAATATATTGAATATATGAATGTAGATATTATAAGTATTTTGAATATATGTAGATATTATAAGTATTTTGAATATATGTAGATATTATAAGTATTTTAAATATATGTAGATATTATAAGTATTTTGAATATAGGCTAATAAGTAATTAAGTATTTTGAATATAGGCTAATAAGTAATTAAGAATTTTGAATATAGCCTAATAAGTAATTAAGAATTTTGAATATAGGCTAATAAGTAATTAAGAATGTTGAATATAGGCTAATAAGTAATTAAATATATTGAATATATGTATGTAGATATTATAAGTATTTTAAATATATGTAGATATTATAAGTATTTTGAATATAGGCTAATAAGTAATTAAGTATTTTGAATATAGGCTAATAAGTAATTAAGAATTTTGAATATAGCCTAATAAGTAATTAAGAATTTTGAATATAGGCTAATAAGTAATTAAGAATGTTGAATATAGGCTAATAAGTAATTAAATATATTGAATATATGAATGTAGATATTATAAGTATTTTGAATATATGTAGATATTATAAGTATTTTGAATATAGGCTAATAAGTAATTAAGAATTTTGAATATAGGCTAATAAGTAATTAAGTATTTTGAATATATGTAGATATTATAAGTATTTTTAAAAACTATATTTAAAGACAAGATATTCAATGATATTGAACTATAATAAATAATCAATATCAATAAATATTATAATTTCCACATTTAAGTTACCAGTGGAGTATTTTAAACTACAAATATAACTAAGCATTTCATGCCGCAACATGAAAATATTTATCACAATAACTGCAACGTAAACATAATAATAAACTTAAGTATATAAAGCTATCACATCTTAAATTTAAAACATTTGCATTTCATAAATGTGAAATATGTATTCAAAAAATATCACGTAGTGTTGAAATATAATATTAATTTTTGTGCTGTTTAATAAAATTGAAATTGAATGAAAATATTGTAGCAGAATTTAACTAGGGTGTATCTAAAAAGCACATTTATATCAGTTTAAATACCTATATGGCGTATATATCTAAATATGATCATTACTACATCAATTCAAAATTTAAGTGATTTTTCTGACTGCTTAAATTACTACAACAGTAAGTAGACACTTTAACACTACTGCTACCTACTTCAAGGCAATGGCCAGGGAAGACCGGAATAATCCACTGGTCCACCAAGACCACTGTCGGCTTTCAAAAGACTCATGATGACGGCCATAGCGGCCTCATCATTGCCGTCGGCATTAGAGATCGCATTGGGAGCATCATCCAGTGAGGAGTTTCCTATAATTTCTAACATGTCTTCTTCGACTCTGCTGATACTCTCGTTAGACACCGACATATTTGAACCACCGTACATATGACTGAAGTCCGATAGTGTTTCGTTAACATCGTGACTAGTTTGTTCGGTTGTCACAATGCTGCTGTGGTGGTCCATTGCAGTAATAGTTAACGGAATGTGTTCCTAGTGGAACGATAGCTGCATTTTAATTGTGTTAAATGATTATGACACACAGGGTGGGCAAAAACAAACCAAAGCTATTTTCAAAAATGTATAACTTCAAAACGTTTCTTAAAACTCATTCAATCGATATGGCGGTCTGGCTAATGGGATAATTATGTCAAAATCAGCGCTGATTTATAGGATTTTGATACAATAAATAATATATTTTTTAACAGTACAAAGGTTTTAGATGATTTATAATCAACTCAATACATGTATAGTTCAATATTAGCCCCATATTTGCTCTAAAACTTTGAAATGTTAAAAAATATATTGATTGAAATTGCCATATATAAATGTCTCTAAACTTTTTTCAAGCGCTAAGTAATTTTATTCCTTTAGCAAAAACCACCACATCACCAGAAAGAAGATGAAATGAATTTCAAAGAATTGTCTTTCATCACTGTAACGTTATATTATTATTACTATGTAATAATTTATTACATAGTAATAATACATAGTTTTGATTTGCAACATTTAGTTATGTACTACATATTTCAATAATTTAAATTATTTATTAATGTAAATTGTACTTGTAAAATACCTCAGTTACCACATTACTATTAACGAAGAGAGTATCTTCACCGATGACTTGATTGGGACTGCCTCCTAACGGCGAATCATCTCTTCTCTGAGATTCCAGAACCTCTTCAGCGATTTGACATCCGATTTTGCTCGATTCGACGTGGGTATTGATGAAACGTTGCATTTCCCTGCCGTTAGCTGTGATAAAAATAAATGTTTCTTAAATTATCCGATTGTGTACAATTCCATTAGCTGGGAAAAGATTCAGTTTATTACATTGGTTGAAGAAGTCAAAGGCTCCGACCGTTTGATTATTCATAGTATTGATGTATTGACCGGCGATCGGTGCGACCATCGAGTTTTTAGCGATCAAATACTCGACTTCTTTGGTCCACGGGTTGCGGAACGACTTCCACTCGCTCTGCATGGTGATGAAAGTACCATCTTTGGTCCTCAAGCGGTACAGAGGCGTCTTCACGATGTTGGGACTCATTAGGGACAGCTTGTGAGTTTCGGCAAGGGTTGGTATATCATCGTGGTAATAATACTCATACATGCTTGTGCCTAGAAGTTCTTGTGGCAAAAATCCCAACACCAATGTTGATCTTGGCATTATAAATAGAAGTTAAAATCAAATTAAACAAGTTGAATAAAATCTTATAAAAAAAAATCATCTATCATAAGTGGTGTTACCAATTAAAAGGATTGAAATTGAATTCATAATTTTAAAATGAAAATGTACAAGTGAATTTTCAATTGAAATATTAATGTAACAGCTTTTTAATAGATATATGTACATATATCAAAATCATATTGAGATGTGATACTAAAAATGATTATATTATATGTATTATACCTATATATATATTATTATACCTATTATATATATTACATATAATTTACAATTAATAAAAGGATTCTTTTAAATAAAGTGTCACTTGAACTATGCAATAATTTTCTGATTTTTATTAAAGTGGCAATGGGCTGGACACATAGCGAGAAGAATGGATGGCAGATGGACGCGAGAAATGCTGGAATGGTATCTGAGAGGATGCGAAAGAAAGCAAGGTGGATCGAGTGGACGATGGGCTGATGAATTGAGAAGAATGTGTGCAGTCAAGTGGATGCAGATTGCTCAAGACAGACAGGAATGGATGAGAATTGGAGAGGTCTTCATCCAGCAGTGGATGGTGAACGGCTGAAAATGATGATGATAATGATTAAATCTATAAAGTTATTTACAAAGCTCGTTAGCATCAGTTGTCAAAATTTCAATCTTATCATTTGAAACATCTATTAATATTAAAGCCAATTTTTTTTTTTTTTAAACATACTATTAAAGAAAGATACAGCGTTAGCAATCAGTGAGTATTGAAATTCAATAGTTATAAACATTCTTAAACTAAAAAATCAGTATTCTGTAGCCGATTTCTACAGTTTAATTTTTCCATTGACGTTCTGATTTTCCTTTCTGTCCTACCCATTTAGAAGAATTAGTAACTTTTTATTCGAGGATATTAGAACACTTTGTATACCTTTGATCGACGAAGAGAAATTTGCCATCCATGGTATGCCGAGATATGAACTGGATCGTCCTCAGATTGGGCGGGTTAACATAAGCGGTCGGAGGCACCAAGCACACCGGTGTCTGAACACGACCAACAGCCACCAAACAGGACAGATTGGACGATTCACCATCACCTTCCCCTTCCTGCTCTTCCAAGCCAATCTTGGCTGGGGCCCACGACTTCAGATATCCGGTGCACTGGATCACCGAGTACTTGCGGTCTGAAATGGCATAAGACTAACTGCGAATTTCCACTTACATACTATGTTAATAACGCCAATCGTGCAAAACAACAACGCTGTCAAATAATATCGCCGAAATCGAAAAAAAAAATCGCCTGCTAATAAAAAAAGTTAGAGCGCGCGTAGGTACTATGTCAACGACAGTTATCTAGATCAGACCTTGCTGTTTCTTACGCCTATGGACACCAGACTGCAATTCCGGCTCATCTTTCGGCTGGACCGTGTCCAACTTACACTTCATCCTGCAGAAGAAGGACCTCCTGGCTCCGGGGCACAGCCTAGTCACACCGCAGGGCACATCCGTCTTCACCGGCAACATAGCTGCAAACCAAAAACACACATTTCAGTTTCAAACGCGTTCAAATGTGTGCGTTTTAACATTTTAAATTACTTTTTGCATCAATAAGTCTCTCCCTGGGACTCAAATCCGACGAGGAAAGCTGCTCCTTCACTTTGGCCACATCTTTTGGGTGTAAAATGTCAAACCAACTCTGACCGAGCAAATCTGTCTGAAATATTAAAACACTTTACAGACAGAATTCAGTTGAATTTATATGAATTTATAAATGTGCACATTAAGATCACAAATTATATCTGTGAATCTCATCCCTTATCAAGTTTTATAATAAGAGTAATCAGTGTTGATTTTGCAAGCCTCACAATATTTTCATTACCTACCGCATAATAATAAGATAAGAACAACTCGTCTTATTTATTATTTACTAGAGCATTACCCGTTGATGATCAAAGGGTGTTTATTATTATCATATAAGTGTCCTAACAGTATTATTTGCAGGAAAAAAATCTAACATAAAATAATAATTAAAATTTTCAATGACAAGAAATGAAGTGTATCTAGTGTGTAAGTACATAACTGGCTGACAAACAGACAGATTTAAGGTTTTTATATGTAAGTTGATAATCAACGGGTGTTTATTATTGTGCATGAGTAATGTCGGTAAATATGGACAACGATTTAAACAAAGCCACAGTCAAACCATCCAACCAACCGACAGATTTGAATTCAGTTTTAGTCACAATAAATTGCCTGTGAATCCCTCGACTGTACGACGCAGGTTTTTGACGTGATGGTAATACTGCTACCCTTGTACTAACAATAATTGATTACTAGTCGCACTACCGCCAATATGAGAATTTCACTAGACCGCATCAAATGCAATTAGTAATGAGACCCTCCTTTACTGCAGTGTCCTGGCTCAAGACACTGGTCTAACTCAAACATGCAGACGTTAACGTGCAAAGCAATTGTATGTGAGCATTACAAAATAACATCTCGAGGCGAATTTACACAACGTACATGAATTAAGTAAAAAGTGTTACCGTTGACGAGTGCTTGCACGTGAGTTTGTTGACGTGGAAACTCACCGTGTTGTAGTTGAGTGTTTCCGTAACGGAATCGGACACGTATAGGATACGTCCACGATCACAGCCGACCACGAACAGGAATCCATCGGCTGCTTGGAGTATGAGCATCTTGAGCTCGTTGTCAGAAAGAAAAGAGGGCTTGTAGTGTCCCTCTGTGTAAGAGTGGACAGATCCTCTGATGGTTTTCATGTGCTGAACGGCCATACGAAGGACCGTTAGCTTGTCCAGCTTCCTTGGCATCGCATGACACATGGGAACTATCTTGGACAACTCGGTGATGTAGGTGTTCATCTTGTCACGTCGACGCTTCTCAATTTCGCTGTGGTTTTGCCTGGGTGAAGATTTTGTAATTCGTTAATACTTTTTGTTTTGGGTCAAGTGATGTACATACAATAGCATAAAATAGTATTTAGTTCAAATGCTTAGAAGTTCTAACTGCGCACTAATCAGAGTTACCCATTGGAAATATGTTGTTTGCCCATATGTACATACATATATTTATGTAGTTTAATGAATTTTGCACGCAAAACGTATTCACAGTAGTGAATGGTTATTTATACGTAGGACAATTGGTGAATATGTAAAAAAGAAGAGTGAGACTAGGATGGAGCACTTATGGAAGAATGAAGTTTTTAAATCCAACATCCCGCTATGCTTAAAAAATAAGGCATACGATCAATGCGCACTGCCAGTTATGACGTATGGATGTGAAACGTGGATGCTAAATCCAAGAACGTTACGTAAGATCCAGTGCACACAGAGAAGCATGGAAAGATGTACATATTGTACATCATCATCATCATCATCATCATCATTTTCAGCCGTTCACCATCCACTGCTGGGTGAAGGCCTCTCCAAATATTGTACATATGCTCGGTATAACAAGAAGAGATCGTAAGGGGAATATACGAGTAAGAAGTATGATCAAAGTGGCAGATATAGCGGAACGTGTAAAAAAGTTGAAGTGGACACATAGCGAGATGAATGGATGGCAGATGGACACGAGAAATACTGGAATGGTATCCGAGAGGATGTGAAAGAAAGCAAGGTGGATCGAGTGGACGATGGGCTGATGAATTGAGAAGAATGTGTGCAGTCAAGTGGATGCAGATTGCTCAAGACAGACAGGAATGGATGAGAATTGGAGAGGTCTTCATCCAGCAGTGGATGGTGAACGGCTGAAAATGATGATGATAATGATTAAATCTATAAAGTTATTTACAAAGCTCGTTAGCATCAGTTGTCAAAATTTCAATCTTATCATTTGAAACATCTATTAATATTAAAGCCAATTTTTTTTTTTTTTAAACATACTATTAAAGAAAGATACAGCGTTAGCAATCAGTGAGTATTGAAATTCAATAGTTATAAACATTCTTAAACTAAAAAATCAGTATTCTGTAGCCGATTTCTACAGTTTAATTTTTCCATTGACGCTGAATTGAGATGAATGTGTGGAGTCAAGTGGATGCAGATTTTTCAAGACAGACAGGAATGGAAGAGGATTGGCGAGGCCTTCATCCAGCGGTGGATGGTGAACGGCTGAAAATGATATGTGTGTAGATAGGTGGCAACGCATTCTTCGTTGGGTTACAAAACGGTGTCCCGATTGAGAAGTGAAGGATATGGGATGTATTTAAACGAGAATGAAAAGAAAATACGATGCTGTTTTGAATGCATTTTTTTTTCAATCATAATGAATCAGTGGCGTAGCGACCGCGCCTGCAGACCCCGCAATGCGGGGGCGCCAAGACTTGATGGGCGCCGCGAAGCGGGGCGCTTTTTTCACTAATTTTTACTTTATCCCAATCGGATAAAGTATTGTGATCGTACAAAAATTCCATTTTGAGATTTTGACTAATTTGTATCAGGTATCATTAATGCCCTGATCACATTTTCATGATTTCTGGAAAATGTCTGTATGACTGTGTGTCTTTGTGTCTGTAAATCTGTGTACCTGTGTGTAGAATCGCTAACAACTCAAAAACCGTTTATCCTATTACACTAAAACTTCATATTTATATGTTTTTTGCCGGCCATTACAATCCATAAGGCTTTCAAAAATGTCCGTCAACCGTCAACCCTTGGAAAGTCGCCTAATTTTTGTGTTATCTTTGAAAGGTTTTTCCAGCAAAACTATGATACATATTAAGCTGAAATTTTGCATATGTAGTATGTGTAACAACCCTCAAAATAATATAATTTTTAAACATTTTTTTCCAACCGGAAGTAGTACTTTTACTATTGGTTTTTGGTGATTTTAACTTTTTCTCCGAAACTATCTAGTCTATCATGCTGAAATTTCATTTCTATTAATTTCACGTAAGGTGAAAGAGATATTAGAACATGATTTATTTGTTTCGGCCTTTTACATATTTGATATCTTCATAATATTGTAATATCATAACCCAAAGCAATACCTTGTTACGAAAAATTAAATCTGTCAACCGTAAGTTGGTTTTTTTTCTTGTAGAAAAATCAAAAATTCTGTTACCACGCAATATTTCCGAAACTACTTAGCCGATCAAGTTGAAATTTCATATCTATAGTTTTTACATAAGGCGTAAGAGTTGATAAGGTTTTAATCAAAATCCGTCCATCATAAGTGGTAGTTAGTGTTGCATGATTTTTTGTTTTTTTATTTTTTCCGGCCTTTTATACATATATTTTGAATCTTCACAATATTATAAAATTAGAATTCTTATAGCAATGGTGAGTTTAAAAAAAAACTCATCAAAATCGGTATGGTAGAAGTGACGGTTTATCGTGTTTCAGTATTTATTATATATATGGATAAAGTCATGGGTTGGCCACACCCGAATTTTTTAACTTGTTCTGTGGTGTTTTTGACTTTTCAAGTTTCAAAAAATTTTCAACCTATGTGCATCTCGTTTTATTTTATTTAACGAAATAATGGAAGTGTTTACCAATGTGAAGTCCAGAAGTAAAAATTTTTCTACCTAATAAAGGTATGTAATATTATTTTGAAAATTATTGGGGGGGCTGGAATTCACGCTACGCCACTGTAATTAATACATAGTTGGAAAAATAGGTGCAATTGAAAAGCACAAGTTTTTTACATGCAAAACCTCAGATTTATTATTTATGGTAGATAGCATTAGTAAGGTGGTTTCCTTCAGTCTCAAACTCATTCTAGATATACCCTAGATCTCTGATGGTTGCATTACGCAACCCATTTTTCTCTGGGGAACGTAAATTTGAAGATGCCGGCAGTTAAATAGACGTGGTTATTATGTTATTAAAGTTTACCGAGAGCTTTGTCTGTTTACTGATGCTACATATCTACAAAAATAATAAGTTTTCACGATCTGTTTGCATAAAACTGTGATTTTCATCCTGTTTTGATTGTCGTATAAATACATCCCCTAACCACCACCCTTCAGCTAGGATCGCGTTTTGTAACCAAATGAAGAATGCTTTGCTACCATACATAATTGTATTTTGAAAAATGAACTACATATGTATGTACATATGATTTTTATCCCAAAGCCTATAAATCCTTAAAAATTGATATAAAACAGAGACAACAGGGATATTTACAATTATACATACATATGTACTATATAGTAGGTACATTTGTACATACAGTATGATCTAGTCTCAAACACCACATTACACAACGCCCTCTTATACAAGGGATTTTGGTTAAGCGGTGTCTACACGCAAACAAAATTAAGATATAAATAGGATAAAATAAATTGAGTTTTACTTTATTTTTCAAATAACAACGAAAAGGTCCAAATGTCCAAATTTTACGAATTAGGACAATTGATTTGATCGGATTGATTGGACATTGAATTGAATTGGACAATTGACTAAAATTTAATGATTGCATAAAACTTATTTTTCATTTGAACCGTGCTTTCTAACCTCTTCGTTGGGATTAGAAAATAAATAAATTAAAAGCTGCACACCTACCTATCCTGCACACGAGTAAGCTTGACGTGTGGACCCCTACTAACCCCTTATCCAACGGATAAAAGAGCGTTTCATAATGTGGTCGAGACTGCGCAATTCGGTGTATGTTACATTCGAAGTGTGAAGTCCCCCATAGCAACCCAAAGGGCAAAATATATTACGCTTCAAATATTTAATTGCAAATAAAATGTATGAAAAAACCAATTGTTCGGGAGAAATCGCATGAAAAAAATTGGTTTAAATTGTTCTTCGGGATCAGCTGGTCAGATTGGTGAGATAAACAATGATTCAGAGAGTAAAATTCGTTTATTTGATTGTTTACCCAAAACGCTCGGACGTTGGAATTTCACTATCTACGAGCATTTCTTAGCATTAGCTAAGGATATATAAAAGGATACATTTGATAATTTGCACGTACATATGTATTGTCATCAGTAAATATATGTAATACATAATATAAAAAAAAAAAGGTCGTTTGATATTTTTTGAAAATTCTCTAGCGCTCTCATTTGTGAAAATTTCCACTTCGAGCCCTGATCATATGTAATTAATTATATAGTTGGTGTTGAAAACTATCTATTGAACAGGCTTGCAGTTTGAGGGAGAGGATTATGTCCAGCGTTTTGACTTTATATGGGGATCAAACGACAATCCCGAAAACAATATACGGGATAGTTAATTAGTCGTATGACTGCTCCATACTAAACCGCACTGACAAACAATGCGTTAATTAAATTGTTTTTGGTATAAACATACAAAGCTTCAAATAAACCTTCAATTCAAGGATTATTTATCATGCGGTAATGGAGGTTGACTTTTTTTCGCGGCTCCCCAGTCTTGTAATATAATTTTATATTCTTCACCATGTACACACCAATGATCGACGAGTAAATATACTATTGTATAAAAATGTAGCATTAAATAATTTCACTTACTTTTTTTGATCGTCGTTGGTTCTAACAGATCTTTCATCACCTGTATCGTCATCGTAGTCACTTCCCAGACTGAAATACAATTATTCACAATGTAACAGAATTCAATGTGGTAGAACAGGCGCGCACATATGTACATATAAGGGGACCCAAGACTAGGGGCGGATTAACCATACTGGAGAAATACCATACCCTAAGGGCCTAAGGGCTGATTATATTATCTATAGTAAAAATGGACCGATTGCTCATTTGCAAAATGTGCACCAAATACATGTCTGTGATAAAAAAATAATAGAATCGTAAATGTCAAATATTCGAAGTATGGAAGTTGTTCGACTATTCGACTAGTATTGTAATAAGCTAAAACAAAATTGTTGTTCATGTACGTACATCAAATTATAATGAAATTTACATGTGCTTAAAAAGATTAACGAAAAAATTCCTTAAGCCGAAAAAGTCAAATTTGCTTATTGGTGCGTCCGCATTTGTCTCGAATATAGCGAGCAACGAACACAAACACATAATTATTTGACTTTTATCTTGAAAATTGAATTTAGACAGCAGGTACTCTTTTGCTAAGAGGAATAAATATATTATTATTATTATGGACCGGTTTATGTAAGATCGCCCGGACCGAATTACGTCCTTAATCCGCCCCTGCCCACGACACCCCTAGAATTATTTCATTTCACTCGTCAAAAGAAAGAATGTTTCTCAACAGGAAGAATATTACCAAACGTGGAATTAAAATTGTTGAAAATTTTGACACGCAAGAAAGAATTATAGTAGACAAAGACGGATTCAACCAAAATTTTAAAGAAATGTAGCCAAAGCGACAAACGCCCCATTAATTAAACTTCATTATTCAAATCTCCTAATACATTTATATCGTAAATTTATAGCTTGGGTCAATTGCAAGCCAATTTTTGATTAATTACACCGTGTTCAATTCAGTTTAATACATTATAATAAATTCGAAATATTAAAAATTTAAAGCAAAGTCGCATACAAGTTGCTTCGTCTCATTGTATTATTGTAATTTTATATTTATACATATACAGCTCAATTACATATATAGGTAAATGAGAGATCAGCGCCAGACCGGCCCAAGCCATACTCATGCTGTTTTGAGTAAATGCAGTATGATAATAATGACAATTTTAATATAAATGATGCTTTTTTAAGAACCTAACAATTTTTTTTTTTTTTTTGTAGCTTAGGCCCGTCTGGCGCAAACATTTAAATTAAGCTTAATATAAATAAATTGAAGCACAGCAAAAACAATTAAATCAATAAGAAATTATTTAAATAATTGAATGTAATTCAATTGATTCCGGTTCAGTATCTTGGCTAAATTTAGCTTTAAGTGTAAAATAGGGAAAATGTCAACCCCATCGGTAGCCAAGGCATTAAATTAGGCAGCTAATTAATCGACTAGTGTTTAAATCAATAAATGGTCAGTAACTTTTCAAGAAAATGGTCAGTATTATATGTATTTAAGGAAACGATCAATAAAAATATTTTTAGTAAGTAACCTTTTCACAAACGATCAAGTAAATATGTCCAGTAAATATCGACCGTTTATATAAATTTACTTCCCGTTTAGTATTAGTTTTTGGCTATTTAATATACTTAGTGATCACTTAAGTATTGACCAATGTGTACTGATACTTTCTGATACCATTTGGTTAAAATAACTGACCGAAAATCGGAAAAGTTACTGACTCGAGAAATACAGGCCATTAAATAACTTGACTGGTCAACCTGCAAAAACAATTACGCTAATCAAAACGTATTGTCATCTCCCTCAGCTCATCCTACATGGATGCGGTGGTATGCTCCGGAATATGAATCAAAGTATAATGGTAGTTTCAAAGTTGTTAATCTTTATTTAATCAGAATTTTATTATTGCCCTATAAGTAGCGATGGTAGAGCAGTCTGCTCTTGATCGCATCAAATCAGCTTCCATCGCACACGATTATTAATTAATTACTCACGACACTACTCGTATGCGTCGTCTAATTATAGTATTCATGATGAAAAGAAAAGTGGAAAAATCAATCAAATCAAAATCAAATCAATCAACTAGTTACAACCGATGATGTGACTTGAGCGGATTTTTCGAGGGAAAACGCGTTTACTTAATAAATAAAGTAAAAATTGTCGCACGATCACAATCCTTAATCTATACGACGTATATGTACATACATATGTATAATGTAAATGCATTTTATTGTAAGTGGACTTCCCCCATTGCTGAAATTCGCACATGTTTGTATGTGTGTAAAACGCAAACGGGAATCTCATAGCATAATACATACATATGTACATATAAAGTACACCAGTGGCACCCAACCGTGTGCCCGCTAAACGATGAGTATTTTAAAGTTTATAAGGAAAGAATTGATTTTTTTTATTTGAACGAAAACACAAATTTCTTTAGTAGCTGTTGTGGAATCAAGCATTTTTTTGCTTAAAAATCGCTTACGTGAGTTTAGGGATGGAATAACTTTTCCAATAGCTTTATATTTCAATCGTTATAAATATTTTTTATTTAAAATGTGTTAAATATGTATATGTATATGTAGAATTAGTCTTTCTCCAAACTCTCCAATTTCGAGAACTCTCCAATTTCGAGAATATGTAGTAACTTACTTTGAAGGCTTGGAAGGCGAGATGGAATGTTGATTTTGTTTGACAGAATGTTTATAAAAAAAAAAACAAGCTAACCTAACCTAACTTATTGATACACATAAACCACCAAAACTTATTTGAACATTTTATTAATGACTAATCCTAATGGATTGAATTATATTGAAAACCATCAATATTAGGAGAGTTGATAAAGAAATATACATAATACTTTAGCAAGTGGGATTTAATAAGATTATCAAAAATTCGTAGTACCCACCATACCTACTGATCTGAAATCTTGAATGCATCCTTGGCTACGAAAAGGTTAAGGGCAGCTGCAGTATATGTACACTATAGGTATGTACATTGTAAATTTGCAATTACGAAGACGCATTTCTTCGGGGAGTTGACACGTGTGGTAAAACATCAAAGGCCACGTATAATTAAACCGATTTCCGATCTTCGCACAACCGATTGACCCGAATCGTTTGTGAACATACATTGTACATATATTCATAATTACCTGTGTACATATGTATGTACATAGTACCTACATACATATTCGAACGTTGAACTGTATTGTAGTGTTATCAACAACGCGACATAATATAGTATCTTCTATGTACATACATGCTTTAGTGTGAAAGTGATAGTAATCAATTGAGCATGTATGGTGTAAGTGGTTGGGGAAAATTAATGAAAAATTTTTTCTTACTGAAATGATGATTTGCGCTTCCTGGAGTGAGTGTCGGAAGTTTTCATCGAATCGATGGCATAGCTGGAAGAAGCGACATCGGATATCGGAGATATTGCCTGGGTCGAGTACATTGTCATCGATTGAAGAGCGCTAAAATTGCATTCGAAAACCATTGAATTATTACCGATGTCAAACACAATGTATCATGAGGCAATTTGCAATGCCGTTGTTCATGAAAATTTAAAATCTATTGAAATATGCACAGACGAACGCGACCGTATCGAAGTTTTCCAACTGGAAATACTTTTCATATACAAATATTTTTTTCATATAAATCTTATTTATTTATTTTATTAAACGACCAACAAGACTTTTATTACATAGACAAGTGCATAGAAATAATATATTTGTTAAAATAATAGTTTAAAATTAAAAAAAAAAATATTAAATGAACTACAGAAAGAGAGTATGAGTCGGAGTCTTAATGAGTGCAGATTCATACTAAACTAGTCAATCAATTCGCCATATTTTTTGCCATATCTAATCAGCCTAGGAATGGAAGAGTACATACAGGTAATAATTAATACACGAATTATTATCACACTCAAATAAAAATCGAGAACACGTACAGGAACTCTTAACTGCAAAATCGATTCAAAAGAACAAAAGAATTAACTATGTATGTATGTATTTTATATTAAAAAAAACTAAATCATTTATAATTCTTGTATCACATACTTTAATAATTTTTAATTTAGAAAGAAGTAAGTCATAAGTATCCAATAGACTTATTGAAGTTATGATTGATGTATTTTAAAAAAATATTTAGAATTTTTTCTAATGAATAAGAGTGAATGGAATAATATGGGGACCAAACTGTAAAATTGTATTCTAATTTACTTCTAATAAGTTCTATTCTATAATTAGGTGTTCAGCAAAAATTACACCCAGATGTATTATTTTAATTCATTACATCAATTGAATAGCTATAATGAATAGGATTGTTAAAGATTCGTTTAAAAGTTATAGATTGATATTTCTCAGGGTTATATTTTATTAACTTCACACCAATCTTGTGGTACATTAAGGTTATTTTGAAGAATTAAACAGTCATGTCATTTAAGAAATGGATTTGTATACTTTCATGTCATCTGCATACATTAACACTCCGACACCATCAAATATCCCAATAACATAATTTATAAACAAAGTAAATAAATAATAAAGGGACTAAGAGGGAATTTGGGAACAGAATCTCTTTATTTTATAAAGTCTAGTGGATGAAAGTATTTATGTAGTTTTCAATGATATGTATACCTACATACATATGTATGTAATATTATTATACCTGAGCAAATTATACACGTTTGTGAAATTTTTAGCTTGAGTGTTGAACTTGGAAGCGATGACATTTATTTATATTTTGACGTTATTATTAAGTTAAGAAAGAAATTAAGAAATTAATTAGTTGTATTACTATCGGCAGCCGCAGGGGTTAAAAAATGTTTTGCACACATCAAAAAAAAATTTGGGTGTGGCCAACCCATGACTTTATCCATATATTTGAGGAATACAAACAGTAACGAAATTAACTTTTTAAGTACGCAAGTAAATAAAACGCATGCACAGCACCACACCAACCAACATACATACACACATACATATCATGAAATCACTGTGTTGAGTGCGCGCGCGTATGTAAAATACGATCTTCGGCATATATTCAAATTAGAAAAACTGCCACTTCCGGTCGTCAGATGTTGACCAAAATCACAGTATCTCTTACGGCTAACGTGAAAACTATAGATATGAAATTTCGTCAAAATTCCCGGAGCCGTTTCGGAAATATTCTGTCGTAAACTTTTCGACGAAAAAAAAAAACCTACTTCCGATTGACTAATTTTAATTATTTATTTTTTTTTTTAAATATCAATTTCTCTCAAAACTACAACATTACAATGTTGTGACGATACTACATATTTAAAAGGTCGAAAAAAATAAAAAAACAAAAAATCGTTCAAGAGTAAACTGCCATTTTCGCTCGTCAGAAGTTAACTAAAATCACAGTATCTCTTACGGCTAACGTGAAAACTATAGATATGAAATTTCAACAAAATTCCCGGAGCCGTTTCGGAAATATTCTGTGGTAAAAGAATTTTAGAATTTTCTACAAGAAAAAAACCCTACTTCCGGTTGACTGATGTTGACCAAATTCCTTATGGCTTTTACACCTTACGTGAAAATAAATGATATGAAATTTCAGCTTGATAGCCTTGATAGTTTCGGAGAAAACACACATACAGACACACACACGCATAAGTACACAGACACACAGACATACAGACATACAGACATTTTTTAGAAATCATGAAAACGTCATCAGTGGATGATACTCGATACAAATCAGTCAAAATCTCGAGGTCGAATTTTCGCACGATCACAATACTTTATCCGATTAGGATAAAGTAATAAGCTGAAGCTGTAAAATAATGTGAGTTTATTAACGAACTGTTTGATGTGATTCGAAAATTTCGCAATTGTGGATTTAGCCTGGATAATAATGGTCGATCGCAAAAAGCCTGTCAAAGTCAAACGGAAACTAAAACCATACGAATTCATTACAAAAGCCAATACAGTGGTATTATAATGGGCACCCAAAATTTCATACTCACAGTCTACATAGTTTCAATACTGATTTGGGGATCGACGTTTGTAATTAACGATATGCATTTCACTACTATGCGCTCCCCCGTAACATATTTGACGGGGACGTAGGCTGTACCCCATGTGCAAACAGTGTATGAATTTAATTATCTGCTAACTGGCATTATTCGGAACCGTCAAAGCAAATGGTCTTCCGAATAAAAGCGAACAAATCCTATCGCAATCGAGTTGACACATTTTTTATTTGTTATTTTTCAACAACTATGTATGTATGTAGGTCAGACAAACTGATGAAATCTGACAGGAGATGACTAATCTGGATGTAATAATATTCAAACATTACCATAAGCCATACTACTCAACCGTTCATGCAGAATTTAGTCGATCCCGAATACGATTTTGCTTTGTGAATTGATCTGTTAACGAAAAGGATTAATAGATAGTCAAAGGGACAGTTATTTTTTCGTAGTATGCGTTTGTTGAATCGTTGATTTTCAGGTACACCAGCTAATTTGTCAGGAGAACTTTTAACACCTGCTCTATTACAATAACGAACACTTTCTTCGAAATTGTTAATCCAAAACACGTGTTTTTATGAGAAAATATATTTAAACGACTGCATTCAGCAATGCAGACACGTTTGACTAATGATCACCTTGATGACTGTTTGCGTATTGCTACAAGTAATTACAAGCCAAATTATTTGAAAATAGGTTTATATTTTCATCACATTTATGTATATCGATAGCTTTATAAAAACTACATATAAAAAGTTTACAAGAAATTTTGTAAAATTCTCATAAGATTCGTATTAGTATGTTGTACCTGGACCTCTCCCTAAATTCATGCATGGAAGTAGCTGCCAAACTGAAAAAGGTTGAGCACCCTTGCATAGGCTATAGGAATTTGAAACTTTGAAGAAAATCTAATAAATCCGCATCAGGAATCGAATCCAATACCTACTCTATCAAATGCCTACGTAGTTTTTTTTTGTTGTACCTATATGTATAAGCAATATATTATTTTAAACTATGTACGTACGTAGACTACATCATACCAGTGCGTTTCAAATGGGTGTACATCCACATATGTAAACCAGTAGTCGGGAACCTTTTTCTAGCCATGAGCCAAATCAAGGAATAAGTCGCGAAATTGGCACGTCTGCGAGCCGCAACATATTATTTTCGGATTATACATACATATGTATGTATGTATATTCGCATTAAAAAAATGCTACTCGTTTGTGGAGAGTTGTGTGAATTTCTAAAGCTTTTTAATGGTATGAAGGTTATATGAAGTTATAGAATGGGAAAAATTACGATACATTCATCTTGATTTTGTGAAATTTATATTTCAAACGCCGGAGTGTTGATCTTATTTTACGTTTTATTAACGTTAGGCGACAATGAGAGCCGCAATTTTCATACAAAGAGCCGCATGCGGCTCCGAAGCCGCGGTTCCCCGACCACTGATCTATACAATTGAACACTGAAATGCAAACCGAGAATTTATTTTTCCTTACCAATACCATTAAATACCAATATAGCTCTAGACGGAAAAACGCTTGCAATTATTCAGCAAAGTAACAACGCATTTTAAACGTCGGCTATATTTATACACACAATTCACCTGGTCCCGATAGTAACTCGCCCATTCGCCTGAAACACTTTCTGATGATTTTATTACCTGTGTATGTTTGTCTGTATTTTTTTTTTTTGTATATGTAAATATGTATGTTATGTATTGTAATACAGACGGCAGGGATTGTATTGTCTGGAATCAAAACTATTATTAGTAGTGTGAGGCCACCGATATTCAGATAATTTTTAAGCCTAATCAAGCCATACAATTAATTTTCCAAGCCCTGGGGACTTTTTTCATAAGCGGATATGATTAAAAAATTGAATGTCATCGCTTACCAGATCGCACGGGGTTCGATATGGAAATGTGACTCAGGATATGAAAAGTCCAAATGCTGGTCCACCATCATCCAGCGATGATGTTCAGCTACTGATCATGAAAGGATCAACGCAGCCGCATTCCGAACGGTTACTATCAGTTTAACTTGACCTTCTGGGAGTGTTATTACGTCGAAGATAACACGCCCTACGATTGCATGTGCGTAATATATTGCATAAAACGTTCGCCGCGTTGCATCACGTTGACATTTTCTACGCAATTTATCGAATTTCAATCGCACACGTGCATAATGTATTGAAAGCAGCATGTTTGTGTTACAGTTTCTCTTATGTAAAGTGTTTTTGATTTTGATGATGTTGTTGTTGTTGTTGTTGCAATTATGCAGTTATACATTCAGTTTAGGGAATACATATATACATAAAGCATTGCATTGGTAGTTATATTTAACAGAGTACCTACCTATTTATCGTTGATATATACATATGTATGTATCTACTCACTCGGGTATCGAACACGTAATCGTATATCGGAACGTTTGTATGGGCAAACAATACGCCTAGATCTGCGTTCGATGCTATTAATTGTACTCAAGGCTAAGTCGAGAACGTTTATTATGCTGTGGAAAAGTCGACATTTTCCTTTACAAATCAATTTAAAAATGATTGTTAATTATTAATGCTGATGCACTTTTTGCTCTTTGTAGCGTTTGCGTACTTAATGGTTTGCGATTGATTCTATGTAATTTTAGCTACATTTACATCCGTTTGCTGAACGGAAACATCTCATTTATAAATCAGATGATAAGTACTATGTATGTTTGATCAAATTTTCACAATTTTCCACCGACTGGTGGTTCGCTTTGTAGGCCACTGTATTACGTTTAACCGGTGGCGGTTTTTTTTTTTCTCTCTACCGAATAGAATCAACCAAATCTTAATATGTATGGTATTTGAATTTGGTTTTAAATAAATTTTTGTCTACCGGAAGTGTCTGATGTTGAGTTTCACGAATCAGCGAATCGATACTACGTGTATTAGGCTGAAAGTTCATATATGTCATCATTTTCAGCCGCTCACCATCCACCGCTGGATGAAAACTTTTCCAATCCACTTCCATTTATGTCTGTCTTGAACAATCTGCATCCGCTTGACTCCACACATTCTTCTCAATTCGTCAGCCTATCGTCCACTCGGTCTACCTTGCTTTATTTCACATCCTTTCGGATACCATTCCAGTATTTCTCGCGTCCATCTGCCATCCATTCTTTTCGCTGTGTCCAATTTAACTTTTTCACACGTTCCGCTATACATATCTGACAATTTGTTCATGCTTCCTACCCACGTATTCCTCGTACGATCTCTTTTTTTTTCCATACTTCTCTGGATCTTACGTACCGTGGGATCTTGTGGAAATTCATACAGTTTTAACAGAAATCAGTCAATCGATCAGTGTTTATATAAGTAGTACATACTATACATAGAGCCAATTTTTCATCTAAAAACCTTAATACCAACATACACGTAATACGTAATGCGTAACAGTTTCTCTGAACTTTTATAGCACGAGGATGAAACTGCATTAGGTGATTTATTTATTACGCGATCGGTCGGAAAAATATATGATATAATAAGTTGGCAATTACTTTCGGTGCGTGCTGTAGAGGCGAACTCGTCATATCGAATACATTAAGTGGCGATTATATTAGCTGCATGTGACCGTGAAAATGTTCCATCAAGTGCACAGACTGTCAAGGCGAATGCAGTCGGCTGCAGATAAAGGTCGCGTAAATGCGCATGCTTATCACATTGCACTTCCGATACTGTCGGAAAATGCATCCGACGCAAAATTAATATGCACTAGGATGCACTCCAAAAGTTGTCGGCGACAAACCCGTGAAAAGGAGACGAATGGGATTAAAATGCAGCGATACTGCACTTGTCTAGCGAGAGCGAGGATACAAAAAAATGATACCGTTCCACACAACTTTCTTGAAAATACTTTTTTACTGTTATTCAATACTGTTTTACTGTTATACAATACTGTTTCCAGGCTCGAGTGTACAATGTGACCCACAGGGTCACACATAACAATTCTGAGATGTTTGGTGCCGATTAGTCAAAGCGTGCTAGAGTGTATAATGAACAGACATACATATGTACATACATACATAGATAGTTGGTTTATTTACATCATTGTTGTACTTATCCGTGAGATATCAAGTTATTGTTTATACATGTATGTATATGTACATATGTATGTCATGCCGAACTATTGTAACCAGTGCTCGAAATGGAAATTTTCACGAATGGGAGCGCTCGATAATTTTCAAAAAATATCAAACGACCTTTTTTTTTTTAACTATATGTATGTAGATACCTATATGTACATATGTATATATTTATCAAAATGCAAAACCTTACCGAGATTAATACCGTTTAATATCTGTAAGTCAACTTCAACAGGTAGATCTGAAAATGGTCTCTGCTTTTTTACTATTCTATACACTGTTCTGACAACTCTTTCAGTGGAAATGTAAAGAATTTAACTTCCAGTCAAAGATTGTGATTTAGAAGTCATAAATGTAAAAAAAATTCATCTTCTAACATTTTTTCGGCAATAATTATTGAAAGAGCACGGAAATTTTGGTTTTTTACAAAAGGGAGCGCTAAATTTACAAATTTCACGAAAGGGTACGCTACGTTTTCAAATTTCACGAAAGGGAACGCCCGCTCCCTGCCGCTCCCGCTGAATTCGAGCACTGATTGTAACTGGCTCTTACACGAAAATGGTAATATTTTCATATTGATACTCACCCGTTGCATTACTGATTGCCTATTCATCCATACTACAGTACAGTTTTTCTCGGAAAAATCCACAAACAAAACAACAACCACATTTATTATTATCATAGATGGGGGAAAATGGCGCGTTCTAATTTATTTTAAACAGTGTACGTGTGCCGAAAACTGCACTCACTCCGTTCTCTAATTGGACTGAACAGATCAAGTGCCCGTGAACACGTTCGAAACGTATCGAACTCGAGGAAAACTAATGTAATAAAAGCAAGTGTGGTATATAAGTCAATAAACGACTCGCTATTTTATGTATAAAAATACAATTTCAATAAATTAATACGGGAAAATTTGTAAAGCGTGCAATTCAATAGTTTGTTCCCCCATTTTTTTTTTTAATTTTGTGTTTTCGGATGAAATTTTTACCAATATTGTAATTTGAGGCAGTATTGGTGTTTAATAGCTATAAAACAAAATAATGGAATACTGAAATTGTCTTTGTCTCTGTTAAAAACGATCGGAATTTTTTATTTACATCGTTTTCGAGTGTTATTTGGAAATGTGTTCAATTTAACTTTTTAATTTACAATGGAAACAATTTCCACCACATTTCCTCCAAATACCAAACAACGCTGTTCTTTTTAGTGTACTGAATTTTTATTATTATGAGTCTAATATATCAAAATAATATTGACTGCTACTACTGAACGTTTTTAGATTAAAAATTTTTTAGAACGTTTTTCAGATTAAAAAAAATTGAATAAATACAGAAATGTGTAAAATCAATTTCAATAGACACAAAGATACAGTGAATGAAACTTGATACAGAATAATTAAAATTAACACGTTACACTATTATCGATGAATGCAATATTTTCTCAGTAAAATTGATTAAATTTGATACTTACAACTCCATGATGTGTCGATAGTGGATCTGTGTAGTGTTGACGCTAACCAGTGATCGTCAATCCTTGAACTCAGATACAATCTCGCACAATTACAGCTAATTATTGATAAATCTTAAATTTAAGCTAAGGCCAGCTTAAACTTAATAGTGGCTGTAAAGCGTAAAAAAGACAATGAGTCAAAACAAACACTGCGTAAATTGCATGCGAGTTATCGAAATTTACTATCGAATTATCGAATTATCGAAAATACGATGCACATTTGCAAGAAAGTTGCAAACTGCGCGTCTCTAACGTATTGCAATTTTATTTCCGAGCGAATTTTCCGGTTTCACGCTGCGATAAGTGACACTCTTATGAGAAATTTCCATCTCGAATGCGACTAGAACAATTTTCTCGTTCGTACGCTTGTACCGTTGAATATAAACATAATTTAGTATTGAAATGTTCGAAATTTTACTTTACAACGCACGTGAAGCGATTCTGTATACTTAGCTATCTCTACTGGATATCGACCGTAAACAATTTTATATATGCATGTAAATTAAATTGCATAATTCGTTTTGGTGACGAGTACTTCAAAACAATTGTGAATGAAAATATGATGTATTGCGTGTTTTTATTATTATAGTGCATAACAAACATATATCGCCGGTGCATCTAAAATTAATATCCGTTACAATACGGACTAACTCGATAAAAATAATTTAAAAAAACGATCACGGATTGATTCATACAAAATTTTAATATATTACGTTAAATTGTATCGTCTAAGAATAAAAATTTAACCTTATTATTATGTAAAAATTGGTGAAAAAAAAAAAGCTTTCCACGTAATCACCAATAAAATTTACTCTCATTAAATTATTATTAGCTCAGCACAATGTTATGGTTATCGCACAACTGATGTTAAAGATCGACTGTAAGTAATCTAGTCACAGTCAAAATTGCTCTCGCAAAATTATATCCGCAGACCATTTTCCATTGTGCGATTTGACACGAGCAATTCAAAGCAAAGCAATTCAAAATGATATACATACATACACAATATAGATTTAAGTTTTTCTGTCTGTCCGCTAGGAACGCTCGACTTCGGTTTGAATTAGTGTTTTTTTTTTTTTGGTTTTGCGTTTAATTTTAGTCCCGTAACGGTAACCAATATATACCGCTCAATGTAAGCCCACTCACATGTCAATAATAAACACTCGTTGATCGCCAAACGGAAATACTCTAGTTTTTTGTATTATAAATAGTCAACAAATTCATACAAAATATATATTTTTTTACAATAATAAGCTTTTGGTACATATATAAGGTGGAGTGCAGCGTAAGCTTATTTAAGCGTGAAAATGTGGGAAAACTAGGTAGTCGCCGATCGGAAAACAGTGTATGATATGTTTAAATTTTGATTTGTGATAGAAATGTAATATGAATTGAAGTTTCACAAGCACTAACGAAGACACTGCGATGAAGCTGAGTTTCGTTGAAATTTGACTTCGCTGTATGTAGTTGCTGTTGGTGATGTCGGTTTGACGTTGCGACGTCAACTGCATCTCGAAAGCTAGACGACGCCACAGGTGGAGGCGGTCTCACGTTTTAAACGCCCACTTCCGGTTTTTGTCCACGCCTACATCCCTTACTAACACTACTACTCGTGTACATGATGTCAATTGAAAATAAATCAACTGGACCGTATAATTCAGCTCCCCGTGACGCGTCAACTGTCATCGGAGTATTTTGTTTGTTTTTCAACTTAATTTCCAATTGGTTTAGCTGTTTTAACGGTAGATCGTCTGGAACCTCAATGATGACTCGATGACTTGATGACAGATCGTCGTGATGTTTTGTGTATGATGTGCAATTTTCCCAGTCCAATTACGAGGGTGCCTATTAAAAGGCGCCCGAGCGTGTAAATATCACTCTGTACTCACTTGCAATACTCGGTACTCATCAATCCGACAGACATTCTATGTACATAGTGTAAGCCCGTTGAATATCAACGCCCGCTGAATTTTAAATATCGTCAAGCGCGCCCGTAAAACGTAAGACGAATTTTAAATATCGTAATAGAGATCCCCATTACCCAAATCGATCGATCCCCTATTACTATTTATATTATAATTATTAATTATTATATATAATAATATTCTGCTATTTTGTAAGTGAGTTGTAATAAAAAAAAATAATAGTTTATAAAGCGCCATCTAATTGATCCAACGGAAACGATAATTTCGATAATTTAATTAATACCCAGTTTTATTTTTATTATATTATAATTATTAATTATTATATATGTACATATGTATATAATAATTATAATTTTGTAAGTAAAAAAACAAAAATAAAATTATAGTTTTTATATGTAGGTGGGTAGGTATATAGGTAAAGCAGTCAAGTTCGCCTGTATATAGGTAAAAAAGGTCTCTCTTAGCGAGCGCCCGTAGCTGATACGTTAGCGTTCTCAACTACCAACTTGTCGTTCCAATTTCGAACCCCACTTATTCTGGTATTTTAATTATTTTTCCTCATTTCCTATTTATTTCAACTATAGGTAATGTTTTAAAGGACGAAATCAACCGACCACGATAGAGTGAGCGTTAGCGCGATACCTCTTGAGCGTGAGGTCGTGGGTTCGAACCCCACTCCCCACTGCAAAGTTTTTTCCCAATTTTTCCTCAGCGAGCGTTATCAGCAGACAGACAGACAGACAGACGGATTTCGGCTATTATATATATAATAAGGTGGTATACTCGATAGCGTTGCTTCTTCACCATTTGACAAACGTTTACAGTGTGTCATAGTGAAGTAACTACGTAGATAAATTCTGACAGGAGATGGCTGATCAGAATTTAGTAATATCTAGATTTTGCCAATGACAGTGTTAATTTAAGTTCGAAGACGGTCGTGAAGACCTTTCAATATACAGGGGTCAAATTGTGAACTTTCGCTCAAGATACCAATACCCTCGATACACGCATGCTTAATAAGCACACATACATATAACAATTGAGCTATCGCCTGGCTAAAATGTATATGTATGACGAAAATATGTTATATGGCGAAAATACGGTTAAAATTGTTATATAAAATTTAAAAATAATTTCAACGACAGAAAATAGATATTATAAAACTCGGCTGCGGACTGCGTAAGAAGAAAATAAGAAAATAAAAAGATGCGTAATAAAATAAAATATGCTATAGTATAAAATAAAATAAATTAATATGAGAATGATCCGCTCGGCAATTGAATGGTGTCACAGCAATAGTGAAGAGGCAGTGATGAGATATGTGTATAATACGTATGTACATACATATGTACATATGTATGTATGTGCATCAGTGCGGAGACAGAAAAATTTGACTACTTATGCTAGGATTTGACTACTTGTGCATTTGACTACAGATTCGAGAATCTGTTTCTATGCATGTACATTTGCAATCCATAAATTTTCAAGTAGAGAAATCGACTTGTATGTATGTATTAAGGTCGGAAAATGTTGTCTTGTGATTACAATTCACAATACAAGTACGATAAAATATGGTCTATATTTAATAAAACAAGAGTAGTCTTGTGAATTGGTTAATAATTATTATGTTTTTATTTTATTAATGACAATGCCTTCCTCGTGAGGGGATTCTAAATTTTTTCTGTACACACTTTGAATACCGAATTGTACATACACATACATACATACGTGACTGTAAACAAAGAGAAGTACTAATTTTGTTAAAAAATATATTTACTCTAATTAATTTTTTTTTGAAATAGATTGTTGTTTAAATTGCGCCAAAATGAGCTAAATATGTACATATATGTATATGTATGTATATATTTTTACAAATTGATAGTTTTTCATACATGTACAATAGATTTTTGTTTAAATATGTAGCGTAGCGCAAACAAAGAGAAAATGTAATTTTTTAAATTTTAGACTTAATTATGTTCTTGTGTGTTGAGTGTTGCAAGCACTACCAGAATTTTGCGTTCGCAAAAATAACGAGCTCTATAAGTTAACACATTACTATCGCTGTATTGTAATATTGCCACTAATTTTAAATGTTTGGTTCATCATCACAGATGTAATATGTATGTACGTCATTCCTTTTCTCTAACATTACTGAAGCTGATCTACATACATATGTATGTAGGTTATCACTCTTAACGATCATAGCACAAATCTGTATGAGCGAGAGATATTGAAATTAGTCGACAAGACAAAATTTGTTGAACACAAAAATAGGGAACGTTGTGCGTAGGTAATTTTGTCATTCGTTATAAGAATCAATCTAAAGATTTTAAAATTCTTTAAAATGATTTTAAAATATTTTTTTAAATAAAAAATCTATAGGGTTTGGAACTTGTAGACTCAGTTAATACGAAATACATTGTAGGTTCACAATAAAAGTTAAAAAACCAAAATACACAGTACAACGCGTTTCAAAGTAAATCATACAAAAATAACAAATCTAACGAAAATTTATCCCAAATAAGTCACAGCTGTGGTTACATAACAAAAGTAATAATATTATCAAGATTTTAAAAAATCGCGATATTATTTTCGAAGACAAATTAAACTGACTACGACGTACTGCAATCTGTTATTGCATATACATAATGCAATTATTGCAAGTGCAACTGAATATTATAATAAATGATTTCATTTTCAAAGTAAACTACATATGTATATGTATTTAAAAATAATTGTGTTTACTATTGTCAAAAAACCTATTTGGAACACGTGCAAGGGATTAAATAAAATCGTACAATCATAAATAAAGTCGAGATGTTTTCCTTTTAAGTGCATTTCTACTTCCTAGAACAATACATAATATTTTGAGTGAATAAAAGGGTTATTTTTGTCTAGCGACACTTTAGGACCATCGAACAATTTTGATTGTTGTATTGACACTCATCTTGAACAAAATTTCAAACGTTGGACGCGAATCAACAGACGTGGACATTTAACTGAACAGATAAATAATATTCGGCAGTTTTTGTAACCTATCTTTAAATTAATTAATTTACTAAATTTAAAAATGAACCACACCTATGAAACATAATTGAACATTAAACAATGCTAAGAATACATTTTGGATGTTAACAACATGCGTTTGTATAATGTAAAAAAGGTTTAAACATCAATACAGTTTTTAGGTCATTAACTAGAGAACCAACATATGATATTGAAATGTAAACGTTATTTTGTATTTGTTAAATACTTTGAGGGAGTGCAAAAGTTTTTAATTGAAGAAATAAAGTTATGTGTCAAATAGCATTGGGAGAACAACCTAAAGTGCAATTGTTAACTTTTCCAAGCTCGTCACGTTGAATTAATTGGCAAGGGCATTTGATGGAAAATGAGTCCGGCATAAATTTCTCTTACAATGGCTCTTTGATTATTGCTCGTAAGAAAGCAAGTAAGGGTTAAAAGGTTTCTTGGAACCGCAACTGCGTCACCGTGAATAACAAGAACTCTCGCGAAACCTTACATTATCGCATTCGACGTTTTCCACTCGTAATAATAAAAATTTTCCAACGAAAAATTATAGTTTTGAAACAAAATATCGAACAACGCACTGTCTACGTCTCAATGTCATCGAATAACAAAACTGAATAATTTCGAGACTTGGGTGACATGAAGATCGAAACGTCTCGTTTTAAAACATTGAATCTGTTTCGACGAGAACGAATAATCCGGTGGTCTCTTTGTTATTCAAATTCGGACTATTATACTCGTTCGAAAGCCGCTTGAGAATCAACTGGATGCAGTTAATGCGTTCGATTTGCATTGCTAAACCATATTGTACTATCAGATAACGACTCACAGCATTTATTAGCTGTTTGTGCATTCGAAAACACCATACAGTACAACTGCAGTGGCGCAACACGCAAATAAACCCATCCAGTAAAATACCGATGGTGAATCTGCTCCAATCAATTCCAATTGAATGAACGCGATATTGTAAATTCATTGAATTTAAGATTTATTCTGAAATTATTTCTGGTTCATGCGCATATGAGAAAATTTCATGCGCATATGAGAATTCGTCGCAAGATTAAAGTCCAAGTATATTCATTGAACACTGTCACTGCAAACCTACAGCTGCATTCTAATAAAACTGCATCGCATGCATGATATGTATGTATTTGTTCGGCGAATGCAAATAATTGAAAATTTAACACATGTATGCCATGCAACTGCTGTTTAACTTTAAATGCCATTAAAGATAAGGTGACATTCAAAATCGTCAACAATGTAGGTGTCTACCTATTTAAGTCGTCTTGCAATATTTATTATTAATATATATTATACAGTGTAATAATATATATATATTATTACACTGTGATACTTAAATAAATAAATTGCAAATTGAGTTGAACTAGATATCTACATATGTACATATATACATATGTATGTAGGTATAATCTCCATGTACCTACATACATACATAGGATGTATGTATGTACATACCTATCAAAATATTCATTTGGAGTAGATTAAATAACCACTGCAGTTTACTCGGGAAAATAATAAGGCTTAATGGAAACCTGACATAGATATGTGAACGGGAAAAAAAAAGTTTCATCATCATCATCCCTTTGTGAGAGATAGATTAAAATGGATTTAACTCGAGTTTGACAATTACCGTTAACGAACGTCACCAATGCACGAAGCGGCTCAAAGTTCGCTTTACCCTGTCCCGCTAATTGGAAATACAACAATAAAAAAATAAATACACAGGGTGATCCAGTACAATGTTAATCATTTATGTGCTAAATTTGCATCTGTAAATTATGGTCCAGCCGCGGTCGAGGGTTGGATTATTAATTTCAAAGTTTACCCCCAACAAAAACGGTCAACGTCAATAATTGCTAAATGTTGCGGTGAAGACGGCCACCCTCAAGATCTCATATCATCCCCCGCAGCTAATGACGATTAAGGTTGTTTAATCTCTTTCGTATGCAAACACACTCCCCACATCGAAAACAATGCCAATTTCTTAAACAAGCAAGTTTAATTAAGCCAGACGATAGATCAGCGGTTGGAGCGTAGGTCTCGT
Organism: Parapsyche elsis; assembly: GCA_022651745.1. Lineage (NCBI taxonomy): Eukaryota > Metazoa > Arthropoda > Insecta > Trichoptera > Hydropsychidae > Parapsyche > Parapsyche elsis. The sequence goes on from JAGVSN010000019.1 coordinate 3,764,909, forward strand.
GAGCAAAGGTCTGTGGTTCGATCCGCATATGTCGGAACGTTTTCTCGACGGTTTTCGATCAAAATATCGCCATTGACAAGCTCTGGATATTTCTAAATCCAGACTGAAGTTGTGAGACGGTTCCACAAAATTGACAACACCCAAAAATGCCTTACAACTCGCCAAATCGTCCTTATATCGATTCCTCCCCTCCAGACGGCAACGGAAAACCATTGGAGAATGTATGTTTTTAGTTCACTTCACTATGACATACGGTAAAATGTTGGTCAAATAGTGAAGATGCCAAAATATGCCACTTTCTGAAGAATTATAGTGCATTTGAGACTCAATAATAACCATTGGTCAAAAAGTACAAATTAAATGAATATAAAATTTGAAGTGATGGGCAAAAGAAAACCAGTCCTGTTTTGAAAAAGCTATATCTCTCAATCTCTGAAAGTCACAGTTCATAATGAAATCGGAATGATGAAAAAAAAAGAACATTTTAAAGTTCACTTAATACTCTTTCTAATGATGTGGTGGTTTTCGGCAAATGGATAATTGTTTATTATTGCCGAAATTAACGCTTGAAAAAAATATACAGTGAAAACGCAATACGCTTGCCAATCTTTTGAAAACGCAAATAAGTTATCGTCCCTCAAATATGTACATACATACATACATAGATAGACTGTGCGCATTCGCAAAAGAATGAACATGTAGTATAAGAGTTGAAAATATCCAAGCCGTTTTGTTTTTTCAAGTAGGAGATAGGCCACTTTTATCATTTCTTTCAAGTGCTTCGAAAGTATCGCTTAGGTTTGGGTGGTTTAACCTTTATTGTAAAAATGTATTGTAGTATTATAATTTTCATTGCTCGACGCTATTATTCATTTTTCGAATTTTTATCGCAAAATCGGTTTACTTTGGCGATCCGTCAAATGCGATAGGGTCGTATTTGGGGAAAAACTAATCACAATCGCAAGCATCGATTTCGCACCGAAGACGTGTCAAATTTCAAAACTAATCAAAATACACGACTACATTTATTCTGATTAGTTCTCATTTCACTCTCCGGAAATACGTTTCCATTAAATTTATTGTAATTATTCTTACGGAGAAACGCAGAGGTGTGTATTGGTCGTGATGATATCACAACACTACATTTCATTTTAAATATTAGCAGTAGACGGCAAATTATACTCGGCTGTAAATATTGGTGGAAAAGCACCCTCGAAAGGTTTTCATCGTACACCATCAATTTCCGACTACATAACGGTGTATAATCTGCTATCGATTTGTTGATGAATAATGATGGATACGTTTACGGTTTAGACACTCCACTGTCACTGGACTAACCTGTTGATTCGTTTTAAATAAGGTTAGTCGGACACAAAAGTCATTATATCGATTGACGGAAGCCCTTCAACATCCAGCTTAACTTCATTATTAACTTCGTATCGGCTTAACGAAACCGTACTCGTATGCATATGTACGTACATATATATGTACAAATTTACAAATATACACATACACAGATGCGTGCGTGTTTATGAAAAGGGGACTTTTCGTATGAATGCTAAATCGAAATATTATGTACATTATGCAACCAGACGGGTATGTTTCTGACGTGTAAACAATCGATACAGACACACGGTCTATTTATCGACATATCTCAGTAACTTTATAGAACTACTTATCCCTCTCCTCGTCCGATGGAAAACACACTCAAAAAACTTTGATATTGCATTGCTTTGGCATATCTGAAAAGTTCACTACAACGCCACGTATGTATATTAAATGTTGTAAAATTGTGTATATCGCACTGTGCATGCATACATATGTATGAACATGTACGATAATAAAGGCAATATTTTGTCGGAAAAGTCTATTTGGAAATTTTGCCTTTACAACATTAATTACTGGGTATAAAGAAAAATAAATAAGATGAAGAGTGAAACTAGGATGGAGCTCTTTTGGAAGAATTAACATAGTGTTTAAATCCAACATCCCGCTATGCTTAAAAAATAAGGCATACGACCAATGCGCACTGCCAGTGTATGACGTATGGATGTTAGATTCAAGAATGCTACGCAAGATCCAGTGCACATAGAGAAAAAAGAATGCAAACAAACGCGGAAAAAATCAAGGTAAATTTACTCGTTTCCTAGTATTATGTACATATAATCTATGCTCTACCTTTATCGACCCATAACCCAAAAGTGTACACTGCTTGTAGAATAAAATTGTACATGCACCGATTGATAAGATTGCCGGAAACAAAAATCGGATAACAAGTATCTTTTAAAAATAAATCAATGTTAGCGATTGCCGTGGTAAAGATACAGGTTATTATTGTCATTTTAATATTGAAAGGAGAATATCAAAATATCTACATAGTTCTTAGGAATCGGGGTTGTAATATTCGAGCGTTGTTTGGTATATTTTGAGTTGCAAATGTTACAGTTTTACATTTTTACCGGATGTTTCGATTTCATTTATTGAAAAAACAACAGGATACATGTAAATAGGTGATAAAAAACGGAAAAACAAACTCTGTACCTAATAATACATATGTACATAGATTTAACATAAAATTATATCGTTAATCGTAATAAAAATAAAAATTAGATGACTTTCCAATGGAACTATCACTTTTTCAAGTCTTGCAGATTGTAACGGCAAAAAGCCTATAAATACATACATACATATGAAGTTTCAGTGTGATAGGATAAACGGTTTTTGAGTTATGGCGATTCTACACACAGTGCCCAACACAAAGCATACAGATATTTTCCAGAAATCAAAAAAAACGTGATCGGGAAACGTGACACTTGATACAAATCAGTCAAAATCTCAAGGTCGAATTTTCGCACGATCACAATACTTTTATCCTATCGGGATAAAGTAAAAATGTCACGTAAAATGCAGAAGGATCAGTTCTACCTCTATCGCTTCACATTATTGATTATAAATAATAATTAGACATTGATGTTGATGCTAGAGTGGCATATTGGATCGGCGAATAGGTCGACATGTACATTCATATGTACATTGTACATACATACATAAATACATAGAGAGAGTCTGTTTTTCGGAACAAGAGAGTGTGGAGCGATTTGTTTCGTCTATACGCGCCTGCTAAAAAGGGACAAAAACGAGAGTGGCGATATCTCTTTATTCTACTGGAAACCTCCTTATTCTTATTCAATAGAAATATAGTGGCTTATATGCCTACATAAACGAAGAATGAAACTAGAATAGAGCTCTTTTGGAAGAATTAACATAGTGTTTAAATCCAACATCCCGCTATGCTTAAAAAAGAAGGCATACGACCAATGCGCACTGCCAGTGTATGACGTATGGATGTTAGATTCAAGAATGCTACGCAAGATCCAGTGCACATAGAGAATCATGGAAAGATGTATGCTCAGTATAAGAAAAATATATCGTAAGAGGAATACAATAAGTGATAGATAAAGCGGAACGTGTGAATAAGTTGCGATGGACGCGAGAAATGTTTGAATGGTATCCGAGAGGATGTAGAAGAAAGTTATGAAGACCAAATGGACGATGGACTGACGAATTAAAAAGGATATGTGGTGTCAAGTGTATGCAGATTGCTCAAGACAGACTGAAATGGAAGAGGATTGGAGAGGGCTTCATCCAGCAGTGAATGATGAACGGTTGAAAATGATGATGATGATGATGAACATTAATTACTACTACTACTATTTTCAAGACAAAGGCTTGCAAATTTTTGCACTGACGCATCACACGACTGGCATCACCGCAACCCAACCACTGGTCGTACCCTTGCAAAATGTAACGTAAATTTTTAATATACATATTAGGCAATTTGTTGACAATATTTTCAGCATTTTGCACGTGTTTCATCGAAGCCAAATCTGAGAATTTACTGAGACGTATAAAAACGAGCGGCGACTGAACCATATCACATAACAAAATATGTATGTACGAATCCTACATACGAATGTATGTAGGAATCGATGCATACATTAATTTATCATCGCTTAGTTTGTGACTGAATTAATAATTGTATCCAGCATCAGACTGAGATAATGGAAAAGCGAGAATGTAATTATAGTAATTATGACTTTGGAAGGAATTTATTTTATATTTTATATAATATATTGCTGTAATTTATATAGAGATGATAGCGTTTGCTGTGAAATTTTAATTTTATAAGAATTCGACATGTAGCAACCTTTGATTTTGTTGTATTGTGAATATTTCTTTAATCAAAGTGTTGAATTCAAAGGATGATTTTTATTTTTTCCGGTATGACAAGTGCAGCATGAGTGAATTACTAAAACGTTACTAACCGGGCAAGAGTAGGGGTATTTGAAACAGAATTTGCGGAATTGTCGCCTGTCCACGACAGGCTTGTCTAATTTGAAAGTCGTCAGGTGCAGGACTTCAATGCTTTGTTACACCTGAATACGTTTCGTTTGAAACAATACTATGCATAATGTATCCCTATAAATATATGAATATATCAATTACAAAAAAAATAATCCGATACGTTCATTATATTATACAGGAGAGCAAAATAAAGCCAGTCCTAAAAAAATGCATCTCCGAAATTAATAACGCTACAAGACAATTCCATCTGGAACTCGTCGAAATAAAGAGTTCAAAATAAAGGTGATCTACTAGTTTTTTGACTCTTAATCTTTGTACTCTTAAGGCCGTCCATTATAGAAATATTACTTGTTTTGTAAATGTATGCACAGTGAACAAAAATCTGACAAAATAATCGATTGATTTAAGATTCGGAGATTTAGGCTGGTTATAAAACGTGCTATTCCTGGTGTTGTGCGATCGATTTCTCAATTTTCTTATAAGAAAAGTTATATCGCATCGTTAAAACAAACAAAAAAGTCGTCATGTGTCCGAATTGTATACATAATTTTCCGTATGGAAAAAACAATCGTATCATTTGAAAATATATGAAATGCTTATTTTTTCATCGACGCTGTGCTATTAGTTTCGGATGTACACATAAATTAGTTGAAAACTTGTGTATATTTTCATCCCCTTTGGAAAATTGGATAATTTTTTATGTAAATCGAACACGTGATATCCACAAACCGTTTTCTCGAAAGCGAAAGCTAGTTTACCAGTGAAGCGAAAATTAGTTTGAAAGTGATCATAAAAAAATTATTAATTGGGTATATAAGAAGAACGCTCTGATTATATCAACTATGAGGTGATGAAAAGAAAGGCAACTGACAGAAATAGTTGTAAAAGGGCTCATAGACAAAGTCCTAATCCTTAATTAGATAAAAAGGAGAATAATTGAAGAGGGGCTCGCGAAATGTGAAATGGTGAATGTCTAATTCACCATATAATTTATTTATCACCATCGAGTTTATTCGATAACCTTACACGTGATACCCAGCGATAAACGTAATTGCGCAAACGTCACTAATACACAAACACCATAATAAACAACGTGACCGAAAAGCGCGAAGTGAGCATAAAGTTCACGAACACAAACGTGACGACAACTTTTGAAAAATGAATCCATAAGATTTAACAATGCGTTTAAAAATATGTTGTAGGTATGTAGGAATTCATATAAAGCTTGTCAACTCAAAGGTACATATGTATGTAGTTTCAACCACTTGGAAAAAGTTTTAAAAGTTATCTACATATAACATACATACTCGCATATCAAATCAGTTTTATTTATGCTCTTCCCGACATTTGGCGATTTGAATTGATTAAAGCAGTTTCTAATAATATCTACTATCATTGCTAGCCTAAGTTGAGGAATTTTCACTTTGGTAAAGCTAATCGTTATGCTGCCATTGTGATCTCCGAGTTAAAAATTTTTTGACGACAAATTCAATTGACAATAGAATGAATCATGAACGTGAATTTTATATTGTGGTGTGAGTTAATGAATAAAACCAGAATTTATGTACTTGTAAACGAGCACGTGCTGTATTTGCACGAGTTTAATACTCACATATACCTGGAATGAACTTACATAAAGATGAAAAAAAATGACCTGGCAAGGACACAATATTTCAATTTTACACGTGTTTCAATACAAAAATACCCCGTATAATAAAATAATAAGTCCCACACACTTTTGATTTTTGATTTGGATTGGACGATTGCTTGGAAATATTTGAAAGTCGTAAAATGTTACATATAAGTTAAATTACCTAACTATAGATTCCAATATTCAGTTTGAACATAAAATCAACGGATTTTCAGGAATCGACCGCAAAACACAAAGAAATAGAAAATTCACTGTTTTAAAACCCGCCTATACATATGTACATACATATGTATATCCGAAACTCGAGCCAATCAGCCTTTTTAATGATCAGATTCGTGTTCATTATTCTTTTTTATTTTATTATTTATCTACATTGAACATATGTAGATAAAGAATAAAAGTTAAACCTACATATGTGTATATGCTATATCACGGAGAACTAAAAAAAGTCGTCATTTGTCGAGCAGTATAATTGAATATCGGATTATTTTAATATCACCTTCAAACACCTTCAGACACCTTCAAACACCTTCAGACACAAACGTGAAAAAATATGAATAGATCTGCGGTCCGCAACCTCCGGCTCCGAAGCCATATGCGGCGGTTTGAAAACTTTAGACACCGTTGCCTAACAAATAAACTTATATGTACATATATTCAGAAAAACGGTGTTTGAAACACAATTTTCACAAAATCATATTGATTTATACTAATTTTACAAAATAAATAACCATTTCCATACTATTCGTCCAAACGTTCATCATCATCCTCATTTTCAGCCGTTCACCATCCACCGCTGGATGAAGGCCTCTCCAATTCTTCCATTCCTACCTGTCTTGAGTAATCTGCGTCCACTTGACTCTAAACATCCTTCTTAATTCATTGTCAGCTCATTGTCCACTTGGCCTTTCTAGCTTTCTTCCACATCCTTTAGATTTAGGATATCATTCAAGTATTTCTCGCGTTCATTCTTGCTTTATATCCAGCCCAAAGCCACCAGCTTTTTCACACGTTCCGCTATATCTGTTATGCTTCTTACCCATGTATTCATTTAACGATCTCTTCTCGTTATAGCAAGCATACTTATTTCCATGCTGCTCACTGTATCCTGCGTAGCATTCTTGAATTTCACATCTATACGTCATAACTGGCAGTACACATTGATCGTATGCCTTCTTTATTAAACATAGCGTGATGGCGAATTTAAAAACTGTTTAAAAAATGTTTTTGTCTTAAATACACAAATGATGCTTCTTATCCATGTATTCCATTTACGATCGCATACACTCTATAGACATAAAAAGCCTTAAAATTGTTTTCTAATTTAAATTTTATGATAATTTTTAGTAATAAAGTGTAACGTTAAGAAACAAGGTGATAACTAATTTCATACAATTCTCTAGTATTGGAATGAGTAAAAGTTATTTCAATTTTAAATATATAATCCAAAAATAACGGCACCCCGACAAAAGCGCCAAAGGACCCCACTTAGGATCCCAAAAATAATATATTGCGGCTCCTAAGTGGCTAATTTTCCAAAGGTTTTCCGTGGTTTGGCTCAGCTCGAAAAAGGTTCACGACCACTAGTAACTTAAGCAGTTTGCATAGACTTTGTAGTTACATTGAATATTTTCAAACATGAAGGTCGTATTTATCAATACAAATACAGAATGTTCGCTATTTATAGACGAGCATACTTTCTGGATGAATAAAATGTGAAAATTTGCACAAACTATTTATTTTATTTTATTTACTATTTTATCTTATTATTATTATTATTATTATATTACACATATATTATTACAATTTTATTGAAATAATATATAATATAATAATAATGTTTACTTTTAAATGACTCACCAGAGATTCTCAAATGTTGGGGTCCTAGGGGGGCTCCCCGCATGGGACTCCTTTAAAGCTCATACTCTCACTATATGCGAGATCGCAACCCTATCTCAATAAATCACAACTCAATAACACACGACCATATCTCAAAACAAAGCTACATACATAACATACTATCATAAATAAATAAATCGGCTAAATACTGACATCCACTTGCTCTGCAAATCGTTTATATCGCTTAAGGTTCAGGATTAGGCATTAAGTGCAAGTTCAATCACCCAACCGGAGATCATTTATTTTATTTTATTTAGTTTTTGCAAAATCCTTTGATCAATAATAACTTAACTGATCAACTCTCACTAAACCACAATATAGGAAACAGAAATAAGAAAAGAAAGTTTATAGAAAATTATTCAATATATTTATCAGCATGCAATTTATTTAAAAATATAATTCAATCAATATTATAAAGGTTAGTCGGTTAGTCGGCTAAATGTAAAACCCATCACAATTGCACAAATTTTACATTGAAGAATGTGGAATATTAAAAATACGAACACTTTCCATAAAGAGATTATCCTCCGCAACAATAAGGATATTTAAATTATTAGTTACAAACTAATTTTCAACAATATATGTATGTATGTACTGCAATAAAGGCGTAAAAAGAGTATGAAATTTTCATAATGAATTTAAAAAAAAATAATATCAAATGCAGGGTGAGAAAATAAAAATAACAATGGAATTATTTATAAAGTACTAATAATATTATCAAATAAATTGCAGTGATTATAAATTCTGTAAAAATTCTATCGTTTTAAATTGAAATCAGGCAGGTATTTGAGTAGTGTCGCAAAACATTGAAAACTAAGCTCAATTTACTTATTTATTTTTTAACACTAAATAAAACTAAGTTTTGATCAAATAATATCATACAAGTATATGGCAAAAATGTTAATATTAAATGAAATCAAGTTTCTATGTAAAAATAAAACCTTCAATTAGCTCCACGAGCCATTTCATTTTAAAAAGTGGCAATCAGCAAAGCCATTAAATATTATGCAATAAACGATAATCAACAAAATACATACAGTAGAGCCACAAGGATATGTTATGAATCAACATTGAAAAGAAGTAAAATTTCTATTATATCTATATTTATAATATAAATAATGTTGCAATCAATTTTACTGCGATTATTTAAAAAAAAAAGTATAGTTTGATGAATATTATTCCTTTTGTAATTTTTGTCTGTGATGCCAAAGAATCTCAGTATGGCTCTACGTGTAAGATAGCTGAATTTGAGTTATCAGAGCATGGGAGCTTAATATACATATAGGTACATAAATACAAACACATACATATATTTTTGAATAGAATATTAAAACACTTAACATTACAAGTATACATACATATATAAGAATATAGGGTAATTCCGGGGATAACGGACTCCAAATCAATTCTAGTTCTTTTCTCTAGCTTCTTATGAAGTGTTATCTATTATTTATTTATGTGTATTTTACATAAGTGTCCCTGGATTTACTTTATGCATATGTTAAACTAGATTGAACAAAATTAAATCATGAAACCTACTCACAAACAGTGGTTCATGAAAATAAACTGTATCACTTTGGTTTCAATCGATCCACTATTAAAAAATAGATTTTAAAAATCCCCTTTAGAACTTGAAATGCGTTAATAATATTTTCAGTACAATAGTTTTAAATGAGGAAAAAAATCAACTTTGGAATCATTTAAGCTGCCTTTTAAATTTTTGGCATTATTTCAATTATTTCCACTTGTGTCGGGTCCATTTATTAACACCTAAATACATCATTGTCTACATTGGGAAGAATTTTCTTCTATGGTCGAACAAGTGTTATCGGTTTTACTTGCCAGAGTTACTCCCGTGTACTTTGGTATTGTTAATTTTTTCTAGAATAGTATCAAGTAATCATTTTTATTAAAGCAAAATTTCTACAGAAGGCCAATGTGGTGATGTCATTTCATGGATGAAACAACTCCCTGGCTAATGGGTTGAATAAGGATGTAATAATCAACCACCTGTATTTTATTGGATGAGTAACTTTTCTGAGTTTCGGTTAGATATTTTAACCAAATGGTCAACAAATTTTACAAAGGGTCAGTAGTACACACTGGTCAATACTAAATGGTAAGTAAATTTATATAAACGATCAGTATTTAAAGTTTACTGACAGATTCGTTAATTTTTACTGACCGTTTTCTAAATATAATACAGATCATTTTCTTGAAAAGTTACTGACCGATTAATTAGTTGCCATAACAGGAAGATTTTTGCTTTCAGTTCCCAAGATAACTTCCTTTTTTTTGCTTTTACAATTATCGAAAGTTAATTTTTACTAGTGTCTAGTGCGCTTTGCATAAATGACTCTATACAACAATAGAGCTATAATTTTTTTTAAAAAATAATTGAGAATTTCTCATGTACAGATAAAACCGCAACTGTAGTTATTATAATATAAATTTGTGCGAAACATCAACAAACACAAAGGGGACTTTTACTAAATTTCACAATAAAATTTCCTTACATCTATTTCAAATACATTTTTTTTTAATTTAAAAACATCACGAAAATGGTTAAAATATCAATATTCACTATAAACACTCCATGTTAATTTGGAAACCGAATTGGTAAATGTAATATTACAGAACAAAATTACATTACAACAATAATGATGCAAATTCAAAATCAACACAAATATCTTAAAATACATATGTAGCATATTTTTGACACAAAGCTATAAGGTTAAACGTGAAAGGAAAGAATTTTAAAATTTATTTCATTATGCAGCACGTACAGACTGAAAATAAAATTTAAGATTTATTACTTTTTCATTTAATTTATGCTCCATTGCTAATTTCGCCCAACACTTTGGGTCATTACCTTGGAAATGTCAACACCGGTAAGGTTGCGTACAACTTCCGGCATACGCTGTACAATAGCGAGTACCTCGCCCGTTAACTTGGATGCACCTACCTCTCCACCTCCGCAAGATACCATTGTAACTTTGCGAGCTTGCGACAAAGGAGCCGCCACTTCAGCGGCAATCTATAAGTAAAGAGACAAGTTGTTTAACAAAATGTAAAATATGAACACTGTGGAGAGTAATTAATGGTATATTGTGTGGTGTGATACCTTCGGTAATGTCTCCAGGAACATTTCAAGCATGGCAGCATCCTTGTATTCGCTCCAAGCTTCGGCTTTCTTAGCGGCCTGTTCGGCTTCAGCCTTAGCTTTAGCACTAGTTGCAAACGCTTCTGCTTCACCACGCGTGCGAATCGCTTCAGCCTGACCTTCAGCTTCCAATACTGTACGAATTTTATGAGCTTCAGCTATTTTCTCCAGCCTATACTTTTCGGCTTCGGCGGGCCTTAAAACAAATTTTTCGTCATTGAAAAGATATACGGGACTTACATTACATTTAAAATTTTTTATTTAAAACATGCTTAAAAAATAAGGCATACGACTAATGCATACTGCCAGTCATCACAAATGGATGTGAAACATAGATTCAATAATGCTACGCAAGATCCAGTGTACACAGAGAAGCATGGAAAGATGTACATATGCTCGGTATAACAAGAAGAGTAAGAACAGTAAGAGGAATATGTACATGGGTAAGAAGCATGACTAAAGTGGCAAATATAGTGGAACGTGTAAAAAAGTTAGCAAACATAGCGAAAAGAATGGATGGCAGGTGGACGTGAGAAATACTGGAATGGTATCCGAGAGGATGTGGAAGAAATAATTAACCAAGTGGACGATGGGCCAATGTATTAAGAAGAATGCGTGGAGTCAAGTGGATGCAGATTGCAGACAGACAGGAATGGAAGAGTATTGGAGAGGCCTTCACCCAGCAGTGGATTCAATCAGCAACAGCTGAAAATGACGATAATATAAAAAAAACTCACTGTCGAACTGTAGCTTCTAATTCCTGCTCTCTACGTTGGACTTCTTGAAGTTGCACTGAAATCTCTTGAGTGCGCTCAACAACTTTAATTTGCATCTGTTCTTCCTTGATTCGCTGTTTGGTCTTCGCTGCTTGAAGTTCGTAGGCCATTTCAGCTTCGGCCTAAAATAAAATATGCATAGTTACATAAGAAAATACCCAGTAGGCCCGTATACGACCGTTTGAAGCTGTAGGATCGTTACATACCTTTTTCGTGTGAACTTCGACATCGTATGCAGCTTTTTTAAGTTCGAAGTCTCGTTGCGCTTTGGCAATTTCAGTATCGTTCAAAAACCTGGCCGCCATGCGTTGTTCTTCAGCAATGGCTTCCTTGATCTGAGCGTCGCATCTCGCTTCCGCCTCACCAATACGAGCATCACGCTTAACTTCAGCAGTACGAGCCATACCCAAGGATTTCAGATATCCCTGTAAAAATATTCGAATGTAGTTAAAATAAGCCGAATATGTCTGTTGAGAAAATACCCAAATAAAGGACAATATCGTGTGTATGTATGTTATTTAGCAATGTCGCAAATTATAGATATACGTATATGTAGGTATTACATATGTAAAACAACAAACGGCTGATTATCTATAAATGTGTTCCTACAGATGTGATTACCGAATATCGATTTAGTGATTGTAATTTTAAACCAAAGAAAATTTTCTGAAGAGTACGAATGATTATTCTTAACGTAAAACATAAAAGTACCTATCCACATAATCTGACATTCTTATCTACTCGTGCAACAATATGTAAAATTCTTAAATTTAAACAATAAATAAAAATCTTAAGCCCCAAATATAGCTTTTTTTAATTTCATTCCTGTCTATTCTCAATGCCCGATATGATAAACAAATAAATAAATATATATTTCGTCTATTTGTGTTAAACAAAAAACAAATCTATGACTCCTAATTATCTTAATAATTGAATCTTTTACGAATGAAACCAAAATCTTCTCAATTGAAAATCTTAGGATTATAATTGATTTGTAATCAATTAAAATATAGAACCACTTAATTTATTTAAAGAATTTTCACGTTAAAACAAAACAAGAAAACTGAATATGAAAAAAATATATGACTAATGAATTAATTCTAAATACTTACGATTGTATTTCCATCACATGTATTTTCTAAACACCAGATTCAATTCGTGAAAAGGCACTGAGATTGGTAATAATATTTGTGTGTGCATAATAAATTACGAAAGAGAGGTCTAACATTCACAAACAAGAAAATATGCACCATGCAAAAAGCTTATTGAATCTTCGAAGATCAAAAATAAACATCGCGAATCTTATGTTTTCAAACGGCAAGTTATAAATGAACATTTAGAAAAACCGCCTATACTTTCACCAGTTTATATTTTTTAGCTAAGATTAAAAAAAATATCATATACGTACTTTGATGTAGCAAAAATTTTCATTTTCACTGGTAAAAATTAAAAATATACGCACATCTAACATTACAACATAATAAGCAGGTTAATTACCATGTGTATTACATTTGTTTACACATATAAAATATCAGCAGTGTGCAAACAGAACTCACCTAGCAAAAAAATGTTGCAAATAACGTTTGAATTGCACCGGTGAATTTTGCCAGATTGGTATGTGTAGCGAGTTATAGTAAAAGCTAGATACAAAATGTTAAAAAATAAATAACTTTTGTGCTCATTTGACTATTTTTTAATGTATATATCTGATATAAACATTAACACAATAATCATGCCGGTGTGTAGATTTCTACCAAAAAAATTAAGCTTATCAGTAATATACATAATGTACACATGATAATAAAATACAAGCAAGGCCAAGTGTAAATACAGCCGAACAAAAATATATAGATATGCGAGAAGAGGAAAATGACAATAACTAAAGACATACCTTGGCCCCCTGTTGCAAAAAAAAAAAATGCGAATATTATTTTGCTGCGTTGGATAACTAAATTATCTTATACGTCCGATATGCATTTACAGTTACAAGTTACAAATAGCATATTAACTATTAGGTTCTATTATAATATTTATTTTCATACGAGTCAAAACATTATATTCATTGCAAATATCTCATTTTGAATGTAATAAATAATATTTTTATCATATTACATATGTCGTTCAAACAAGCTTCATACACAAACTAAAAAAAATATAATATACTTAAAAAAAGCCCAAAATAATCAAAAATTTACTCATTCGTTAAATTTTAAATACAACACTCGATTTAAAATGAGGTAAAATACTATATATTAAAATTTAAATGTAATAATGTAGTAGGAAAAATTTCAATTAAGCATTAGAAAGTTCAAAAAAGATAAATTATACAATATATAGTGTATTTGTATATTTTGGAATAGTTGAATATATCATAAGGCAAAATGCTAATTCTTACCTCTTCATCTCTAATATCTTTTAATGTATAAGACACGACGGTGATGCCCATATTGACAAGATCACTCGAGGCTACTTCAAAGACCTTAAAATAAAATAAAATTACACCGTAAAACTATGCAAAATTCGAAGAATCATTAACACATCAGACGATTGGCATTACTTGTTTAGAAAACTTCTTCCTGTCTTTGTATATTTCTTCAACGGTCATCGATCCCATAATTGCTCGTTGGTGTCCTTCGAGGGTTACAAGAGCTATATGCTGAATTTCAGACTCACTCTTGCTGAGAAATTGTTCGCAGGCGGCAAGTAGCATTTCTGAATTCTGTCCTTGTATTTTCACCTGAAATTAGAGTAACAAAACGATATTCAGACTTTGTACAACTAAAAAATAGATACAATCACATCTATTATACTCCGTACGTAACAAATCAAACGATCATTATTACACTGCCTCTAGTTATACCTGAGCTATTCCCGTCACCGAAATAGGGACTCCTTGACTGGTGTAAACAGTTGGACTTTCAACTTGTAGCGTCATGGTGTTGAGAGATATCCTCTGAACTCTCTGGAGCATGGGCCATACAAACGCTCGACCGCCCGGAACGAGCAGAGGCTTCGAGTAGCAACATCCTGTATATCAATTTTTTTCTAATAAAAGCCTTTTTTTACACATTTTAATGAATTGAAAGCACATACATATGTATATACAGAAGATAAATTTCGCATATACAAAATTGTACAATACTGCAAAAATATATAGATGAGGATAGCAAAAGATACATTATTTTACATTAGATCACTATCAACCAGACGTTACAGACAAACGAGTATGGAGTTATCTATACATACATATATATCGTATAAAGATGCTATTGATGCATTTCTTCGGTAACAAGCTTGAAAGTTATATTGTGTATGCCGGTCACTAGAATTTGGAAGCATTGAAATGGCCAAAACCAATAAGACCGAACGAATAAGGTATCAAGTGGAAAAGGTCTAATACGAATTATGTCGAAAGTGGATTTGATTCTAAGCGGGGGTTCTCAGCCTATAGGGATTTCCTCGGTAACCGGACGTAACAGAACATGAAGAATCAGAACAGTGACAAAACAGAACAGCGAAGAACAGAACCACGACAATTCAGAACAGGGAAAAATCAAAGGTAAAAGGTTGACGTTTATTTTCAACCTGATTTAAAAAATGAACAGTGGATACGATATCCTTTCGGTTTTAATTTGACCAATTGGGCTCGTGTCTAATTCAAGATTTTCGATCTTTTATGTATTTAAGAAAGAAATATGGAGCGCTTTTGGAAGTATGAACATAGTTTTTAAATCCATCACGCTATGCTTAAAAAAGAAGGCATACGACCCATACATACTGCCAGTCATAACGTATGAATGTGAAATGTGGATGTTAAATTCAAGAATGCTACGCAAGATCCAGCGAGAAGCACGGAAAGAAGTATTCTTGGTAACATGAAGAAATCGTAATATGAATACATGGGTAAGAAGCATGACTTAAGTGGCAGATATAGCGAAATATGCAAAAAAGTTGAATTGGACACATAGCGAGAAGAATGGATGGCGATGGGCACGAGAAATACTGAAATGGTAACCGAGAGAATGTGAAAGAAAGCATGGTAGACCAAGCGGGCGATGGCCTGACGAATTAAAAAGAATGTGTGGAGTCAAGTGGATGCAGATTGCTCAAGACAGGCAGGAATGGAAGAATTGGAGGCCTCCATCCAGCAGTGGAAAATGATGATGTATTTTTTCGATATTTTTTACCGATGGATCAAATTCTCTTTCTACGTAATGCGTATTAGATCTTATTTGTTCGGCCATAATTCGTTCTTATTGGTTTTCGGCCATTTCAACCGTAATCACTAGAATTCCATTGACGCATTGATCAAGCATAGCTTTTTTTTACCTTTTGACAAACATTTTTAGAATATCGTCTTGGTAAAGTAAGTTTTCATTCGTGATACGTCAACACGCACATTATGTATGTACATATAACGTAAGCAATATCCCAAAATACACAACTAGGTCAAATTCATAAAATCAATTAGGACAAGGAAAATACCAACGCATGGTCAACCTATTGTATTTAAACTCTTGTACAATTCTAGATAATAAATTATTCCATATGTATGTACATATGTATGCATGTACATTACGAAGACGCTCACGTGCGACATACTAGTAATAATTTATAGTACAAGGTGTTAAACGTCACACGAAACATCGCTAGCATAATAAGGAAAAGTTCAGTTGGCAAAGTGACCAACTCCATTTTCTCCATTTTGGCTACTCGGCATCACTAGACGGCGCGCGCGGTGAAAAATTGCTGTCGCCTAAGAAAGTTCAGTTGCCAAAGTGACTAACTTAATTTTTTCCATTTCGGTCACTAAACAGTGCTCCAGGTGAAAAATCGGAGTTGGTCACTGACAACCGGACGGTTCATTTGTCCTTATCGACGAATGCGATGACAATGAGTAATAAGCATAATTAATAGTGAGCAAATCTGACGCAAATTGTATGAACATGGTAATAATCGATAAGGTGCCGGCGCGCGCAATCGCTGCAGAAATGTATCGCAAATCGGCATTTATATTGCAAATTGCATTACCTGAAACGACGAGCGCCTCGTTGGGACCACACGTGACGAAACCCCAGCCCATGGTGTCGAGTTTTCGCGCTGAAAACTCAATGAGAAGGAATAAGAGACAAAGTCGTAGTACTACGAACGTAGGGCGATGGCTTCGCCAATAGGACGTCTGTGGTCATGTCATTGCTGCCAACTGTGGTTTGTTTATTTGCACGGTGGAAAGAGCCAGGTATGCTCGTACGGCTGCTTGTGTCCAGATATTTAAAATACAAAAGATATGTACTTATACAAGGTGCAGATCTATTAAAGGGGTGCAGAAGGAATTCTACATGGTCATGTGCATAGCGTCGTGGCTAAATATTAGTCGACTAGTGTAAGCCGGTTGAATATCAACGGACGTGTTTTTTGTAAGGTTGCCAACACAATCATTGGTTCTTGTCGGTTATATCTCTAGGAATCCCGACTTACATGTGTAACGCATACACGTGTCTGTACCATCCACGTGTTGTAAACTCGTAAAAATTCCCTAAATCGAATCTGGGGCAAACACATAAAAACAACACGTGTCGCGAACCGAAAAATTCATTATCGCTTTGGGAACAAAGACGTCGCCACGCTTTACATAACGAGCACCCGGATCAATACGTGCAATCCAACAGCGACAAAGGACACTTAAAAGTGAACACGTTAAATTTGACCTCTTGCATCACATATACTTAAAGTAAGGTGAAAGAACTTCGCATGAACTCATAACATTTCTCACGTATTTATAAATATGTAAACCTTCATTAATTGATGTTTAAAGACAATAGCTATTTCTGGCACCATCTATTTATTGAATCTATAGCACCTATACAATTATTAAATTGTCAAATTGTTTCGAAAGTTTTAGTTGTTTTTTTTTCATTAATTTATATATTGAGTTATTTGTTAAACTTATAATATTGAGTTATTTAAAAATTTGTAGTGAAATAATAAAAAAATACAATTTATCAAAAAAAGTAATTTGAGGACCACTGGTATGAAAAAAAGGTTTTTATAAAGCCTCTAAAATATCCCTGATGCAATTTTTCATCTCTAAATTTCATCAAAAGTGAAAATATATTATTTGAAAAAAACGTATTGGAACCACTGGAAAAAAATTTTTTTGAGAATGGCTGGTTATTTTATTCTTTATTCAGTGGATAATATATTTTTAACCCGCCTTTTACTGAACATCGAAACCAACCCCCTCATCCGAAGGGTAGTTCTTTAAAATACCCCACGACGCTTTTCCAATTACATATAGGCGATTTCGGAAATAAAAGATCATTTTTATGTTTCTAAAATTTTATTATCCATATACGTCCAGAACATAGTCAAAGGCTACCGCAAAACATAGGCAAAGCCGACAGGTTCTTATTCATGATTTACAAAGCATTCTGAACTGATTTCACGGTTCAATGATTTTTCTTAAGTGTGACATGTCAAATGTTTTATTAAAGTGTCCTTTCTTACAAAACTTTTAGGACAAATTTCACATTTGTATGGTTTTTTTCCCAGTGTGAGATTTCACATGTACCTTCAATCTCGAGTTTGTTGCAAAACATTGTGAACAAATTTCACATTTACATGGTTTTTCCCCAGTGTGAATGGTCATATGTAGTTTCAAACTCCGGTTTGTTGCAAAATATTTTGAGCAAATTTCACATTTATTTGATTTTTGCCCAGTGTGGATAGTCATATGTCCTATTAAGGTGTGTTTCACTGCAAACTTTTTTGAACAAATGTCACATGTGTATGGTTTTTCCCCAGTGTGAATAATCATATGTACTTTTAAGGTATGTTTAATTCCAAAACTTTTTGAACAAATTTCACATGTATATGGTTTTTGAACAGTGTGGACGGTCATATGTGTTTTTAAGTTATGTTTCATTGCAAAACTTTTTGAACAAATGTCACACGTGTATGGTTTTTGCCCAGTGTGGATGGATGTTATATGTCCTATTAAGGTATGTTTCCTTGCAAATTTTTTTGAACAAGTGTCACATGTGTATGGTTTTTGCCCAGTGTGGATGGTCATATGTCCTATTAAGGTATGTTTCCTTGAAAACTTTTTTGAACAAATGTCACATTTGTATGGTTTTTTCCCAGTGTGAATAATTATATGTACTTTTAAGGTATGTTTCATTCCAAAACTTTTTTGAACAAATTTCACATTTATATGGTTTTGCCCAGTGTGGATGGTCATATGTGTTTTAAGTTATGTTTCATTGCAAAATTTTTTTTGAACAAATGTCACATGTGTGTGGTTTTTGCCCAGTGTGGATGGTCATATGTCCTATTAAGGTATGTTTCCTTGAAAAACTTTTTGAACAAATGTCACATTTGTATGGTTTTTTCCCAGTGTGAATAATTATATGTACTTTTAAGGTATGTTTCATTCCAAAACTTTTTGAACAAATTTCACATTTATATGGTTTTTGCCCAGTGTGGATGGTCATATGTGTTTTTAAGTTATGTTTCATTGCAAAATTTTTTGAACAAATGTCACATGTGTGTGGTTTTGCCCAGTGTGGATGGTCATATGTCCTATTAAGGTATGTTTCCTTGCAAAACTTTTTGAACAAATGTCACATTTGAATTTTTTTTCCCCAGGTCGATTCGTACGTTTTTTTAATTTCTCGCCATTCATCTGCAAATCAAAATGATCAATAAAAAAATACACTTTACAAAAAATTCTACATCAACTCTATGAATTTATATTTTAATAAAACAAATGAATAACGCTTAGGCAAACAAAAAGGAAGTAACATTAATAATACCAGGAGAGTTTCAACAAAATGAAAAAACATAAGAAGAGTGTAAAAAATTAATTAAACCCGATACATTAAACATACAAGGTGTTAAAAAAATAAATAATGAGGGAATTGCAATAACATAGAACAATAAAGTGGATAAGATAAAAATAATGGAAGATATACGGAAAAATTCGGGTGTGGCCAACCCATGACTTTATCCATATATTTGAGGAATACAAAGAGTGACGAAATTAATTTTTCAAGTACCTACGTAAGTAAATAAAATGCATGCACACCACCACACCAACCAACATACATACATATCATGAAATCACTGTGTTGAGTGCGCGCGCGTATGTAAAATACGATCTTCGGCATACATATATTCAAATAGGGAAAACTGCCAATTCCGGTCGTCAGATGTTGACCAAAATCACAGTATCTCTTACAGCTAACGTGAAAACTATAGATATAAAATTTCGACTTGATCGCCGTGGCAGTTTCGGAAATATTCTGTGGTAAACTTTTCGACAAAAAAAAACCCCTACTTCCGGTTGACTGATTTTAATGATTTTATTTTTATTAATTAGCAATTTTTCTCAGGAGTACAACATTAAAATATTGTGACGATACTAAATATTTAAAAGGCCGAAAAAAAATAAAAAAAACAACAAATCGTTCAAGAGTAAACTGCCACTTCCGGTAGTCAGATGTGAACTAAAATCACAGTATCTCTTACGGCTAACGTGAAAACTATAGATATGAAATTTCAACAAAATCGCCGGAGCCGTTTCGGAAATATTTTGTGGTAAAAGAATTTTAGAATTTTCTACAAGAAAAAACCCTACTTCCGGTTGACTTATGTTGACCAAATTCCTTATGGCTCTTACACCTTACGTGAAAATAATAGATATGAAATTTCAGCTTGATAGACTTGATAGTTTCGGAGAAAACACACAGACATATACACACACATATGTAGTACACAAATATACAGACATTTTCCAGAAATCATGAAAACGTGATCAGGGGATGATACTTAATACAAATCAGTCAAAACCTCGAGGTCGAATTTTCGCACGATCACAATACTTTATCCGATTAGGATAAAGTAAAAAGATGGGCGATAAATATGAAATTAAAGAAGGAAAAATAAAAAAAATGCAAAAGTGAGGATTATGGGGGAATAGTTGAAGGAAGAAGAACTTTTTAAATTTATATCAGAACAAAACCCAATAATTGAAGAAAATAAATATTTTGATGTAAAATAAATTTGCGAAATTATGGAAGTACATAGATGAAGATAATTTCAAAAAATTAATTAAATTGATTAAAAATTAATTAAAGTTTTAACTGCTACAACCACAAAGCAGGTGTATGCAAAAATAAAAACAAAATGTGTTAAATGCGGATCTGAGGATCACATAGGCAAAGATTGCAAAAGTGAGGAAATGAATTGTTGTAACTGCGTTAAGGCTAACAAAAGATTGAATTTAAACTTAAAAATAGACCACAGCCCGTTGGATTTAAATTGTGCCATATACATATAAAAGACAAGTACAAATATATAAAAAATAAGATTAACTATAAGTAGCAATTAAATAAAGTGTAAGGAATACATATAAATGCTCAAAGTTATATAAGACACTAGCTTTATTACCCGGCTTTGCCCGGGGTGTAATTAATATGGCATGGCTTGAGGGAGTCTAAAAAGGGGACGGCGGGGCTTGAGTGGTCTGGGATGTGGTTAGGGGTCCGGCTTGGCTTGTGAGAGTCCAAACAGGGGACTTCGGGGCTTGTGGGAGTCCAAAAAGAGGACGCCGGTGATTTGGGGGGTCCGGCGTGGTTTGAGGGAGTCCAAAAAGGGGCCAACAGGGCTTGTGGGTGTCTGGGGGTGGTTTGGGGGCCGGCATGGCTTTAGGGATAATGTATGATACAACATATATATTATATATCTATTATACATATATTATATTATATATCATATATATAAAATTACATTTTTCCTCAATTATGTGTGTATATGGTGTATATGTCAGCTCAGTGTATATGGCAGCTCCCAGTGTTATTAAATATGTTAGATAAGTCAACTAGAGATAGATTACAAATATTACAAAATAGAGGTATGAGATGTATTTTAAATGTTAATCGGTATGCTAGTATACAAAAGATGATGATTAAATTAGATTGGTTGAATGTGAATGATACTTTGAGGATTTGTATTTTGGTATTTATATTTAAGTTAGATAATAATATGTTACCATCATATTTTAGTAAATTTATTGTGAGAATTTTCAGAAAGAAGAGAAAGAAGAGTAAATGGATGTATGTGAATATAATTTAAAGTATTTTGGAATATAATAGACTGTCGGACGGTATTAGAAGTTCCAAAACTATTGATAAATTCCTGGCAGTCTTAAAAAAACATCTCTGTACGGGTGCTTAGCTAAGGATTGTGTTATTAGCTTCAGCTACTGTATTATAAAAATAAATAAAATAAAATAAAGTAACAATTTCAATTCGCCCACCGTGCAAATATTACCGGTAAATATTTTCGTTCGTTATATTGTGTATTGCACGGTGAAAGTTCATCGATGTTTTGACTCTTTACCTGTAAATTGGGCGAGTGATCTTGTACTTCGTTTGTAGTATATTTTTCTTCTATGTTGCTTGTTTCTATTTTATCACCTTCGTCATCAACGGGTGATTTATACGGCTGTAACTCATCCTCCCAAACTAAATCGTCTAGTAAAACTTCTTCCACTTTAATATTTAAGCATTCGGTTAGTTTCAGTCTTGCAATTTCATCATTTTTAACACAGGTCTTTTTAAAATTGATGAGCGATTTCAGGTTGGATTCACAAGACGAACATATTGTATCAGGCAGCCCGTCGTGTTTTTTCACCTGCAAGGAAAATACACATTATACTGGTATTTTATCAATTTGATTAGAGCATGTCCTGCGACTTAAGTTTTTGAAATAACCTCTGGCTGACTGGTGCTCCAAATGTGTCTCGCTAGTAAGTTAGGGTAGGGAACAAAGTACTCTGCTGACGTAGAACATTGGCAAAGCCGACAATTCATTGTGCTGTACTTTTCTGTTCACAATTATCAGTACCAGTACCGTTTTCACTGTGAGCTCGCCAAGCTTCTATGTAGAATCTAGATGGAACCGGTCACTGGGCGGTAAACCGCTATTTGGAAGCGACCTACCAACATAACAAAAATTATGTACTATATACCGTTCACACCCCACCAAGTCTATCGTCAAATTTACATGATCAAGTATACTTGAAGGTATACTTGAAATATATATATATTGAAGATATACTTGTATACTCTGCATGACGACTTGAAGACACAATTGATTTTCGATACAGTCGACTCGATCAAGCCTCAAGCGTCATGCAAACTTGACGATAAACTTGATGGTGTTTGGCCGGCGGCCTTCAAGTGTGTACTTTCAAATAATTTTTGTGCAATACTTTATATATATTATCACAGGTTTCTGGGATTATATATCCCAAAGCTTGTGGCGATATTATTGTAGAAACTTTAAGGTCTTCGTACGATCTTCCAGTGGCAAGAAATTGCAAAGTTGCAGTTAATCTTTTATGTGGTGTTATTGCACATCGCATAACAGTGTCATTCTTTTTAATAATTAATGGAGTTACTAAGGAGACAAGCTTTAAATAAGTACATATCTTCGTCCATTCTTACATAAATAATTATGCCAGTCTTTTGGGGAAAATTTTAATTCATTCAATAAGTTTATATGCGAATTACTGTCTTTTTTGCAGCCAGCGTTTGCACTAATTACGTTTTTGAAGGTTCAAAATTAATAATAAACCGATCGTCGTCCTCCGAGGACATTGCAATCGTTCTAAAAAGCGGCCACTGTGACACGCGACCTGACATGAACTAACGTCGCTTCTAGTATGACGGAACATGGACTTGGTGTGTGGTCTCTATGGACACACTGCAAATCGGATTAAGCTTTTGTATCATGCAAATTTGACGATAGCTTGATGGTGTGTGGCCAGCATTACGGAAGTAATCCGTCCCTGAAAAGTTGTCCTTAAATCGAAATTCCGCAAATCGATTTTTTTTCATATACACCCGATTCTCTTTTTGCACGGTTTTGAAATAACACGGTTCAAGATAACGGACCAATTACTTTTTTTACACTGATTTTTTTGCTTTACGGTTTTCAAAAAAGATTTTTGTGTTGCACTGGTCGCCTATATTGCGTCGCATATACATATATTCCTGGTTTTTATGGTACACTTTAGTTTCATTTATGAGTATGCAACTTTTAAGCCAAAGATTCACTACAAAGGCATCGCTCAGATCTACCCACTGATCGTAAACCTTTTCAGTTCATGATATTTTAAAATTAATTATGAAACATTTTAGAAACAAAACATATAGAAATGTATACCGGTAGGAAACTTTAATTTGTGTTAACTTTCACAAGCAATAATAAAATAACCTATATTATTAGTAGTCTTCGTTTTTAAATCGATAAAATTTCTTTTTATTTCTCTAAAACTTCTATTTTGGGTTTTGCAAATATGGATCGGCATTAGGTGAGTTGTTAAACTTGTGAAAACAACAACCACTCATTCAAGAAAAAATGGAGAAGGCTTTAATAATATGGATAGAAGAAAATAACCAAAAAAGGATACCAGTAGATGGTAAAACCATCAAACGGATGGCATTACGATTTTACAAGAAGATTAATGAACTGGAGTCGTCAAGTGCGTTGTTTCTGTCTGGTTATAAAAAGAAGGTGAATTTGAAAAGTGAATTTTCTGCAAGTACGGGATGGCTTACAAGATTCCTCGAAAGACATGCACTGCATAATATAAAAATGAGAGGTGAAATTTCATCTACAGATAAGACTGGTGCTAAAGAATTTCTTCCAAAACTAGCCAAAATAATTGAAGAAGGTGGTTACACCTCAGACCAAGTTTTCAACGCAGATGAAACTGGTCTTTTGGAAGAAAATGCCAAGCAGAACGTATGTAGCAAAATCAGAGAAAAGTCATGATGAAGGAGTGGTTCCACTTACTGCAAGTTCAATTCTAGAAGGCCTTAAACTCGCCAATAAACTTGGAAATCATTATCTCTCAAATGATCACAATGTCGAACGAGCTGTACAATTCCAACGTGATTTGAAAACATGTATGGCATGTTATCAAGAATAATACAAGGAACTAACTAAAACAAAATCACAGCGAATTCCTATTCAAAACCAATGAAACACCACAAACACAAGATGATAATTTTATTCAAGATACTCTCGAGACTGTCTCACCACTGAATATTTCCAGCGATGAAAGTGATTTTTCACCAGCCCTACGTAAACGGGCGCGTTTATTGTCAAGCAGCGACACTGAATGAATATATTTTTTATATTAAATTAAATTTAAATAGAAAACCATGTAAATTTATTACTTCATTTATATGTACATAACTTATGAAAATATTTTTTTTGTATAAATAAATAAATTTTTTTTTGAGTTTGAGAATTTTATATTTAGAGTTGATTTTAAGTAATGGAACCTATCTCCCATTTTTATATGTCCACTGTATCTTTTTTTACACGGTAGTCTCTGGAACGTATCCCCCGTGCAAAAAGAGAATCGGGTGTACATACATATGTACATACATATGTACATTAGGTACCTACATATGTATGTATATAAAATATGCGTGAATAAAATAAAATATTTTTCTACTTCAGGAACGAAGTTATTTTTAAGCAAAGAATATGACTTTGGTCATCCATATCTTCCTATTTGATCTCCAATTTATCGATGCCTTTAAAGGCCCTTGGATTTTCATAAAAATATATCACTAATGGTTTTATTTTTAAATCTCCTGATGCATTGCCACCGAGAATAAAGAGTTATCCGCACTTTTGTGACTATGAAGCCGGGAACAGATTTCTCCTCTTGTGATATATTATTCTATAAGGCATTCGTTTCCAAAAAAGCCCAGTCTCGTCAACATTAAAAACTTGCTAAGGAAGATAACCACCATCTTTGATTATTGACCTAAAATATTCAGGATATGCACGAGCTGCATCATCATCAACACTTGCAGCTTCTCCTTTCATTTTAATGTTGTGTAGACTATGACGTGTTTTAAATTTTTCTAGCCAACTTTTGCTAGCTTTAAACGATTCCGTTTGAGAGCTCTCTTCAAAGTTCTCCTGCAGTGTTTCAAATAGACTTAGCTTTTTCTTGTATTAACATACTACTCATTGGCATATTGCGTTGATTTTTTATTATACTCTAACAAGAGCTTTTTTTTTTTTTCGATCAAGTCACTTCTGTGGCGGGTTATTTTCTTGATACTTTGTGGAGCAGTCGATTAGGATTGGGCCTCTATTTTTATCATCTGATCATCCCAGTGCGCCCCCCTCTCAACCGTCGATTTAAAAATATTCCGTATATCGATTTTTTTTAAATTCCGTTAACAAAGGCATCCATAAAGCGAGGGATGGGTATATTGAGAAAGGTGTTAGACAAGGAGACACCATTTCTCCTAAATTATTCAATGCGGTGCTTGAGGGCATATTTAGATCGCTGGAATGGCACAAAACAGGAGTTAAGATCAACGGAAAGCATTTAAGCCATCTAAGATTCGCTGACGACATAGTCATAATTGGATGCGACTCGGTAGATTTACAAAATAGATTAACACAACGTAGTCACAATAGCAGACGCGTAACCATGATTTTTTCTTCATCATCATCATCATCATCATTTTCAGCCGTTCACCATCCACTGCTGGGTGAAGGCCTCTCTTCCATTCCTGTCTGTCTTAAGCAATCTGCATACAGTTGACTCCACACATTCTTCTCAATTCATCAGCCCATCGTCCACTCGGTCTACCTTGGTTTCTTTCACATCCTCTCGGATATCATTCCAGTATTTCTCGCGTCCATCTGCCATCCATTCTTCTCGCTATGCACCCATATAACCCCACACACAATTATGTTAATTTACCTAAGGTGAAAAATAGTGGTTCCAATGAACGAATATCCTAATCTAACGATTCTGAAAGTTAAATTCTGTATAAAAGATGGTTCACTTTTTTCAGCTATGTTTATATTTGAAGTTGATTCTTTTGAAACAAAACTAGAATAAAAGGTTTTTCATGTGATTTTTATTTACCATTGCGTTAAACTTGTTTTCAGTTGACAAGGAGAAAACTAAATCTGAAACAATCGATGAAAATTTTCCCGAAAAGATAAATGGAAACGAAGACATCGTCGTCTCTATCGAACAAACCGCCGAATCGGTAAATACAGAAGTAAACGGTGATATTATCGATAAATGCAAAATTAATAATAATGTCGACTATACTTTATCCTTTTTTTACTTTTACTTTATCCATATACGTAGTATACAAGATAAAGTATTGTTTTTTTAATCGAATGTGCTGTAATTTTTTCAGACTACTGCCGTCAAAAGGGGAATCTAATCAGACGATGTCACTCAGACAGATCGATGTCTGACTAAGAAACTCTGTCAGGAGCTGTTACAGGACACGTTTCCGAAGCACAACACGATGCTGTCTGAATACATAGTGAAACATAATTCATTGCTCAAGTTTAAAACATTTACTGAATGAATGATTGTGAAAATATATAATTTTCGTGCAATATTTTCACTATAAGTGAAAATTAAAGTGTAATCAAATAAAAAGTTAAATTCCAGTTTTAATTAAGTCGTGGAAGAATTAAATCTCGTGGACATAATTATGTATATGGATAATAGGTATAAATTGATAATACAAAATCACCTTTAATTTTAATATATTTAGCCAGAAATAATTTGGAACAAATTTCGCCAACTTAAAAGTAAAAAATGCAATTTTAATCTCATTTTTATTTTGCCGTCTTTATTCGATACTATTATATCCGTGGGAGTTTAGTTACGAGCAGGAGTCTTTTTTTTCTTTTCGATAATTTTTCGTTTCATTGGTACAACTTCGGTTTGCTGAAAAAAATTATGGCCAAATCTTATAAACATATAATTTTATAAAATAAATAATCTGCCATTGGGAAGCTTTGATGATTTTTTTTTTAAATTTGTTGAACTTACCCGTATCAAATCAGACATAGGTATAATTTTGAGTGTTTTTACATAGTTGTGTACGAATCGTAAGAATAATAATGATAAGCAAATTAATATGCAGTCAATAAGGTGTGATGATACGATATAGTTGTCCAGGCGGCTGTAATCAAGTAGCTGAAATATACAAAAAAAAAAATAGAATTCATTTATTGAAGATTTGTAAATAAATCAAAGAGATAGTTTAATTTCAAAAAATTTAAACTTACAGGATTAAGTATAGAATTCATACATATGTCGAAAATGTTATCAAAGTACATATACATGTAATTCATGATTAATTTTACTAGAACCACATTAAGTCCTATCTGAAAACAATGCTTTTATTTTATTTAATTTATAAGTTAAATTCGACAACAATATATGTACATACATACATAGGATCAAAATTAAGTGATCTACTGATAAATTATTTGAACGTTCGATCGAGTTATTCATTGAGATCCCTTTTCAGTTAGATACAGATTTTTGCGGAAAAAACATTTATCGGATTGCATTGTATTAAAAATATAACATATTCATTTACCTGTAAACTGAATTTGACGAAAGGATTAAGGAATAAGGTTATTTTTGGCTGCCAATTAGCTGTTCCGATTAATAATGATAATCCAAAACAAAACAGTAGATATGCAATTTTTTTTAGTAGTAAACTTGACTCATCTTCAAATTCTGTTGAGATAATGTAAAACAACTGTGCAAACCATGTTACGAAAACTGAAATTTTATAATGTAATTCCATTTTCAATAAATTTGCCATTTTTTATGTTTGTGAATGTGTATTTTCTTTCAAAACAAATGAAAATCTTTTTTGTCAATAAATAAGCAGTAATTTTTTTTAAATTGAAAATAAATGTATTTTAATAAATATTAAATTTGAACGATTATGGCGCGTTCTCACGAGTCAAGTTTGATTGACCGATTATAGTTGATCAAGAAAAATTGAATACGACTTGAATCAATTCTATTGAATTGTTCACACATTTCAATAGAAATTGATTCAATTCGATAAAAAAAAATAAAGTTTCAATTTAAAATGGCACATATACTTCCTCTGTTCCCATTCCACTTTTTTTGGATTTTCTAACAAATGAATGTTTTTACTTTATCCTAATCGGATTAAGTATTGTGATCATGCGAAAATTCGACCTCGAGATTTTGACTGATTTGTATCAAGTATCATCCCCTGATCACGTTTTCATGATTTCTGGAAAATGTTTGTATGTCTGTGTACTTATGTGTTTTCTCCGAAACTATCAAGTGAAATCAAGCTGAAATTTCATATCTATTATTTTCACGTAAGGTGTAAGAGCCATAATGAATTTGGTCAACATCAGTCAACCGGAAGCTTATTTACACCATTTGTACAAAAATGGACACAGCCGCGGTGCGAGGGAGACCGCATATACGGGCGAGCATCGGAGCGAGCGAGAAAGCTTGAGCCGCTTCTATCGATGTGTGCGTGTGTAATGACGATCGGACCTCGGAAGCAGCGAAATAAGCCGACGGAAGCCGAACGTTGACGATGGATTCGCATGACTTAAATTATTTGACTGCCCTGAAACGAAAAAAAGCCGAGGGCTCCAATGCACCATTACTGTTATAATATTTATTTCATATTGGGATAGATTGCATACCTCACCTCCGACGATGTTGACTTCTCAAGCCCCTCCACACAAAAAACAACAATAGAAACGTGCGCCCCCAAGCGGCGTAACAGCGCGACATGCTCGTTGGAATCGTCAACGTTCGGCTTCGGTCGGCTTATTTCGCTGCTTCCGAGGTCCGATCGTCATTACACACGCACACATCGATAGAAGCGGCTCAAGCTTTCTCGCTCGCTCCGATGCTCGCCCGTATATGCGGTCTCCCTCGCACCGCGGCTGTGTCCATTTTTGTACAAATTGTGTAAATAAGCCAACCGGAAGTAGGGGTTTTTTCGAGTAGAAAAATCTAAAATTCTGTTACCACAGAATATTTCTGAAACTGCACCGGCGATCTCGTCGAAATTTCATATCTATAGTTTTCACGTTAGCTGTAAGAGATACTGAGATTTTAGTTCACACCTGACTACCGGAAGTGGCAGTTTACTCTTGAACAATTTTTTTTTTTTTTCGGCCTTTTAAATATATAGTATCGTTACAATATTGTAATGTTGTACTCCTGAGAGATTTTGCTAATTATGAAAAAATAAGTCATTAAAATCAGTTAACCGGAAGTAGGGGTTTTTTTTTTGTCGAAAAGTTTACCACAAATATTTCAGAAACTGCTCCATTGATCAAGTTGAAAATTTATATTTATAATTTCCATATAAAATTTAAGAGTTGATAAGGTTTTGATCAAAGTTGTAGTTTTTCTTATTTGAATATATGCCGAAGATCGTATTTTACATACGCGCGCGCACTCAACACACTAATTTCATGATAAGTATGTATGTATTTTGGTCGGTGTGGTGGTTTGCATGCATTTTATTTACTTACGTACTTAAAAAATTAATTTCGTTACTCTTTGTATTCCTCAAATATATGGATAAAGTCATGGGTTGACCACACCCGAATTTTTTTTGAACATTGTTCTAATCGTCTTAATTTTGTTCTTCACGTCAGCAATAGTAAGATCGGCAACTTCCATTTCTTTGACAATGGAACCCAAAGCATTTTCCCTTGCATCTCTATTTTTATAATTATTCAGTCGGTGTTCCAAAGACAATCATGCTTATTATAAAGTTCTAAAAATTTTAGCATCTCAATTTCACACTACTTGAAGCTCATTTTTAAAGCCCTACACAAAAAAACTAAAAACAAGAGAGCAAATTAATTAAAATAATATTCACTTAAAAAAATATACATACGTTTCACGAATAAAA
Organism: Parapsyche elsis; assembly: GCA_022651745.1. Lineage (NCBI taxonomy): Eukaryota > Metazoa > Arthropoda > Insecta > Trichoptera > Hydropsychidae > Parapsyche > Parapsyche elsis. Next base: position 3,795,566 of record JAGVSN010000019.1, read on the forward strand.
AATACGTATATCCCAGATGATAGATAATAAATAAACGATAACCCAGAGTAAAAGTATTAGCTCCAGTTGGTAAATTTTATTTTTTTAAGGCCATTTTGACTTCAGCTTAATTCATTTAAGCTTTGGAGAAAAAATTGCCATAGACAAAATTAAGCAATTTGTAAGAGGCAGTAACACAAAAATTGGTTGATGAAAACTTTTGAAAACCGCATGGATTGTATATATTATATTTCAGATTTAATTTGGATATCAATGGTCAAAATAAAAACTAGAATATTATGATTTGTTGAAACATAAATATATTATTTTCTATCAATAGAATGGTAGGCATTTGAGACACATCTTTTAACGAATTATATTTATTATCACATTATATAATTATATCGGTTTGTAAAGCAAAGTAGTGACATATTTTTTCCTGTATCTGTGAGTAGCCGACAAAACCATCACTCCATCTTTTATGGATAAGGCATAAAGGTGATTCAACATTACATGGTTCGGCTCCGGAAGTAAAGTTGGTTCACACTGAAACAAAAATACATCAAACGTTAACAAATAAATAAACATTACACATTAGGATTTGTCAGACAACATAACTAACAGAGAGAGGCGTGTCCTTATTCAGAATAACTTGTAACAAGTGAGGTGGCAGAATCGGAGGCCCCGTAACTTTATCCCAAGGTTTAGTTTGTGGTACATCCTAGAAAAATTGTATGATTATTAAAATTATGTAAACGCGTCATCTCATTACGCTTGTATATCTAAAGCGCAGAGCGTTTCATGATTTGTTTATCGGTCATTATGGTAATGTTTAAATTATACAAGAAAATGGAAAAATATCATACTTGGGAATACTCTTTGGAATCAATGCCATGAACACTCTCATTATCTTTAGCCAATGCTTGAAATACTTCAAAATCAGAATTCTTCACGGAAACTAGATTATTTTTGGATCCCATACCATTGTCGATAAGTTTCTGAAAATATTTTCATTTTAACATTAGATTAACAATACATAGCAAATACTAGAAATAAAATTTTTCATTATATAATATGCTTATTCAACATTTTTCTTTGATTTGAAATATATTATGAAAATTTTAAAATGGATTTCTTGAAAAAATAGAAAACATTGATTAAAATTGTCCTTTTCATACCAAATCGGGATCATGCTTCCATTCACCGTCAACATAAAATTTATATTGATGTTCCCCTTCAGGTAAATCAATAATAGTAACGAAATCTCCATGCGACTTCACCATCGGAAGTGTTTTCCATTCGGTAAACGTTCCACTTATGTAAACCTGCAATTAAAAGTATGCCATTTACAAAAAATCAATAATACTGCATAGCTGATCGGATATCGATGACAATGGACAAAAATATATTTATCAAAGATTTGCATAAGTCAGTGGTGTCAAGTTAGGTCAGTCCTCGATAGTAACTGGGATGAAACCCACATCGCTTTTTTCGGTAATAATTAATAACAACAGTAGATAATCATATTGTATAGTTGATAGTTATTTATACAGTTGGTATATATGTATGACTGGATGTAAAGAAGAATAAATAAAACGAAGAATGAAACTAGGATGGAGTGCTTTTGGAAGAATGAACATGGTTTTTAAATCCAACATTCAGCTGTGCTTAAAAAAGAAGGCATACGACCGATGCGTACTGCCAGTTATGACGTACATATGTATGTGAAACGTGGATGCTAAATTCAAGAATGTTACGTAAGATCCAGTGCACACAGAGAAGCATGGAAAGATGTATGCTCAGTATAACAAGAAGAGATCGTAACGATTGGTAAACGCCTGAAAATGATAATGATGATGAATCAATAACAGTCGCTGTTTGAGGTTACTAAACAGCAATTGCTTATTATTTATTTACATACTTGATACCACCGACATATACATATAACAAAGTTTTCAGTGACGATCGGATCGGTGAAAGAAAACGCCGCATTTGCAATGAAATAAAATAATGATAATTACCACACAATGGATACATTATATAAAAATGGATTCCTATCTATTTGACTATTCGGGTTCAAGCTATGCGAATATACTTGCTGTGATCTAGTGCGTGATTAATTTATAGGACCATACTAAAGAGCTTGGTATACCTAGTGGATGTTATCATAGAATGAAAAACGCAGTGCACAAACCAGTTATAATGGCACTCCGCAGTTTACGTAACTGGCCGCTTTGTACATTACAAGCACACTTTGGGTACTAGAGTAATGCCAAACAATTCAAAATGCAAACCAAAGTAAACATATACGGCATTTGATAGCAACCTGAAATTAAATACAAAGGAGAAAGCAGTCGATTTTGCCAATGAAACAGCTTATTTCAGTTGTGAATATACTATACTAGTTGTTACCCGTTGATAGTGTCATCGTGTGATTACCATATACATATGTATACACCTACATAAATAATGTATTATATTTACATAGTAGTCCAAAATGAAGTAGGCAGATGAAAAATACGAGCGTTTCGCCCTATTCGCGCTGATAGTATTTGTGTGAGTGAGTGTACATGTACGTGCCGTGGAATGCGAGCGTTCCGCAGCTATCCGTGCCCAGAGTGTTTGTGTGAGCGAGTATACGTATACATGCCGTGCCATGGTATGCGAGCGTTTTGCGGCTATCCGTGCCCAGAGTATTTATGCGAATGTGTGAGGTTATGAAGCGTGAGTGCTTCGCGCAACCTGCTCCAAGAGTGTTTGTGCGAGTGAGTGTACGTGTACGTGCAGTGGAATGCAAGCGTTCCGCGGCTATCCGTGCCCAGAGTGTTTAAGCTAGTTAGTGAGGTTATGTAGAGTGAGCGCTTCGCACAGCCCGCGCCGAGAGTGTTATGTTGTGAGGTTATGCAGCACGAGCGCTTTGCGCTCCGTTTGTATGCCACCCAGCCAGCCAGACAGGCAGACCTCTGCGCTACTACATACGAACAACGCTGAATACCACTCCTAGAGTATACGACAAAAATGAAATGATCATATTCAGACCGTTCGCCATTATTATGCAAAACAAACAAATATAAAATGTGAATTGCAGCAAAACCAAAAAAAAGGTGAACGCTGCAAGTTTTCATGTACATATATGCAATGTTCGTTTCAAAACCCTGAGACAGACAGAGGTGAAGTTTCAGCATTTTGTTACAAAGGCAACGGACATGTCTATTCATCCCGAGTACAAGTCAAAAGAGGCTGTTGTGTTTATTAAGCCGTGTTGAAACACATCGCCTCTGTGCATCTCGAGCTTTGTTTAGGAGTGGGTTGCAACCTGCTTGCCGCCTCCCTCCCACTTGAAGACTGTCGGCAACATGGGACGTGATTCACCAGCAGTACCCTCGGAGACGGTGTTGGAACGGGGACGAGCAGCACCACGCTCTCTACGTCCCGACACTGGAGAATTGCCAGCACTGCCAGCTGTTCCTACAACGGGAACTAAACCGACTTGAACGGGAGTGCCCACTATGGGAGCAGCCACATTGGCTAGAGCCGGTGACGATGGGAACACGAAGGCTTCTCCATGGGGTTGTGGTGATGGTGACCGAGGCTCCGTTGGTGAATCGGGACGACGCCCCTCCCGCGCCCCGCTGCTTGCGTTCCCCATCTCTCCTCCTAGTGTCAGATGAGAGAACTGTCACTACGACACTTGTATCGTGAACACTGCTGCCAATGTGACGGAGAGGTCACGCTCATGTAGACCGTAGCGGGTCGTAATTACGGCCATTGCCAATTTATCATATCGATCGGATGCGTATCTGGAAAGTAGAAGGGCCACTTGACAATTCTGACATTCTACGCGGTTGCGTATTTGTCGTAGTGGTGGTACCATTGCACGTTTCGATTTTGACTTGTTTCGTATTTAGGTACACGTACGTCTTTTGGATTGTGTTAATTTTATGGAACCGTCCCACAAATTGAATTAGATAAATTGACAGATTTTAACATGAGACCAAGGCTACCAGGCATCCGGATTTCGGCGGGTATGTCCCGATTTAGTAAACGTAATTCCGCATTCCGATATGTAGTCTGTAATTCCCGTTTGCAAAGAAAATATAAAAATCGAACTAAAGAAAGCCATTATTAATTATTTATTAATTGCAGTTTTTGAATGCTAAGTAGAAATGGAACTGTGTAAGTAGGGGAATTCCAAAGTGGCGTACGCAGTTTCGGGAATCCCAGGCCTCGAGGCCTGCTAGTGATTGTGCTGCTTCCTTATTTTCGTGTTTGTTCACCGATTCAAAAATAACAAAAAGATTTCGTTGTGGAAGAACCAAAATTTATCAAAATCGTTTGTAATGTTCTCGAACTCGAATAAAAAAGGCGAACTTTAGAGCAATTGAAAGGGGTACTTGTCTGCTAAGTCCCCGCCGGAAGTAGTACCCCCAGTGAATGCACCTCCTACCGTTTGACAATCGCCTCCCTGAGAGTATATTGGAGAAGCGTGTATATGTGCATTGTTTACATATTAATCTGACGTCTGAACTTCGATATTTGGTAATAATTGAACTACGTTAATACAATAACGATTTACTTCTAGAGCAGGGCAGATAGTCTTATAACTAGAGACCGGCCAGAATTGGCATGAACGTAGGCTGCAGGTACAGAAAGCGGTTTGCAGGGCCGTATTGGAAATTGTCCAGGATTCCATCACCATGCTTAGCAACGAACTATGTACGTCTTAACAAATAAGTTCATGAAATCCTGGAAACGATTATAATTTGGACCGCGAAGAAAGTCGTAAAACTCGAAAAGTGGATTTTTCGAGATTTATTACATTTTGCTCATCCTGGGATTTGAACAATTGTAATGTTGATTAACTTAATTTTTCAGAATAAACTTGGTGGCATATTTGGATTTCATAAACGATATTTATAATTATTCTAATTACTTTGGCTTGCATGTATTATATCTCCATCTATGTAATAGTACAATTTAATAATTGTGTAGGTGCTATAGATTCAATAAACAGATGGTGCCAGAAATAGCTATTGTCTTTAAACATCAATTAGTGCTCTGTTTTACACATAGGCCACTCAAATCCCCAAATTCATTATTCAACAAATAATATTCCAAAAGTAGCATTACAAATAAAATGACCTAGGTATTTTGTTATCACAAAAGACCTAAAATGCCGCCGCCCATGTATATAAATAAATGAATATGTAATCGTTATCGATCTCGGTCGACGGCGAATGCAAATCTGCTTTGGCGGTACTTTGAACCGAGTCTTACTTGCGACTTGCCACTTGCGAATTCTGCGATAGTAAAACTAACTCGCCGAAGAATTCGTCTAATCGCATTCCAAGATGTCAAGAAGCGATGTCATCAAAGTTTGAAAACAATTAAAATTTCAAATGTCAATTCAACGACTATATGTAAAAATAAACTTGATAAGTTTATAAATATGTAAACCTTCAAACATGATCAATAAATAAATAAAAATTGTAATCGCCTATACCGCATGTCATACCACTACCACCTATACCACCTACTACACCACCTATGTCTATGTTATCGATCCTGGTGGACGCCGGCCCACTTTGAACCGAGTCTCTCTTAAAAATCTCTAATACCCAAACGAATGTCTCGTCGCAATCGAAGATGTACTCACTGGCCTATAGCAAAGTTACAGTTTGCTGCGAAGGTTCATTCTTCACTCGGTTGTTCATTGGATTCAAACTAGTAGTCCTAAACTCAAATGATTTTAAGTATAATCGTATCGGCTGTCGGCTGTCATCGTTCGTATATGGGAGCGCTGAGGTCGTCAATGTCAAGGTATACCATAGCAGGGAACACTTGGAAGGTTATAAGACTATCTGCCCTGCTCTAGAAGTAAATGATTGATGTATTAACGAAGTTAAATTATTGCCCAATTTCATACTTGAAACGTCAGATCAGTATGTCAACAATGCACATATACACGCTTCTCCAATACACTCTCAGGGAGGCGATTGTCAAACGGTAGGAGGTGCAATCACTGGGGGTACCACTTCCGGCGGGTACCTAGCGGACAAGTACCCAAAAAACGCTACCTACTTATTTTTATTGTGAAAAAATTTCTGATTTGTCCTTTATTTTCTCCAAAAAATTATCACCAAAATGTCACCGTAATTATATTACATTTCTCTGCATGTAAATGTTTAAACATGCATCCAAACAATGTAGAGTGAACATGCAAATAAACGCGTGTCTTAAAACTGGAAATCCCCCAATTTAAACCACAGAAATATCACACATAAAGAGCGCGTGTGATCAAACAAACCAGAGAGAAAACACGAAAAACACCTGTCTTAATACGGGACTTCCCCAAATCGACACCAAACAAACACCCAATAGAGGCGTATAAAAGCCTTAACGCTCACACACACACGATCAGTTCGCTCACAACATCTGAACCGTTTCCGTCAATGATCCACAACATTGACGAATAGCAGTTATCTCCAGCCGCTCGAACCATTAGAGCGGTTTCACAGGGCACGGTTTGTCCACACAAAACACACCGTGATTCGGTTGCGTGTAGGGGCCCGCCTCAAAAATAAAAAAAATCTCAAACCCAAATTGCACTTGGGGAAAAAATCGACAATTAAATACAGAGCACACGCCGACCGTGCACGAATTTATTCGCGGCGTTATGCAAGAGGAGGTGACGCCAGCTGGCAGCCGGGCGAAAAAACGCTGCGCGCGGTCATGGCCGTGTCGAGTCGACTTGTTAGGACCGCGGAGAGGGGCGCTCGCGCAGGCGGGGGCGCCCGGCCGCCGTACTAAATACTCAAATTAGTAAACAACATATTGTCGGACAGAAATGGCCGCGGCCGGTGACATTGACGTGGCACGAGTCTGCCGCACGTGTCTGTGCGATGGGGGCGCCGACATGCAACCCGTATTCCCCATAGAACCCCATAAAGGGGGCGCATCTCTCACCACCATGGTCAACTACTGTACACAACTAGAGGTATACACACACATCTGTCATGTACGTGTGACGTTTCCTATCTTCGTACACACCCCCCCCCTCCCTCCCCTCCCTCCCCGCCCCGCCTTCCACTCTATCCGTCGTTAATTGGCGCGTATTCTGACATATGTCAACGCGTATTATTATTATTATGAACCTTTGGACTTTTTTTTGTACATCACCCAGTTTCTCTGTCTTGTAACTAGGGTTGCTAGATTTCCAAAATCACAGATCGGGACAGTCACCATTTCGAACAATCAAAAAAAAAAGTTGAGGAATCACGAAAGAAATTAAAAAAAAGTACTATTTTCAGCCGCTCGACAATTTTCCATTCCTGTCTATCTCGAGCGATCCGCATCCACTCGACTCCACACATTCATCTCAATTCATAGGCCCATCGTCCACTCAGTCTACCTTGCTTTCTTGCAGTCTCGCATCCATCTGCCATCCAGTCTTCTGGCCGTGTGTCCAATTCAACTTTTACACACGTTCCGCTGGTCATGCTTCTTACGCATGTATTCCTCTTACGATTTCTCATTGTCACACTGGGCAATTCATCTTTCCATGCTGCTCCGTGTGTACTGGATCTTGAGTAATATTCTCGAATTCGGCGTCCACGTTTCACGTCATAACTGGCAGTGCGCATTGGTCGTATGCCTTCTTTTTTAAGCATAGCGGGATGTTGGATTTTAAAAGCGCTGCTCCATTCTAGTTTCATTCTTCTTTACATCCAATCATGTTCACCAATTGTCCTAGGTACATCACCGTATAGAAGGTCAAAATTAAGCGACCCTCTTTTAACTGGGGATATACCTATGTATATAAATCGGGATTTTCGGAGGCAAAGCGGCACTCGGAATTTGTCTGTTGAACTCGTGTCAATCCCGTCCCGCTCAAATCAGGACGTCTGGCAACCCTGGTTGCCAACTATATTTGTGATGATTCCGGGACATGAAATTTTCTGCCCATATTTTGTCATCCACTGTTTATTTAGTGCCGACACCAATCAAATCTGCGAAAATTCACCATGCATGTAATGAATCAATGTCAATTTCGATTTGCAATATGTTATCAGATATTTGTTTCCGCGTCAATTCTAACTTTTTTCAATGCGGTGTTTGAGGACGTGTTTAGGTACAAAACGGGGTTGAGATTAGTGGAAGGCACTCGAGCCATCAGAAATTTCCCGACGGCATAGTTATAATTGCGTGCGATTCAGTAGATTTAACACAATTAAGCAACGCAAAACGTAGTCACAGTACAATAGCTATTTATACCAAGGACTATGTCACTGGATGTAAAGAAGAAGAGATATAACTAGGATGGCGCGCTTTTTAAATCCAACATCCCGCTATGCTAAAAAAGGAAGGCATAAGATCAATGCGTATTGCCAGTTATGACGTATGGATGTGAAACGTGGATGCTAAATTCAAGAATGTTACGTAAGATCCAGTGCACACGGAGAAGCATGGAAAGATGTATGCTTGGTATAACGAGAAGATATCGTAAGAGGAATACTTGGGTAAGAAGCATGACCAAAGTGGCAATGGACTCACAGCCAAAATAATGAATAGCAGATGGTCGTGAGAAATACTGAATGGTATTTTATTTTATTTTTACAAATTATACCATAGTGACATTACAGGTTGCCCCAATTCGTCACTATGGCGAGACAAGAAAAAAAACATTATATTTAACATATTTAACAAATTACATTAAGTCAAATAATTCACAGATTACATTAAATGAAACAATTTACAAAGAAAGAAAGCAAGGTAGACTGAGTGGATGATGAATTGAGAAGAATCTGTGGAGTCAAGCGGATGCAGGTTTCTCAAGACAGACAGGAATAAGTAGAGTATTGGATGGGCCTTTACCCAGCAGTGGATGGTGAACGGCTGAAAATGTTGACGGTGTCATCGGGTGGTTCCCGTATATGTACATATGTATATAAAAGATGAAAAATACGAGTGCTAGCCATGTGAACGCTTGGCGCAACCCTTGTTGTGTATATGAGTGAGTGTACATATGTGTATGTGTTGTAGCCTCTGCACTACTACATACCACTAGAGCAGCCATGTTAAACCTGTGGCCCGCGATGGGTTGTATTTGGCCCTCAAACCTATATATAATTTTATAAATATTTTTGATTTCACATGACGACCGTTATTCATAAAACTTTTAAGATTTTAGTATTTTACCAGATTGTATGGTTTCTTGTGAATCTTTTTTTTTTGAGACACGAGGTCAATTCGTAGAATTTCAATTGAAATATGTATATATCCTTATTTCTCTTTTTATTTTGTCTGCAAACATTTTTTAAATTCACAATTTCACTTCATTTTGTGACGTTGTATCTGAAAGACGCAGTGACTGCTGTGCAAATTCTTATGAAAATGGGAAATGGAATACTACTGCATTTAATTAAATATTATGTCTCGTATGGTCAAAAAACAGTGAGTGTTTTCAAAGAATACAATAAATATAATCTGCTATGTATATAAAATTCAATGTTTGTTTGTTTGTCGTTCCGCTATGTAAATCTACAGTTTTCAACTTAGAACTGCCAAACTTGGTATACTATCTCATGATACCCTAAATCAGACCGTAGGTGGGTTTTGGAATGGGTCGGATTAGGGGGTCGACGGGCCTCCATATACAACCCCCGGCCGAGCAACGCCGGGCAATTCAGCTAGTAAATCCATAAAGATAACATATTTAAGATAAGATATTTAGCATATTAAAGCTGTGAAATAGATTTTGCAATGTTTACTTCACCATTTAATTTCAATGCTGATAATGCAGATGAAGATATACAAATGGAATTAATTGAATTGCAGTGTGATTCTATATTAAAAGAAAAATTCATAAATTTTGACTTGGCCAATCTACATTATACATACATACATATGTATGTATTTGTCAGCTGATCGTTTCCTGAAGCAGTTCCTTATATGGTTGCATTTGGACGCTACCCGTGGTTGTACCCAAGTGCCTTCTTGCTGGGCGCCCTAGGTTTTTTCTCTCCAGAATCAAGGCGGAGGCTTTATTGGGCAAGCATTTTTTCAAATTGCTATCGCATAATATGCCCATATGCTATTGCAACCGATCTCTAATTAATTATTACACTAAATCAAAAAAAATCATTGCAAGATGACTTGGCAAATCGAACATAGAACGGTTAATGCTTATGATATCAATTTCGAAACTTGTTCCGCATTCTTCGATATACATATGTGTATGTATGTAGATAAAATAAATCATGCGATTCTGTCAATTTTTAGCCGATCCCGCTTGGTTCTGTAATACTATAGAATCGTTCAGGTGTGGTCACAGTCAAAATATACGTGTTAAATGTCACGTAATACGTTATGCCAGAATGAAGTATGTGCAGCAAATGGCTGTTATCGCTATGCAAACACGAAATATGTACCCAAAATCAAAAAAAGATCGGTTCAACAGTGACCGCCATTGAACAAACAAACAAACACAAAACGGTTAATATTCTCATCGTATTGATACTGTGAACTTCTTATGGTCAGAGTTCAGTTGGTATTCATCGTTACATCCATAACTGACGATTTTGTCAATAAAACATCAGGCAGATCTCGACCTTTTGATGTTGGCACATCCTCGTATTTGAGTGATAATAAATTAACAGACGCTTAAGGAGGAAGGGAGCTAGTTTTTTTTTTAATTTTATTTTATTACATACAGCGAATCCTCACAATAGATAAGTTCCACATTATGAAAGACTCGTACAAAATGTGTCTAAAGGAAAAAGATTTATTAGAGTAAACAAAATCTTGTATTGGGTTGACCGTAATCTATCTATACGCTCGTCCCTCGATTTACGCGGTAGATACGTAAAACCGAGTAAAAAAAGACACGGAGTTCACACAAAATCGAAATATTAAAAACCTCGTAAATCAAGGCATACAATTTTGGGGCATGCCTTCCATAAAAACCATGTAAAAATGCATGCAAAATATATTTACTTTATCCTAATCGGATAAAGTATTGTGATCGTGCGAAAATTCGACATCGAGATTTTGACGGATTTGGATCAAGTATCATCCCCTGATCACGTTTTCATGATTTCTGGAAAATGTCTGTATGTCTGTGTACTATGTGTGTGTGTGTATGTCTGTGTGTTTTCTCCGAAACTATCAAGTCTATCAAGCTGAAATTTCATATCTATTATTTTCACGCAAGGTGTAAGAGCCATAAAGAATTTGGTCAACATCAGTCAACCGGAAGTAGGTTTTTTTTCGTGCAGAAGATTCAAAAATTCTGTAAAAAATCATATTTCCGAAACGGCACTGGCGATTTTGTCGAGATTTCATATCTATGTATAGTTTTTACGTTAGCCGTAAGAGATACTGTGATTTTGGTCAAAATCCCTTCTGCAGAAATGGCAGTTTACTCTTGAACGATTTGTTGTTTTTTATTTTTTTCGGGCTTTTACTACAAACAAACTATCATTATCAGAAGAAATATTTAAAATTTCTGGTTCATATGGGGAAAGAACATTCCCCGGCTACCGTTATTAGAAAATCTTTAACTAAATTTTGTTTTTTTTTTAATCTCTTTGTGAATTGTTTAATATTGCATGTATGTAAATATTTTTTAGTTATTGAATCTTTAAAGCGCAATCAAGATTGGAGTCGATATTTATCACTATATATTGCAGTTTGCTAGCAACTTGAATAACTTCTCTCAAATTTAAAAATATGTGCATTTTGAAAAATCGCGTAAATTAAGGGATGGGTGTATACAGAGCTTAAGTTGGCTAGGAATTTTATTGATATTTTGCATCAACGAGTATCGTATTGACATTACGAAAAACTAAACAAAATATCATCCCACATGTTTAAATTGACTGCATTTTGCAATGCTAGTACATTGCAATTATTTTCTCTCATTACACGAAACTAGGTCATACGACTTAAAAGTAGAGATGAATTGTTTTCGTCAATTGTGATATTCAAAACACATTCACAAATTCCTCATGTGCATTTTTAATTGATTTAATTTAATTTTCAGTTTGTAGAGGGCGATGGCTTGCCCATTCACATTTGCTGCAAGTGCTTGGAAAGTGTCACAAATGCGTTTTCATTTAAATTGCAAGCCGAGACGGCCGACGCAAAGTTGAGGAATTATATATCAAAGAAACATCCGAAAGCATTGTTATCATCGCCAAATTCTATAAAGGAAGAGGTTTGTTTGAAATGACTTGCATCGTACTTTTCCGTCGTACACACGAATGCGTATTAAATCACATTTTTGAATTCCAGAATTGTCCCAAAGAAAACTCCGATAATTTAGTTATAAAGACGGAAATAAAAATGATCGAAGACGACTACGAATCTAATTACGATGAAGATTATGAAATATCAACGTGTAATCCAGCCAGTGATGATTCTGAGGATGATTTTAAACCGTTGAAAGGTTTCCATTTCGTTATTGTTATTTATTTTGTGTCTCCAAATGTATGCACGTGTGTATTATTGATTGATTTTTTGATTTGAATTGATTTTAGATTTGAAAGACGAAGCGATCAAGAAGACGTTAGATTTGGAACACACTAAAAAACACTCGCAGAAACTTGTGCCTTGTCAATTTTGCAACAAAACATTTTTGAATCCGATAAATTTAGAAAATCACAAACAAAAATATCATCCCGGTACATAATTTTTATATTCCGTATGTATATTTTATCGTACCGATGCATTGAAATTTTATCGATATTGATTTGTGTGTTTATAGGTTTTGTTCAATGCGATATATGCCTGAGAGCATTCACGAAACCGTCATATTTAGAACGTCACAAAATAGCTTCGCACACGTCGTCTGCAAGTGGAACAGTAGAGAAGAAGGACAATCAACCGGTTTCTTGTACGTTGTGTGATTTTACGTTTTCGCGAGAAGAACAACTCATATCACACATTGCTCTTTCGCACAACGGACCAAGGAAGCGAGGCCGTCCTTCGAAAAAGGATATTATATTGAATAAATTAAAACTGAAGAAATTATTAGAAACTGTTCGTATTTTCTATTGTATTTTTCAGTTAATTGTGCGGTTTGGATATTTGACTTACACTCTCGTTTCAGATGAATATTAAAACCGAAGCAGACGAGTTTGATGTGACGGAAAATCCTGTCGAATTTTTCGGCGGCATTCCTACTAGTCCATTAAATAATGAAGCTAAAGTCGAAATATATCCTGAATCGAATAAAATGGAAAATAATTATTGCACATTTTGTTGCAAAACTTTTAGTTCACATAGTTCTTACGATAAGCACATCAGGAAACATTTAGGTAAACTTTCTACCTTTATATGTGCAATCGATATGTTGTTGACGTTTAAATTTAATGTTTTTATTATTTTGCAGGTCATAAGCCGTCATTTTGTAAAATATGCAACAAACCCTTTAAATATATGGCCGCCCTGAAAGAGCATTTACAAACCCACAATTCAATCGAATCATTCGCTGATATTGATTTAAAAACCAAAACAAATTTCCTCGAAAACCACGAAAAGGTATGTATGTAAAATATACGCAAATAAGTTTGCGATTTCTGAATACACGTCATGAAACATTTACGGTTTGTTTTAGATATTGGGTACGAAGCTCGAAACTCTCTCCGACGATTATCTTATAGACATTGTGATAAATGATATTAAAGCTGAAAAATACGATTTGTACATGGGTGAAATGAAAATTGATCCTGAAAATCAAATTTTCTCCGATTCGGATAATTCCGATGGTAATCAAACTTGCGGAGCCGACGATACCGATGAAAATCACGATAAAAAGGTATACCTCTACGTATGTCGTATGATGCTTGTGCTTAAATTTTCAATTTTGATTTTTTAACGCTAATCTGTGCTGAATTTTAGTTGAAAATATTCATCAACAAATCGAAAGTGAAGCAGGGCTTCTACAAGCTGAGAAAATACAAAATTCACAAATGCTCACTCTGCAACCAAAGCTTTTCAAGATCGAATCACATCATGCGACACATGTCCACTCACAATTTCAACTATCCGGACAAGTGTGAAATATGTGATAAGGTACTTGTATAATATGATTTTAATCGGCAATTTGGCGATGCACTGTATCGAGATCATACTTGTTGTTCATTTCAGGTGTTTCCCAACAAGGAGATGCTGACGAAGCACAAACGCATGCAATGCGAAAATACGACGAAAACGTTCCAGTGCGGCACGTGTGATTTGAAATTCACATACGAAATGTCGCTGAACAAACACATCCTGAAACATCACAAGGGAGAGTCGGTCTCGGTCAATTTCCTCGATCCGGTCTATCAGAAACGGGAGAAGACGTTCATGTGCTCCACTTGTAACAAGTCGTTTTATCGGTGCGTTTTGCTAAATAGTCGCGTGCCGTTGTTTGGTTAACGCTTTTTGCATGTTTGTTAACGTATCTTATTTGCTCTCGTTACAGAAAAGATCATTTAGATAATCACGCTAAGGTACATATGCCCAACGAGAAGAAATTCGAATGCCCCATTTGTCAAAAGAAATTCAATAGGAAAGATAACTTACGGTAAACGGATATGTACAGTATGAGTAGATATAATCGCAGCTACGGAAGAACAATGACACAAATGCAATTTTGGGCATTTTGTGTTAAATGTGTATCGAAAGTGTTACTCTATACTAATGGAGCAAGGACGTAATTCCTTAGATGATGCCAGTGTGCGGATGTGTCGTTCCATTATTTAAATTTCAATCGTGTGTTCCAGAAGAACCGCGACATTTTGAAATCGTGTCCATTGTTCTTCGGAGCGGCGAATTTAGAAAAACTCGACATTCCTTTTTTTTTTTAAGAGTTTCAATACAGTTCAATGTGTAGACTTATTTTAATGAACCAACATTTTATGTCTTAGGTCTCATTCGCGAGTCCACGAAACAAATAAAGAAGATTTAGATTCCAATTGCTTGTGCGTATATTGTGGACGATCATTTTCAAATTCGTCTAATTTAATCGTACACATGCGAAGACATACTGGAGAAAAGCCGTACAAGTGTGATATTTGCGGAAAAGGTTTTTCTTTATATCCATTTTACAATATCATTAAACGTATAAGACGTACATATGTATTGTATGTGATTTTTTTTTTATTATCGTCAGGATTTCCACGTTCTTCTGATCTTCAGTGCCATCGGAGGACGCACACTGGTGAAAAACCTTGTCTGTGCACCATATGCGGCAAAGGTGCGTATTTTTAGTACAGCATTCACAATGGCCTATGGTCCATTTCAACAGTTGAAACTAACCCTTTCGTTCGTAGGTTTCTCCCGTTCCAACAAATTGGTCAGACATATGCGCATCCACACGGGCCAAAGGCCGTACAAGTGCACGTACTGCGAGAGAGCGTTCACCCAATCGAACGATCTGACGCTGCACGTCCGGAGACACACTGGAGACAAGCCGTACGTGTGCGGAGTATGCGGAGATCGTTTCATCCAGGTACTGCTTTACTGTCGTATTTTGCGAAATTTATGCTGCGTTTATGTTAAGTTTTATTATTCTTGCTATAGCGTTTACTTGAGCCTTCAGATACACGGGGGCAATAAGTGATAAAATTGTGACTTTGCAGCGATCAGATGCTGGATACGTTGTTTGTTTTTCATGTGTACATGTTTCGTTTGACTTGTTAGCTCTATGTATCTAAGGTTTTGTACTGTTGAGATGAAATGTGCGGCTGAAGAAGGAACGCGACGATAATGTTATTAATTTGTTGTATTTAAATTGTTTTGTATTGCGACCCAGTATGCTTATATAATAATATATCAAACAAACTGTGCCCATTATGTACCTTTATTTACTATCGACACATGATATATGCATATTTATGGATGAAACTAGTTTTCAATTAGAAACTTTGTTTTTAATTGAGATTAAGTGGAGAAGTAAAAGGTAATAGTATAAAGATTGCTTTTTTTACTTAAAAGTGGAGATTCTCCTTTAACCTTAATCCAAAATAATGAAAAATTTAATTGATGAAAATCATTCTTCAGTTTAAATGAACTAATAAGGTGCAGAAATTCAGCCCCCTCTTCATGATCAATGTTTAACTCAATTATTGATTCAGGGTTTTCAAAATCAACTGGATTTTTTATCTTTACTGTTTCAAATTTCTGCACTGGAAAATAGCTATCAAGCTTTGGCATAGAAAAGTGACATGTGATAATATCTCGAGTTTTGATTCTTTTAAAATATGTATCTTCATTGACAATGTTAAACAATGATAGATGAACTGACTCGTCCCATTTTCAATATTTGCAACGTTTGACGTTCACCAATTGTTTTTGGATTTAATCCGCTTGTCGCGACCCATTTTATTTATTTTGCAACCCACCAATGGGTTGGGACCCACAGTTTGAAAAATCCTGATTTAAGCGTTTGTTAATGATTCATATGTTGTACAGGGCACAGCATTGCAGGCTCATCGAAGAATGCACGGCCATTTTGAGGAGGGTAATCAGTCCACTGCAATCCCGTCGAACTCGGTGAACAGTCCCAATAGAACTCACGGAGTGAACCGTGTTTCTGTTATCGGAACCATTGCAAAGACACAGGTTACAAATACGAAAAAAAGAACCAATGATTCAACCCCCTTTTTTCCATTTATGCAATGAATTATAATTATGCACATTTGATTTGCAGCCAACCACAACTACGACGACCACGACATGTACATCCACGAGTCAAGTCTCAGATACGGTGACCACCAGTACGTCGAGTTCGAGTGCAAATCGCGTGTCTACCGGTTAACTATTCTGGCCTCTGTTGTAACCGTAATTGAAATGAAAGTGTAACCATTTTTATTTATTATTGTTTAAATTGCAGCGAGAGCTCACAGTTACATGGCGAACGGTGTCTCCAGTTTCCTGGCCAGTTCTTCGCTACTGCTGCAGAACATGAGCGATGTGCCGAACGCTATATCAAATATTCCGCTCTTTTCCCTTCAGCATTACAACCAGGGTTACAATTGATTTTCAAAAATGGCGTTTATTTTTAATTTAGCTTCGTAATGTTACGTATGTACATATATTTTCATGCAATCTCAGTAAAGACTACTCGGATTGTATGTAAATACGCATGCAATTTCCATTTTGTGTTTTAAACTCGTCATACTACAATTACATATTTCTAGTAGCTTTATTATACAGGTACTCTTACCAAAGTTTCAATTTAAAAAAAAAAAAAACAATTTTAATGTAAAGCAAATTTAATTCGATGTATAAAGTGAATGTATATTAAGTGATTGTAAAATCAGAATATTTTTGATTTGAATTATGAGACAGGAGCTTACACATTTTAGATATTAAAATTTGACATTTATTTGTTTATAAGCGAAGTGATGGAAATTAGATATGGAGAGTTATTTATATTTTTTCCTTACCAAAATGTACAATTTTATATGTTATATATTATATGAATAATTTTAATGAGGGACCCCCTATATTTTATCAAAAGTTTAACTATTAATAATGCAGAAAAAAAACAATTCTATTTTTAAATGTGTAAAATTCAAAAAAATAGTGTTAACATATATGTATTTATCATTTGTAGTGTGTGTTGCAACACAATTAAGTAAAGTATGTATGTGTGTATGTGACAAAAGATATATTGATTATATTGATATTAAAGTACTGCTGTATTATACTTCAGTTATAGCTTTATACTTTCTAAATTTGGAATGTTGATTTCCACGATAAATATGTGAAAATTAAACTATTTTAGTTTAACTGCAAAAACACGACTTTACTTAAATATTAACTTTTAATTAATATTTGAAAGAAAACTTTTTTAATTGTGTCACTTTTGCTAACAATGCACTGTGGGCGAAATCTGAAAAAACATGGAAATACGTTGAAAGTTAATGAAAAATCATAATTTTAGCAACTCCGAACTATGGTTAACAGATGCATATTTTATTAAAACCGATCGTTTTATTTTGTTCTATCAATTTTTCAATTTTCGCACACTGCTGCAACGCAACCAAGTGTATTACTATTTTTTCGATACAAAATATAATTAATACTAATATTTTCCAACGGTGAACACTAGTTGAACCCATCAAACAAAACCAAGCGCATGTTAACGTGTTAACCCGTTTGCTGTTAAAACAAAAAAAACTCCCATCACAACTACAATGTATCAAAGTACATCACAAGTACAATGTATCTCTTCACTAAACTCCATTTTGTATAATTTCAAATCGACGTCGATGTATATTGCCGTGTCGTGCCTTGTATAAATAATGCTATAGCGAAACTATAATATGTACATTGTAAGTACTGCAAACATATTTCTCAGTAACGTATGAATATTAAGTGTGTATTAAACATTATCTCGATCAAAAATGTAAATAGAGTATCTTGCCGCTTGTCGTAATCCCCCGAAACTCGAATGTGAACCCACCGGACTAACCGGATACTGTAAGACGTTGATGTTCGTCTTTAAATATGTACATCCGCCTCGGTCCAAAGTACACGATGAGCTTCGAAGGGTTCCACCGCTGTGAAAGTCTGTACCTTTCCGAGCAATTGTTTATCTACGTTGTGTTACCTGGATTATCCAACGTGGAAAGAATAACGAAAGGAAAAAACAATAAGTAAAAGTAAAACACTTTGTGTGACGTTGTGTAAAAATGTATGTATTATATGTGATTAATACTCGGCTACTTTTACATTCCAATGATTTCCTGTTGTATAAATATGTCGATTACTTCAAAATGCTTGATAATTGAATTTGACTCGATTATAAATTTGTATTTATGAAAAAATACTGTTCAAATTGGAACTGAACTTTCCCCCATAGTTAGAGTAAGGTTTGTGCGAATCTCATTTCCTTTGTAATTTTAGGTTTTTTTTTTTAATTTTTCCTAGATGTTGCTGAACCTGTCAATTAACCAACATTTATTTCACCATTTAAATGTGATTATATTTTTAAAATAAAAAAAAAATACATTATTTTCAAATATTATTTATTGTGATTTAAATATCCACCGTTGTAATTAAAGATTTGATTAAAATGGTTATTTCTTTTTGAGTTTTTTTCAATTAAAGGCGAGTTGAATGCTCCTATCCTTTACAATTTATACATACCGAGACCACTTCGCAAAATTAATTAAAACACAGTAATATTTCATAAGTTTTTTATTCAAAATTATAACTTTAAGTGTTATTAAATAATATAAAACATTCTTTTAACAGTTCAGGCTCTTTCTACCAAGTCCTGCCCATTTAATTTGTAGGGATTTTTCAGAATTTATGGATCATTTAAATGAAACTATACTAAATATAAAAATAACATTAATACGTTAATGAAAAAAAAATTTCAATCCTTATATTCAAATTGGCATATATAATTTATATTTATTCTTCACTATCGCGGTGAGTAACGGTAGCACACGTGACCAAGTTGTAAAAAAAATTAACTATCTTGTCATACACCCCCTACAGATCCATCAATTACTAAAATAACAAAAAAATAACTCATCTTATATTTCAACGCTTTATGCAAATATTGTATGACACTAACCTAAAAGTAATAAATATTTATGTTGGTACGGGCTATGCATTGACTCATTTCGCACGCCTTTCGTTATTGAGCAACGGCATAAATTTGCACATTCGTCTATTCAACGCGGACCGCTCCAGACTATAAACGGCCTCACAAACCGAAGCGGATTACTATTCGCGATTGGATAAATATCCAATCGCGAATAATAATCCGCTCCGGTTTGTGACGCCCTTAAGACCGACGACAACATTGTCCGTTTTGAATTAATAACCTGACAATTCCACTACGAAGCAAACAAGCAAGCACAATTCATACATATACAAAAATGCCCAAAAAATATATTATTATTTCTACAAAAAAATGACGACAAAATTGATACAAGCTACCCACACTTTGCAAAGTTAATCGATAAACCGAAAAAAAATGCATTTTCTTATAACAGAAAAAGAGCAATGTGTCGTTATCAAGAAAATCATAATACTTTTTACTTCACAAATTTACAAAAAAAATATTCAATGAAAGTTTCAAACGCAAAAATTTGAGCTAAATAAATACACAATGAAATCATTTCTTCTAAATTGGTTAGATTTTATTTACGCGAGACAATTCGAACTTTCCGGAAATGTCCATCGGCGAATCGTCGGAAGCACATCTTTAAATAAATATTTTGTTACCATAGCCCGTATACCGGTTACAGATGGGCACGCGTATGTGGACGGGTGACCGCTAAGGTGCACCATCCTCAACGTCGCCAATTTAACCTCGGCTCGGATCATACCGTGATTATTTTTTTACCGTACCCGAGAAATGCTCGACGAGGAGCAATCGGCGAATTCCAGAATTCATACTAAATTTTCCCTTAGCGTACACTCGGATCGTCCGCAACCACTACAACCTGGTACGTGAATATACAAAAAGATTAAATACTTATTACAATTCCAAAATTTCCATATTATAATAATTATACATATATATATAATATATATAATTTTTTTTTGGTTATTATTAAAAATACAAAATAGTAGAAATTATTAATGGTTATTAGAATTATTTGATTGCATAAATGTCAGTGGTTTTGCTTATGCTGCTCACTCACAACATCGGTGAATCCTGTTTTTTTGTTTATAGTAAAGCGCACTTCCTGCGTTTCATCGGTTCCGGAGGCTCCAGAGCCGCCAGGATAGCTTCGTCGAATACGTTCTTTAGTCCCTTCTGAAAATGGCAAACCAAACAGGGTACAACAATTGCAAACTATGGACTTCGCATATGTACTTTGAGATATCGATTAACACTCACTTGAGTAAGCGCAGAGCATTCTACGTATTTAACGGCTTTAAGTTCTTTGGCGAGTTTTTCGCCCTGCTCCAAAGACACTGGCTTCTGTTTGGTTTTCGCCAACTTTTCCATTAGAGCTACATCGTCTCTGAGATCCATTTGAGTTCCGACTAATAGAAACGGCGTTTTTTGACAATGATGCGTAATTTCTGGTACCCACTGCGAAATACATCAATTAATTTCATTCCACATTAGTTCATATCAACAATTGAACCTTTCATAAGCCAAACCGACAAATTATTTCCACCTTAAGCAGTCGGTTAATTTGGCTTATGAAACGTTGAACGACGTTACCTTTTCTTTAACATTTTCAAAGGAACTCGGATGGACTACGGAAAAACAGACGAGGAAAACATCAGTTTGAGGATAACTCAACGGTCGCAGTCTATCGTAATCTTCTTGCCCTGAAAGTCAAAATTTATTTTTGTTTTAACATTAAACATACGACAAAGGATACCGTACTGCCATCGTCCAAGTTAAACAACAATTACCAGCTGTATCAAAAAGTCCTAGAGTGTACGGCTCTCCGCCTATCATTACGGTGACGGCGTAATTGTCGAACACGGTAGGAACATACTCCGATGGAAACTTGTTGGTGGTGTAGCTGATGAGGAGACACGTTTTTCCGACGGCTCCATCTCCGACCACCACACACTTGATAGTTTGCATTTTTTTTCTTCAGCTATGTATTTGTCACGAGTTACGCTTAAATCGGCGACAAAAAACAACAACTCTCAGGCAGATATCAATGTCAAAAGGCGCTTTTCAGCTTTCAACTTGAAACTGTTGATGATTTTGAATATGATCACCACTGCTGACATATAAATAGCGCATTAACCATTCCTTGCAAATCCAAATCTGTAAATCAAAATGAAAAGATACTTTTTATTGTATTATTTTACCTAAAGTTTCAGATTATTCTCGTTACAGTGTAAAATGATGAGCGGCGCGAATACAATGTCCGGCAAACGCTAAAATAGTACAACTGGCTTAGTTACAAACAAAATAATTAAACGAACATAAGTTAAATTCAAGATCCAAGATCCCACTATGCTTAAAAAATAAGGCATACGATCAATGCATGCTGTCAGTCACAATGCAAGGATATGAAACGTGGATGTGTGGATGAAGGATGCTACGCAAGATCCAGTGCACACAAGATGGAGTGGACACAGCGAGAAGAATGGATGGCAGATGGACGCGAGAAATACTGGAATGATATCCAAGAGGATGTGAAAGAAAGCAAGGTAGACCTAGCGGACGATGGGCTGATGAATTGAGAAGAATGTGTGGAGTCAAGTGGATGCAGATTGGTCAAGACAGACAAGAATGGAAGAGGTTTGGAGGCCTTCATCCAGCAGTGGATGGTGAACGGCTGAAAATGACGATGAGTTCAGTTAAAAAAAAAAAAAATAATAAACATAATAATAGCATCTGCAATGCAAATGCATCACAAATCAATCCAACAACATGTAGATAAATAGAATAATCGCCGCATGTTCAATGTTCGCATAACAAAATTAATACATACATATGTATGTATACATTTAGCGATTGTTAAGAATGTAATATGGTTATGGTTACTTATCAGTTTTATACTTTACCTGAGAGGTCGTAAGTTAAAAATGGTTGCAGTGCGAATGCCACTATGCTGTATAAATGGAAGAGTGCGCGAAGTTCGAGCGTCGCACGAGTAATGAGTTCAATTTTAAAGCCCCGCCCATTCGCAAACTCGATCGAATGGACATGAGCGAAATTTTTGTTGTGAATGTGTGGAATCGGTCATTGGAGTGCAACCGATTAATCTAGTTTAACAATCAAGTTTATCAAGAGGCTGATTGTCTGGTGACAAATAAAATTCAAAACATAAGTCATCATTTGACATCGCATTTGCAAATCAACTGATAACGGGTGATATTGGTGACGATTTGCACATCGATAACAATGCAAATAATTTTATGTAAATAGAAATTTCGCATGCGGTACTGTTCGATTGTAAAAGTTTTTAAAAATATTGATTGTAATGGCTGCCAATTAAAAATTTGATAAAGCAATATATTTTCCTACAAAAAATTTACTTGCAGTATACATATATGGGCAGCAAATAAACCCATCTAAATTTGGACAGCAAATAAACCCGTCTAAATTTGGGCAGCAAAGAAACCCGTCTAAATTTGACCATCAAGCATAGATTGATTACATACATAATAATTTTTTTTAATCTGAATCGTCTAGTTTCTTCATTACAAAGATGAATATGATACTGAATTTTAACTGTGAGAGGTTTGGACTATTTATAATAGCCACGTAAATAATGAGTTGCAGATTTCGCCACGATTAAAGTCCAGTTAAATATCACGATTTATCGCTTCATAGGAATGAGAGATAAAACGAAGAATGAAACTAGGATGGAGCGCTTTTCCAACTCAACCAATCCAACATTCTGCTATGCTAAAAAAAGAAGGCGTACGACCAATGCGTACTGCCAGCTATGTATGACGTATCGATGTGAAATGCGGACGCTCAATTCAAGAATGTTACATGAGATCCAACGTACACACAAAAGATGTATGCTTGGTATAACAAGAAGAGAACGTAAGAGGAATACACGAGTAAGAAGCACGACCAAAGTGGTAGATAGAGGAATGTGTGAAAAAATTGAATTCGACACGGCGAGAAGAACGGATGGCAGATGGACGCAAAAGGTATTCGAGAGGATGTGAAAGAAAGCAAGGTAGACCGAATGGACGACGGGCTGATGAAATGAGAGGAATGTGTCGAGTCAAGTGGATGCAGATCGCTCGAGGCAGACAGGAATCGACGCCTTAATCCAGCATTGGATGGCGAAGGGCTGAAAATGATGATTGGGGTTATGTAGATTGAGCGCTGCTCGCGACACGTGTACATACGTGCTGTACTATGGTATGCGAGCGTTCCGCGGCTATCCACGCCGAGTGATTACACAAGTTGGTGTGGTTATGTAGCATAAGGGCTTCGCGCAACGCACGCGGAATTTTTATGAGAGTTAGAGCCTGGCTACACAACCAGTTCTACGGTGCGCGGTATCTTATTCGTACAGTGCATATGAGAATGTATGGCGCATACTACGGTTCTCAACGCCGACTGTTTGACGTTGAAAGATTCATTTGCGAGGTGATATAGAACGTTAAGTTGAAGGAGTACTCTAATCGTGTACTAAAATTGAAGGCATGGTCGGATATTGGAAATGCCGTGTTTCAGGGTTGGAACGAGATGCTAAAACCAGAAAAAGATGGAAAATGTTAGTTTCTATATTTTATTATTGAAAACCTCTCCCCCCCACTTAATTATTTTACTTCAGTGCAAATCGCATGTTGGATTACCGGCTCTACAAATCCAAATTACTTTAATTACCGGCTCTATAGAATATTTATCACTGCCGCGTTTCGAACGCTCGTGTGGCCTAGACCAGTGCTTCCCAAACTTTTCAGTTTGGTGGACCGGTAGAAAATTTTCCCAAGCACCAGGCACCGGTGCTTAATTTACTAATTATTTTTCTTTTTATATGACCTTTAAATATGTAATATTAGCCAATTCGATATAGCTCAAAGTCTTAATAAACAAGAATATAAAATAAATTTTGGAAAATGGTACCAAATTATACATATATTTACATTTGAAGACAGAAAATCTTTGGAAATATGTATCACAAATTTATAATTTAATACACAGTACTAATTAATATAAAACAAATTTTAATCAAGCTACAGTTTTTAAAATTAAAATGACATTAGCTAACAGTGACTATTTAATGCGAAAGGTGGGCCTGTTTATCAAGTCGTGGTTCTATTGTTGACAGTGCTACCCACAAAGGGGACTTAATATCCACACTTTTCCTGTATTTTTTATTAATAATAGTCATGGAAGAAAAACCAGTTTCGCAGAGGTAAGTTGAAGCAAATGGGACAACTTTCAAGGCAATTTCAGCAAGTTCAGGATATTCTGCTTTGACATGAATCCAAAAATAAGCTAGTGAAGTCATAGTTTTAAAAACCATCTTCAATCCTTCGTCAGCAGATAGATCCAACATCTTGCAAAATGACATTTAAATCAGCCTTTGATGCAATAAATGGATTTCGGATCCATCCACTTCCTATCCGTGGATTGTGTTCTCTTGGAAAATAAAACTCGAAACGGTCAATTAATCTAGTGAAGTTGCCTGGGAACTTTTTCAGAGCTTACCTTGCACGTTTAATGGGTTAACTATCATTTTTGCTAGTTTTTTTTTTTTTTGTATTTTCTATATTCCATTAATTTAGGTCCGACTACCTGAAAGTCTTAACCTAATAGACAAAAAACGTCCAACAACGGGCCCCGTCAAACTGCCGTCGTAGAAACGTTCGTGTAGCCGGGCCCTCTGTGTGGTTATGTAGCGTGAACGCTTTGCGCAACTTGTGCGAGCGTAGTGTTGAAAAAATCTTGGGAATAATCTTTTGGAGAATATTCTCCAAACCGAGAATTTTCTGTTTAAAATTGTAGTACATAATGTAGTGTACCCTGGGCTCCATCAGTCACCATGTATTTTAAATAAATAAATACTAACTCTCACTGTATCTGCTTACATATACAGTAAACTCCCTCTAATCCGGGCTAATACTTGGGAGAGGTGATACGGATTACACGAATAATATTAGTTTAGTATCCGTGACAAAAACTAAATCTGACGGGGCGTGAATATGACAAATTTTTTACGATCTTTTGTGCCAAGTTTAAATGAATGATTATATCATAAGTTGGAACAATTTCACTGGAATATCACAACCAAAGCAATAAAAATATGTATACATAATTTATCGCTTCCAGAGTTAATAAGCATTGCATTCCTGTGAAAATTTTTCGGAAAACGTTCATGCTTGTAGTGCGTATGTTAAAATGACGAAATGACACATTCAGTGTAGTCGGAATGAAAAAATGTCATTCAAAACGCTCTCAGACACTCTAGAACAGTGCTACCCAAAGTGGTGGTCCTTGAGTCCTATGTTGCCGGTCCGCACAGTTATCTCAGATTTTTAACCAGATCCCGATATTTTTAAACATATTTATTTATATTATGTAAAAAAATTAAATATCGACACTCCTAGAGTTGTATATTTGTTTGAATGCCTACACAATGTCTATTGGGTTAAGACTTTCTGGTAGTCGGACCTAAATTAATGGAATATAGAATTTACAATTGGCCGTTCGGGATTATATACGAGTAGTTACTATGGATCCTTTATTTTAGCAAAAAAGAACAGTTAATCCATTGCATGTGCAGGGCAAACTTTGAAAAAGTTCCCAGGCAACTTGACTGGATTAATTGACTGTGTCGAATTTTATTTTCCAAGAGAAGACGATCCACGGATAGGAACTGGATGGATCTGAAATCTATTTATTGCATCAAAGGCTGATTTAAATGTCATTTTGCTAGATACGCTGTTGGATTTATCTGCTGACGAAGGATTGAAGATGGTTTTTAAAACTATGGCTTCTTTTTGGATCCATATCAAAGCAAAATATCCTGAATTTTCTGAAATTGCCTTGAAAGTTATCTTCCCATTTTCTTCAACTTACTCTGCGAAACTGGTTTTTCATCCATGACTATTATTAAGACAAAATACAGGAAAAGTGTGGATATTAAGTCCCCTTTGTGGGTAGCACTGTCAACAATAGAACCACGACTTGATAAACAGGCCCCACCTTTCGCATTAAAAGGTCACTGTTAGCTAATATCATTTTAATTTTAAAAACTGAAGCTTGATTAAAATTTGTTTTATAATTAGTACTGTGTATTAAATTATAAATTTGGGATACATTTTTTCTGATTTTCAGTCTCTTCAAATATATGTAGTTTGGTACCATTATCCAAAATTTATTTTATATTCTTGTTTATCAAGATTTTAGAGCCATATCGAAATGGCTAATACTACATATTTAAAGGTTATATAAAAAGAAAAATAATTAATAAATTAAGCACCGGCCCCTAGTGCTTGGGAAAATTTTCTACCGGTCCGCCAAAAGGAAAAGTTTGGGAAGCACTGCTCTAGAAAGTCCCATTACTCCCATTAGGTTCTGAAAATATCCTAGAATCCTCTAAAAAGCTATCAGACTATCTAGAGATGTTTTATAACCGAGAATAATCTTTGGGAGAATATTCCCGACTTCTCGCTTCTCGTGCCACCAAGTAATACATCGTCACAGTGAAGAGAGCACACGCCGCAGAGCAACTGCTAGCCAACTTTGGCCGATGATTCCGGTCGGCGTTGGAAATACCCACACACGTAAAAGTAATATACAATACGCAAAAAAAGTAAAATACAATACGCACACACGTAGTAAAATTAATACAAATTGACGCAACGACATACATACATACATTCAAACGCAATAAAATATACACATATGTAATAAGTCCATGCGACATATGGAATCCAAGTTAATGGACATGGGGGGGGGGGGGGTTTAGGAGAAGGGAAGGCAGGTGGGAGGGGTCAAGGGGGTTGTTTAAATGCGAGGTTATTAAGGGGGGGGGGTGAGGGGAATGCAGATACCGGAAATGATGCAGATGGCGCAGTTGGCGGACGGGGTGAGGGGTTGGGGATGGTGGGGGGAGGGGGGGCGGAGCCTCGCGCACAAGATGGCGTCCGTGTATACCTTTGCGGTGGGGGGGGAGAGGGGCGAAGACTCTCCGCGACACGTCACACACAGCCACAGAGACACCGCTGTGGGATACGCCCGGCCGGCCGGTGGTGCCAACTGTCGCGCGTACGTCACGAGCCGACGCGGCGCACCGCCGCCAACCTGCCGGTGTGATTTTCATTTTCACCATTTTTGCATTGTTATCGATGGCGGGGGCGCGGAGTGGACTGCGCGGCCCGCGCATCGGCGGCGGAAAATGTGTCGTCAATTTTAAAATTCCTGGTGGTATCCGGTGAGGTTACGACCAAGCCGTGTTTGTTATTGTTATGACCGGGACGCGTTGCTATGCCCCAGGCACCCCGCCCTTCCGGCGTTGGCGCTGGAAGCAATGCGTCCCGTTACATTCTTCTGAGTGGGTAGCAGCCCCTCAGGAAACTATCTTGTTCGGTGCGGATCGCAGTGGAGAGTAGACCTCTCTCCCCTGCTTCCGCACCCATACCCGCATCACTTTTCGCTGATCGACGTTTCGAACTACTCGTTCGAAACATAACCACCAGGGGCTTCGCCCTCCCCGACCCCCTTTACCACTTGCCTCGACGGCAACGTTACTGTACACTGTACCTTATTTACTGGGAAATAAATGATAGTGAAAATACATGAATCTGTGGTTTCTATCTTCAGCCAAAACCTAACCTCAAACGTCAGAGTGAAGCCGGCCAAAGACAACACCGCGCTCCGACTACGGCACCACTCTGTGCGCCGGAGTGAACTGAGCTAATTCGACATTGGTCCTTCGAACCGGATATGTCAGTTCCTGCTCTGCTGCCACGTGTGCCGCATCGCCGGAGTATACAAGGTTAGTCGCCATCTTCCCTTTTACTAGTTCCTTTGTTCCCGCGTGCTATTGTTTGAGCCATGGCGGTGAACACGTGTAATGGCGCCCGCTGCGACTCGCTACCGGTGAGTAGGCAAGCTGTACACTTGCCTCCATTACCGTTACCCACATTCGATGGGCGGGTGGAATCGTGGCCGCAATTTGCGGCATTATTCCGCGAAATGTTTCGGGATTGTTCCGAAACAGAGCAGTATCGCTACTTGGCGAACTGTCTCGAGAGCGAAGCTGCGAATATTATTCGCGGATTGGGCGCATCAAAAGATGCGTTTAGTGTGGCTTGGTCGCTTTTAGAAGAGCGGTACCACAACCCCAAAATGGTTGTCCAAGGCCACGTGCGTGCCATTATGTTTGCGGAACCAGTCGGGCCCAATATTGAAATTGGGCTGCGTCGACTGTTGGACGACACGCAGAGACATGTATATTGTCTGAGGAGCATGGGTCTCCCAATCGAACATTGGGACGCCGTGCTGGTAACCGCCGTCGCATCTAAATTAGACAGTTGCACTGCGCGACGGTGGGAAGAACAGTCCCTTCAATTAGAGGACTGTACGTTTGACCGCATGATGGCGTTCCTGACAAAGGAATGGCAGGTGCGATTCAACATTCGGGTTGGGCGCAGTTGCGATACGGGGGGAGGGCAAAAACAACGCTCGCCGGTCGCACCAACTCGTCCGAGACTCTACCCAAAGAAAGGCGCAAGGATAGCGCCCAAGCCCTCTGCATTGTCTGCGGTGCAGGTACGCACACGCGACAAAAAGGGCTGCTTAGGCTGTGGGTCATCGCATGCACTAGACAAGTGCCGAGTATTCCTCGCGATGAAAGTCGAATGGAGACGAACGCTCGTATCGAAAAAGGGTTTGTGCTTCATGTGCCCTCAAACGGGGCACAAAGCCAACACTTGTAGGCGCACGACGGCCTGCCGAGTGTGTAAAGCTGGTCACCACAGCACACTTCATGAAGACGGTTTCATGAAACCGAGCGAGCGTCCGGTGCGCGAAAAGGTACGCTCACAGGGCAGCAAACCGGCGTCCTCTGCATTGGCAACGGCGCCGGAGCAAGTGTGCGCGCGCGGTGGTAAAAAGAATGGTACGCATCCCGTTCTTCCCATTGCGCCTGTGTATCCCTCCTTCCTCCCTGGCCCTATCCCAGATGGCGATTCGCTCCTGTATGTTCACAGGTCTCAAGGTCGAAGACGTGACTCTGGCGGCTCCGACACTTCGAGTATCACTCATCGGATATTCAACTCTGGCAGTGCCGAGGCTTCAGGAAGTGGACCGAAAAGGCGCGGTTCTGGCAGCTCTGACACTCTGAGCAGCATAAAAAGGCCCTCCGACTCTGGCTGTGCCGACTCTTCGGGCAGCAGTATCCAGACGGGCAAGCCTAGCCGCTCCAACATGTCGGGCAGATTGCGCGAAAGCGCAGCTCTGTCCGTTCCAATACAGCTGGTAGCGGAAGGATGAAGCGACATCTGAACTCTGGGCAGCAGAGAGCAGCGATGTGCTGAGAAGGGCACACCGTCTGTAGCTGCTCTACAAAATGGAAGCATATGGCAGAGCTATGCCCACACCTCGAGGTTCGGCATCTCGGGTAATCAGCCGCACGAACTGTGTGGCCCACCGAAGCTAGCTCTCGCTTCTTTTCCTGCTGCTACCATGGTCGTCGCCAAACTAGGCCGACCTCGCCCAGATGTGCTATATCATCCAAATGCACTATTCCACGGACCTCCTCGGCTGTAATCAATTCGCCACCAACAGACCCGGGCCACGCAGCAACGCCGCGTCTACCGGGCAAGTGTTTGCTCACCGGGGGGAGAAACACCTTAGTTGACTTGGTACGTAAGTACGTACATGGTGCAAGGGCCTCTCCCTGGCCATCATTACCGCTAGCAGGTGATTTGCCCTCGCCCCGCGTCACCCCGGCTCGTCCAATTTTACACATTGGCATAGACCATGCGGTCCTCCTCTCAGCGGTAATTAAGTCGCTACCACGGACCCCATTCATCCCCACCGACCTACAACCTCTCACTCCTGGCCACTTCCCAATTGGCGACCCACTAATAGTTCGTCCACAGGAATCGTCAGACGAGGCAGCAGCACCCCGCCTAAACCACTATCGACGGCGGCAGCACTGCTGGACACGTGGTCTCGGGAGTATTTGTCCACCCTACAGCAACGCAGGAAGGCTAGCTCTCGGGCAAAGCCTCAACCTGACCATCGACGACCTTGTGGTACTCGTCGAAGACCATCTCCCTCCCTCGACCTGGGTCATGGGACGAGTTATGAGGGTTCACCCAGGTCACGACGGAGTGGTGCGCGTGGTCACACTTTACCCGAAGACGGGCCTCTTCCAGCGAGCAGCGCAACGAGTAGCTCGCCTGCCCGTGGATTCCGAGGAGCTACCCAGCGCCGCCACCGGTGCAGGGGGTCCTAGCCATCCCCATTGTGTGACACGTTAAATTACGCTAGAACTTTATGTTAAGTTTAAGTTTTTATGTTGTTATGTTAACTTTGAGCTGGAGCCCACGGTCGGTAGCTTCAATTGACCCTCTCCAGTTCCTAGTGATGGTCCAGACTGATAATAATAATAACTTGACTGAATAACTTAATTAGGGAGTGCCTCCCAGGCGCTCCAGTCGCATTACTTGTTCTCCTGTTGCGAGACCGGCAATGTGGTGATTACTTGTTCTTTGTTGTCACTCGTAAAACATATTTTGTGAAAATTTTATACTCTTATCTGTGTATTAGTTCTCTTCTCCATATTGTTTTATCATCTTGTATTATGCATAATGTGCCCCGCATGCTACTGCTGGCAAATTGAAGTGTAAATGTACCTTCTGTCTTAAATGCATCTCACTGCTTAAATACATCTCTATTTCATGAATGTACCTACATGTAAAATGTATCTCATGCAAATGTATTTCATGTAACTGTATCTCATGCAAAGGTATCTCATGTAAATGTATCTCATGTAAATGTATCTCATGCAAATGTATCTCATGTAAATGTATTTCATGTAACTGTATCTCATGTAAATGTACTTCATGAATGTCCCTTCTTTTAAAATGTATCTTATGTTACTTTATTGCTTGAATGTCTTCCTCTTGTGTTCAGGAAGTATTCAACGGGGGGAGTATGTTCCGACAAGTCTCTGGTGGTATCCGGTGAGGTTACGACCAAGCCGTGTTTGTTATTGTTATGACCGGGACGCGTTGCTATGCCCCAGGCACCCCGCCCTTCCGGCGTTGGCGCTGGAAGCAATGCGTCCCGTTACATTCTTCTGAGTGGGTAGCAGCCCCTCAGGAAACTATCTTGTTCGGTGCGGATCGCAGTGGAGAGTAGACCTCTCTCCCCTGCTTCCGCACCCATACCCATCACACTTTCGCTGATCGACGTTTCGAACTACTCGTTCGAAACATAACCACCAGGGGCTTCGCCCTCCCCGACCCCCTTTACCACTTGCCTCGACGGCAACGTTACTGTACACTGTACCTTATTTACTGGGAAATAAATGATAGTGAAAATACATGAATCTGTGGTTTCTATCTTCAGCCAAAACCTAACCTCAAACGTCAGAGTGAAGCCGGCCAAAGACAACACCGCGCTCCGACTACGGCACCACTCTGTGCGCCGGAGTGATACATACACAGGTACATATTAGTTCAGCTAGGTTTATCCCGGCCGGTGGCATTTTGCAACTAGGTGGTGAGTGATACTTACCGATTAACATGGCGAATAAGCTTAACCCAAAATTTAAAATGAAACTTTTTTGGAGTAAAAAATATATAATTCCCAGATTATGAGATATCGACGCTGCTCGTGCTGAATTTGTTGAGTTTAGATATCCATAATTTTTATTTTTTATTCACCATACATACTAAAGCTGTTTTTGCTCGCATATTTTTCTTGCGTTCAGGAGTTTCAACCGTTTTTCTGTTATTGCTATAAATTATACTTATATATAAAAAGATCTTTCAATATTCATTAACAATATGGACAGCATGAGGCCCTGGACAACTGCCAGTGTGACCATGCCTTAAGACGGCACTGCGTCCACGGTCCTTATTCCGATATCTTATTAAGTTATTACGATATCTTCCTTTGAATTACTAAGACCTAAGGAACCAAAATTTTAAAAGTCTCCAGTCTTGCTTGTCTTTTGATGAGAGAACTTGAATTTAGCGAACGTATTGGCAATTTCAATCTATCATCGGAATTTTGATTATTGATTGATTTATTTTTCCTTGATTATTTTATTTCTGCACTTAATTACTACAAACACTTTTTAAAAGTTGTGTGAATTATAATTACTGCACGTGACTAAATAAACAGTGATATTAACAATTATTCAAATTTAATCGATGAGTCAACAAAAATAAGCTAATAAGCTTCTATATCTATGGTACGCATAGTTCTTGGTGAACCGTAAGATTTATCTTTTTAACAGTCTTCATTTTCAAATTTGGGTTTCCTAGAGAAAATTAGATCGCAAAATGAAACGATCAGGTGCGATTTTTTATTTATATTTATGTAAATAAATAATAAGCCCATTTTACACGCAAATTTTGTCTAAATGGCACGAAAAACATAGCTAAAGCAACGATTAAGCATTTAAACCTCAAGTGATCCAATTCAATGATCCAAGCTTCCCTCGATCCATCCCGGAGCGAAAAGCGTATCACTATAAAGCTTACACAAATTCTCGTAAGATGGCGCTACCTATAAAAATTAAATTTATAATTTCGCTATTGCCCAAATGGCAAACCAAAAAATTTTCATATAAAATTCGTTATATCTGTATTTTTACTACAAATTTTTGAATAATAACCCACTTGACAAAAACAACCGTATCACGATATAAACAAGAAAATGCTTTTTTTTTCTTACCGCCAAAATAGCGTCATTACGTGATTTGTTTTGGAGATATAAATTTTTGAAAACAACACCGATTTTTTAATGTACATTTATTTATCTGGTGGCCGTGTAGTGGCTAGGATCAGCGATTAACAACGTACTATCCCCAACCTAGGAAATAAAGCTGGGTTTAAACGATTACAATACAATATGTAATACAAAATATTATCATTTTCAGCCGTTCAACATCTACTGCTGGATGAAGGCCTTTCCAATTTTCTTCCATTCCTATTTCATCATCATCATTTTCAGTCGTTCATTATCCACTGCTGGAGGAAGGCCTCTCCAATCGTCTTCCATTCCTTGAGTCTTGAGCAATCTGCATCCACTTGACTCCATACATTCTTCTCAATTCATCAGCCCATCGTCCGCTCGGTCTACCTCGCTTTCTTTCACATCCTCTCGGATACCATTTGCGTCCATCTGCCTTCCGTGGGCTTTTTATTTTTTCCAAACAAAGTGAAACTTTTTCCCTTCTCCAATAACTGTGATTGGAGAAGGATTCCGTTGATCGCTAAACGTGAACACATGCATACAAGGCCAGATAGCGCTTACTCGCTCGCTCCGATGCTCTTACGTATCTGCGGTCTCCCTCACACCGCGCGGCTGTGCCCCGTCTCGTTTAGACTTTTCCAATAAGCTCACGGCTTCAAATCCCACTCGCGACTTTCGTGTTTTTTCAATTAAATTTGAATTTCAGCCTTTACCGAGGCGAGCGTTATCAGCAGACAGACAAACGGATTTGGACTATAATATGTATACTAGTGTAAGCCGGTTGAATATCAACGGAGCGTTCTCGCATTACCTATACAAGGGATCGTGATTGCTAATAATACATAGATGACGCTATAACAACTTTTTTTTTTTTTGATTTTTACAAAATTATTACATACACATAATAATTAATAATTATTATATAAATAGTAAGGTATAAAAAGAAAATTATCGACCTCGTTATTAATTAAATTATCGAAATTATCGATACCGTTGGATCAATTAGTGGGGACATAGATGGCGCTATGAAAACTATTATTTTTTTTGTTTTTGATTTTTACAAAATCACTTACAAAATTATAATTATTATATATCTAATAATTAATAATTATAATATAAATAGTAAAGTAAAAAAAAAAAATCGATACTACGGGATTGCTATAATACATAGATGGCGCTATAAAAACTATTTTTTTTTTGTTGTCACTTACAACCGTGCGATCAATTAGTGGGGATCTCTATTAAAAAAGCGCTTTACGTAATTTAAAATTCAGCGGGCTTACACTAGTATACATATAATAGCCCAAATCTGACTGTCTGCCTGTCTGCTGATAAGGCTCGCCTCGGTAAAGACTGAAATTCAAATTTATTTGAAAAAAAAACACGAATATATCTATAATTGTATTTTTTCCATTATTTTTATATTTTATCCACATGACGATTTGGTTAATCTGTTATGTCATGGTGGGTGTTTCTTTAAATAAATAAATTTAAATTTCAAATACTCTACCTACCTTTAATTGACCTATTTTCTAAATAAAAAAAAATATATATATATTATGGAAACTGTCGATTTGAATTTGTTGCGTTGCGTCGCGACGAATTCAAATTCAAACGACGCGTCGTCGAGTTCTGCACATTTGAAACGGTCCGTCACTACTTCCGGTTTGTGGGAGGAGTGGGGGGGGTGGTTTTTTTTGCGAATATACCGTTGAGTCTGTTGAGTGTATTGTAGGTAGAGCTATAAACTAGTATATAATGGAGGTAGGTAGGAGGTAGGAAGAGTTTCACGAGATATTCACTTGCGTTTTGGTGGCGGGCGAGTCGCTACGCGCGCGCACTCCATTCACTGAGTTGACTTACCACGGCTTGGACGAGGATCGGGGACAGGTATGAGCCACGTGGATGCAAATTGCCGATGCTGCCAAATTTTGCAAATCTTTCATATGTATATTATAAATTATGAGTGCATATTTCGCTGTCGAATCTTCTCCGCGATAATACATATTTTTGCCGGACACGTGTCGGACACGTAACCTTTTTTTTGTTGTTGCACATTGGTCCGTCGCGATTCTGCGCGGCCGCGTCTATTTATTCAGTGCTTTCCATTAATTTTATAAATATTCGGTTGCCAATGTGACCAATCGAGTATTCCCACATCAAGTCTAGCTTTCAATTTGAAATCAAGTGTACGATTTGTTTTTGTAAAGTTTTTTCACGCAGTTGACACCGTTTCGTGTGAAATCTGCTAATTTTCCTATGAATGGACGTACGTACATATATAGTATTGATTATTTTCCGCATTGGACTACTTCATCCGTTCATATGTAGAATGATGCAATCCTCAAGTTTAAACGATAATGTTAGTTTGAGAACTGAAAATGAACGAAAAGTTGAACGCGATTAATCTTCGTGCCGAATCGCGCATATTAAACGCATCAAATCAAAAACAAATTTTAAAATAATCATTGAAAATGTATTGAATTTAATTGGCCGTACGCGTCACCGTACACGTTCAGCGAATTCGTTATTGAATTGTGTGCTTTATTTGTGCCATCCCCCTCGTAAGCTTTCAATATGGTCTTCTTCGCATTGTCGCGCTTTGAATTGAACAGTAGACCTGTTTCGAGCTTTGCAAAACGGGTGTTTCGTAAAATTCAGTCTGCAAGTGTGTACGTGTATATTTGTTCTACTTTATCTGTGTGTACACATTGTTTGGTGTTTTACCTGAAGAAGGTATGATGAAACTTCGTGTGGATATTGCTACTAAGTTAACCGAACGTCTTAACTATGTAATATTGATCTCAAATATTCATTAAAAACAACGAGGTTTACTTGCAGTTATACCGTTACGTTCCCGTTTGATAACGTGCAGTTCAATGTTTTGAACTGTGTCCCATAAATCGGTAGGTAGCGGTTATCAATGAAACGCGTTGTCGTAGTAAGTTACCATCAACCTTTTTTTTTATTTTAATTTTTCGCTTTAACCGTTACCAGTGTTTGCCTGACGCAACGGCCATACCGGTTTTCGCGAGCTAACACTCTGCACGCTTGCATTTGCTAAATTTGGCGTCTCGCCAACGGTGCTGCAATGCAAGCAGCACTTCTCAAACTTGCAAAAATGCGATTAATTGTTAGCGAGATTTGTTCAGGGTGACTCGGACACAATGGGCGTGTGCGGTTCAACAAATAATGATAAAAATAATCGGGACGAAAAAACTTGAACTTGATCCACTTTCGAGTTTCTAACTTTCGCTTTTGCCCAATGTTTTGCAATACATAATAGATAAATGTCGAATCGAAAAATGTACATTCGAACATTTTTGACCGACGCTATAATGGCCAGTGTTTACCTGAGCTTTTTCCTTAAAATTTTAATTTATTCATATAGTGGCGTTTGTCTGTAGACATTTACCAAATATTATAAAAACGCTATCAAAAAACGATACCCGATACAAATCAGTCAATGTCTGGAGGTCGAATTTTTGCACGAGCATAATACTTGATCGTTAATTAACCGGACAAAAGAGAACAGTGGAAAAATAAAATATTTATTTTTGTCGTATTACATATATATAAAAGAAAATATATAAATATACAATATGTATAACAGATTTGCAATAACAATGACAATATCTATTTGTAACAATCATAAATTTGGTTTTTTGTAAAGAAATTCTTGGTAGAGAAATCGCTAGCTGGCCATAGAATTTTTCTATACAATTTAGACTATAAATACACTATAATATATCTTCGAGTAAGAATGAAGCTAG
The DNA here is from genome assembly GCA_022651745.1 of Parapsyche elsis. Classification (NCBI taxonomy): domain Eukaryota; kingdom Metazoa; phylum Arthropoda; class Insecta; order Trichoptera; family Hydropsychidae; genus Parapsyche; species Parapsyche elsis. Next base: position 3,832,673 of record JAGVSN010000019.1, read on the forward strand.
TTTGATATTTGCACAACTCACAATGACACATCAAATTTAATGTTATCTGGCGTGCCGAATATTCAAAGATCACAAGCATCACCCGCTAAACGAGATTGTATTGTTTATCAAATATTTTGTAATTTGTACCAAAATTCAAAATGTAATAAATTTGAATGTGTATTTGGAACATTTCATTATTGTGAAAAATTAATTTCGTGTATTTTAAAGGCTAAGCACTTTTTTTTCGTCTACCATTTGCGTGCATTGAAAGGCTTCTAGCGACTACGCGTTGAACTCAGGGGTAGATTCAGTGAGTCATCGCACCCACTTCTCCCCCATAGCCAAATCCATACAATTTCGCGTTTATAAACGATTCCACAATGTACATACATATGTACACATTTAACGCTCCATTAATTGCGTACGGCTAAAAGACTATCTTTTATTTAATCCACGCGAAACTTTGAACTGTCTTGTTTCACCCCTTGACGGGGTTGCCAGATTTCCTAAATCCCAGATAGAGACAGTCACCATTTCGAACGATTAAAAAAAATTCGGGTGTGGCCAACGCATGACTTTATATATGACAACACATACTTGAGGAATACAAAGAGTAACGAAATAAATTTTTTAAGTACGTAAGTAAATAAAAAGCGTGCACACCACCACAACAACCACAACATACATATCATGAAATTACTGTGTTGAGTGCGCGCGCGTATGTAAAATACGATTTTCGGCATACATACATATATTCAAATAGGAAAAACTATCACTTCCGGCCAGCGGATTTTGATCTAAACCTTATCAACTCTTAAATTTTACATGGAAATTATAAATTTAAATTTTCGACTTGATCAATGGGGCGGTTTCTGAAATATTCTGTGGTAAACTTTTCGATAAAAAAAACCCTACTTCCGGTTGACTGATTTTAATGATTTATTTTTTCGTAATTAGCAATTTCTCTCAGGATTACAATATTGTAACGATACTACATATTTAAAAGGCCGAAAAAAATAAAAAAAATTGTTCAAGAGTAAGCTGCCACTTCCGGTTGGCGGATGTTGACCAACATCATAATATCTCTTACACTCTACGTGAAAATAAAAAGATATGAAATTTCAGCTTGATTTGAGCAAAAACCAAGAGTAACAGTACTACTTCCGGTTGGAAAAAAAATGTAAAAAAATTATATTATTTTGAAGGTCGTTACACCTACTACATATGCAAAATTTCATCTTAATGTGTATGATAGTTTTGCTGGAAAAACCTTCTAAAGATTACACAAAAATTAGGTGGTTTTTCAAGGGAATTACCACTTTCGGTTGACGAAAATTTTGAAAGTCTAATGGATTGTAATGGCCGGTAAAAAACATAAATATGAAGTTTCAGTTTAATAGGATAAACGGTTTTTGAGTTATTAGCGATTTTACTCACAAGTACACAGATATGCATATGTACAGACATTTTTCAGAAATCATGAAAACGTTATCAGTGGATGATACCTGATACAAATCAGTAAAAATCTCAAGGTCGAATTTTCGCACGTTCACAATACTTTATCCGATTAGGATAAAGTAAAAAGTTAAGGAATTAATGAAAAAAATAAATAGATCAGTTTAATTAATATATGTAGAAGAGAGCAAATAAAAATCACAACACTATCCGATTAGGATAAAGTAAAAATAGTCACAGAATAATCATTCGCAGGAATCACAGTTATTATAATATATTGATTAGATACAATCACAGGAATTACATTTTGATTTGAATACAAGCATAACAGTTTTATTAAAAGTATTTTCGGAGCTTTTAGCTTGTTTCAAAATACGTTCGCCATTTGTTCGAGAAAAATTTTCTGAAGTCATTACAATTTTGTGATTAAAATTTTGTTTGACATCATTAATTCAGCTTCTACACTTTTTAACACTAATTTGTTTCTCTCCTTTCTCCATGCTGCACTCGTTAGACTAAATATTCATTCGCCAATTGCATTGGAATGTGGAATTGAGAGTATGTGAGCCACGATTTTATACAAACTATATTGCAAGCGGGATGATCTTTAAAAATATTATCAATTTCTCATCTATTTCTGGTTTGCTTCAGTCATATTCAGTATAAATTTGTTTAAATAAAGACTTCGTCTAGAAAGTCAAAATTAACTACACACATTTTTCTATATATGTACATACATATCATCATTTTCAGCCGTTCTCCATCCACTGCTGGATGAAGAATCTTCCAATCTTCTTCCATTCCTGTCTGTTTTGAGCAATCTGCATCCATTTAACTCCACACATTCTTCTCAATTCATCAGCCCATCGTCCACTCGGTCTACCTTGCTTTCTTTCACATCCTCTCGGCTACCATTCCAGTATTTTTCTACATATAAATACATACAATTGTTCGAATACATAGAATTGGATTTGTCTGTTGAACTCGGGACAGTCCTGCTCAAATTCTCTGCCTTCTGAACACATTTTTATGCATGTTTTCGCGATTTTGATCTTGTCGATACGTAATGTTCAGACGAATCTCCATCGGAACATAATCAGCTCAACTCTCAGGTCAACTCTCGTATTAAAGTTGTTTTTTTTTCACGTAGTCTCGTCGTCTCGCGTGTCTTGTCATGTCGATCAGACATTATTGTAATTTGATTTGAGGTTTGGTCACTGGAGCGCCTCGACGAGTAGATGGAAACTCGATTAAGAATTTTATACACGATGGATAATATGCAATGGATC